>JADRCH010000012.1:10978533-11190093 GCA_019843965.1 Rhynchomys soricoides
TCTTCTTCTTCTTCTTCTTCTTCTTCTTCTTCTTCTTCTTCTTCTTCCTCTTCTTCATCATCATCATCATCATCATCATCATCATCCAGGATTGTTTTAGCTATCCTGGGCTTCTTGGTTTTCCATAAGAAGTTGAGAATTATTCTTTCAAGATCTGTGAATAATGTTAGAGTTCCACCAAGATATTTTACATTATTTGTGGTTATTTTAAAGGGTGTTATTTATGTTCATTAACATTGGTTATTCTGGATGAACAATATGGATTATGAATTGGGAAGTGTTGTTCTTTGTATGTAGAAACCAGAGTATAGCACGAACTATAAGAAGGTACTAGAGCTACAAGGCTTGCTCCAATCTATTTTTTTATGGCAGTTTTAAGATCTAATAGACTTTGGAGTCATTCTCAAAGTGGATTTTAAAAATCATACCAGTCTTGTCCAAAATGATCGACTCTCCTCAACTATTGTCTAATTCCCTGAAATATAATTAAATAAAACCTTAGAAGGCAAAATACAGAGAGAGGGGCAAATGAAAACACTGTCTTTGAACATTCTATATCCTCTAATGAGCATTGTTCTCTGCCATCCTTCTCTCCCAAAATATGTGGTCATAGAATCCTATCCTGCGTTCTATTGGGGTTTACTGTCTGGAAGATATGGACGACGAGATGGAAATGAACATTTTCGCCTCCATGAGGCCAACAATCCACTCCTGGTATTATGTAGTACATTCACCATGAGGCTCTAACATCTCTCCCAACCTTCAAAGAATGATCCATTTCACCCTTATAATGTGCAATGATTTCTCATATGTCTTGTTCACTAGGCTGTAAATTTCTTGACAGAAAGTATGTGGGGTCAATCTTTGAACATCTGGTGCTTTGTGAGAGCACATGATTCTGAATAAAATGTTCATAAATGCTTATTAGATAGGTTGATAATGAAAATGATGAGTCAATAGAATATTGTCAGCTGAATAATAATTATATATACAAAAATAATAAAACAAAAATTAAATTTCTCATTATGATATTTGAGGCTTAGTGGAATTTTATAAAAATTTACAAAATAATGAAGATGACTTATATCTGTACATCACATTTGGAAAAATATAACTATGTTATGAATATGAACATATATCTAAATAAAAGGAAATAAAATAGTTCAATCTTTAGTTCAGTGTAAAGATTATTTTCTCATAAATTCCAGACCCTGAGTTAGGGAGGGAATGTGGTAGGGAAGGAAAGAAAAGGAGATACATGAGCTTGCTGCCAAAACAGTTTGTACAAAAGAATGTGTGTGAATACGGGCTGCTGGAGCGTTCCTTGTGTAATTCTGGGCCCTGTGCTGTGTCTAAGACTCATGTCCTGAGAATGTGTGCCTTAACTTTCCTGGGGTGCTCTCTCTGCTGGTGATTCTTCCCTGACATAGAATCCTCTGAGACCAGCAGAGTATTTAATTTCCTCAGCTGCTCTCCATACATTAAACCTTCATCAAGCTTCTCTCTCTGTCTCTCTGTCTCTCTCTCTCTTTCTATCTCTGTTTCTCTCTCTGTGTCTCTCTCTCTCTCTCACTATCTATCTATCTCTGGTTGTTAGCTGATATCTCCATTTTTATTTACTTTGAATTCTTTCCTTACATTCCTCATGTATTCTATCTGTATTCTTGCAATAAAATACAGAAAACAAAAACAAACAAAAACATGAAAATGTCACTTCTTCCTTTCTCAATAGAGCAGAAAATGCCAGTCTGTGTGTTTTATTCCCCATTTCAGCAGCATTTATGTACACTTTTTCTCTTATTAAGATACCCTATGCATTCTCATAAAGGGACACCCATTACCTACTTTCAAGATTTTTATTACCACTGAGAATTTCATCTCAGACTCTTAACTGGCTTCATATACTTCCTTCAGCCACTAGAGCCATAATTTTCTCCCCTTTCCTGTGTGATATCATTATTTCAATTGCTGTAAGAGAAGGGTCTGTGATTCACTGGAGAATGGTACGCCAAACTCAAATAGTATGAAAAAGGAAAGAGTGTTTATTAGCAGAATTTCCTGCATGCAAGAATCTCTCAATTCAGGAATGGAGATATCTGATGGACTTGCAGGCCCGGCTTTTATTGTAGTTGAGAAAATTCCAGGAAGGGGTATGTGCCTTTTACCTTGATTGGTTAGCTCTATCTCTAGGGACCTGACTGATTCTGTAATTGGTTAGGGCTCTTGAAATTTTCCAGGGTGGTTTACTTACTCATTATAGATATCTATTCTTTCTTCAGACCAGATGACAAGGTGACTCCAGCAGTGTTTGGCTAACCATAGATTCCTGGATCTGGGTTCTCTTTTCTGGGAAACAGAAACTTAAGCCTAGTCTCCCAAACTGCCAGTTTGTACTGTGTCATGGAGTGAGCTTGGCTCTGGCTAACTTGATTGTCTCATTGCTTCAGTTGCATCTCCACTGATCCTGGAGTTGTTCTATAAATTAAATTTCTCTCATTCTAGGATAAGGAAATAAAGCTCATTGAGTAACAGCTCCTGATAATCATCCAGCAAACACAAATTTAGCTCTTAGCAACCATTTTGGGTGGCTCAGAAACACTTGTAACTCTAGTTCCAAGGGATCTGATGAATTCTATTGGGTGCCAGGGGCAATTGCACTTCATTATAGACCCCACAATAAACATACAGAAACATATACATACATACATGTTTGTAAAAGTCTTACAATGTTTGACTCCCACAGCATCCCACGCTACATTATTTAGGTAGAGACTTCGGTCTCCTATTCAGAGGGTTATAGTTTTTACCCAGCTTTGTTCATAGAATCCCCTACCCATCTTTCTCACCTATATTCACATCCTATCATGTTTTAATATTTCAGCTAATTTTTCTAGAACCTGCTTGAATTTGTTTTGAATCTGCTGGTTTTCTGTCAAAATCTTACTCAATTTTTTATTGAGAAGCTGTTTCTTTTACTAAATCATGTTTCCTCCTTTCTTAAAGCCTTTGAGTCCAGGGGTGTGAGAATGTCATCAAGGAAGAGGTATTGTGTAATGTGAGCTGCATGCACCATATTCGGTTGTAACTACTTGGCAATTCCATAGCAACAGAAAAGCAGTCATGGGCAATGTGTGCTCTGAGCACTTTACAGACTAATCTTTCTCCCTAGCTTTGCCTGTCATGCAAACTTAAGGTCCTAAGCTTATAGCCCTGCAACCTTTATTATAACAAATAAAAATCAGGCAGAGACACATTTGTCTATGTTGGTGGACAGAAACAAGTAAATCCCTAGAGCCTGTGGGCCAGCTACTGTAGTCAAAATAGTCAGTTCCAGGTTCAGTTAAGAAAATTTGATGAAAATGACTGAAAAAACACATAGTATGTTGACCTCTGGCTTCTACACACAGACCCACAACTTTATCAACCATAGAGATACATGCTTAGCTAAATACAAATATTGACGTTTCTCCCTGGCTCTCTTAATAGATTCCATTTCTTGGTTATTGTGTAAAGTCCTACAGTGAGCATGTGGGTCCTGAGATCTCTTTGGTATATTCATTTCTTTTTCTTTTTCTTTTTCTTTATTACTTGTGCTCTCATTCTGGAGTGTAACTAATGGCTTATATCACCGGTCAATTTGTTTGTGTGTTTTGTTTGTTTGTTCATGAGGAAACTCTATGCTATTCTCCAAAATGGCTATACTGATTGGTATTATCATCACCTGCAAGCAGGTGTTCCATTTGTTTTCCCTATGGGCTTACCAGCAATTGATATTCATTTGCTTTTAAAATAGTATCAATCTCTACTGGGCTGAGGTGATGCTCATTGTGACTTCCATTACAGTGTGACTTCCTTCATTATAGGTGTTGAGCCACGCTTTGTTGTTTGTTTTTTCCTATAACAAACAAACCCAGATGATCTGCCTCTATGCTGTTTACCACCAAAATACAAATATACAAAGGTCTGAAAGATGAGAGTGTTTCTCCAGATTTCGTGGGTGTTGGTTATAGAATAAATGTCCTCCTGTTTGTGTAACAAGATTGAGCTGCTTTAGGATCACACAACAATATGCATAGTTCACAAAATGGTAGAGTCCAAAAACCTAAAATTATAATCCAGTTCTATTTCCGTGTAAGTGACATTGGGCAATTCAATAGCTTCCTTATAGCTCAGGCTTTTGTGAGGAAGTGTAGTATTTACCAGAAAGAAGCATTGTAGAGGTTGAAGTGTTTTGAGAATGCCTGACAATGGGTAATTGAAACACTTCTCTTTATCCGTGCATGATTTCTGGAATAAATTTCAATTTTCTATATTTATTACCACTTAGACATAGACATGCTGCCTGAGAACAAAGCTAAAACCTCACTCTTGCAGATCACTTGCAGACTTAACCTCGCTCAATTCTAGCATTCTGAAGCACTGATTTTTTTCTAAAAAATTTTGCGTACTTGTATTTGATTTCTTTCATGGTGATAGATTTCCAATAGTACATAGAACATTACAGTTACCGTCTAATAAAAATGGCAGAACTTTCCTACAGCTATGTTCCAAGGTGTAGAAATAGTGTGTGATTACATTACACATTTTCACATCTTGAGTATGAACATCTGACAGTTTTGTTCTAACCTTTACATTTAAACAAATCTAAATCATCAATTTCCATTCCACCTTCAAAGGGTAATTATAGCTAAGCAAAATTCATTTATCTAAACCAATATATTCTTATACATTCAGTACAGGCTAACCACAAGCTAAATATTTTCCTTTTGCCGGTTACAGCTACCTTTTTCTGGTTCCTCATCAGCACTTGTACACAAACACCTTATGGACAGCTAAATGAGCCTCAAAAAGCTGTGATGTACAGTAAATACAATTGCAGATATAAAAATGTGCATAAATATGCATTTGCTGCTGTCAGGAAATACACAACGTGCAAACAGTTCCAGATATATGCATAAGCCACCCTGTGCGACATATTGACTGTCAGAAACAGGTTTTAAAGGTTCAAGCTACTTTTACTTATTCCTTTAGAATCTGAAGCACTGTAAACCAAGGAAAGGCAGCGGCTACGAAATCTGAGATGTGAAGAAAATATACAGATAAACATGTAATCACTATACTTTAGAATCCCTGCAATCCATTGGAAATCTGGGAACTAGTGACAGTAGCTAAGACTGAGTTTTTTCTGGAAGCAGCCTGATTGTGGTTATAAAGATTTTTAGTCCAGTTTTTAAACGAAAGATTTCTAGGTGACCAAGAGGACTAGCAGGGAGGGAATCCTGTATAAAATTGAATTTTTGAAATTCTCAAGAACACCAGCTGTGTTCCTTATGATACTGATGCGATTCTGAGAACATGAAGTGTGAGAAGGCATTTCTCCAGGAAATAATTTTCTGTAGTGGCTTTATTGAATAACCTAAGGAACTCCCTCTTATAGTTGCTTATTCCATGTTCATATTCTCTCTGTGTCTAAGTGTCTTGCTCTCTGTCTCTCTGTCACACTCTCTCTCTTTCTGTCTTTATCTCTGTCTCTCTCTGTGTTTCTCCATCTCTCTGTCACTCTCTCTGTCTCCATCTCTGTTTCTCACTCTCTCTGTCTCTGTCTGTGTCTCTGTGTCTCTGTCTCTTTCTCCCCCTCTCTCTCCCTCTAGCTGTTGCTCTCATCTCCCTGATTGCTAGCTCTCTGGTTATGGCTCTTGCTCTCTCTGTCACTCTAGGCTCCCCATCTTGCTCATCAAATCATCCCTCCTTCTCTTCTCCTGAAGTATTCTGTTTTTGCATTTCTCTATGACTCTATCTTCCTGTGTTTCAGAGGAAAAGTAAAAGAGAAAGAAACAGTGGAAGTACTGCCCAGCTAATCTAGGATGATATCCTTTTGCCAAAATCCTGTACTTAACCACAGCTACAAGTCTCATTGCATGTAAGGTAACATATTCACATATTAGAGTGTAGCTGTTTTAGAGAGACATCATTCTGTTTCCTGGAATCATGTTCTAGAATATTCTATGACAATTTCTGACTTAACTGGAAGCCCACCAAGGGCTGCAGTCTTAAATCTATCCTGTGAATCTGTTCAGGGCTTTCAGCCAACCTCACACCAAATATTTATGTTGTATGCAGTAAACTCAAATATTCCTGATATAATGTTATAATTGATTACTGTCCTTTTCCATGACAAGTTGCAATTCATTAAAATAAAGAGTATATAAGTTTTCTTAATGGCGTTTTCATAGGCAGCAATAAATAAATAGTTACTGCTCTATGGCCACAGAAGATATATTTACAATTATTTTACCCGTAAAAACATAAAAACCATTCAGTATGAGAAGCACAGATTCCAATAAAATAGTTCACAATGAAAATAAGCTTTATCAGAATTGTCCCTTATGCCATCAAAATAGGATGTTGTCTTTTCAAAACAATTTCCAGGTGAATAGCATGTCATAATGTATATTTGCTAAGACATAAATAACTTCTGGAATATAAAAGGATGGCAAGCATAGATAAAACTTGATAATATGTACTACAAGTAAAGTAGATATGTTATGATCTACTGTTGCATTTATTTCTGTGCCTATATGACTGTCTACCCAGGATAGGATCTGAATGTTAAAATAGTAATTTGCATATGTTTAGAAACTAATGTTAGACTGAGTGAACACATGACAGAAATATGTCATTGGCTAAAAAGCAGAAAAGAAAATGGAAGGATTGAAGCTAAAGTAGAAAAACAAATGCCAGCTCAGTTGTTCTACATGATGTGATTAATTGTTCAGCTGCAAGAAGCAATCTGGACATATCAGGAATGGAAATCAAATTAAAATGTTAAACATGTGGTTATTTTTATGTTATGTGTATTAATAGTTTACCTGCGTTTTGTGTGTACCATGCATTTGTCTGGTGCTTATGGGAATAAGGAGGGGGAGTGAGATCCCTGAGAACTGGAGTCCAAAGTGTTTGAACCACCTGATATCAGTGCTAGGAACCAAACATAGGTCTCTGCAAGAGCAGTACTCCTCACAGCTTAGCCTTTCCAGAACCACACAAAATGTATTTTTAAAATATGGCATGAATTCATCAGAGTACTGCAAATTTTAGTGGGGCAGTGATCTGGCACTCATTCGAGCACAGGCATAAACTCTGGGTGACCCAGTGGAATCCGGGAATCCCAGTGGAATGCTCCCAGGAGGCTTTTGTCTCCAGTCATAGCCATGTACCACCCTTCCTCAGGTAGAGGTGTGGCCACACAGCCCTAAGCCATCCCGCTGTTAATGAGACATCTAGAGGCTTAGCCACACCCCTTCCCAGTTACTATATCTGCCTAGCCTCTCCCAGAAGGGCAGGGTACAATTTCATCCACGCCAGTTTCCACAATGAAAATAAACATCTTAGAGTTATGGACTGTCTTTTCATCTGGACCTGCCCAGGGAAGCAAGGGGTCCTGCCCTCAATTAAGGAGCCACATCTAATCTCTTGCCCGAGGGCATCCCAGCACTCCCAGATAGTACCCATTCACCTAAGCCTAAGCAACTAGCCCTGTGCCCCAAGCCTCCACAAGCCAACCAGGCTCCTTGGTGGGACGCCAGCTGTGTCCTGGCATTCGACTGCATCCTCAATGTCCAACCATGAGGCCGGCTGCTGCATTCCCTGGGACGGCTCCCTCTCCCACCAATGGGCTGTGTCTCTGCAGAGGGCTCTCACACAGCCTGGCCAGCCCGACAGACTGTAGAAGAGCTGGCATCCATTTCCCCTGTGTCTCCTGTTCCACCCAGAGCTGCAGTGCCCAGGACGGACATGTGAGGCTTCTCTCCACTGTGCCATTTGGTCCCACAAATTTTAAAAACATGAAACTATAAAATTCATCAATAGTAAATTTAAAAGTGTAGAGGATTATGATATGAGAAAAAAATTAAGAAGCAAGGCAGATTGGGTCAAATAACTAAAAACTAGTTTAAGAAATAGGAAATACAAAATGATGAATTGATTAGCAACAAAGAAATTTCAGAAGTTAGCAGAGTAAGACCCACTATTTTCTAGACTGCCTAACATAATAACATCTTTGTACTCAAAATGGCTCAGTAGGTAAGAACATCTGCTGTATAAAAAGGAAGACTTGAGTTGGCATCAGCAAAGCCCATATAAATTTGGCCATGATATGTCTGTAACCCTAACATCTGTAGACATTACAAGAGGATCCCAAGAGCTTCCTTAAACAGTGAGTTTCAGGTTCAAAGAAAGTTCCTGTGACAAAGGAATAATGCAGACAATAAGAAAGAGTAATTTTTCTCTGTTCTGTGCACGTGCACACAGGCATGAGTATATGAACAATGCATGCACACATACTGATACTCAAAAACACAGAGAGACAGAAATAACTTATAATATACACACAAAATTATTTATTTAATACATATAACATATTTGTATGTACATATAATTCTTCAATTTTTAGTGGTTTTAATTATCAACAGCCTTAAGTTTAATTTGGGAAAGTAAATAAATATCCTATAAAAGAAATAATGACTGAAAAATAAAATACAAAATTACATTTGAAGTTTGCTTGTTCAGGTGTCCTACCTATGAAAGTATTTGAGAAGCAAGCTTATATCTGGGTGATTATATCTGATTTGACCACATGTTTGTTTGGCATTGCTCCCTATACAAAAATCTACCATTTCCTATATGAAAATTTGTATACATTTCATAAACTGATTTCTATATTATATAGTCATGAAATTTCAATGACACAATGAAAATCAAAGCTGGGAGGAAAGGCACACACTTAAAAAACCAATTTAATACTGCCTTTAATTATTGCTACTGTCTTTTTATCCACTTAATTATTGCATTATTCAGTATTCTGTTGCTGCATAGATCCACTTTAAGTGATATAATCTCACAGTTTCAGAGGTTTAGTCCATTGTTGTCATGATTGGAAGCATGGTAGGAAGCACGGCAGTATCAGACAGACATGGTGATGAAGTGGTAGCTGAAATTTTGACATCCAGACTCAAAGAAAGCAAGAAGAGAGAGAGAGACCCTGAGTTTGCCTTGAACATGAAAACTCAAAGCCCGCCCATAGTGTTATACCTTCTCCTCCCTATCAAGTGATGTTACTCCCTGATGACAAAGCATTCATATCTATGAGCCTAAGGGTGGCAGTTTATTCAACTCACCTCAACTATTCTACAGTATCACCTAAGTATTTTCCTGCAAATATAATGGGCAGAAACTGTATATGTATTTAGTTTGTGAGCACTTGGGTTGTCTAAACTTCAAACAACAAACACTGTTGCTTATTAACCAAAATTTTAAGATATTATTTTTTTATTTTATTCATATTCAAAAATACCATTCATTACCTTCACTCCAGGAAATAAGAAAATAAGACTGAAATATGCCACAACACACAGCTTATTGATTTTGTCTTTGTTGTGTTTTTGTAAATACAAGAAAATTACTTTTTACTACATGTATAAGAAGTTCAGATTTTCTGTTTTTCACATTTATTTAAAATTTCTCCAACAAAAAGAAAAATACAAGTAGATATTTAAATAATTAGACAAGTACAACCTTTCGCATAATGAAAATGCTTCAAATACTTCTCCATTACTAATCAAGGTATTCTAAATTCCAGTAGCTAAAATTATTTTTTACAAACAACAAATTGCCTATATAAAATTGAGAAAGAGAATAGGTGATTGAAGAAGGACCAGCTCTAAATGGACACATATACCTCAGCTTCTCCTCCCAAGAGAGATCACTATGGAAGAGTGCTGCGTGTAGTTTTAAACCTACCACCTTTGCCCAGGATGGAACAATGCTCTGGCCCCTACTGGCTTTCCCTGTGTTCTATCTAGCTTAGCTTCGGGAGAGTTCATGATACCAGACTGCACCTGAGACCTTTGAATCCATACATAAAAGATACACACTCAGATTTGTTACTTTATAACTTGCCTACTAGGCATAATTGCTGGGCACAGATATCTCCTGCCTGGAAAGCATGCCCTTACCAACTTATAAAATTAGTCTTTACTCCTGCTCTAAGTGTAGTGGCTAGTTCCACCTTGCCCCTGTTAAATATCTTTGGCTACCCTTTTGAAGCAGAGGCCACAGTTCCTAGCTGCAGCCCCCTCCCCTTGCCTTACATGATTGCTCCATCTTTCTTCCTCCAAAGCATGGCAGAAAAAGCCTCCTCTCCTTCCTTGCATCTGATTTTTTTTCTCCTGAGATCTGGAAGTCTCAACTCTACCCTCCACCCAGCAACTGGTCCCCACCATTATTTATTAACAAATCAAGAACCAATTGGAGAATAAGGTTATCATCCAATCTTCATCTTACAGAAGAGAATTGGAGAAGATCTAGAGGTGGTAAATGAATACAAGGAACTAGTATCCTCTGGATTTAGCAAGGCAGGTTCACATAGAAACTTGCAATGATTGATACAACATATAAAAAACCTGTGCAAGCCCAAGCCATGCCCAATTTCAGCATGGAATGAGGAGTAGGGTGTGCAATCTCAAACCTATCCATAGAGCAGAAATTCTTAGGAAGTGGGAGAAGACATGGTGCTTAGAAAAGCACTACCCATTATAATATGACCATCTGAAGGGAAACCCTACATATCCAAGGATATTTGGACAGCACAAATTTGTCTTGAAGGGTATAAATACACATACACACGTGTGTGTGTGTGTGTGTGTGTGTGTGTGTGTGTGTTTAGAGAAGGGGAGTTGCATCTGGGAAAACTTGGGGGAGGAGGTTATTATGGTCAAAATACATTGTATGAAATTCTCAAAGAACTAATAAATTTTTAAAAAAGGCAGGTATGTAGGTTGGTGTACCTGTAATCATATCACTCTAGAAGTAGAGAGAGAGAACACTGGAGCTAGCTGTATAACTAGACAAGCCAATCCAGCGGTCTCTACAATTCATTGAGAGACCCTGCCTAGATATTAATGGTAGAGAATACCAAAACACCCAGGATACATTTCTGATTTGCAAATGCTCTAGTGTGCATAGAGAGTTTCCATACATGGGAATGCATATGCACATATATACTCAAATCACATTCATGTGCATAGGGGAAATAAATGTAAGTGTCCAGAAAAATACAATGTTAATTTCTAGGCAATCAAGGTATGGGGAGTTGGAAGATATAACTGAAGCAATAGCTAATTGCTTTCCTTCAGTTAGTTGAGGAGACCAGAAAGTGGTCTAGGAGGCTCTTAAATATAAACAGCCAATTAGATATAGTGAATAAACATTCCACATGTTGAATAACATTCCACTTAAAGTAATTCCCTTAGTCACTTTTGTTTGTAAGTTTGTTACTGTTGGGGACTGGACCCTATCCTTGTGCATGCTTACTTTACCACTGATTTCAATTCTCAGCCATCATATGATTGGTTTTTTTATGTGGTTGATTGTTTAAATCTCATAAGACTATCCATGAAAACACCAGAGAACTGGAAAAAATAGATTGTTTAGTTTCAAAGCTTCAGGTGATTAACAAATATAGTATCAAAATATATGTGGGAATAAGAAGCATTTAGGGCCTGGAGGATAGACAGACAAATAGTAATAAAATTCATTGAGAATGCAGGATATTGCTTTTGAAACCATTTGAAGTTCTTGTCTGATGTCTCCTACTACATACTTTCACTATTGTGAAGATTTCTTTTCTGCATTCACAACATGGTTGAAATTATATTATACAAATTAGAAGCAAGGCTGTACCCACTTTGGGTCTGCTTTGTATTCCCCAAAGGGTCACTACCTCTCAAACCTGAGGAGAAGTTTCAACTGTTAATATTTTGTTGTGAGCATAAAGGCCCTTGTACTCACAACTAAGCATTGGGAAAACAGAAATGTTAAACACAAATGATTGTCTTTCACTAAGAAATGTATAAACTATTTATCCAATCAGAAGGCTGGGAATGGAGGTTGTTAATGGCCTGTTGACCTCTGCTATGTATCAGGCCAGGCCATAACAAGCTTCTACAAACAGGACTGAAGATGGCTATAATCTAGGAGACGTTTATGTTATCTGTGTGGCCTTGAGCTCCCATTAGTTCTCCCAGTGGGAACCAGAGATGGCTAATAGCTTGTATGACCTCTATCTGTATTGTCATGACCACACCAGATCTTCCCTAGGCTCTTAGGATAGATATTACATGGAACCCAGCTCTAGAACCTGTCTTCATGGAAGAAGCAACATGAACCTTGAGTTAAGGTTCAATGAAATTGTGCCTCTTTGTGCATACAGAACTCTGTTACACCAGGATACTTTTTTCCAATTTGAATGTACTTAAATATGCCTATAATAAATCTCCCAGTTTCTGACTCTATAAGTTTAAATCTATACCCAGCATTGAGTTCTGTTGAACAAGATTATCTTTTTGCCGCATGGAATGATACTCTGCTGGCCATGGTGGTCTCAGATTTTTTCACAATATTTCAATAATTCTTTACAAAAGACTGAAAATAAATAAATAAATTGTAACTTTTTAAATTAATTATATATTTAATATTTGTAATTAGGAATATTTGTGCTACTTTATGACATTAAAGAATGAAAAGCTTAAAAGCGATGGAAAAAATTTTTTGGTGGTGTCCAAACCCTATAGCTACAGACAATACTCAGTATGGAAATGTCATGTTTCAATCAGTCTAGAATAACTTGAATTCTTTTCATTCCTCTAAGCGAAACTGAAACACTGAATTCTTTTCTTGTAATAAGTAGATATATCAGATTTTTCTTCTATTTCAGGAAATAACCATTTGTTATGAAACTCAATAAAATTCAATCTAAAAGGTACTACCTGTGATGGTTAGTTTTGTCCATTTAACAGAATCTGCCATCACCTGAGGGACAAACTCACAGGCATATCTTAAGTAATTATTTGACCTCTTTAGATGTACAAAGGATTATGTTGATTAGGTTAATGGAAGTAAAAAAGACCCATAGAGTTAGGTTCCTGGACTGTATAAAAAGTGAGTACAAGAACTCATCTCTCTGTTTCTTAATTTTGGATGGAATGTGACAGCCTCAAATACCTGGGCACTGTGACTTTACAGGCAGAATGGACTGAACTGTAACCATATACTGTGAGCTAAATTTACTCTTTCTCTCTATAGTAACTTATGACAGAAGAACTGTCACAGACACAGGAAAAGTAACCAAGACATTACCCAAAGAGAAACAAATGTATCATATCAGAGGCAAATTGCATTAGATACATTTGCATTCAATTTCTGGACTACTAAACCCTATTGAGCAGATACCGAAATTTGGAATCCAGAAGCATGGTGGTTTTGCAGCAATTATATTTTTTAATTGAAACCTCATATCAAGGTATATAAACTGAAACATTTATTTCCTTCCAACTGTGAGATATTAACTTTATTATAAATAATATGCTAATGAGGACATTTACATATGTATTGCTTTCTACAAATAATTGAATGTTTCTTTGATGTAGAAATACATACAATAAAATAATATAAACTATAGCTAAAAGGTAGTTACAAGTTACAAGTATAAATGCATCTTCCTGTTCTAGGCAAATCATTTTATATGTGCATTCATTATATGACATACATATATCTTTTAATATTATTTTATGCATCTGTTCTACTCATTAAGTTATAGACAATTTCTGTTGTATAAAGTATTTTAAATGGATGACATGTAGGTGATACAAAGTTTTATGATTTAAAGCTTTAATTGAAAATCCCCTTACAAATAATCAATGTATTTTTCATGTAGTACAGTAAAAACAGCAAATTCACAATAAAATAGAGTTTGTGGTTGTTATTCTATAGTTCTTTCCTTTGGCTCCACAAAAAAAGTGAAATGTAGGTAAATAATTAAGAATCAATTCCATGTACCTTAAAAAACCATAAATTATATTTCAGTTGCTTAATAAAAATATAATATGAAATATAAATGGAGTTAAGAATTATTAATTTCTATAAAACTTCCATTAAGCCAAACATTTACCAGGTTGCAAAAAGTCGAACATATGTGAAAAAATGTGAAGAACTCCCTCATATTGTGAAGAAATTTTAAAATATTCTTAACTGCAAAAATTAGAATGATAAGTTTTGTGTGCCAGTAACTATAACTATAAGCAATACTAAGAATTTAACAGATATGTGTCTCCATGTATCCATTTCTATGCAACATGCAACAAATCAATGGAATGGCCTTCATTCAAAAATAGCTATCATCAAAATCTGGTTGAAGCTTTATAATGAAAAACTCTAAGGCATTTCCAAGCTGGCAGTACAGAAAATGACAAGGGATACATCATTTCAGGATGTGAAAGGCAATAAAGAACAAGCAAAAAGAAATAAAATCTTAGAATCGAGTGGAGTGGATAAAGACAAAAGACTAAATAAGAATGTCTCTTTGAACTAAACAAAATGGGACACTTCAGCTCCATTTCTGGAGTTATGAAACAAAGTAATTAGGCAAGCTGCTATTGCCAAAAGTACTAATATCATTTAGATATAGCAGGAGACTCTATGGTGCATATATTTTAGCTATAAATAAGTTTCTTCTTAGAAATGTTCCTATAGCTTTCTGGAGCTGATCTGCACATCAAAACACATTGAATTACTCACCTCCACTGACAGTTAATAAACAATACAAGTAAGGCTCAAACAAGCTGTCCTAACTCCTGATGTACTCTTTTACTTACATACCAAACTATAAAGCAAAGAAAAATATAGATAAAACAACTTCAAAACACTTCGACAATCTGGATAATAGATCATTGTGAAGCCCATGTTCCAAGGTAGCAACCCTTGCTACTTTTCTTCAAAACAAACTTTTTATTTTATATCTAATATTAAATTATTCTAAAATAAGGCCTCAGTGACTAGTCTAACTTATTAGGTAAGATGACTCAAAACCCTTTTCTACTTCTCTTAGATCAATTTCCCTTCATTTTAATACTAAAGCAATTCAAACAGAAGAATTCAGATAAATAATCAATGATTATTGTTTGATTTTTTTATTGACATACATACACAGAGTCTGTATAGTCTAGGCTCACCTCAGCTTTTCCCCAGGGTTGAGACTGCAGGCATTTACAACTCTTTATGCCCACATAAAGCTACAAAACATATGTATCTCTCTTGCAATAATCTCTCCTTCCTTCAATAACCAAACTATTTTATATTTTGCAAGAAAAAATTAAATCTATAATATTTCTTGCATGCTAATTCAAAATAGCAGAAACCTTTTGTGGATTAATACTCCTCTGTGTGTGTGTGTGTGTGTGTGTGTGTGTGTATGTGTGTGTGTGTTTTCTTGAATTTTTGTTGTTTAAGACAGGGTCTCAAATAAACCAGAGTAGCATCAAACTCACTATAAAGGCAAGGTACACCATAACTTTTTACCCCCTCACCCTTACCAAAGTATTGGGATTGTAGGCATGCATTACCATATCTAACTATCTTAAACAAGTAATACAAAATATCTACTGTGGGGCCATGGAAGTGTAAGGTGGTAAGGTAGAACTAAAGGCTTGATGCCTCAGAGACCCAGAAGAAATGGTAAGGGCTTTGCCTACCTGGCACCAGGCCCCTGCTACATAGCAGCAGTCCTCCCATAGAAAGATTTGTGGCCATCAGTCTTGTAAGAACAATGCCTCAAGCCCTTGCGCATGTAGATGAGGCATCCCTAACATCTCAGACCAAGAAAATGGGAAAAGAGATGTGACCACAGTAAGGTAGACTCAAAACAGAGTTTTCCATGCTAATGAGGCACCTAGAGGCCCAGAAGGCATGCCAATAGGCTTCCCTTCCAAGACATTGCTCCCTGAAAACAGTATTTAATCTCAGGCCCACACTGACGAATGGGGTATGGTTTTACTATCCTTTTTCTGCCATGACAAAAAAATGTTTGGAACCATGGGCTGGCTCTTTTTGTTGAGATCCACAGTAAGGAGCCATGGAAAAGGTCATGGCCTACAGAGACACAGTCTAAACTCCAGTCGAAGGCCTCTCTGTATTCCCAGTCACAACTGCCACCAAGGCTGCTGTCCATCAAGCCAAGGACTCTTCCCACTGGGACTAACCTGAGCTCCCTTTTCCCGTGGCCCCAAGCTAGACTCAGGTGGAAGGCACCCCACTCCATTCTCAGCTTTTCAGTGTCTCCCAACAGCACCTGGATATGCAAGAGCCTGAGAGCCCCGTGGCCCTGGCCTCATAGCAGGCCCAGGAACCCCAAATGATCTCAGGCTTTCCTAAGTCTCAGACTGCTATGCTCTCCCACCCCTCAGAGTGGTGTCTGGGCACTCCCCTACAGCCCAACATCTGCCATAGTGGCAGTGTGGAATAAACACAAACTCCTAGCATTCTGACTCCCCAAGCGGCCTTGCCCTGTGGCTGAGCATACAGGGACACACAACCCTACCATCTACAACGTACATTTATGTGGAGTCATGTTGGAGTCTCACTCTCCTTTATCTCAGTCTCAATCAAAAACACTGTTCTCAGTCTCTCATCATAGAGATATACCTTTCCCCAAGACCCTTCATTGAAGAGACTCCTCCTTTCTCACTGTATCTTAGAGTTTTTTGAAAGCCGGATGATAACAAATTGTGTGGATCATTTGTGGTACCCATTTGCTTTCCCATAGGTCATTGGATCTGTTTTACATGGTCTGTCCTCATGACTAGAATTTTCTTTCAAGTCAGGTAATATGATGAACTCAGCTCTGCTCTTTCTGTTAAGAAAGGTCTCAATTCCTTTTTTCCTAAGGCTTTTAGGTTACCTTTCTCTTTCAATAGAGATAGATTGAATCTATCGATCCTCTCTTTGTTAGTTACTCTTGCAGTGATAAAACATGACCAAAGCAACTTGGGGAGGAAAGAGTTTATTTTGCTTACATTTACATATCATGTTCATCACTGAAGGAATTCAAGACAGGAACTCAAATGGAGAAGAAACCTGGAGGCTGGAGCTAAGGCAGAGGCCAAGAGGAGTGCCGGTTTCTGGCTTGCACAGCATGGCTTGTTGAGCATGCTTTCTTGTAGAACCCAGGACCATCAGTCCATTGATGGCAACACTATCCACAATGGCCTAGGCCCTCCTCTTTCAATCACTAATTAACAAAATATCCTACACTTGGATCTCAGGAAAGTCCATTCTCAATTGAGCTTTTCTCTGTACAGATAACTGTAGTTTGTGTCAAGATGATGTAAAGCTATCCAGCACAACTGGCTCCTTTTCAATTTGATACACAGACACATCATTGTTAAAATATAACATTGGTATTCATGTTCTTCCACAGGATCATATGTTACTATCTGTGTCACATTAACATTCCAAATTTTAAAACTCCCGCACTCTTTAAAAATTCAAATGCTTAAAAATTTGGTCTTTAAATTTAAATTTAAAATCTTACATTCAAAGTCTCTCAACTGTGGGCTCCTGTGAAATCAAAAATAAAAACACGTTCCTACTTCAAGTTGAAGAAGAAGGACACAGTCACAATCTAATAAAATTAAAACAAATTCCAACTGTATAAACAATACAATATTCAATGTCTGGGATCAAGTACAATCTTTTGGAATCCTCCAAAGGGATTGGGTCACTTCCATGTCTCTTCCCTCTGCAGCACACAGAGATTGTCTTTTATGCTCAGTCCAACTCCACTCCATACTTACTGCTGCCCTTAGTGGTAGGCTTAACATAGATGCATCTCCAAAACTGTAGCCCTTATTGCAACTGGACTTCTCTTTCACCAATGGTCTCTCCTGGCCTCTGACAGCTCCAAGCCTCAGCTTCTCTTCATGCCTTCAAAAGCAGTGTCATCTGGGTGACTCTTACACTGTTAAGGTGGGCTACCAGTAGGAGTGACAAGATTGGTCGTTTCTGGAACACAGCTTCTGTGTGCTGACACTGAGGTATCACTTTCCACAAGACTCAGAGCATTGATGCTGATCTCTTCTTAATATTCAGCTGAAGCTGAACAGCATCATCTCAGCAAAAGCCAACATTTTTCTTTAGTGTTTCATGTGTCTTGTTAATCACAGACGATTCTTCAGCTTCGACTGACCAGAAACTACAGATTCTTCACACAAAAAGGCCTGGCAGAGAACTCCCTCTATTGTCAGCACTGCTTAGCTTTTATCTTATTATCTTTCAAATCCTATAAAACAGCTCAATAAGCACTCAGCACTCAATAACTTTTCTCTCCCAAAGTTCCAAAGTCTTTCCATGAACTTCCCCAAGATAACATAGTCATGTCTGTCATAGCAATACCACTATCCTGGTATCAACTTGTCTGAGTTAGAATTATTCTTGCTGTGATGATACACTATGACCAAGGCAACTTGGAAGGTAAATGTTTATTTGGTCTTCACTTCCCTATCACACAATTCATCTTGGAAAGTAGTCAGAACAGGAGCTCTTATGGCAGAAACTTAGAGGAAGGAGCTGATATGAAAGCCATGGAGTGGTGCTGCTTACTGGCTTGCTTCACATGAGCTTGCTCAACCCACTTTTCTCTAGAACCCAATACCAATAGTCAAGGAATAATGTCACTCATAATGGAGTGAACCCTCCCTATCAATCACTGAGAAAGTGTCCTACAGCTCGGTCTTATGCACATTTTCTCAAATGAGGTTCCTTCCTTTCAGATAACTATCTTGTGTCAAGTAGACATAAATCTAACCAGCACAGACCATTTTGGATAGCATGAACATTTTAGCAGTATTAACTAATCCCATCTAGGGTCATAAACTCAATTTATATCTCTTTTATGTTTTATATATTTCATCAACATACTGCGTTTTTCTATGTATAGATCTTTACAGCCTGATGTTTGTATGGAATCAACTTCAAATTTATTATGTTATTTCAAACTTAAATGGAGATGTTCGCTGTTTTCTTCATTTATTTTCAAGTAGTTATTTTACAAAATGCTAACTTTTTGTTGATGTGGAAGAACTTTTTATTTATTTATTTATTATTTCTTTTGTTTTGTTGCTCTACATCTTCCTTAGTGAGAGCGGGTATTTTTTTTATTTCATACCTTGAATATCTTAGAAGAATACCTTTCAACAGTTATTTTTTTTAACTCTCCTGTACATGATTCTATTGTGACTGAATTTGTATGAATATACTTTGTTTACTAATTTTTTAAAGGAGATCAGACTTAATTCTTTATGTTAAGGACATCTTACAGTGTTGGCTGAGTAATGATTATCTTATTAAGAGTTAAAGAGGTGTTAAAATGTTTGATGCACATGCAAGAAGAATAAGTTTGGTTGCCCAGGTAAATGCTGTGTAGGCATGGTCCCTATCTTTTTAAACATGAGAAATAGCATACTCAGAGTAAGATGACTAGTAACACTAATTATATCTGCTAGGTCTGGGGTTGATTGGATGACCCTACCACCTTGAATAAACTAGAAAAGATATACAAACTCAGGTCTCAGTGTCAGACTACTGTATGAACTCAAACACACAAAATCATTAACATCTGTGGAAAAGCACATGCACATCATGTACACACATGAATAAATAAATCCACAGGTCTATAGTTAAATTTGTTTTCCTTGGTTGTCTCTTGGTTGCAGCTTTTAAGTATTATAACTATTTAATACCATTGGTAGAAAATTAAAACATACTTATCCATTGTGTTTATGATTTTTTCTATTAAATCCTAGTCCTCGTAAATACTAGTCATAGTAAATACTATTTTTTCTCATTTACTGATTCTATGGCAAATTATATATATTAGTTGATTGTTTAATACTCTAGTTGCCTTTGACTACAGATATTTTAAGCATAAATGATAAGAACATTATACTTTTGACTCAGGCAAATTTCTTAAGCAAAAGGTTATAGCCTATTATGTGTTATGAGAGAAAGTAGCTGATGCACAATATAACAAAAGCACACAAGCAATTAATACACGTAAGTGTCCTAAGTAGACAGATGTTTCCATTAATTCTGGTAAGTAGTGGTAACTCATTGACACTCTTTGAACAGCCATAGACATTCATAACTCATAACTCAGTGACTCTGCTTCTGGTCTTTGCCCAACTTAATTATCCACATATGTATAAGGGACTTCAGAATTAATGTTTTCATGTAGTTTACTGAAGGAAAATGTATACTTTTCTTGCTAGTCAAATGGGTAAGTATAGTGTGTATGCACAATGATAGTGAAAATGCACTCTTAATATTAAAAGAGATTAATTTGATCTTAAAACATAAGCCATTGGTGTTCTGTTCAGGAAAATTTCCCCTGTGCCCATGTGTTTGAGGCTTTTCCCCACTTTATCTTCTAAGATGCTACAACATGTAATAAGGACACATGCTACACTATGTTCATAGCAGCCATATTTATAATAGCCAGAAGCTGGAAAGAACCCAGATATCCTTCAACAGAGGAATGGATACAGAAAATGTGGTACATTTACATAATAGAGTATTACTCAGCTATTGAACAATGACTTCATGAAATTCCCATGCAAATAGATGGAACTAGAAAATATCATCCTGAATGAGGTAACCCAATCACAAAGGAACACACATGGTATGCACTCACTGATAAGTGGATATTAACTCAAAAACTCAGAATACCCAAGATACAATTCACAGACCACATGAAGCTCAAGAAGAAATAAGACCAAAGTATGGGTGCTTTGGTCCTTCTTAGAAAGGGGAACAAAGTACTCACGGGGGCAAATATGGAGACAAAGTGTAGAGCAGAGACCGAAGAAAAGGCCATCCAGAGGATGTACCACTTGAAGATCCATCACATATACAATCACCAAACCCCAATACTATTGTGGATGCCAAGAAACGCTTGCTGATAGGAGCATGATATAGCTGTCTCCTGAGAGGCCCTGCCAAAGCCTTACAAATACAGAGGTAGATGCTCGCAGCAAACCATTGTACTGACAGTGGAGTCCCCAAGGGAGGAGTTAGATAAAGGACTGAAGGAGCTGAAGGGATTTACAACCTCATAGGAAGAACAACAATACCAACCAACCAGACTCCCCAGAGCTCCCAGGGACTAAGACACCAACCAAGGAGTACACATAGCTCCAGCTACATACCATGGCCTTGTCAGGCATCAATGGGCAGAGGTCCTTGGTCCTATGAAGGCCTGATAAATGCCACAGTGTAGAGGAATCGAGAGACGGGAGGCTGGAGTGGGTGGGTGGGTGTTGGAATACCCTCGTAGAAACAGGGGGAGGGGTGGGAATTCCAGGAGGGAGAAACCGGGAAAGAGGATAACATTTGAAATGTAAATAAAGAATATATCAAAAAAAAAAAAAAAGTCAGCATTTAATTGGGGCCACCATTATCATCCTGGTGAGAAGCATGGTGGCACGTGGTGTTAGAGCAGTACATAAGAGCTACGTTTTGATCAAAGGCAACAGACAGAAAGAGACTTGGCCTAGCAGGGGCTTTTGAAACCACAGAGGTCAGCCCTAGTAACACACTTCCACCAGCAAGGCCACACCTCCTAATCTTTTTAGTCTTTTCAAAGAATTCCACTCCCTGGAGACTAAGTATTCAAATAAATGAGACTACTGGGCCATTCTCATTTATACCACCACAGTAAATGTTAGTGACCAACTTTGTGATGCCTATCAGCCAGCCCATGAGGAAGGAAGGATGTACCGACAAATGGGGTATGAGCCTGCTCTGCAAGCTTTGACTTCCATATTATCTTCCAGTACTTTGCTGAGCTCTGAGTAGAACAGAGGGGTGCCCGCAAGGAGCAAACACACACAAGCCCTCTGTGAAGTGTTCAGTGCTTTGTTCTCACATGCTATTGCCTTGGTCACTCTTCCTATCCTTTTCGTCTTTCCAATATTCTCTACAGTTAATATGCATTTGGCTGTGATCTGAGTGTAATCATATGCTTTGTGCCAGTATAGGTTAACACAACAAACGGAACTGCTGAATCTAGGTCAACAAAAATTAGCACCTCACACATAAAAACCACTTTTTATTCTCACTCATGCCTCTGACTCTTTTGAACTCTCATTGCCATTAATTTAGCAGAATACAGGGCTAGCAGACAGTTTTAACCTATAATACCTGTGGCAATGCTAGCAATGATTCTCAACCTTCCACAATGAAACAACAGAAAAATTGTACTCTCATCTTAACACAAAACACTTAGGAAATATATTATGCTGACTTCTCTTTATAGCCTTTTCAACTCTAGCTAAGGACCAGAGCAGTACTCACAGAATGAAATGGAAAGAAATCATCACTTCCAGAGGAAATGAATTCTCCTGGAAGAAAGTTTTCTTGAACTTTCCTGCTTAACTAACTGAATGAGGCTAGTCTCCTACTGAACTAGCTTTGTCTGGCACCTGAACAGGCCTAGTGAATCAAGGTTCAGAATTCTGAGCCTTGAATGAACAATGCCAAGGCCACATGCCTTGTATTTTAGAATATTACATTGGATCCCTTAAATATACAATGTAGCATTTTTTAAGAAGCACATAATGTATATCACATTCACTGTCAAAATTGAATGCAACAAAACACTTAGGGATTGGTAGAAATATTTTGCCTTTTGATTACATTTTCAGCCCTTGAAGTTCACAGGTTGTACAATAATACAAGGTCAATCTAGAATATGGTAGTCATAGAAATACTCTGATATTGATGGAATAGTTTGAAATTAGGAAGATAAAAATGGCCATAATATCAGGAACTCATCCTTATGGGAAATGCACATGAATAAACTCAGAAAATTTAGAAAACCATCATCAATCCAAAGTTGGCAACTTTTAACATTTCTTAGTACAATTTGTTTTTCAATTTTCAATATTATTCACTATCATTTTTCAATATATCAATCAGTTTGTACCTTAAGTATAGCCAATATATAATAAAGTGTGTTTTATAATTCTGAGATACATTGAAGATTAGGAAAAACAGATTCTAAAATTCCTTTCTAGAGTGCATTTGTATTTCCAGATTATAAATAAGAGATACTACCCTTTTTGTATTTTTAGCATTTTTGAGCCAAGTGAAATTGTGAATTTGACATTTTATCTACACTGTGAAGCATGCCAAAGCTGAAATCGGATGAAAAGCCAGAAGTCAGAAACCAGGCATCAGGTTGATGCTTTGTCTATCAGTTAAGTTATATGTTCTTTATCAATGCATTTGTGCTCAGTGAGGCTGACCCTCATGCACGAACCAGAGCATTTAACTTCATAGAGCTCTGTTAGGTAGCCGATGTAAAGAGCAAGTGAAAGGAAAATGCAATAATTTCTCTACCTTGATAGTTATGCATTTACAATGACTGACAGTGGGGGAAATTAGCAAGTCCTGCATTGGCCTTATGATTAGGCCAAATAGGGAAATGTTCTCTCTGAATATATTACACACACATGGGCAGTCATACAGTTATAGCTTTGTGCCTTCCATGTTCAAGGAATATAAAACACAATCTTGCTATCATATCTCCTCTCTGATACAATTTAAATCATGAATCGTAGCCCTTCCTGTATTGCTCCATGTGCTGCAGGTATATAGCTCAACATCGAACACGTGCAGTTCTTCCATTGGTCGTTACATGGTTTGCTATTTTAACAAAGTGTACTTTGGATTATAAATTTAATCTGTGCATTCTTGATTAATTTTCGTATTTAAGAGATCAGGAGAAATGAGAAATAATGTATACAAGTGCACTAAGTATTGAAAAAGTGAACTAAAACATTAATTACCATTTCACGGAATTTAATATGGTTAGAATAATACCCCTAGTGCTACTAGAATTAGAATGCTTAATTTATCTGTGAAATTCTATTAACTCATTTTTGGGGTATGGAACAACATGACACTCATGTTCATATAGATATGTGCAAGTTGAATAGCTGAAGAAGGTTGCTGTGGAGAACTTTCTTTAAAGGTTGAGTCTAAGGTAGACCTCTTAAATTCAGTGCTAGTCTGATCTACATAGTGAGTTTCAGAACAACAAAACATGAATGAATGAATGAGTGAATGAATGAATGAATAAATAAATAAATAAATAAATATTAAAAAACAAAGGATTATGCCTAAGATCCATTGCCTCATGATTTGGAAGCAGATGTTATTTTTTAAGAATGATATCATTTTAAACTAAGAATTTTAATTAGATGGTTTTATACCAGAAGTGAAGCTAAGAGGTTGAATGAAATTTTGCTTCTGACATCTGCTGCCATTTTTAGTATGTGATTAGTTATTTTCTTCTTCCTGCAAATGTTTGACAGAAGCTCAAATGATGAATCACAATTTCAAGCTGCTGTCACTTCATCCCTCCCAAAAAGGAGAACCTGGAAATCATTCCAACAAACCCAAGAACTAAATTCTGAAAAATGCCTTCAGGGATTTGACAGAAGTATTTAGCAATCTGAAAATTACAGCAATCTGTCACATTAACTTTTTAGGAAAGGTAGGCTGCTGAAAAGCACACATAGTATTTATAAAAACATATCCAAGTGGGAGTATCTTCTTGAATACATAAAAGCACATCTGTCTCTGCAAGTATCAAGCTCTACTTGGACTTAACTTCTGTTAAAGACAGTACTCATTAATAATTGGAAATATGTTATAAAAAGTATATTTCATTATATAACTAATATATATCATATATCTATATCTATCTATAACTAATATATATCATATATACTAATATATATACATATATATGTATATACAGAGAGAGTAGTTTATGAGATTTTCTAAAAGTTATGATATTATATATAATTCAATTAATATATTTCACATCATTATGTGTGTTTGTTACCAAAAATACAGTACAGTATGTATAATCAAATGTATATTCAAGAATTTTGTTTACAGCATGATATGGTAGTATAGGTTTTCAATACCAGCACTCAAAATGCAGAGGTATATATATATATATATATATATAATATATATATATATATATGCAGGTATATAATTATTTTACCTATGGGTTTGTACATGTATATAGTACACACACAGAGACATACACACACATACTGTCCTAGCCAAAATAGGGAGAAACTACCTAAAAAGATAAATGGTCACTTAAGTATAAAACCTTAAACTATAATATTAATCATATTAAATTATTTGTAATGATGATTTCTGCTTGATAATTTAATATGAACAACAAATTTAATATTAGGAAACTATCATTATATAAGTATAAGGTTTGGATGGAGTCACTTTTTTTAAATTACTATCAGTTCTTACTTAATTCCATTACTATCAGTTTCTTAGAAATATAAACATATATAAGTCAATGTCACAGGATTGACTGATCTGTAGTGGTGTAAGGAAAGGAAAAATGTTTAATTATATTATAATTTTAAATTAAAAACTAGAAATGATGAGCCCACACTTAGCATATGAGTCAGTTGTGAGACTTAATAATATGACTTAAGAAGTCAGAGTGGAAAGGCCCTGATAGTAGACCCAGGAGTATGCAAATATGTGAGGGTGCAAGGAATGAGTAAGAACTATAATACAGATGAAGAAAACCAAATTCTTTTGTCCATATATTTGTTTCAGAATAGCTTTCTCTGAGTAATTTTTTTTTTTTTGGCCTGCTTTATATTTTAAACAAAAGGGTCTGATCCAAGGACCTGCTTTATGTCTGAAAAAGCTTACCTTTTTCTCAAATCGATGGTACTTTCATTTATGAATATATATGTATTTAAATGAATTCTCATATCATTTATTAAATGAGTTCTTTTTATCCGTGACATCCTGCTGTCAGAATAGGTATGGTGGACAATCGATGAGCAATGTAGGGACTTCGTCTCCTAAAGATGCTTCCGTGCTGTTTGAGTAAGGTAAATAAGCGATCCCAAGACAAAGTGATAGAAATGATGGGGTCTGTGGGATGTTGAAGGGTGCTTAGCAATTAAAAAAAAAAAAAAACCTTTTACATACTGAAGACACTACTATCTGGAAAAAACATTACAAATATCAACTCAGAAGAGAATCCTAAGGTTGAATACAATGGACATAAGAGGACCTGAATACTACAGAAAGACAGAATGGAGACCAGTCCCCAAGATAACTTATTTCCCAACACATTTTTAAGATCAGCAGTGAGATCTTAAGGATCTCAAGAGATGAGTATCAGAGCAGTACAGAAGGTAAGGCAGTTGGAGTATGAGTCTAAAGCTGCCCTTGTAGGCCTTTCTCCATGATTGTCCTCTCCTGGGTTTCCCTGGAAGCTCCTCACCTCCCTCTAATAGCACACAAATGATTTTTACAAAGGTTTACATTTTCACTGAATTCATCTTTATTACATTTTAATGCATTTCTTTATTGTACTTCTATATATGTGTGGGGTGTGCACCTGCCATAGCATGTGTGGAGATCAGAAGACAGCTTCTGAAACTCTAGGCTTTTCGTCCAACATACAAGTCCTCGGAATCATCCTTAGGCTTGGCGGCAGGTTCCTTCACCAACTGTGCCATCTCACCTCTCCCCACTTATATTTTCCATAGTTCATATTGTACTCTACAGTTCCCACTGACTAAATAAATAGACCTCATTCCTCAATGCTTATGGGAATACAATACATATCCAGACCCATTTTAAGGTTAGCAAACCTCCTGTACTACAGTGAATGTCTCAGTTTAGTCATCCACAGAGTGAAGATAGAAACTTTTTTAAAGGTTTATTGGAAAGAGTTGATGAGATTCAGGTAGAAAGCACATTACAAGCATCCTAGGATATTGTCAACACAGAAAATGTTAACTCTTGCAAACATTTGTGTGACATTATGGGGCTAATAACTTCTACCAAATATAAATGCTTCTAAAGATAGATTTTAAAATGTACTATCTTTTCACAATGATAGTTATAGATACATTTTGCTTTCATATATACATATATGTTCATTAGTAATACAGTAATAACCATGCACACACATATTTGAACAATGCACTCTTGCCTAAAGAAGTTATCTTGAGTTCTAATGTCTGAGAATTGAGTTTTCCCAATCCCAAGCATCTTCCAGATTTTATGCATTGCTGCTGTGTTGCTGCATCCTTCCCTAGTCAACTGAAATGTGCCCTTTTCTTTGTATTTATAGAATATTTCCCATAAAATACTTTGTAAAGGAAACTATGTAAGTAGAGAGTGGGAAGCAGAAACACAGGTTGAACATCATCCATTCTAAATATTATGCAACATATTCATGTGCAATTTATGTACACATATACATACACACATAGTATTATTTATACAAATAAGGTCTAACAATATGAAGTACAGACAGAGCAATGAACAAGGTGTTTCTTGGTCTGAAGTTATTCAACTTATAATTATTAACAGGTTTATATACTTTTCATTATTAAATGGTTAATGTATTCCAGTCATTGCTATAGATATCAAATTATAGAAGTAAATGAAAACAAATAAATAAGGATTACTGTGTGGTATCAGGAACAGACTCTGCAGCAAAAATATGAAAGCAAAAATTCTCTTTGGATAGTGATCTTAGAAAAGGAGGATATGGGAAAAGGACCAGGGGAAGTGGTCATGTAGGAGGTCTGTGAGACAAGAGACAGCAGGGTTTATACTGAGAAACTCACAAAAAGGATCTTTTACTCTGAAATATAAATTCATAGATTGTTCTCAGAGACTCTTTGCTACATTTATGCATGAATGTGTATGCACATGATCCTTGATGCATAAAAATTCTGTAGTGCAGAATAGTGTGCTATTCTGAAGTTCGGAAATTCGAGACTGCTTAACATAAAAGCAGTACTAGTGATTCAAATAGTACTCTCTGAACTAGGATTGCAAGTGTGTGGAGGTCAGAGTTCAATGCAGGGTGTCTTATTTCATAGTCTTTCTGCTTATCATTTTAGACAGATCTCTCACTGATCTTGGTGTTAAAAGAGTTCACTAAATTGGCTGTCCACCAAGCCCAAGAACCTATCTGCTCCTCCTCCTCCTCGTCCTCCTCGTCCTCGCCCTCCTCCTCCTCCTCCTCCTACTCCTACTCCTTCTCTCCCTTCTCCTCAATCTCCCCTTTCTCTTTCTCCTCATGAATGGGATTGCATTCATGTACCATAAGAAATTTTACCTGGACACTGGGATCTGAGCTCAGGTCTTTCCTATGTTGGTGTAGCAAATGTTACTAACTGAGCTGTCTCCCAGCTCTTCTTTGGTACTTTTTAAAATTCGACCCAACATGAATAGGAATATCCTATAAATTACTAGGAAAAAATCCAGTTTCTCTTCCCTCTCTATTTATTTAATCATGGATCAATAATAAGCCACTATCAGGACCTGTTTGAGAAGCATGTGTAGAGAAAGCAGGCAAGGGCTCTCATTCCTTGCTAGAACTGTGTACAAATACAGATAAATTTCCAGTTCAGAGAAACTGATAGCATACCAAGTAAGATAGAACATAATTTTTAATTGTTATAAATGGTGACAAATGTTTATTTCTTCCCTTAAACTATGTTAATTTTTATAATTCTTATCTGCCATATTTCAACTGCTCATCTATCTGTACCTGCCACAGAAATCCACTGTGTGCCTGTGTAATATTTCATATATGTAACCTGAATTTACAAGTGAATGAAAAGTTACACATTAATATATAGAAAATATATGATTTGGGAAAAAAATTTAACAAGACAACCTCTCTACTGCTCTTTAGGTTCAAACACTTGGTAAATATCAAGAAACATCACAAGACAAAAAAATATTTCTCAGAACTTTTAATTTTAAGAGCCATGCCTCCCCAAACTTTAGGAGATTTTCATAAAGTGACCCTAATTTTTATGAGCAATAAAGACAATTAGATTAATGTTTTTGGTAGTATCCAGCTACAAAGCAAGCAAACTGACTCATGCACTTAGAAAGGAGGATTTGTTTTCTAATTCCAAGCTCAGAAAAACTAAGATGAACAGTTACTCAGTACATTTCTAGCTCTCCTTTAGGGACTTGTGATATTAGGACACATTCAGCATTCTTAAACAAGACATGATGTTAGATGTTATACAGCTGTCTTATCAATGCCCGTGCAACTGTTGACCCCAGGATCTAGTATCTGTTTATGTCAGAAGGCAAAGTAGAGGTGCCTGCTGCCAAAGTGCACTGGCTTCCTCCTAAGCCTGTGCTTAATGACAGGGAGGTGGCATCAGGCAGGTTTAAGTGCAGTTTTCACTGCATTTATGCTTCATCTGGCAAGAGAAAGGTTGAGCTGTAGACATGTCTGAAGGTAGAAAAAGTGGTTACATATTAAACATCTTGTTTTGTTGTTGTCTTTAGGAATGACATATAACCTTCCTGAATGTACTGGAAGCCTTACTAATGTAATATAAATTTGAGTCAAGTATTTTGAAAAAATAATCAATCCTTGAAAAAATAATTATTAAGAAAAATTGACATCTTCAATCTTAAAAGCAGTTTGGATAATTTGACAGATCGAATATTTCAATGGGTATTCAAAATGTTTAATTCAAAGCCTAAATTGCTATTTTATGTCAACAACTACAAAATTTTATATATTCTATATTACAAAAT
The DNA here is from genome assembly GCA_019843965.1 of Rhynchomys soricoides. Lineage (NCBI taxonomy): Eukaryota > Metazoa > Chordata > Mammalia > Rodentia > Muridae > Rhynchomys > Rhynchomys soricoides. The sequence goes on from JADRCH010000012.1 coordinate 11,008,078, forward strand.
AGAATTCACTTTTCCCAAAGACTTTTTATCTTTTGTCATTGATTCCCTGATATTATTATCTAAAGTATATTCTTATATCAGATTACTCCATATAAACTTATCTTTTCCAGTAGAATTTTTTTCATTTATTCTTACAAAATATTTAGAAATTACAGAAAAACAATCATGATACAAATTGATACTTCTATAGTTCAAGTTAGCAAGATCAAAAATGAACATTTGTAAACATTTCTATATTAACATTTTCTGTAACTTGTGATGGTCCGTTTATGCATGCACGAATACATGTGAGAGATTGGAGTCATGTAATTTACATTTGACACTTCATGATGTCTTTCTATGGTGTTATATCTTTCGTCTATAAATATCATTAGTTCCTAAATATAGCATTTATGAAATGATTTCCCTCCTGATAAGCAATTTGTTTCTTATGCTGCTAATTAGAATGCCACTGTACACAATGAAAGGTGAATATTTCATTGAGATTGATGAGACTACTAAATTAGGGAATTTTTTTGTCAGATTTTTTACTGTTTTGGGGAGTTACCCCCAAAACTTTCTGCATTCTGGGTAAGCATGCCTCTATAGAGCTATATTTTCAGGCCACAGACTTCCCTTCTATCTTATTTTTATATTTCGTCAAGGAGGTTACTGCCTTCTCCTATTTTGTTCTCTGCTGCCATTTCTGAACAACCCTTATTTTGTTGCTCTGTCCAATGAGCTTGATTATCATCTTGTACTTGGTTTGCTTTCATAGGAGTTCTTCCATTTACTAGGAAGAAAATTCCAAGCAGTGGCTTCTTTAAGCAGCTATTGATTTTCATCTTTCCCTTTATCTTTCATAGATTTTGAGTCTAGCAGTTTTGGAGACACATACCTCTGTAACATCATAGTCCCAACATTAGACCCAGTTCAAGATTCGTCTTGGGCTAAGTGGTTCTGCTCTCTTCATAGATGATATGTAAATAAAGCTTGAATCCCACCAGTGAAGCACTACTGAAATTCCATTTGTTTACATAGTTACAGGCATCCTATAAGCACCATTAAGTATGAATGAGCTATATTGATTGATCAATGAGTAAGTACTTAATACATGTTAACCCCTGCTGCAGGAATGCTTCAGATGCATGCCCATGGCTTCATCCCTACTACTTAGCAGTTTTTCCATATCTTTATATCTAATATACATTTCTAGTTTTGTGATAAACACAACCATATAAGACTATGTTTTCTTAAATGTGTTTTATGTATTAAGTAAGACTATTTTTTTACTATTTAATCTATGTCAAGTAAGTTTGTTATTACCAAGGAACTATGGGAAAAGTAACACAGATTAACATGTAAGTAAGTGCAAACACATGAATGTGAACAACATTTCAGTTTATTGCTTCCTCGAGTTCAGGATACATGGCTCATCTGTCTTGATTCAGAGCCCGTGAGGGCTCCAATACTCTTTTTTTCCCATCCCAGGTCCTCCTCCCAACCATCCGCTTGCACCTACAGTCCTGAAGCTGTTTGCACATTTGTCATGCTTAGCTTCTTCACTTATTATTCCAAATGAGCCATTTGGCTCCCAGCCCTTGAAATATTTATGGTTTTAATGGACCACAACTGTAACCCTGACTCTAGTATAAGAAACATTGATTTTTCCCAATTCAGTTTCAGAACACCATCATTCACCATTCCTGAATCCAATAGGATAAAATCCTTTTATGTAGGTTAAAAAAAAAAAACAAAAACCTCTTTCTAATCAATGAAATGAATAATCAGAAAATAATTTAATAACTATGTTAATAGTATATTAACTATTATGTTAAAATGAAACAAGAAAGATTTTTTTGTATAATCTATCCATATGTAAATCTATTTTAAAAACTTCAGATGTACAATAAGAAACTTCTAATACATGATTTTATATCTCATGATTTCCCCAGATCCGATTTCGGAAATATTAGGTTAAGCTTCCTCCATCTCTCTGTCTCCTCTGATAGACAGTGGGATGGTGGGATAAATCAGAAGGGTGTCAGCAAACTTGAGCACATTCAATGTGTCATGAAAGCCCATGACCATCTACAACCTCAATGCTTCCCACCATACCTTCTCCTATCATTCACCTTTGACACAGACCAAATTATGCTTTCCAGAATTTCTTATAGAAGCTACTGCAGGAAATCTCTTTCCTTCCTCCTTCCTCTATACAGTTTATTTCTCAAACACGACTCAAGGTCCTAGCTCCTTGGATATGCCCATTGTTTTAAAAAGTGAATTGTGCCTGGCCCAGCATTGGCTGTCTGATTAGATCTCTTACCAGATCACCTAAGAAAGACCCATTTTCAAACAATTCAAATAGTTTCCTGTTGTCCTTCCCCACCACCCTTTCCCTGCCTAATTTCTACAAATGCTTTAGAACAACATAGTAAGCAACCTCTCCTTCCAAGCCTTCTCAAAACCCTCATTCCTGTCACTCAGAGAAAAGGAAATGCCTGTCATGTTCCCATAACTTTTAATTTTTGTCTCTAGAACACACTGTCCTGAATGTGTTAGAATGATAGGATTCTCTGCTGTGTAAGCTGCAGTTCTCCCATCTGTGTATTCCGGATGTGGGAATCACATCACCCATATGAACGTCTAGTTTCTACCTACCACCTGGTATCAGGTGTGAACTCCACAACATGTACTAAAAACAGCCACAAAAATATGTATCTGACCAAAAGAAAATATATTATAACGTTAGCTTTGTGTGCTTACAGACTTATTTTCTAAATCTTCTCTACTCATCCACATCTAACCCATGTCCCAAATACTTAATGAATTTCTGCATGTTCATTACTCAGGAATTTTTTCTATGGAAATTTCTGTTTAGAAAGTGCTCATTTCTTATTCTGATTTATTATTCTATTCATTCAGAATATCCTGCGCTTTGTGCTGTAATTAAGCTTTTTAGCTTGAGAGACTACCTATGAAAAAAGTTTACACCATTATAACAAAGTTTGAAAGCTAATCTGCCATCATATTTCCTTGGATTGTTTCTTTACAAATAGAACATTTCCCCCCTGAATTCTACTTTAAATAACTATCTTCTCTAAACTTTGTTGTCTAATTTCTTATTGTATGCCTGCTACCATCTGTTATATGTCTCTTTCTAATCTAAACATTTGTCTCTTGTAAACCTAGATATTTAATGAAAACAACTTACTAAAAAGAAAGACCCATTGGTCTGGAGAGTATAGCTCAGTGGATAAAGCATATATGATGTGTCTATAAAGGCTAGAGTTTAGATACTCAGCACCCCCATGCATGTCAATTGATCATGGCAATCATCTTATCATCTCACTCTTCCAGAAAAACTGAAGTCAGAATATCTAGACTGGGCATATAAATCAACTCTGAGATTAATTCAGAGACCTTGCATCAATAAATAATATGGAGAGCTATCAAGGAAGACTCCCAGGATTCTACAAGCCTACACACATGTAGGCATTCCTGTGTACCCATATATGCACAAAAGATTAATAAAAGAGTTCCTATGGAAATTTGGGATAAGTAAGTTTTTAAACAGAAAAAAATCATACTCTTCTTTTTGAAAACTGAAGTACCTGCTTTGGGCAGTATATTTCTTTTAACTTTCTTCCGGACTATTAAGTGTTTGAAGGTTCATAGAGTATTGTCTCATCCAGCTCTTATAATATTTTTAATAATGTCAGCATTGATGCTCTTAATCTCATTTTTTATGAAAATGGAGGTCCAGAAATTTATAACAGTAAATGTGTCAGAATTAAGCATTTGAATGCAGGAGCTATAGCTACAAACTGTGTGCTCTTAATTACTATGCTATGACCTCTTTGGTTTATTTAATTCTCCAGACAAGGTAGCATTTTTGTCTACTTCTAGACGGCTGATTCTTCAGAAGAGTTTTGAATGAGAAAAACCATGGCGGTCTTTTTCTCCATCATTTATAAATCATGAATGTATCCTTTTAGATTGAGGATAAGACTGGAGGGAAGATGGCTCTTTAATGCTAATTGAGCAAGTGGGTTCTGGAATCCTTTACATATTTCATTGGAATGATGAAATGTTCCATTTCACACATCAATATTTCTTTCCCAGTGATCCAAGGAGAAGTGATTTTTTTAATGCTTGGCTAATCTGAGGTAGGGCATGAAGATAGTACCAATTTGGGAGTGATACCTGCCATCCCTGGCAACAGATCAGGGGAAACGATAGAGTTACCTTTCCTAGCTCATGTCTGCTAATCTTTTCAGGCTGTTGAGAAGTGGAGAGATGTGCATCAATCATTTCATTTTGAACATCTTAGAATATCCTAAGATCCTAAAGCTTCAGCTGAATGTTAGGTAGTAGAAAGAATAGGAAAATAAAAGGGAAGCAGCATACATGAAAGCAAAGAAAACATGTCACTTCTTACATTGGAGATAAATACACAGACAACAATACCCTTAATTTAAATTTATATGCTTAGCCCATAGAAGTGTTGTTATTGATGTACTGCACCAAAAGTATATAGAAATGTAGTTATTGAATCAATATGCTAATAGCTAACCTACCTGATTAAATAAAATATTTATAATAAGCTGACTATTAATATTGCCATTGTTTATATAACATATGAGAGCACTAGTAGTGTCTGGACCTGAGGGCAGGTAAATCACACATGTAGAGAAAGTATAACATAAATTACTTTAAATTTTGATGTAAAGAGAAAGGTCAAGCCTAAATTTAATGATAAAAAGTATATTTCAAGTTGACTTTGTTTCCAAAGATAGAATAACACTGAGTTTTCAAGGACCTTCCTCTGTTCTGCACAGCAAAGGTTTCTCATGATTTTGAAGATTCAAACTTGCATGAAGCAGAAGATCTTACTAGTCGTACATTCTGGGTGGTAACTCAGGTTACAGTTCTGGAGATACTTGGGGGTATGTTTTTATTTAACTCCCATCCCTCAGCATCCAAATTTCCTAGTTATTTGTCCCTGGTTTCTCTGTTTTGACCATTCCTTTTATTTAATGCTTCAGAGATGAGAGTTGAAGACACATTAAGATATATGAAAAATAGTAAATCTTCTGCTTAATTGGAGGTTTAGATTTAAGTATTCAACATATCTGAAGAAAAAAGTGATTCTTCTAAGGTCATGGAGAATTAAATGCACTAACCAAGAGATGTCTAATTTTTATGTCTTTAAATGAATAAATGAAAGAAATATCCTTGGCTTCAGAGGAAAAAGAAAAACTCCAAACTTTCAAATATGAAAGCACTTAATCAACCACTTGAATTCAGGGCTGCACCATCTTTTCCTGGCCTCTTTGTGTTCCCACACACATGTGGAATTCTTTGTCTCTGTCTCAGTCCCTGCCTCTGCCTCTGTCTCTGTTGGTCTCTCTGTCTCTATCTCTCTCTGTCTCTGTCTCTCTCTTTTTCTCTGTCTCTCTTTGTCTCTCTCTCTCTCTTTCTGACTCTTTCTTTCTCTCACATAATATATTCCTATTCTTGCATTTGGAATCATTCTATCAGTTATTACTATTAAATGGTTACTTACACACAAATCTGTCTTAGCTTTTTTTTGTGTGTGTATGTTTAACTTCCTGCCCCATACATGAACAGCCATTAACACATCCTTTCTGATCTCTTCACCTTCGGTGAAGACTACAACACCTGTCAATTGACACTAGCTGGTCAGTTAGTGAGGGTAGGACAAGTCTATCATACTATGAAGGTAATGATGGAGGCCATGACTAATTTCAATCCAATGGGAGTGTAGATGAATATAACCATTTTAGTTCACTTCCTAGAGAACAGAATTATATTATAGTCTCGTAATGGTGCATTTTTCACAAGACATATATAGACTTTCATATGTATGAACTTAAAAACAATGAAAAATGGGGACATATACTTAGGCCCAAACAAGTTCAAAGCTTCCAGAGGAACAACCATTGGTCACTTTTGCTTCTTGAAGTCAATTTGAATCTTTAACAATTGGTAATCTAGGCAGAGATTGAGCTGAAAACTGAAAAATTTAGTGTCTTCTCTGTGACAGACAACTTTTAGTATAGATTTTATATTGTCTTTAAATTTTTTCAATGACTTCAAAATTATATTATTTACAAAGGGATTTCTGTTGTTACATTAAAAAGCAAAAATTTTGTTTAATTGGGGGATTTTTTTTTCTGTTCTGAGTCAGTTCTCCTTTCTCTATTTTCAATGTGTTTTATGAATAGGATGAATTAGTAAAAACAACATTAAAGAAAATGTTTATTGTGAAATAATTTAAAATGAGAAATTTTATTTTTCTTTTTTTAGGATACAACGTATAAGTCTACTGCATTTTTTCAGTAGCTATAAAAGATATTGCTGATAAAACTAAAACATGAAAAATTTAAGTTCAGTGCATTTTGGAACATATCTATGAAAGAAGAAGCTATGGAAGGCGAATGTTGAGAGCGTGTGAGAAAAATCAAAGTAAACTATGCAAGACTCTTGTAACCACTGTTTCTCCATAACATGGATTTATTCCTGGAATGTACTTCCCTGCCTTTTCCAGGTGTAGTAAATAAGAGTGGGTTTACTTCAGATTACCCATCATTTTCTATTGCTATTCAGATGATGTTTACAAGCTCACTTGTTCACCTTGTGACTTTATACAGCTTAAATTCATGCTACTTTTGCTCATTTGACCATACTTAAACCTGAGAATATAAATTGTCTGATGCTCTGAATAAAGTTGGTTATTGCAAAGACTTAAGTCTACCTCATTTTTAGACTCCATTCTGCCAGGCTCATGCCACCGACTCAAACAGTAACAAATGCAGAGCCTATAAGTGATGTCATATTCTTTCCAACCAACTGACCAAGATGCCAGGGAAGAGCAGAAGTTGTGCATCCCATTCTCAGTGTAGGTTCTGTCACTTTCTCGACATCTTTACAATGTATTTTCATCCCTTAATGATAAACATTTTAAGTGGGATAAGGTGATAAGTCATGGAGGTTCTGTTTTGCATTTCCATGATAGCAAATCATATTGAGTATTTTTATTGTTGTTGTTTTAAACCTTGCTTGGCATTATTTCCTCTAAAAGAACCTGATTATATATCCTTTTCATTCATATACATATATACTATATATATACAGACACACAGATACATACTCACACACATACTCACACACACACTCCCCTGCCTTCTTCTGTCTTTCCTATTATTGTTCCTTTAATCACACCAAAATCCATTAATCTCTCTTTCTCCTTCCTACTCCCTTTATATATCTTCCTCCTCTCTCATAGTCTTCTTTTTGGTTTTATTCTTAACCAAATGTTTATTTAAGATGAGTACTCTGCGTTTTTCAATTCTTTCTGTATTCTGGACCTTGATGCTTTTCCAGGGGTTAGTCCATTTTGAGTTGAGTTTATATGCAGTGAAAAATAGAGGCTAGCTTTATCTTACATATGAATGTCAAGTTTTTCTGGTATTATTTATTACACGGGTGTATTTTGTCCACTGTCTGTTTTTGAGCTTGGGTCCAAATGCAGGTTGATGCGGATGAATTAACTTTATGAATACTCTCAGAATACAAATCTGATAAACATGAACATTTCTTTCAAATTTGGCTCTTATCTTAAGAATAAATATTATAATCTAACATAATTTCTATGTTTTTTAGAAATGTGGTGGAAATTTTATTGAAATAAAGAATGGTGGATTACATGGTGCAGTAGTCTTGTAAGGTAGTCACATTCCTTTCCATGTTTCTTAGCATGTGTGTCTCTGTTAAATACATAGTGGTCTTATCAGTTAACTGTTAAGTCCTATGTAATTAATGTTAATTGTTGACTGATATTTGATACCTATGCTTTAGGCAGTGTTTAGAGAGCATGAACTAATGACTTTGAAGATTCCATTTTTGTATGTACTTTATCAAGTCAGAATCAAGTTTTGTAGCTGAAATATGACCAAATAAAAACCATAAATATTGTCAACATTTTTGCATAATTAGATGAAAATCAAACATTGACGAAAATTTTGATATCTAACCTTCCTGTGTGAAAGCACCAAATACTACAAGCAAATATGTACAGCTTGAGCCTCTCCAAATGCATGTATTTGAATGTTTCCTTTTGAGTGGGACATTGGAACTAAAACTACAATTTTCCTGCTTAAATTAAAGGGAAATATTTTTCAGAAATTGTGAGATATAGAAATGGTTAATATGGAAGACAACCATGGAATTGGGTGCTTCATTATTAAACCATAATATGGATAAGTATAAGACTGTACTACTCATCTTAACTAAATAAACAAATTGCAAAATAAACTACAATGAAAAAGTAGGAGATTTTGAAAATGAATGACACTGATAGTCTTTAACAGAATGTAATAAGTTTTACTTTGAAAATACAAGTTCAATTTAACATCTTGAAAATATATCTTAGGAAAGAAAGAAGGCAAAGATTGCTTAGATGGATTGCAACCCCACAGGAAGAAAAACAATATCAACCAACTAGACCTCCCCCAGAGCTCCCAGGCACTAAGCCACCAACCAAGGAGTACACATGGAGGGACCCATGACTCCAGCTGCATATGTAGCAGAGGATGGCCTTGTCAGGAACACCCTTGTAGAAGCAGGGGGAGTGGGGATGGGATAAGAGGTTTCCAGGATGGGGGAAAACTGGGAAAGGAGATAACATTTGAAATGTAAATAAAGAAAATATCCAATAAAAAATATGAAAAGTGATATGGGCATGAATAAAGATGTATTAAAATAGAGTTATGACAGCAGCCTAAAACCAAGGAAACATATTTAAAACCATAGAGGACATGGGTGAGTTCTTATTAATATAAAAAATAGTAAACGCTAAAAAATTAAATAGTTGGATTCCTTATCAGAACTTGGAAGGTATGTTTTGAAATTTTTCCCAAGAAAAGCATCTGGCCAGAAGTAGTTACAGTTGAATTTTGTTAAACATCTAAAACACCACCACAAGGAGGACTAGAGTTGGGTTGCAGGAACTCACATTTAAAACCTGGGTGTGCTATTGAGAATTTATAATTCCTATGAAGGAGAGACAGGCAAACGGATTTTGGAAGCTCATTGTCTAGCCAACCTATTCTAATAATTGAGCCCATATTTCAGTGAGAGACCCCGTCTAAAGACAACCTAAGCAGCAACAGAGAAATGAAAGAGGAGGATGGCTTACTTCTGTTTCACATACGTTCTCAGTCTTTGTAGGTCTCTGTCTCATCTCTCTCTATCTTTCTGTTTCTTTCTGTCTCTGTCTGTGTCTCTGTCTCTTTCTGGCTCTCCTTTACTTCTTTCCATACACAAGGGTTTACATAATCACAGATTATTACTGCAATATTATTGTAATCATACCAGGCCATAGGATGCATTAAGATTTTATACAGTGGAGCTGGAGTGATAGCTCAACTGTTAAGAACACATATTACTCTTACAGAGAACCTATGTTTGTTTACAAAACTCTTGTAAGACAACACACAACACCAGTGCTAGTGGAACTAATTCCTTCATCACTATAAGCCTAAACTCATGTACACACACACACACACACAAATGGAGGGTTAAAATTATGCATTGATTTTATGAACACAGTATATAATGCCAACATCTGATGAACATAAGAGAAAAGGTAAAACTGTGAATCAGTGTTTCTCATAAATAAAAAAAATCTATGAAGGAAGGAAACTGGTGGGATGCACCCTAGAGTGTATTATCAAAATATTAATCTTACTGGGTCAGACAAGTGTGCTCTCCAGAACCAAGAAAATAAGTGCCGTGGTTCATGATTTCAGATGTTTGCAGAAGAAGCCAAATCAAAATTCATTGAACAGGCATTTGATAAACTGTTAAAGCCAAGCTTGAGAAAATTCCAAGATAAATGAGAAGAGCAGGAAATGACTTGAGTACATTATGTTGTTCCCTCAAAAGGTGAGGCTAGAAATTTTTAGTTTAAATAAAACTCTAAATCTACATAAAACAAGTGAGTACTAAATTTAAGTTACTTAGAAAAATAACCATTATAATCTTTTGAAATATAAAGAGCAACTGGCAGTTTCCTGATGATAATGTATACTTAGGCAACCAACTTTTCCTATGGAATACAAAGAGCTTGATGAAGTAGCTGAATATAAAATGAATTAGGAACACATTTACACGTATTTCTTCACTGAATAAATAATATAAGTCTGGGCAATATTTAATCCTTAATGATACAAAAGTAAACTCAGTACCGTCACTAAGTGACAGGTATGTGAGTTTGGGACCAGTCTGGACTATGTAGTGCAGCCTCCTTGTAACAAAAAGAAACAATTCTAAGACCAAAATTTAAATGTAATGCAGCTTTTGTTACAGCATTGGCTTTTGGAAAACCATCTTAAACACTATACAGAAATATATATATATATATATATATATATATTAAATTAATATAATAGATAATATAATTTAATAAATTAAAATATATATTTTAATTTAATATATATATATGGATTATACACACCACACACACACACACACACACATATATATATATATATATATATATATATATATAATAACCAAGAAAAAGTCTTAGCTCAAGAGTAAATATTCAGAGTCTGCTATCATATTTACTCAATCCAAGTTTCTCATTAAAAGTACCATGGGGGAGGGGAGCGTTGATAGCTCTGAGTACAGTAGAGTACATTTTTTTGCTGTTGTTTGTCCTTGGGCTTGGCTTCTGGCACTCAAATGGCAGTTCATTGTAGCCTGTCACTTTGTTCCAGAGGATCATATACAAGCACACACACATACACACACACACACACACACACACACACATGCATGCATGCACTTGTACACAAACAAAGACACACATCACATGATTTTTTAAAATAATCTTTAAATGACTTAATTTTCCAAATGCTGAAATACTTATTTTGCAACTTAAATGCCTTTAGAATTACTATAGTAATAAATACTGAGGATTGATCTCTCTCTCTCTCTCTCTCTATCTATCTATCTAGTAAAAATATCTATAATTATATGACTGATATTTTATTAGGATTAATGTTTTTCATGCTGTGAAACTTTTTTCACAAGTAATTTAAAAAAATATTTGAAACAAAATGCCAATTAGCTTTGAACTTTCTTGACCACTGAGGAAACCCCTTACCTGAATCAAGGGACTAGGACTTTGAAGTAGAGCAATTCATTCCTGTAAGGTTCTTTGGTTATGGTAGAGGTAGTGACACACATTTTAATTTAATCTCCTGAAGGTACTTAGAAAAATTCCAAATAAGCAAGAATATCAGAAGTCTTTTTCATGTTCTATATACATGTTCCAATGTGTCCCTGCAGAAGAAGGAATTGAATGAAGAAGAATTTGAAATTCTCTGGGTTTGCTGAGGAAATTCTTTAACATCCCTGGTAGAAATGAGTAACATCTGTCTCCCTCTCTCTGTTTTTGTGTGTGTGTATGCGTGTGTGTGTGTGTGTGTGTGTGTGTGTGTCTGTCTGTCTGTCTGTCTGTCTGTCTTTCCTCTCCTCTTCCCACCTGTCCTCCCCTGTCCTTCCCTCTTCTCTCTTTCCTTACTTTCCCGTTCATTCCATTCACTCTGTAAGGTACATACATGCCTCTCCAAGTCCATCCACTGTGCTTACATCTATGTTAATATATGAAATTATTTTTGGTAAGTTCCAATTTGACTTCAAAAGGAAATACAGTAATCCAAGAAAATATCAGTGATTCTGCTTGATCAAGTGCTGATATTAATGAATCTAGAATGTTCTCATTAGACATCTGTCTGTATAACTTTATGAAGCATGTTGTATGTCAACATGGTTGTTTTTTTATTTTCTATATTTAAAAAACTTAAATTTTTCAGAGTGATATACTCAGCACTTGTATAGGGCATATGAGAAAGTGTTTGTAACACTTAGGAATTAGAAAACTCTTTTGTGATGCCTATAGACTCGTGCTGAGGGACAGGTCTACCACTCACTAACAGGGTTCTTCAAACACACTGAGCAAGCTGTGCATTGAAAGTGTTTTCTTTCATTAGGGTAGTAGACACATATTGTCATCTACAAGGTAACTCTCAGATCTGTTCTCTTTTGCATCTCATTTTAAAAGTAAATTTAAAAGCATTATATTACTCTTCTTTGAGAAGCTAAGCAGCCAGAACATGTCATTCTCTATTTGTTGCAGTTTGCTTGGTAACAAAGCAAACTGGGAAAAAGACTCCTATATGGGCTCTATGTCCATTAAGAAAGCAAATGAGTGGCGTTTATTTCTAGTTACATTCATAGAAAGTCTATATACCAGGGATCTGTATATCTATATACTACAGAAAAAGTACTTGATTAACCAAGCTATAAAATAATGGAAGAATGAGATACATTCTAACAGCTTGTTACATATGAACAGGAAAATGGTCTATTAGGCTTGTTATATTATAATTTGGGTAATATGATAAAATCCACTCTTCTGAACATATACAATGAGATGCATCGAAGAAAAGAGTTCATTATTCTGATTATAATGAAATATAATATTCCATGATATATATTTAAAATGTATAAAAATCTTATAGAGTAAATAAGGAATATTTTTAAATTGAGCTAGAAACTGGATGCAACAAGATCTTAATACTGAAAACTACTTTACATTTTTTTTTTTAACTCAATGAAGAAGACTAAAGTCAGGTGGTTGAAGGGAAGTTTTGTCATCGACCTTATATATCTGCTGCCGTGTTTGATATCATTACCTATAGATCAAACAAGTGATCATGGTAACTCAGTTGTCAGTTAGAATACATGAATCTTTTCCCCATAAGAAGCAGTTATATGTACTATTGAATAATTAAAAACTATTTTAGGGGATATTAAATGTCTCATAACTACCACCAAAATCTACTATACTAAAAGTCTATGTACACTCATCATATAAATCTGCTTTTAAGCCTACTATGTACAATCTAGGATAGTAAATGTACAAACACACTAAAGTAGTACAGAAGGTAGTCTGTGACTCAAAGAACACTAAAGGGAGTTGAGTAGAAATTATCAATATCTAATCATTGCATCATATATGCATGCAACTATTGTCTTCCTTTTTCTAATAAAGACCTCCAGAGTCTCAAACAACTAAACAGATGAAGAGAACTTTAGGTATAGTCATCAAAATTCCACCAGTCTCCATCACTGCTCTGTATCTAGGCTTCATTTATTTGAATTGTATTTATGTATAACTGTTTGTATTTGTGAAGTGTGTATGTTTGCATTTGAGTATGTTTGAGTGTAAGGTACATGAATCTTCATGTCTCAAATTCAGTGAGTATCCCATTCATTTTCTTGTCTATACTTAGAGACTGAGTAGTTTTATAAAAAATAGAACAAATCTGAAATGTGGAATGTCATTGTACCATATCTTATCAGAACTATATAAACTATATAATCAACATGAGCCAACATGTTTCCTTTGTGACTTTAACTAGTTCTCAAAATAAGCATCATGATATTTTGAGGAGACACACTGTTTCCATGTTTAGAGGTTAAATTACTACATTAAGTAATCCGAAAGTATTTTACCTAATGTCTATATATTGTTTATAACTCTCATAAAAATCATTGAAACTTAAACACGTTTTAGAGAAAGCAGACACTTGCATCGTGGTGCCTTTCAGTTTGAGCATGAAATTCTTTTGGAAATATGCTTTCAGAAAAGAAAGGCTTCCTGACAGTTATTTATAATGTGAGGCCATAACGCTTTGGATTAATTGCATGTTTTGTACAAATGTCACCTACTGATTTAGTTTTGATGGATCAATTTATGTCCTGTCTCAGCTTTCAGTGAGTTAAGGTAACGTTTTTCATCAGTTTTCTTTAGCTGACCCTTGTGAAATATAAAAGTCATATGTCATCAGAAAACTATTTCTTTTCTTTATAGAGTCTTCAGGAGGTACAAAATGTATTTTTCTCTGATAGAACTATGGTAATAGTAAAGATGATAAAAAAAAACAAGACTTGAACTAGTCTTGTTAATGTTTACATAACTGACAATTATAAAATATGTAGCTAATATAGCAAAGTGTAACTGATGTGAGCATGGGTGCTGGGGAGTTGGTTCATGGTTGAGTACATGCTAATCTTAGGAAAGAATGGAGTTCATTTTCAGAACCCCAGGGACAACTCCTGATCCAGGGGATCCAACTTTCTGCTGACCTGAGTATACACCTGCACACATACACACACTTAGGTAAAATATTTAAGCAGTGTGAATAGTATGTGACTTTATTAGTAAGTATTCTACATTCTCACATCAAAGACTAGCTGTCCAACAGTTAAAGAAATCTGTAAATTAGTTTTTATTCTTATACATAAATACAAGACTTGTTTTGGTGATTGTAAGTAATATATTCTCTGTTAGCATAGTTGATTTACTCCTTACCTGCTGACAGTGTTTTAGAGATTATAAATGGCTTTTCTGTTCATGAGATCATTTAGCACTCCCAGTCCACTGTAGATTTCTCTTTCTTTAACTGAGGTCACTTGATTATCTGTATATAGTGTCATCACCATGACTTCTGAAATCAATCACTATATTAAGTTTTGATGAGAATCACTAATTCAACTTTGTTGAATACCAGTTTTTTCTAATATTTTAGTATGGTCTCTTTTCAGCATTGTGTAAATATTTACAAAGAGTCTTAATTGTTGAATATAGCTCATCAATGAAAGGAGATATGTTGTCAAAACAAGCATGATTTTTCTCCCATGTTTATAGAATGATGCTACTTTAGTCAGAAGTCTTCTCTTTCACTTGTTCCTTTAACAACTGAATTTTTATTTTATGTACACCTCACTTTCCTACACCTTAAGCCTATACCTAGATGTGGCATAGGAATGTAAACCTATGCAGGACCCTACAGTCTACTCTCTGATGATCTGGCAATCCATTGCTTCTCTAGAGTTTTATATAATTTATAATCTTAAAAACATTTTTTTTTTGCATGAGAGATACCATGTGCCATGGTATATGGAGCTGACAGAAGATAATTCAAGGGTGTCAGTTTTCTTCTTCTATCACATAGGTTCTGTTGTTAAACCAAAGTTTTTAGGGTTGGTGACAATTTTCTTTACACATCCCCATAGTGTCAGGTCTTAAATTTCTCATTCCGGGATTTATACACACTTGACATAACCTTTTTAACTCTCTGGGTTCAGGAATTCTTCATGTCCAGTCCCCTAACCTCTGTATCAGAAGTCACTTGAAGTGACTTCAATCTCTTGAATTGATGCACATAACATTCTCTCCACATTTGAACTTATTTCACCTGGGTTGGTCTTATCATACAAGACAACAAACACCCATTGCATTGAAAAATTTTAAATAACCTCTCAACTTAAAGCTTGGCTCTTTGATAACTAAAATTATTAAGGATAGTGCAGAGAGTAAGATTTAAGGATTAGTCTAGTCTGATAGGCAGGATTGGTGCTAACAGATGTATTCCTGGGGTAGACTGCAGAACTAATGAAATTTCTGTAAATTGAATGATTGCTTTTCTATTAGTTTCTATGGTATGGGAGCATTTCATAGGTTCTTAATAGATGAATAATTTGAGTGGCTGTTTGTAACCATCCTTTCCAAAGATGGCTTAAATACATTTCCTAGGCTGCCAATAATCTGTCAAAAATGTACTGCCAGGTTCTTATTTGATTTGTATAATTATTCTTTTGACATTTTTTTTTTTCAAGACAATGTTTCTCTGTATAGTCCTGGCTGTCCTGGAACTCACTCTGTAGACCAGGCTGGCCTCGAACTTAGAAATCTGCCTGCCTCTGACTCTCGAGTGCTGGAATTAATGGCATGTGCCACCACTGCCTGGCTTAAGAAAGCATATGAATCTAGTCATGAAAAAAGGAACAGAAAAAGATGACCAATTTTAGATGTTACATATCTTGATTTAACATTCTCTCATTTTGTCAAAAAGTATCTGTATTGTTGATATGAAAAGAAAATTAGGTTTTGGTCATTTTTCGTTTAATTTTATTTCCATTATAGTTTCAGAAATTAATTTATTAATTTAGGCTTAATGATGGTTTTAACTTTATAATTTGTATATCACTTAATAACAGCTGCAGAAAATTACAAAAATGTGGAAATAATGATAATTCTTTACAAGTGCTACCTTTATAAATTTGGAAGTAAGGTTACTGAGAACCCTACTCTACTGGCTAGTTTTTTGTCAAATTGACACAAGCTGGAGTTATCACAGAGAAAGGAGTTTCAGTTGAGAAAATGCCTTCATGAGATCCAGGTGTAAGCATTTTCTCAATTAGTGATCAAGTGGAGAGGGCCCCTTGTGAGTGGTACCATCTGTGGTCTGGTAGTCTTGGGCTCTATAAGAAAGCCAGCTGAGCAAGCCAGAAGAAGCAAGCAAGCCAGTAAGCAGCATTCCTCCATGGCCTCTGCATCAGCTCCTGCTCCTTGACCTGCTTGAGTTCCAGTCCTGTCTTCCTTTCATGGTGAACAGAAGCATGAAAGTGTAAGCTCAATAAACCCTTTCCTCCCGAACTTGCATCTTGGTTATGATGTTTGTGCAGGAATAGAAACCCTGACTAAGACAAATTGGTGCCAGCATAGTGGGGTATTCCTGTGACAACCTGACCATGTTTTGGGGAAGACTGTGGAAGGACTTTGGAAATTTGGGCTAGAAGATCTATTCAGTGTTAAGAGCTTTGTGGGATGTTGTGTAGGAGCTTGGAAGATAATGTTGAGAACAGTGCAGAAGATGGAGGCCTGGCTTGTGAAATTTCAGAGGGAAGATTAAAGACTATCAGGGCCATTGCTATTTTGACTGTGAAGGTTCTGTGGTTTTGGATAACTGGCTGTGATTAGAACGATACCGAAACAACTAAAGCAAAGCCATTGCATTGCTGGGACTATTGATGCTGGTTAACTGGAGCTAAGATATTAGTGGTGATTAAGAAGAAACCAGCATTATTGAGGTGAAA
The DNA here is from genome assembly GCA_019843965.1 of Rhynchomys soricoides. Taxonomy (NCBI): domain Eukaryota; kingdom Metazoa; phylum Chordata; class Mammalia; order Rodentia; family Muridae; genus Rhynchomys; species Rhynchomys soricoides. The sequence goes on from JADRCH010000012.1 coordinate 11,025,100, forward strand.
TCTTCTGAGAAGTGTTTTCTGAGAGCACAGAGGCTGCATTCCAGAGATAGCCAGGGTTGTACCTTGTACTGCAGCTGGACTTAGTAATGTGTAAGAGTCATCCAGGTGGTACTGGATCTGAAGGCATGAAGGAGTCATGAAGAGCAGCTGAGGCCTGGGCACTGTGAATGGCCATGGAAGGCCGTTGGTGGAGGTGCAGCTTCAGTTGCAATTGATGGCCCAGGACTGAAGGGGTCATTGCCTAGGAGATGAGGCTTGGCACCATGGTAAAGCCTAGTTGCAGCAGAAGACAGCAGAGTTTTGGAGATACCAGTACTATGAGATGACCACCAAGAACAGCAGCACCCATGGAATACAGGCATCTGGAACCTAGAAGACAAGGTGTGTGCTACAAAGGGCAGAGCTAGAGAAGTAACTCAAGCCCTTGGAGGAATCCAGAAGATCGTGAGTGGTTCTCAGACACTGGAAAGTTGGAGTTTGATTTTGCTTTTGATTGTGACTGTGTCCTGATATATTTTCCCTCCTGAAGGAAGAACGTATTTTAGTGGAGCCCACAGTTAAGAAACTTCTAATGGTAAAAAGACTTTGAATTCTAAGAGATTGGATATTTTTTAAAGGGATTGAAATTTTGATATGTAAGATTTTGCAAAGACTGTGGGACTTTTAAAGTTATTTAGATATTGGAGGTGCATAAGAAAGTAAGGGTTGAGGCTTAATAGTGATGTATTTGTGTGTCAAGTTGACAAGGAGTCAATTATACTGTCTGGTTTTGTGTCAAGTTGACACAAGCTGGGGTTATCACAGAGAAAGGAGTTTCAGTTGAGAAAATGCCTCCATGAAGTCCAGGTGTAAGCATTTTCTCAATTAGTAGCCAAGTGGGGAAGGACCCTTGTGAGTGCTACCATCTGTGGTCTGGTAGGCTCTATAAGAAAGCCAGCTGAGCAAGCCAGGAGAAGCAAGCAAGCCAGTAAGCAGCATTCCTCCATGGCCTCTGCATCAGTTCCTGCTCCTTGACCTGCTTGAATTCCAGTCCTGACTTCCTTTCGTGATGAACAGCAGCATGAAAGTATAAGCTCAATAAACGTTTTCCTCCCCAATTTGCATCTTGGCCATGGAATAGAAACCCTAAGACACCTACTAAGGCAAATAAGTTGATATTATAATGAAAAAATGTTTATTAACACTGCTGATATGCATATGAACTCACAGACAATGTGGCAATACTCACGAGACATACATTCAAGCCATACAGAATCTCAGAAAGGAGAAGGGAAGTGAACACAAAGCCTCTCTCATAATAAAGACACTATTATCAACTTACACTTTCTGAGAGAGGAAAAGGCAGTTCTCTTCATGGAATGATACTGGGCATATCAAACACACTTTAGGATATGCTTCATGATCTTAAATAGCTGACTAACAGAAAATGAACTCTGTGTTCTGTTGTATATTTTTTTGTTTTTGTTGTTGATATGATTTGGTGGTTTTTTTTTCATTTTTGATATTTTTTGTTTTTTTTAATTTTTATTTTATAAATATGAGGGAAAAAGATAAAGTTGGTTAGATAGCAGAAGAGTAGAAAGATCTTGGAGCCCTCAGAAGAGATAAAAGAATATGTCTAAAATATATGAAAATTTAATAACAGGACAAGAATTAAATACTGCACTACTGGGTGTGGAATTCTATAGTAAAGTATAGAAACTTGTGTCAGATCTGTCATAGCCAAAGAAAGCAATATTACAATTTCAGACTTCAAAGCATATTACAAGCCTAAAGTCATCAAAACAGCATAAAATCAACATAACAACAGAAACATAGATCTCTGTGTTCAAAGAAGTCTATGTGATTTCAAGGTATCTTAATCACAGAATGACTTATTTTCTGCTCTGGCATCAAGCAGTGTACAAGTCCTTTATGCTTGTTCAATCATTGGGCAAGCTGTTCTCTATATACTCAATGTTCAATTGTTAAAATTATGTTTCTTTTTGTTCTTGTTTGTTCTATACCTTTCTGGAAAGAAGGTTGTCAGAACATTCAACTTTAGCTGTTGGTTTGCATTTGGTATGTATAAGTTTAGAAACCTATACCCAAGCAGGAGACTGGTCAGTTTTCTTTACATCTTTTGCCATATCAGCTACATATTAGCTGATGTACATTAGATACATATTGGTTACAATTTTATAAGACATGTTTGAGTTTAAGATTAAAAGGAACATCCAATAACCAGTCCAGAGATCATCTAAGACAGCAAATTATCCAACACAGCTAAATTGAAGAAATTAAAACAGCCTTGCCACACTGTGCAAAACAGTAACCTTTGTATGCCCTTGAAGTCCCTACATCTGATTCTACTCAGGCTTGGAACTGGTTATATTTCATATGTGTTTGAATTAGTGTCACTGCTTCCCCCATTAACACATACACACACACACACACACACACACACACATACACACACACACACAAAGAGAGAGAGAAAGAGAGAGAGATACATATACAAAGATGCTTATAGACACATATACACACAAATCCAAATATTCATACACACACAACACACACTCAAGAAAAATTAGATTGTATAACCAAAGATCTCAATATTTGCACATGCACATTTATTGCTGTATTAATCATAATATACAGGACACGGAATCAGCATAGGTTTCCATCAATAGATGAATGAATAAGGAAAAATGTGCACACAAAGGTTTATAGTTATTTGAGAAGTCTATTATTTAATCAAAGCTGCCTGTGAGTCTGTTTACTTTCTGGATTTATGTTATTGCATCATAGAATGAAGGAGATGAAAGTGGAGACCTACAGTGCCTGATGCATAGATTAATTTTTCCATTTTAAAATGTGCCTTCAGAGTTGCTTAAAATGAGTTAAAATAATTTAATGTGAAAAGCGATGTGTTATGCCCGATGTGTGGAAGGGGACAAGTATTTCAGGATGCAGACACTATTACTGTTCTTTAAAAAGTTTGATATAACTGTCCATACCTCATTCCTCACAATGCCTTTATGTTATCTATTTACATTTCTTTTTTCTACAATATACTTTAGATACAAAATCACATGACATTATGTTTCCCATTTGCGGTCCATATATGCATTCAGTAGTGACTAGCTATGAAGTTACCTTGTATACTGGGCGTATAAGTGTGAAACAGTGAGAGATGAACCACTGAACACTTTTCAAGCATGTGGAGTAATTGGTATTTTGACAATGTATCTTATTTTAATGTGTTCTGTTTTCTCAAACCAAGTTTGTTTTGCTCTCTTTTAGAATTTATATTCTTGTTTTACTAGAATATAAAATTAAACAAATACTAGCTATGTATCAAGCTAGTCCATCAGCATATCGTCTAGTACTTGCAAAGAAAAAGCTTTTTGCAATGTGCTTCATGAAGAGTGGGGGATTAAGATTCCTCACCCATAAACCATATCTGTACCAATTTTTCATGTAATATATAATCAATTTTAGTTTTGCTTGTTAAGAGTATTCTCCATCTATCAAAATTGATCTTTTATACCCTTGAAATGGTGTGTTAATTTTCTTGTGCCATTTTCTCATGATTAGGAGCTTCTAGAAGATGGCATACCACTTAACTTCTTTTCTATATTGATATCAAAGCCCAGGGCTACATGCACTTCCATAATATTCAATACTCAAAAGTTCTAAGCCTTGACTCCTGTTTACCAGGCATTTGTGTTCTCCACTTTATATTTCAAAGTAGTATCCTTCACTATTCAGGAACTCATCTTGCATCATTCCTACCAGTGAGCTTACAAGCATGTGCTCCCACTTTCCACACTTAACATGTTAGGAGAATCAAACTTTGGTTTGCAAAACAAACATTTTACAGTTTGAATTATCTCTCTTGCCAAACCTTTGCCTTTTTAATATGTGGATAATAGCAACTGCCACAGAATAGATGTGAGCATTTGTTCTTCTATGTACTCATAAGAAATTATAAGTGTGTAATAGTAAATATGCTGGGTGTTTTGTTCTGCTTTTGTTTTGTTTTCCCTGTACAACGCGTGTGACTAGCCCTCCTCAGATATTTTCTTCACCCATTCACTTAGAGTATACTCTTGGCAGCCACCCTAGAACTACGAATACTGCACGCATCACTTCCTCCAGTTCTGACATCAGTGTTGCTCTGCGGCTCATCCAGTAGCAGGTGTTTAACATTGATATAAACAGGATTTTGTCTAACAAAGCCCAAATCCTCCCGTATCAAGTCCCAGTTGGCCAATGGAACATTAACGCCAAAGTTAATTCCAAATTCAAGTCTCAGCCATGACAGTTCATTATGCTACCTGCCAGAGCTGCTGGCCCATGGAAACCCTTATTTTAAAAATTAAGGCAGAGTAGAACTTTTTCTCAAATAAATATCTTGTGGTTTGGAGTAACACACTTCCATTTTTGCAGGTTTCTCAATTAGTAAATGAGATTGCATAGTAGTTAATTCCTTAATAACGTTTCTGGTTTAATATAGAAACCTGCTTAATTGTAACAGAAGTGCCCACAATGTCTTGCAAACCATTTGCTGCCAGGATAGAAAGCTTTAAAAAATGTTGAGAGTTGAAAATAAATGTAGCCATGCTCATGGGTCTATGGAAAGTTAGATCACAAACAGAATCCCTCAATCAAGCAATTCATACCAGTAAGATGTTGACTGCTACTTATTTAAGTGAAAATTATATGTATTTATATGACTTTAAAGCAATTTGATTTTAAGTTTACTTGGTTTCTCAAGTATTATTTAAGTGAAATTTTACACAACACAAATATAAATCAAGATTCAGTAATATAGATATGGTATATTTTATTGGCTTTTATTTAATTCCTTATTTTGAGAACCTTATATATGAACACTACATCAACATCACTCCTTCCCTCCTTCCAAAGTTCCCAATATCCTATAACCCCTCCCCCCAAATTTAGGATCTCTTATTTAGTTATTGTTGCATGTACACACACACACACACACACACACACACACACACAGACATACACACATGACTAACTGAATTAGTTGATTATTGTTTATATATACATGCATCAATGTCTGAGTTTGGACTTGGGTTTAGATATCCTGTGTAGGAAAATATTCCTGAAACTGATTCTCTTTCTCATCAGGCATTGACCATTGACCATGTGGGATGTGGAATTCCCCCTGTCCACATTGGCATTTCAACTAGTGAACATTTTGCTGTTCTTATTCAGGCAACCATATCCCTGATTGTAAATATGTGCAGCTTTCCTGTCATATATAGAAGAACCAATCTCACAGCCAGCATCCTGGCAAGCTGGTTCATACAATCCTTCCATTCCCTCTTTTATGACTTTCCCTGACCCTTAGGTATACTGGTTGTGGTATAGATGTATCAATTGGGTGACCACAACTACTGATTGAATGCATTTTGATGAGTTGTGGGTCTTTTTAATGGTCTTTATCTGTGGCAAAAAGAAGTTTCTTTGATGAAGGGTGAGAGTTACACTTATTTTCATATCTCTTAGTTGATAGAGAAGCAGAAAGCTAGTCTCTAAACAATGTTAGATGATCCCTCATGGACCACCATAGTGGCCTATGTCATTTACCTGGGCACCAAGCTCCTGAAGTTTCTTAGTCTCCTATACCTCTAAGAAACAAGTACTCAAACACATGAGTCTATCAGGGGCATCTTAGTCCAAAACTTTAATAATCATTTAGAAAGAAGGAAAGCACAGGGTAAAGATTTTCTTATAGAGGAAGAAGCTGGGCATGCTGTATGCTATGCTGTGAGCTGTTGTCAAGTAATAATGAACAGGATACCACAGTGGGGCTGTGTCCAGGAGACAAGTGCTACTATTCTGATGGCACACACAGTTCCAGCACTCAGGCACCAGAAACAGATAATGTCTCAGAGGAGGCTGGCTAGTGACATTAGCCCTAATCAGAGAGCTAACAGTTCAGCAAGGGAGCCTGGTAAAAGTCAGACAACTCTTGATGAATGGAATAGACATTAACTAAGGCGGACATCTCACAGTCTTGTCTGGTCTCCACACATGCATATGAGCATGCAAGAACCCATGCAAGCATGCATACATGCACACACCTATACATTCATACATACCCTTGGCGGACAGGCACACATGCATCCACACATTTACACACCACACACACATAAAAGTGAATAGAATATATAGGAAAGAGCTTCATGGTTTCTTGCTCTATCTTCTCCTGCTAGGCAGTTTTCAAGCTATGCCAAGAGACCTATCTGAAGTTTCTTGCTCATTGTTGAAGTTGTTTAATAGAAATGCCCATATAAGTATGTATATGGAAAAAGGCAATGTCATATAAAAGAAAAATGTTAAATACTTGGGAAAATTATATAAAAATAATCTTAAGAGGTACCCATTTTCAGTTCAGTCACAAAAGGAAAAATATAGATGAAATTACTTTGTTTAAATTCCCATGTATGATCTGTGAGTAGTTAACTTGCCATTTTATTGATACTCCAAGATTTATAGCAAAACTAGTCAGTAGCATTGGAGGTTTTGAAAATAAACAATATAAATAAATAAAATGTAGAAAATAAAACACAAATGTTATTTGATTTGTCAGTTTGTGATTATGTCTGTTGAATGTAGTGATTTCTTCAATATATTTTTCCGAATAGCCTCATGTAATATTGCATGAAAACCATATTAAGTGATCTGTGCTACTTTAAATAGCAGTAGGAATAGATAATTTAATACTTTTCTATGGGATCTTATTAAACACAATGCAACCTATCTCAATAAACATGTTAGTTTGGAACTGATTGTATATGGATTATGTTAATGTTGATATAATGCTCAGAAGTCATAAAAGCCCTGGTTATCATTGCCCACTCTTTGTAATACTACTTGAAACATAAATTCATCCTTCTTTGATTTAGTATGATTCGCCTTCATGCACCTCGGACCCATCATTCCATAAATCTCTTAAGGCCAGATCTTGTCACATTTATCCATCAATATCCCACAAAAGCTATTAATAAAAGCTCACATGTGAACAGTCATATCTCCAAATTGTAAAGACTTCCTCTATGTCTTTAAAACATACTTTTACATTTTTCAGAAATTTGCTACAACACTATGACAGTGAGGATGACATGGAAATTTCAAAGAGGATTAAGAGTCACTGGATTGCATTGGGCTTGGAAGATACACAGTTCATAAACTATTCAGTGTTGCTGGATTTTCCCGGGCCCTCTCCAGGCACCATCACTGTGAGCAGCACTGGCCAGTGCTTTTATCCTGATGGCCAACCTTGCAGGGAAGAAGCCAGAAGAGGCAGTAGCCAAGATCTGTTCTACTCATATGCAGCCTATTCTGCCAAAGGAACTCTCCAGGTAATTTGACCATTTGTTTCTGTCATTCCCAGTGAAATGGAATTAGAGCACAACAGCTTTAATCTAAATTGAGCTAACTGGCAAGATGCAGCATACAAAAGTAGCCATTTAATGTGTCCCATGTAGCAATGCCAGGGAGCAGGGAAGATGGAAGGAACTGCCTGAATCTTTACTTGTCAAGTTTTGAAAGTGAAAACATGTGAGAAGAATTTAATTCAAAGGTGTTGAAGGTGCAACTGAGTTATTCACATTTTCCTTAGCCCATATCTTTCAAGAGAAACTCATTTATGGTTTTGAAGAGGCGAATTTGAATATGTTGATATGCAGGGAGAGAATAGAAATGGCAAGGACTGCACTTTGAGATTGTTTATGCACATAAGAAATGAAGAGGAAAATTGATGTGATTATTCACACACTTAGGATTTGAAATGCAGCTTGTCTGCATTCATGATTGGAAATGTGTGAAGGGGAACCAGGTGTGGATTTTTCCTCCACCTTTCATGATTTGGTAGTGATTTTGGCTTCCTGGTTAAGAGAAGAATGTCTAGAACTATGTAATAAGTTAAAGTTCATGCTGCATTTATCCACTGTTTTCTGCCTCTTCTGTGATGCTGAGTTTCTTAGCTTTATGGGAAGCAAAATTACTGTTCCACTTGGGCATCACCCTGTGAATTAAAATAACTAATTTATCTGAATCCTGTGGAACAATGTATGATTCAAAGTGCACCCAACATGCAAGTTATAATGGCATATTTTATCTTATATAACAGTCCTTCTGCCTCAATTTAAAGTATAATTTCATTAGACATGCTTAGCCCCTTTTAAAATTATGAATTGCCTAATTGAACATTGATGAAATTGTGCTGTGTTTTTATTGTTTGGGTATATAGTTTAAATCTTTATAATTAACTATAAGCAAAATATGGAACATTTAAACAATTTAAAGGTACTCTATAAAACTACTTAAGAAACTAGAATAACCAATGTTTATAATATTGAAATATACTTTTATTTTCTTTAGGGATTGCTGAGGTTTGTGGGAAATGCATGTGTACTAGACGTTCATCTGGCTTCTATTCTATGTTGGTAGAATGTGACCTTTAGTAGAATTTCATATAATCAGCACAAACTTGAAGAGTTTCTACTACTAATTAGATTTAATTGTGTGTGTGTGTGTGTGTGTGTGTGTGTGTGTGTGTGTGTAATATCTTTATCCTAAAACTCATAACTTGATTTGACAATACATGTTTTCTGGCAATAATGGCTACATATTTTATATCAATGGAAACACAGGAAAGGAATCAGCACCCTTGTCTTGGCTCAGAAGTCATGAGCTTAGGGAAATATGAGACATCTTACAATCTAAGCATTCACGTATATCACCTTGTTTCTCTGCCCTTATCATCATTCTGTTTGGCTCAAGTACATTCAAATTATTCCTATGGCCCACTCCCCCCCCCCCAAAAAAAAACAGAAGAAGAAAAAAGAAAGAAAAGCAAAGCAACCCAAACCCCAAGCAGAACAAAACAAGACTAGCATATCTCTGGACTTACTCTTTATCTAATTGTTTTTCAATATTTCCTGACAAACACTGATGATTTCCTGGTCATGGGGAAATTGAAAAGTCATGCTCCCTTAACCTGGTTCTCCAGGAAGGGTGGGAAAATGTTAGACAATAAACTTCATCGACCTTAATTCAGACATCTCAAAATTTTATACATATTTATCTTATCAAAATTATGTTTTAGATATTTTCTTTATTTCATATAATGAACTATGTTTTCCAAACATTTGTTCAATTTCACCAGTCTATGAAGATTACTTATGACCAATTTATCATTTGAAAAGTTATTTAAGCTCCCAATTCTAGGAAAGAAGTTTTAAAAATAAAATAAACTGATAGTAAAAAAGGAGTAATTAAAGATGGTATCTGATATAAAAATGCACTCCTTTGAAATATAACTTAAACTAAAGGGATTGAAAGAATTGTTGAAGGGCTAAGTGCGGACACACATACATACATATATATATATATATATATATATATATATATATATATTGTTTTAAGACTTTGATTTGAAAACATGTTAATCTTTTGACTTAGGGAAGACATTGAGAATAGGTATTTTAATACTAAATATAAATATGTTGCACACAGTGCCCAAGTAGATCCGTGAAGAAAGTATGTACCTATGACTTGATATACTAACCATTCTAGCTGACTATTGTACATTACACAGAACATGTGCATGCACATTACATAAGTGTGTTAAGAGGTCGCTATTACACTGAAACTCTCATAGAATAACTAGTAGGGAAATGGTGATTTTTGTGCATCTCTAACTAATTCATATCAATCTTGAGTAGATGCTGCTGTTGATTCAGACATAACTCTTTTCTGATTTTTCAGTACATTCTGTGTTCCTTCATTTCTATGAGGCAGAGCCATTAACAAGTTTTTAAATTATTCTATTTTGGCTGCCTGCAAAGCTCCCCACAACTTTTGCTGTTGACAAGGTTATTGGCAGAGGAGGAGTCTCCTTTACTTTGAAGACCTGTCATGTCCATTCATCATAGCACTGTTTTGTATACGCTTCCAATTTGTGCTTTCTGGTAACCGTCTAAAGAGCACTTGTGATAACTCCTATCTAGGCTGAAAACCCACTTAGTGCCAGCATGATGGATGGTGTGCTTTGCAAATCTTTTGTAATTCATCTTGCACTAGAAAGGTGACATTGTTACCCTGTAATAATGACAGGTGGGTCAGTCAAAGGGTCCTAAGAAGAGTTGCCTTGTCAGATGTAAAATACACATTAAATGGATGTATAAATAATTTAGTGTGTGTATGTTTAGCATCAGGGGATAAAAAGACATTTATGCTTTAATAAAATAAATGCTTTTAGCTAATTTCTGTGAAAACTATTTTTTGTGTCTCCTTTGCAATTAGGGTGACTCAGACAAAAAATAACAAAATTGATATTATGGTTCTGACATATTCTGATTTTGAGGCAGGGGGTTTTTTTGATAGACCCCAAAATTTTAGGAATGGGTTTTGATTTCCTTCTGTAAAGTTTTCATTTTTGCTCAGAATAAAATCCATATAATGAAATTATATGGAGAAGCTTGTTCTCAACAACACATTGATGGTTCTTAAGATATTTTGTATTGACATATTTATGATCACCTGCTCCATAGGCAGCAGAAGATTCTACCCTATTGGCTGCACAAATTAGGATTCATTGAGTCTCCTATTCCTTATTGACCTTGTTCATGTCAGGGGCAATGACAGTTACAATCCTAAAAACATATAAACTGCCTGATACTTGGAAAATATTTAACTAGCATTACAACTATTGTTATTTGGCAGACTGTAGGCACACTTAAATGAAGAAGTTATGAATACATCAAAACTTCATTTCAAGAATTTGAAAACTCAAAATGATTATATTAATCATGCTGTGTTAACAATCTTCAAACTTGTTTAGCATGACAAATATTAATAATCGTAAAAGAAAATGCCTTCAAAATTATGAATAGAGAATAAAATAACTTGAAGGCTCAAGGAATGGGATTTTTTTATTTGTGAATATAGAGTGGTCAACCATGACAGTTGGATCTGATGACTATGGCTTGCTGTTACTTGTAGCTTTCACAGCACAGTAGTTTAATACACGTCTCTGAACACTACATCAAATATTTTGTGAGAAATTCATAAAGAGAATAAAAAACATACCCCTAATTTTAAAATCTCTTCCATAATTTACAATCTCTTAGATGTAGAAATAAAAAAATGACAGAGCTCCAGGCACTTGGCTCTAATTGATTTTTGTTATAGATAAAAGCAGCAAAAATTTGGGGGGGACAAGATCAGATGATTATTTAAATATCATGTGCATGCCTAGATGAAGCTTTCACTTGACCATCATAGCATTGTGACCCAGAAAAGATCTTTACTGGTGAAAATGTTCTAGCACTTCATTTTTCTTACTTATTTTTCTTTGACTGTTCCATGTTTTGGTAATCATGTAGCAGTCTAAGATAAATGACTGTGAAAACAGCTACATGCAGCTGTTACTAATAAAAACAAAAAAACTACAAGCAACCCCTTCGCCAAATATGACCTTCTGTTCCTGGTTTTAAAGATCTGCTCACTTCTCAAGTGGAATGTGAAGGAAGGTAACAGATGGAATATCTGTGATCTCATCACAACACATGTGGGGTCTTTAATGTCAAGATGTGTAAATATACACATTAAATTTGACTAGATTTATTTCTAAAGGTTTTGGGGGTATATGGTCTCTCTCTTTAATGCTAGCTGAACTTATTAACCTTCCATGACCTTCTGAGTGTGGGGATTAAAGGCAGGAGCTAAAATACCCTGACCTATTTATAATGCTATTAAATGATCATTATAAAAATACCATTTGATGGGAATTTTAACTATCTTTTTAGATTTACTTTGATTTAAAGAATATTACTTACAAAGATAAGTCCAATTTTCCTGGAAATTTCAACACTATCTTAATGTTTGAAAGTCTAAATTTTTAAGTGTAATATGTTATAGTAATATTTATATCATACCAGTAGGGCCTAAAATTTCAATATTTCTTTTTATTTTTTGGAAATATTTTTATTGGATATTTTCTTTATTTACATTTCAAATGTTATCCCCTTTCCCAATCCCCAATTCCCCAGAAACTCCTGATCCCATCCTCCCTCCTCCTGCTTCTATGACAGTGCTCTTCCACTCTTCCACCCACTCCCGTCCTCCCAATAGTCTCAGAATTAGAGAGTTGGATGAAAAATCCCAATGCTTCACTTCACATCACTTCAAGTTGATCTAGTTGCTTTGAGAAGGAAAATCATAGAGTTTCTGTTGCATGGAATTTCAGAGAAGCCTCTGAATAAATGTCTAATTCCTCAAATATCCTTACTTTAATTAGCTGAGCATCATTAATTACATAAAGCACCTTGTGATTATTAATTTGTTATTTCTTATATTCTAATGTGCTACTGAAGGAGTGACTCATCTAGAATTTAGGCACTGGATTTCAATTATATAAGAGTACATGCTGGGCATTTGCCTACACATCCTCAAGGCTCATGCCACTGAACAAAGTTCTCAGTAATAATAAAGAAATATTTAGACTCTGATTTGTAGAGTAAGCTAGCCAATAAAAAGGTCACTACTACAGAAGCAATACTTAAACACTATTAAATTAATACTTTGTATATTATTTGCATCTATATCTTCAGAAACTACAATAGAGTCTGGCATATGTTTTTGAAAAAAATTATGTAATTTTATTTGGTAATCCCTTTAAAATTCCATAAACAATGTACCTCCTATCTTTTCCTGTTATATATCACAGGGGCTGTCAAAGCACTAGGATCATGAATCAGCTGGTTATATTATATCCATCAACAGGGAACAGGAAGGAGTAAATGCATACCTTCTGATGCTCAGCTTATTTTTTAATTCTATAGAGTCCAGGATTCCTGTCAAGAGGGAATGGGTCTTTCCATACCTATTAATGCAATCAAGAAAACTCATTAGCAGGTATGTCCAGAGACCCAACTCCCTGCCTGCTCTACATTCTTAAAGTTGACAGATAACGTTAACCATTACTGGAAGACTGTTGATAGACATAAATCTAATTTGATTTCTTCGATTATTTCATTGATTTTTTTCCAGATTTTCTGCTTTTAGATACTCACTTTGTGTATGTGTGTGTGTGTGTGTGTGTGTGTGTGTGTGTGTTCTAGATGAGTTTATCCTCTTTGACCACACATGCAGAAAACTTGACAGATTCCTGTGTTCCTGATATTACCTTAATTTGAGATGTCATTAAAAAGCCATTGCCAACCATGTTGAGAGACATAAAACAAAAATGTAAAACTCAAATTTCTAACTTCTACTTAGTTGCCTCAAATGCAGGGTTAAAGGTTTAGTCTTTACCCAATCTCATGCTGTCTTTAATTCTATGGTTTAATTTCCTGTGTATAAAATGAAGATAATACCAGGAATCTGTCTCTTTGACTCTCTTGCCAAGACATGAGAAGATAACAACTATACCTTGTTTGTGTTTAGGGGGCTATGGCCATACAGAATGCTTTAGTAGAAATGGCTTTTAAGGTGGAGGTGTTAAGAGCAATATATTTTTATAACTGAGGACAGGTTCATTTGATGAATAATTTTTCATTTTGATTCTCCTCATTAGGATTCTCCTCACTTCATTCCACTTTAGGAACACAAATGTCTCACTCCTCTGTGTGAGTTATGATCTCTGTTTTCCACCATCTGCTATTCTCTCTCTCTCTCTCTCTCTCTCTCTCTCTCTCTCTCTCTCTCCCTCTCATACACACACACACACACACGCACACACACACACACACACACTTACTCACACATGTTCTATTTATTCATCCTCTATTTGTTGTCTTCATTTACTGTGTTCTGAAGACAAGAGGATGATCCTGGCCACAGTATGATTGATAAATCGCTGATTATCCTTATCAGGACATGTTTGTATCACAAAGTATATAGTATAGTACAAATCTATATTATCCTACTGTATGGTATTTTTACCAAAAAGAATGAGAATCTATCAGAGAATGAGAAGTCTATCAGAATCTATCAGAATCTATCTATCAGAAGCTTCTTTTATAATAAACTATATAGCTCTGTCATTTAAAAAAAATTTAATGTAACCATCTGGCATAAATAATTGTATCAAACAGAATTTAAAATTTCTAAACCAATTAACTTTGGGATATTGCTGACCTTGATTGAGATTCAGTGTTTGTTTCTAACTAGCGTGATTATTGACTCTGAGAATAAAGCAGAATAGAAGTTAGAAAATTAACCATGTTATTTGGAAATAGGGCTCTCTGTTTACATTAGTTCTGTGCATATGTGAGCTGTATATTTAATATTTGAAGTAGATTATTTTAAATATTTTTATTGGTCTAGTGTTCTTGTTTTTAATTAATCAAATAGATATCTTCATCCTAACATTTCATTAATCATCTGCATAATATGTACTAAATATTAAAAATTCCATTTAAATAATCTATGAAATTTCCATCATAAAATAGTGAAGTATCAATGTCAAAGAAATTACTCTAACACATGGTTATTATTTTATTCTTTACATCTATTTAAATATTTGACCTCAAATACTTTTACCTCTATATTTGCTTTGTTTAAAGAAAAAGTATTCATTTAATATTTATATTTGTCCTATATAATTTGTGATATTTTATTTTATTTAAATCACCTTATAATGATATTTTCCCTCCCTCATATTTTAAATAGGTAGCATTTCCTTAATATTATCTAGATGTCAGTGAATGTTTGAGTGCTTAGTGTGTTAAGGCTCTTGCTGCTAAGCCTAACATCCCAGTTTCTATCCTTACAATTAACACTAATGGAAAGAGTAAACCAATACCTGTAGTAAGTTGTCCTATGAGCTTTATATGTTCTTTATTACAAATGTGTGCTCATGTACACACACATGCACACACATATACACATGCACATGTGAACACACACATACATACATTATCATAACTATCATAATTTTCAAAATAAAATAAATTAATTAAAATATTAAAATGTTTAAAATATAGTGCTTCTTCAGTAAATTAAAAAATATTTAGAAGCTCTTTTGCTTCATATTTTGCAAATTATTTTTGATAATTTCATCATTCATGAATATTATGTTTACATCCTTTCAAGCCTTCCTTCTTCCCTTCACCTCTTCCAATGTTTCCCCAACTCCCTCTTAAGTTAGTGATATTCTCTCCTATAATTACTATTATCTTTAACACACACACACACACATACAGCCTAAGAATACTAGGACCATTAAGTGTTGCTCATGTGTACATGCATTTAGGGCTGGCTACTTGGGTTTAGATAATGTTCATGATAGATTTTATTTACGTGAGATGGTCAAGAAGAACATCCTCTCAGCAAACTGGTTCTACCTCTCTCAGAAACCAATGATTGCCTTTATTTCTTTGTCTAAGAGTAGGACCTTAAAAAATTTCCCCCATGGCATTAACAGGTTGACTGGGGTGATTGTCTAATGTGTAGATTTCATGTGTGTTGCACCACTGTACATCTAGAAGACACTATCTAGCATGATGAATCATGCTTCTCTGGCTCTTTCAATCGTTCTGTTCTCCTTTTGTGTTTCTGCTTAAGGTCTAATTATCTTTATTCTTCCCAATTCTTCCCAATGCATACATCTTAAGAGAATGAGCCCTTCAGAGTATGTAGGAAATGTTTTCTTGGGATCTGCTATGGATTAGGTTGTCTGCTTTGAACAGAACATTGATATGTTAAGCCCAGTTCTTCAATATGACTGGTTTTGGATATAGTTTCTGAAGGAATATTAGGATGAAAGTAATCCATTGTGGTGGCAACTGATTTTATGTAACTAAGCATTCTTGTGGGAGGGACTTAAAGGTTTTATGAGAGCAAGAATGCTCTGTTCTCTCTCTCTCTCTCTCTCTCTCTCTCTCTCTCTCTCTCTCTCTCTCCCCCCCCTCCTTCCCTACTCATTCTCATGTTAAGAGTCAAGGAAAAAGGAAATCAGTCAACAGAAGCAGATTTTACAAGCATTTTGGCATTTTATTCTCAGTCTGCAGAGGCAAAAAGTAAATTCTTATTATTTGGGCTGCAGAGGATGTAGAAGTGTAGGGTGTCAGTGGAACAATCCAAGACAGAATAATTATCATAGATTCTATGTTGATGATATAAAACAAAACAAATCTGTAAATTACTTTATTTTGTGTGGGGTGGGGTGGGGATAGCAAACTGTTGTACATGTCTTAAATGTCTGTGTGCGAGGAGTGTTCTTGTCCTTGATAAAGTGCGGAGGGCACAGACTGATGCTAGCTGTTTTCTAATACTTGTCACCTTGATTTTGATACAGAGCCTCTTACTGTTCCTAGAGCTCATGGATCCATCCTTTGGTGACACAATGTTGCAGGGATTATCTTATTTGTTTTCAGGACTGAGGTTGTGGACTGGATATCAGTGCTAAGCTTTTTGAATGTTCACTGTGGACCTGAACTCAGGGCTTCAGCTGTACACATAAAACACTTTCCCATATCCCCTAGAAAAATGTAATTTTAAGCAGACTGACTGAGTGTTTCTTCCACCAGTGGGATTCTTTGTTAAAAACCTTTCTTGATGAAATGACTTCCAGGAGATGACTACAGAGCGTCTATGCTGCTCCTAAACTGAGTGATAAAATATAAACAGATGGTTTCCTTTTTCTAGGCCTTAGTTTCTTTATGCATGATATGGTACCAATAATGGATTGCTATCTGAGATGGGTATTCTATACTGTGTGCCTGGCACATGGATTTATCAAGTATTACTTTGCTTATTGTTTTGTTGTTGTTGTTGTTGTTTTGTTTTTTCGGTTTTTTGAGACAGGGTTTCTCTGTGTAGCCCTGGCTGTCCTGGAACTCACTCTGTAGACCAGGCTGGCCTCGAACTCAGAAATCCACCTGCCTCTGCCTCTGCTGGGATTAAAGGCATGTGCCACCACTGCCTGGCTTACTGTTATTGTTATTGTTACTGTTATTGTTATTGTTATTGTTTGAAAGCATATCTGATTAATAGCTCTAAAGCATGACATTTTAAGGAAAGATTTTTTTCATGATAAAATTGGAAAATTTTAGCAAGAATTTGATAGCACAATACCATTTTTTAAGTTATTTAATTATCTTAACATTTTATAATACTCATTCCACAAGACTTCTCTTTTCAGATTTCTATGACTTTTATTTAATAACTATTTTGGTTCAAGGCAAATGACCATGGAAACCATCCAATTGTATATTGTGTCATTTCACCATATTTCAATTCCAATCTTAGCTAATATCTTAGTACTGATTCCTTCTACTTAAATATTTTACTGGAAACTTCAGTCATTTCTATGTGGACCAACTTTGGTCTTAACCTAGTAAAATGATTTCATTTTAACATGGGCTAATATAGAGTGTTGCCTTTAGGTTGTTGTTGTTGATTTAATTTGTTCTTCATTCTAGCTTAAATACAAGATTTGACTTCATCTCCAATTTGGGACATAAACTGAATACTGTGATCTTGATGGTCTAATGGATGATTTATCCCTAGTGTGATA
The DNA here is from genome assembly GCA_019843965.1 of Rhynchomys soricoides. Classification (NCBI taxonomy): domain Eukaryota; kingdom Metazoa; phylum Chordata; class Mammalia; order Rodentia; family Muridae; genus Rhynchomys; species Rhynchomys soricoides. The sequence continues at coordinate 11,042,651 of JADRCH010000012.1, forward strand.
GGATAAATACAGTCAGAAAAGAGTCATTGTGACAATGAACAGATGTAGAAAGAAACGATTTGGCATTTTAACATTATCAGTATATATTGATTTGAGCATCAGAGCAATTCAATAATTGTTGTTGGATATGGTTTTCATTTTTCTTCTAGATAAGTAGGAAAGACTTTCAGAAAGAACATGCTCAAAGAAATCTTCAAAAATCAATACATTTATCAACCCACCAAATCATCAAAAAACCAAGACTACTGTAATTATTGGTTTTTAGAATATAGCCTCGGTGTACATTAGCTAAAACTGAATTATATAGTTTTGTTTGTACTGAGAAACTACTGTGAAGATAAAATCTCTTATATGCCAAAATCTTTAATCTGATGGCTTGTATTTAACATGAGCTGAAGAACTGATTGAACTTTCCATAGATAATTCAGTAATGCAACATTTTTTCATGATTGGAATTCTTGTAATTGTGAGTGTGTGTGTGTGTGTGAACAAAAAGCCACTATGGGCTTTGATCCACTCAGAACTGTGAAGTCTTCTCTTAACCTTTTCTAAATATAACGGATATGTTCATTAATATGATCAATGGAGTAGTAGTCTATTTTCAAATGCTGTCATTGAATCTCAAATAATTAGTGTATAGCTTACCAATTTGAAAGGAAAAATATGAATTTCCTTTTTGTAGTGTAATCTTTAATATTATAGGATCATTTATTTAATCAGGATTTTAATATTATAGACCAACATTTTTTTCTAATGGAATAGTATCTGTAAACTCAAAAATTATATTAAAAAACAATTCTGACAGAATTGTTTTAACAATTATATTCCCTGTCAAATACATTTGAGAATATAACTTACCTTCTCAGATATTGCATAATTCTTTAAATACAAGCCTCAGGAACTAACAATGTATGTTGAATAATTGGAGAAAATGGTGTGCAATGCACTGTTGAATGGGGAATTTTCTATTTTCTAGTCATAGAAATTTAAACTATGCATACTCACATGTACTTACATTTTCACACACACTGATTATAACACACTTATACAGCACACACATATACACATACCACAGGCACAGGATAGGTCAGTCATTAATAGATGCAGACACAGACTATTTGGAACTAAAACTTGTAAGATTTTCATAATTGTGCAAAGGTGAAATACAATTTATATAATAGATAAGGTTTGTTATGGGCCTTGGTGTATTAGTAAAGTTTTGAAGATGGTGATAAGTGGGAGAGCTAAAATTGATGGTAAATGTTAATCACCACCTTGACTGGATCTAGAATTATCTAGAAGATAAATAGAACTGTAGTCATCTCTATGGGAGACTATATCAACATCATTAGTTGCAATAAGAAGAGTTGTCCACTGGGAGTTGCTCCTTTGCCTGGCTTGGTTCAAATATTTTGTCCTATGGAATACAGGACTGAGAATTGGCATGCATCTATTTTTCATTGACTGCTTATAATACTTAATATTTTTGAAATAAAGCCCTTATCACAAAGGGATTATCTAAGGACACTGTTATTTCCTGCGAACAGACAAAGCACATTGGTTTTAGATAAGAGGTCTGTATCCCACTCTCTGCTGCTCTATCTACTTCCTCTTTTTTCATCATCCTGCCTATAGTGAGCTAAGTTCTTTTGAATTTGAAATTTGAAAGAATATATGTTATGTTACATAATCATTAGGACCTGTAACAATTATTTTAATAGCAAACATTTCAGAAAGCAGAGCTGATAGGATCTACCTTGACTGGTAGGAATGCCTTTGATGGGTCCTGGGATTCATAAATTTGAAAGAAGGTAAGCATTAACAGGAATCAGGACTACTGACAGAGGTGTCACATAATCATACATAATTTACTTAAGAAAAGGGGGGACTTTAAAAGAGAATGATATAGATGTAGGTTGTGGTATGATTGTGGCACAAATAGCAATTTGATGCCATCTTTTCAGGACCAGAGCATCATTTTGGTGGAGAGACATAATAAATGAATGGTGTTCATATCTGGTCATGTGAGCAACTTGAATAGTTATGCATAGTTATTCACAGAGAACTTTGTAAATAATAATGATGATGATGATGATGATGATGATGATGATGATGATAATGATTTATTGACCCCATATTATTATTGGTCATAAAAATTATGGTTGTAAAATGACTCATGAAAAATAATATAGGAAAACCATCATGGAAGTTTTTAACTTGTATAGGAGGGAGAATGCAGAGAAACAATGAACTGGCTGGTTTTGTGTCAACTTGACACAAGCTGGAGTTATCACAGAGAAAGGAGCCTCCTTTGATGAAATGCCTCCATGAGATCCAACTATAAGGCATTTTCTCAATTAGTGGTCAAGGGGGAGGGCCTAGCCTATTGTGGGTGGTGCCATCCCTGGGCTGATAGTCATGGGTTCTATAAGAAAGCAAGCTGAACAAGCCAGAGGAAGCAAGCCAGTAAGCAGCATTCCTCCACAGCTTCTGCATCCATTCTTACCTCCAAGTTCCTACTCTTTGTAAGTTCTTGTCCTGACTTCCTTTGGTGATGAACAGTAATGGTGACGTATAAGCTGAATAAACCCTTTCCTCTCCATCTCGCTTCTTGGTCATGATGTTTTGTACAAGAATAGAAATCCTGACTAAGACAAGCAGTGACTATGATTTATCCTGTGATCATAGGCATCATTGTAACCTGTAAATTAGAAAGTAAACATTAGGACTGAATGAAAGATAAAATTAAGTTACATTCGAAGATTTGAGTGACTGCTATTACATTCACTATAAGGCTTTATTTTTCATTGTATTCTCTCTGTTTTCAGGGTGATATCATCGATGTGAGTTATGGAACTATAGATGATTTAAAACGGATTGCAACGTTGAAAAATACAACAAATCAAATTGCACTCCTGAAATTAGGAAAATTACCACTACTGTATAAGGTTAGTCCAAAGGCGATAGAGTGAATCAATTACATTGTGTTATTTGTGGTAGATGCTTGTGAAATGAGAGAGAGAGAGAGAAAGACAGAAAGAGAGAGAGAGAGAGAGAGAGAGAGAGAGAGAGAGAATTGAGATCTTTATGGAAAAGTTATTGATGTTCATATTACATAAGTGGGGATATGCTTTAAATTGGGGAATAATGAGTCTGTGAACTCCTAATCAAGAAGCATACCTATATAAAGGTTCACATCTAATGCACTGACAAAGAGAACTTGAACTTCTGTTGTCAAAACTGGCTAAGGTCCACATGTATCTGTCCTGTAGATCAGAACATAATTGACTTATATACTTCTGTGATTAATTTTTTTAAACTGAAACCTTACAGTTACTGCCAGTACTCAGGAATCTAATTAAATATAGTAGACTAAAAAATACAGAATCATTATTTATGATCATTTAAAATGAACTTTATTAACACTTATCTACTAGATAGGTTTATAGGATTGAAGCAGTTCAAACCAAGCACTGGATAAGGATCTAGCCTAATGTATAATTAGGAACGCTGTCTGTTGCTTCATCTTCTATTTCTGTTTAGAAAGAATGATCATTGTGCTTATGTCATAGTGAGCACCTTGTTCTGGATATAAATTGGACTTTTTCTTACCCAATATTAAAAAGATGTTATTAATTCTCAAGCCTAAAAATATTTCCACGAATACTGTTGAATGACATAGTAAGAAAAATGAGGCCAGGTATGGTGGCATATAATTTAATCTCAGAACTCAGAAGGCAGGTGCAGGTAGATTTTTGAGTTTGAGGCTAGTCTGGTCTACTTGACTCCATGCTTCACACAAACAGGGAGACAGACAAAGACAGAGATAGACAGAGATAGACACACACACACACACACACACACACACACATACACAGAGAGAGAGAGAGAGAGAGAGAGAGAGAGAGAGAGAGAGAGAGAAGGAGACAGAGACAGAGACATACAGAAAAATAATAAAAGAGGGAGACTCTGTACTTATTTTTATTTTTTTTAATTTATTTATTTATTCACATATAACCCAGTATCAGTCCTTCCTTTCCTCCCAGTAACCCTTCATCCTATTCCAACTTCCTCTTCTCTTCAGAAGCAAAAGCCCCACCCTGAGTGTCACACTCTACTAACACAACCCTGCCTCCCTGAATATCAAGGCTTTTGAAGAAAGACCTAATGATTCTTTGGATTTCCTGAGTTCCTATTGTCATATCTCCCTTTTCATTTCTGATTTTGTTAATTTGGGTAATGTCTTTCCTCTACCTTTTAGTTACTTTTGCTAAGGGTTTGTCTATTTTGTTGATATTCTCAAAGAACCAGCCTTTGGTTTTATTGATTACTTGCATTGTTCTCTTTGTTTCTAATTGATTTCAGCCTCAAATTTTATTACTTCCTGCTTTTCTACTCCTCCTGGGAGTCTTTGCTGTTTCTTTTTTCTAAAGTATGAGAACTCTCCAATTTCCTTAGGAAGGCACTTGGTGATATGAACTTTTGTCTTAGCACTGCTTTCATTGTGTCCCATAAATTTTGGTAGATTCATTTTCTTTGAATTCTTGAAAGTCTTTAGTTTCTTTCTTTATTTCTTTCCTGGTCTTGTGATTATTGAGTAGAAAGTTTTTCAGTTTCCATGAGTTTGCATGCTTTCTGTTGTTTCTGTTGTTTTAAAAGTCCAGTGTTAATCCATGGTTATCTGATAAGATGCATGGTGTTATTTCTTTTATCTGTTGAGCCTTGCTTTGTGACTAACTATAAGATCAGTTTTAAAGAAGGTTCCATGTGATGCTGAGAAGAAGGTATATTCTTTCTATTTGTGTGTAATGTTCTATAGATTTCTACTAGGTCCATTTGAATCATAACCTCCATTAGTTTAGTTATTTCTGTTTACTTTCTATCTGAATGACCTACCTGTCCATTGGTAAGAGTGAGGTGCTGAAGTCTCTCCATTAATGCTTGATGTATAATTTAAGCTTTATTAAAGTTTCTTTTATGAATTGGTACCCTTGCATTTATGGCATAGATGTTTAAAATTTAGATATTCTCTCATGAAATTTTGAGTGTGACATATCCTTTCCTGTCTCTTTTGATTACTTTCAGCTGAAAATATATTTTAATAGACATTAGAGTAGCTACTCCAGCTTCTTTCTTGGGTATATTTACTTGGGAAACTTTTCTCTAGCCATTTATTTTGAGATAATGACTATCTTTGTTGCTGAAATGTATTTCTTCTATACAGTAAAATGACGGATTCTTTTTATGTATCCATTCTGTCAGCTTATGTTTTATTGTTGATATTGAGAGATATTAATTATCAATGATTATTACTTATTATTTTGGTGGTGGTTGTGGTTCAGCATGGTGTGTGCACATGAGCATCTCTTCTATTAGTTTTAATGATCTGGAGTTATTTTTGTGTGTGTGTTTTTCTATAGCTAGCCTCACTTCAGTTGAAGTTTTCCTTCTAGTATCCTCTACAGGGATGGTTTAGTGGAAAGGTATTGCTTAAAATTGGTTTTGTTTTGGAATTCCTTGGTTTCTCCATCTACAGTGATTGAAAGTTTTGTTAAGTGTAGTAGTCTTGGTTTATTTCTGTAGTCTCTTAGGCAAGAGACCTTCTAGCTTTAGAGTCTTGAGGCTATAGGTCTATCTTTATATGTTACTTGGCCTTTTTCCTTTGATGCTTTTAAAATTCTTTCTTCTGTATATTTTGTGTTTTGATTATTACGTGGTGGGAGGATTTTCTTTTCTTGGACAACCTGTTTTGGGTTCTGTAAACTTCTTGTAGAGTTATAGGCATCTCTTTCTTTAGGTTAAATTTTTTTTTCCTAATATTTTGATGAAAATATTTTATGGGTCTTTGAGCTGGGATTCCTCCTCCTCCTCTTCCTCTTCCTCCTCTTCTTCCTCCTCCTCCTCTTCTTCCTCCTCTTCTTTTCTTAATATTCTTAGGGTTGATCTATTCACAGTGTCCCAAATTTTCTGAAAGTTTTGTGTCATTAACTTCTTAGATTTTGTATTTTCTTTGACTGATATATTGATTTTTATCTCTTATATTACGTTGGTAATGCTTATATTTGTAGTTCCTGCTCTCTTGCCCAGGTTTTCCATCTTGAGTGTTGCCTCAATATGTGATTTCTTTATTGCTTCTATTTCCTTTTTCAGGTCTTGGACAGTTTTATTTATATTCTTCACCTATTTGATTGGATTTTCCTGTAATTATTTTATTTGCTTCTTCTTTTAATGCCTCTACCTACCTGAATGTATTTTCCTATATTTCCCTAAGGAATTTATTCATGCTCTCTTTAAAGGCCTCTGTCATCTTTATAAGATTAGATTTATGATCCTCTGCTTGTGCTTTAGTTTCATCAGGATAACTAGGGTTTGTTGGATCAAGATTGCTGGGATCTGATTGTATCATATTGCCCTGGATCTTGTTGATTGTGTTCTTATCGTGTCCTTTAGGCATCTAGATTTCCCATGGGTTAGCTGGGTGATTGTGATGGCAGTAGGACTTCATGGGAAGTTATTGGGAGCAGTGGACTAGACAATGAGTGTCAGGGTACCCAACTCTGCTGGCTGTACCTCATGCAGACCCCACTCTGCAATGTCCAAGTCAGATTCAATGGGATGGCAGGATGATCCAACTGCAGGCTGTGTACCAGGTAGACAAACTAGAATGGTAGGCAGATCTGCCTCTGCAGGACATCACAGACAAACCAACACAGAAAAAGGTAAGAAATACAGGATGTACATCTTGTCCTATTCTGGAAAAGATTACACATTTGTAGAGGTGAGCCCAATGGATATTTTTAAATGGAAGTGGTATAGAAAGTAATGCTGGTTGATATATATGGTTCCATTTCCTCTGCTTTCTCTCTCTCAAGGTGTCCAGATGCTGCTGTACACCAGGGTAGAAGGATGAAACAGAGTGTGGAAAGGACAGGATCTCTGTCTTGCTGGAAATTAATGAGCATGGGTGGGTGGGCAGAAGGTGATGCTTCTCTAAAAATTAATGTTATAGCTCTTTTTGGCAAAGGCCTTCTCTGGTGATCCTCATTGAAATAGCTCTCTGGGACAGTCCTACTTTGTGTGTATACCTTTATTCCAGGGGGCTTATATGCATACTTGTTATTCAGGGTAAATCAAAGGTTATATAGTTTGGGGGTAGGGGATGAGAATATCCAGGATAAGCAATGGCTAGTGGCTGATGGGTAAGGCTACTGATATGCACCTTTAACATGGGGAGGCATTCTAGGAATCTCAGGTGCAGGTCTGTGTGACATTCATCAGGTAGTTGATGTTCAGTAGGTCTGGGATTCCCCAGAGAAGAGGAAACCCAGCTGACAAAGGCAGTCTGCTATTTTATAAGGATCTCAGAGCTTTCTGGTAACATCAGACTTCTACCTTAGCAGCAGGGTTTCTCACAGATATGTATGAGTCTAAAGTTCTCACTCTACTAATTATGAAATGTGACTTAGGGTAGATTTAGTATTGATGATATCTCCATCTTTAGACTTATCTAAATCTATACAGTTTATACAACAATTTTGTATTGTACAAGAAAAAATTATTTTAAAATTTCAAGTTATGGTGATGGAGTGGTGGCTCAGTAGTGAAGAATATTTGCTGGTTTATAGAGGACCAGTGATATAACTTGCCTGTCCAGTTGTAGTTTTTCATAATTTCATGCTACTAATATAGCTACATCTTACCTTGAAAATGAGTCTTGTTCATGGAGTTCAAAGCTGGTTAATATCATTGATGACATTTCTTTCCCATAAAGCTTCTTACCATATTTTGGCACTGTAAAAGCAACAGCCAGACAGGAGGTTGCTAGATATGTTCCAGCTTCAACTTTCTATTTCATGAAATCAAGTTATGTCATGCCATCAGCCATAAGGATCTTATCTAATTCCAAGAACAACCAAAAACAATGATAAGAGTCCATGTTGTCTGTGGGACTTTCAGGCCTCTTTGATGAATGGAATTTTTCTTTTTGTTGATATAATATTTCAGTTATACTTTATATAGAAATGAGAAAAGAGTTATGATTTATGTGAGTTGTGTCAATGGGGCTGAGAATTTATGAAAGGAAAGAAATATATTTTTTTCTACTGAAACTTTCAAAATATATCTTTTTCCCTGTAATACAGAACCTAGACCATTTCAATGGCAACTTTGTAATATCTTTGGACAAAACTTATTTAAATGGTGTCAGACTGCCCCACCTAGGGATACATCCCATATACAGCCACCAAACCGGGACATTATTTTGGCTGCTGGAAAGTGCAAGCTGATGGAAGCAAGATAAGCTGTCTCCTGAGAAATCCATGTAGAGCCTGAAAAATACAGAGGCTGATGCTCGCAGCCAACCATTGTACTGACTTTGGGGTCCAAGATGGAGGAGTTGGAGATGGGACTGAAGGAGCTGAGGGAGTTTGCAGTCCCATGGAGGGAGCCTCAATGTCAACTGGCCAGATATTCCCAGAGCTCTAGGAAACTGGACCACCAACCAAAGGATATACATGGAGGGACCAATGGTGGTGGCCACATATGTGGCAGAGAAGGGTCTTGTTGGCCATCAGTTGGAGTAAGGGTCCTTGGGCCTGAGGGTGTTAGATGCTCCAGTGTAGGGGAATGCCAGGAAAGGAGGACAGGAGTGGGTGGGTGGTGGTTGGGGGAGCACCCTCATAGAGGATGGGATAGGGGGTTTCCAAAGAGGAGACCTGAAAAAGGGAAAACATTTGAAATGTAAATAAAGTAAATATCTGATAAATAAATAAATAAATAAATGGTGTCACTGTTAAGTTTAGTGTAATTCTGCATTTGAAGCCAAACTTGTTTCTCTTTTACCTCAAAACAAACTTTGCCAGTATTTAATGAAGAAAAATAAAAGGCAAATATTGTCTTGTTCCTTAGGAAAGATATATTTTATTCACTGAATAATTTAGTGAGGCACTTCACACCCAATTCTCAGAAGTAATTACAAGGGACCGATGACTCCATAATTTGTAATTATAAGATACGAGAATGTTTCCATTTGCTATAGAAAACTTACTCAGAAGTAAACACAAAATAAGAACACAATAGTCTAACTCATTTAAAAGCTAAGTAAGATAGATTTATTTCAGAATGCTTTCCCCATTCCACCAACTCAAACCATGTTTTAAATGATTTAGATCAATATACTGTATGTATAAAATTATTTTGACTTAAATATAACTTAAATCATAACTTATGAAAAGATGTTGAACTCTGTCATTACATCACTTAGAAATAATCCTTCAAGGAAGAATTTAGAGGGCCAGCAAGATAGTAGCAGTCCAGAAACTTGACACCAAAAATAATCACCTGAGTTTGATTCTCAGGACTCACAGGCAGGAAGAAGGGAATCAACTCCCACTTGGTGACCTTTGCCCTCTTCATGTGTACCACAACATGAATATACCACTGAAAGACCTAAAAATCACTTTCTGAGAAATAAATGTAACTATGTATTCCATTTTAATTCAATAAATGTATTTAGAGTGTTTATTAAAATTAAATTAAGTAAATTTAGAATATATATATATATATATGTATGTATACATACATATATATTTCACATTGCATTGTTAATTTTTAAGTGCATCTTATGGCTTAAAATTAAATGTAAGTGTGTCTACAAATCTTCCTATTTTGTCTAAACTTAACGGCCTATGTTCACATTTAGCAAATTACAAAGGCATTCTCTTTTTTATATTGTAGTGTTATTATCATTAGATATTGAAAACTATCAAACCATAACCAGTGACACCATGTGCTATAACTGACTTGGTTTTGCTGCGTCTAATTGTAACATGTGTCTCACAATAATCCCCAAGTATTTATACTCCCTTTGTAGCATGGAGGGATTGAGAGTTTTATTTTTCCCTATTAAACATTGCTATATACATTTATATAAAGAACATAAAAGACAAAGAGAAGAAAGAAGCAAAATAAAATGGACGAATGGATAAAAAGGAAATTGAAGAAACATGGAAGGCTAGGGGAAGGAGAAAGGAAGACAGGAAGTTAACTAGTAAGGGAGGAGGTATAGAAGAGAGAAAGGAACAAAAAGTAGACATTTTGTCCGAATTTAGTCCCTAAATCAATCACTATTTGTAAATGTTGCTGTATGTTACTCCAAAATTTTAAAATTGTAACTTACAGTTTTGGAATCACTAAATTAGAGAACACACTATAGAGATACCCTTTTCACATTTTAGACTTTCCTATTCCTCCATTCTGTCATTGGCAAAGTTTCACATGTTTCAGGGCTTCCCAGTGTCACTTTCCTTCTCTGTTTCCTCTGTGCTCAATTGGGCATTTGTTTGAAATAGTAAAATAAAACAACAAGAAGCAAAATCACACCACAAAATGCTTACATCTTACCAGCAGCTGACTAAGACAGATGCAGCCTACCATTGGACTGAGATCAGGAACCCACCCCATGGAAGAGTTAGGAGAACGATTGAAAGAGCTGAAGGGGAAGGGAGCCCTATATGAAGACCAACAGCATCACCTAACTGGGGCCCTGCAGAGCTTCCAGAGACTAAGCCACCAACAAAAGAGCATGCATGGGCTGTTCTGTGGGCCTTGGCACATATGTAGCAGAGGACTACCTTGCCTGGCCTCAGTGGGAAAGGATGTGCCTAATCCTGTAGAGACTTGGTGCTCCACAAAACAGGGATTCAAGGGATGTTAGGGTGAGGTGGGGAGTGGGCAAATGGCTGACATGGGTGGGTGGGAGATCACCTTCTCAGAGGCAAAGGAGAGAACTACAGAGGAATACTCAGCCTCAATTTCAAATTGTACTGTAAAACTATATTAATAAGATTATCACAGTATTGTCACAAAAGAAAACACAAGAATCAATGGACTTGAACTGAAACATCATACAGAAATCTACACACCTGTGGACACATGATATTTGATAAAGAAGCTAGAAACTCATACTAGAAGAAGGCAGCATCTTCAACAAATGTGCCTGGGCAAACAGGATGACCATTTATATGACCCAAAAGGAACCCTCATTATCATCCTGCATACAACTTATCTCCAAGAAGCCCTTGGGCCTGAGGGTTTTAGATGCCCCAATATAGGAGAATGCCAAGGAGGAAAGACGAGAGTGGGTAGGTGGGTGGGGTAATACCCCAATAGAGGCAGCAGGAGGGGGGAGGGAATAGGAAGGTTCTAAAAGGGAGATCTGGAAAGGAGGAAACATTTGAAATGTAAATAAAGTATCAAAAAATAGAAATTAAAAACCATTATCTCCAAATGGATCAAAGACTTCAACATAAAACCAGACAGTACTAAACATGATAGAAGAGAAAATGCAGAATAGCCTTGAACTCTTTGGCACTGAAGACTTTAATAGAACACCATTAGCACAGGAATTAAAATTCACAATTAGTAAAAGGGAGCACATGAAGCTGAAAATCTGGACACTACCATTTGGATGAAGTGACCTATAAAATGAGAAAATATTTTTACCAACTACACATCTAATAAAGGTCTAATATTCAAAATAATTAAAGAACAAAAAAAGTTACAAATCAAGAAAACAAATAACCCAATTTTAAAATCTGAGGACAGGGTCCAAAAAGTAGGAGTTTAAAAAAGGACTGAAGGAGCTGAAGGGATTTGCAACCTCATAGTAAGAATAGCAATATCAGCCAGCCAGATCTCCCAGAGCTCCCAGGGACTAAACCACCAACCAAGGAGTACACATTGAGTAACTCATGGCTCCAGCTGCATATGTAGCAGAGGATGGTCTTGTTGGACATCAATAGGAGGAGAGGCTCTTGGTCCTGTGAAGGCTTGATGCCCCAGTGTAGGGGAATGCCAGGGAGGTGAGGTGGGAGTGGGTTGGGGAGCACCCTCATAGAAGCAGGGGAGGGGGGATGGAATATGGGGTTTTCAGAGGGGACAAAAACAACAATAACAACAACAACAACAAACTTTGAGGTACTGATGTATGCAACAAAATGGAAGAGTAGATCTAGGAAACATGCTACATTTATACAATGGAGTATTATTCAGCTATCAGAAAAAAAAATTCCATCATAAAATTTTCAGGCTAATGCATGGAACTAGAAAAACTCCTGAGTGAGGTATGGTAGACCAAGAAAGACAAATATAGTATATATCTGCTTAGCTGTAAAGTCAATGACAAGCAAATTACAACCCAGAGAACCAGAGAAGGCATATAGGCACACATATTTTAAGAGACTACAAGAAAAAAAAAAGTAGATCTCATTAGGAAAGAAAAATTGAATAGATTGTTATTGATGATTGAGGTGGGGGAGGATATCAGTGGGAAGAACAGCTCATTGTGGGAAGGATATAGGAAGAGGCATTTAAAACCTAGTGGCATTTGAGAGAAAGGATGGGACCCTAATACAGTAGTAACCTAAAATATACATTATATGAAGCTGTTCTAAACAAAATTACCAAATAATGGAAGAGACAGAGTCCCAAGGGGGCCCATGAATTGTCACCAAAAAAAGTTTTCAGTAATGGGATTGATTACATCTAATGGGATTGTAGGCCAACGAGGCCTCAAACATATCATCCCCAAACATTTTAGACTATTGCCAAATGTATGCGAAGGCCTCATTGCTGAAGTGTAGAGACAATTCTGGAATTTTGTTTCTTTTAAAAAACACAGAAATACTATAAGAATATGATTTTTGTTTTAATCCCAGGTGTGGGCTACAGGGCTGCTTCAGATTGTCCACAGCAGCTGACTATGATTTGCCTCTTTAGCTAGCAAGGGTGTGATTTTTGATAATTGCAGATAGTTTCTGCAATTGTGTGACATTGGGAATTCTGGTGACATTTGAAAAGGTATATAAATACTAGGGCCCAGAGATATAGGGTGGTTTTTTGGTTAAGGGCTGTTAGTTACTGTTGGTCACAGTTTGTTAAGTAGTCCTGCACAAAGAAGAAACAACAACAAGAAGAAATTAGATGTCCCAACAGTGAAAATCAAACTTGCCGCAAGGAACTAATACTTATGGAATGAGCGTAACTAATGATTGTGAAATCAGCAGGAAGTAATCTAATGATAACATTGTCCCCTTTATTACTCATGACTTTATTCAGGGATCTCTTTTTTTCCTCTCTATCCTATTTTCTCTCCTCTCTATTTTATTTCCTCTCTTCTCTTATGGAGAAGAGTAGAAGAAAACCCATAAAGTGGCAAAGACCAGCTACAGTGAAGCCAACACCTGTATAATCGAACATGGACATGTCTACCTGGTGCCTACATAGAGTCTTTCCCTTGTGTTCCAGCAGGAAATTACTGTATATGCTATCAAAACTGAACCATAAACACCAATCTAGCCACAAACCCTTTATCTTATCTACTCTCTGCAGGACATGCTACAGCATTTGTGACGTAAAGCATATGAGTATAATCAACCAATAATTGATTTTTGACCAATAATTCATTTGACCAAAGGTCCATTCAACAAGATGGAACCCATTCCTAGAGCTTCTTAGGTGGCCAAGGGACTAGATAGTCCAGGAATCTCAAGCAAACTAAATAATACTAATCAAAATAAATATAATCTATTTAGTCACTCCTAATGATATTCTGCTATACTCATAGATCAATGACTTATTCAGCTATCCTGCAGATGAAGAAAAGAAATATAGAGATCCATAGGAAGCCATAGAAAGAGATTGAGAACCCTTGGAAAAGTCAGCCCTAAATTGGTTGTCTTAATCACTTCCCTCTCCTCAGAAATCAGGGAACCTGCAGAAAAAGAAACAGAAAGAACTCAAGAGCCATGATGGATTCAGAGCACTAAAAAAAAAAAAAAAGCACAAGTAAAGCTCATACAAACTCAGAGAGACTGAAGCAGCATGCACACAACCTACGCTGTTCTGCACCAGGTCCTCTATATAAATATAATGGCTTCCAGTTTAGTGTTTTTATGAAATTCCTAAGTGTAATGAGTGGGTCTTTGATTCCTGTCCATTCTCTTGTGTTCTTTTCTTTATGTTGAATTATTGTGTCCAACTTTGTTGTGATAATTTTTATTCACCTTACTGTATACAGTTTTTAAAATTGAATGAATGAATGGGTAAAACATAAAGTACAATTTATAACTTCTGGGAGAGGGAAAATGATTTTTCTCCAATGGAGTGAACTGGGTTATATTCAGTACTCCATATCAGGTCCCTTGTTCAAAAGTATTTGACCAACAAATAAAAGAATAAATATAATGAAATATAATTTAATTTAATAACTGTTTTAAATAATAAAAATAAAAACTACATGGTATGCCATATCTAAATATGAATTCAGTAGATATTCCCATTTCACAACAAATTACTATTTAATCAGCTATATAAACTTAATATACCAAAAAATCTACTTAAACTTTGAAACAACTTCAACTTAAGAAAATATTATTCTAATTAGTAATTGTTATTATAAAACTGAATGTATTGACCTCATACATTTCCTTAACCATTCTTTACCTAAATATATACATGCACACTGTTTATTTAAAAGCTATCCAAAAAGTTTTATGGCCCATACATATTATAACTAAAATAAAATGGTTTTGATTTGTTTGAATAATGAAATTTTACAAGATCTTTTATTAGAGCTAAAAAAGTTTGTATTTTATTTGCTACAGTTCAACTGATTATTGTCGACACATAAGTATTATTTTGTATATTTTCTCTTGCATTACATTTTAGATTACACCTGGTAACCTAATTGAATATTAAAGTTTTTTATTTACATAAATTAATAATACGTTAATAATTGTTTTGATTAGATCATCTAACTAAACTTTAGAGTACAATATTAATAGTTCTGACTATTATTAGAATAATCCCATATTTTAAGTGAATTCTTACACTCTGGGTGGGCCACACCTACTTAACATGTATTACACCACCAAATAATAATTGTTCTAGCATATGTTTGCCTCAGTCAAGCAGAAATATGATGAATTAATACCAAAAGTTATTTATTGAGTGATGAACACTAAACTTTCTGTCATGTAATTGAAACATCACTACTCTTCCATTATAAATAGAATAATTTAATATTCTGCCTAAAATTATTATTCATTCGTTTGTTTGTTTATATCTCAACCAAAGTTTTCCACCCTTCTTCTCCTCTCAGTCCCCAAACACAATCTAGTACTCAGAAAAGGGCAGTCCTGCATGTCAAGCAGCCATGGCATGTCAAGTTGAACTAAGACTTGCCACCTCCTCTTCTGCTAAAGCAAGACAAGGCAATCCAGTTAGAGGAAAGGGTCCCAAGGCAGGCAACAGAGTCAGAGACAGCCCTTGCTCCCATTTTAGGATTCCCATAAGAAGACAAAGCTACAAAAATGTACTATATGTGCCTATATTAATCCCACACAGGCTCCCTGGTTGGTGGTTCTGTCTTCGTGAGCCTTTATGAGCCCAGGTTAGTTTTTCTTTGAGTTTTTTTGTTGTGTTTGACACCTCGTTGCCTTATATTCTTGATGATACTAAGCTTTAGGTTCAGTTTTATATAAGGTCCTAACTCAAATTTTCTTACATCAAAATGAAATTTGTTAAAATTATTCCAGTTAAATTGAATTTAATGCAATCTGGTGCAGGAGGATGCTTCTTTGATGATGGCTATGCATGAAAGTGACCTAGGAGTACAACAGAATGCCATTAGTAATCATTTTATTGCTGCTTTATATTTTTTAGAACAGTGGTATTTTTATTTTGTCTTTTAGTTAAAGATTGAAAATATTATGTCATGGTGATGATGATGTGAGTTTTAAGCATGTCAAAGAATACTTACTACATGAATTTTGAAAATTATTTTTTGTGTAATATTTTCTGTTTATACTTTTTCTTCCCCCACTCCTTCCAGATCCTTCTAACCTACCTTACATGGAAAAGAAACAAATGGAAAGGGAGAAGTAAGAGATGATTAAGAGAGGGAATAGAGGAGAAACAGCTAAAACAAAGGGTCACTTGAGAGGTTGTATGAAAATATCATACAGTAGGAGCTTCCTAAAATATATGCGTATTTGAAGGAGATCAAAATGGAATCACCAAATAACTGGGGAGTTTGAGAACCAAGTGAACATCTCACATTACCAAATAGAGACTTAATTTCTAGGAATGGGTTGTATCTAATGGAGTTCCTGGGCCAAAGGACACCATGAAAAATTCTAATCAACTCAAAGTACTACCAGACCATTGTTGGCTTCTACTATAGGGTAAGGCCCTATTGCAGAAGATAACACCCAGAAAACTCATTCAAAATATAGAAGTTGTGCTGGTGCCCATACAGTGTCTTTTGTTGTTGTTGTTGTTTTTCATTGGTTTTTTTTTTGTTGTTATTGTTTTGTTTTGTTTTTTTCTTTTTGGTTATTTTATTTATTTACATTTCAAATTTTAGTGCCTTTCCCAGTTTCCCCTCCACAATTCCCCTGTCCCCTCCCCCTTCCCCCTGCCTCTATGAGGGTGCTCCTCTAACTGCCCTCCCATCCCTGCCTCATCGCCCTAGTGTTTCCCTATCCTGGGTCATCAAGCCTCCACAGGACCAAGGGGTTCCCCTCCCAGTGATGCCAGATAAGGGCCTCCTCTGCTACATATCCAGCTGGAACCATGGGTCCCTCCATGTGTACTCTGGTTGGTGGTTTAGTCCCTGGGAGCTCTGGGGTTCCGGTTGGTTGATGTTGTTGTTGTTCCTATGAGGTTGCAAACCCCTTCAGTGCCACAAGTCCTTGCCCTAACTTCTCCATTGGGTTCTGTATTGGTCAGGCTCTAGCAGAGCCTCTCAGTGGACAGCTATACCGGGCTCCTGTCAGTAAGCACTTCTTGGCATCAGCAATAGTACCTGAGTTTGGTTTCAGCGCATGGGTTGGATCCCTAGATGAGGCAGTCTCTGGATGGCCTTTCCTTCAGGCTTTGCTCCACTCTTTTTTCTTGTATTTCCTTTTGACAGGAGGAATTCTAGATTAATATTTTTGAGGTGGGTGGGTGACCCCATTCCTCAACTGGAGGCCGTGCCTATCCACTGGATATAGTTTCTACAGGTTCTATCTCACCTTTGTTGGGCATTTCAACTAAAGTACTCCCTGATGGGTCCTAAGAACCTCTTGGGTCCCTGGCATCAGGGACTTTCTAGTGGCTACCCCAGTTCCTCCTCCCACTGCTACACACCTACTTTCAAATTCCTGAACCTCTGTACTTCTCCCCCCCATCTCCTCCCATATATGAACTGCCCCACTTTCTTTCCCTCCCCCTATCTAGAGCCTTTATCACTACTAACTAGTGTTATGGTACTTGACACGTATTCTTAATGCAATCAAAGAAGGCCAATCTGCACTCCAGCTTCAGAAATATTTTTAAAGTACCCATGCATTTCCGCTTTCTTCTCAATACATGATCTCCAATAGATAATTTTTTGTGTTCTCAGATACCTGCAGTAGGATGGTGACTATTGAGCAATGAAAAAATTTCCAGAGTTTGAATGAATGACTTCCATTCATTCCATTCATATGGGTTGTCCAGTCCATAATGGGACACCAAAGTCTTCCTTCCAAAGCCAGTATACCCTGATCTTCAGAGTTGTAAATTTACCTGTTTTCAAGAATAGTTAGATGGCTTTTCTGAGACATTTACCATACTGTGGTCTCAGTCATGTTTCCTCACTACTGAACAGATAAATGTTCAGCTTACTTTCAAATGCTTCAGGATGAGCAGAGTAGGAAAGGATGGGGAAACCACGAAAACATGTAAAACTCATTGAGGAAACTGATGGGCATGGGATGTTCATCTTCTGATACCCGTGCTGCTGTTGAATTCTTTTAAACAAAAAATTCTAGCTACAGTAATTGAGGGCAATATATAGCCAGGATTCTCAATAGGTCCCTGGAAATGGTTCCGACTCTCAGCAGCAATTGAACTAGTCCTTCTTCCATGGGAGCTGATTGAGTGCTTTCAAGAAAAGCTCTCCATTTGGACACAATTTTTAACTGATGTCAAGAATCTTTCACTCATCTGTGCTCTTACTCAATAAGGCATACTAATCAGAGGACTCGGACTTTCCAATTTAACTGTTCAAAATTCAACTTGACTAACAGGGAAAAATAGTGTCACTTAATATTCTGCCTGCAAATAATGGTAAAAATCAGCCTGTGGACTGGATGTGGTCACTTCAGCTTAAATAACTTTTCATACAGATTGACTTTTTATCACACTAGTAGCATTCAGGAAGGCAGAGCCTAGACTCCCTAAACAAAGCAAGCAACAAACAAACAAACAATACAGTGAATTAGGCTTGAGTTTGCTCTCTAATAGAATACCTTGGGAATATAGGACCTCTGAATTTCTGAGTTCATTTCTGAGTTCAATGTTCTCACTAAGTTCTCCATCAAAATAATTACTACTAAATCTTACCTTGAATAAAAATAATTTGCAACTTGAAAACACTCTTTCACCATAATCATCTTAGGCTGCATATTTGTTTAGTAACCAAGCAAAGTTGGTAGATTCATGGAGTATCGTAAGCACTTGATTAATATCTATAAATTGTTTAGTACAAAAGTACAATGTGCTAGCTGGGCTTCTGTGAAATCATTCAGCAGTCTGTTGATTTAGTAGCCTCTTAACATTATTGCACATTGAAATACTTTCTAACTTATAATTAAAAATGATAAAATTATTTCATTATCCTAAGTACATCTCACACGTTTGGGACTAAGAGTTGGTGGGATTTTCTTGGTTTTTTTTTTTTTTGTTTTGTTTTGTTTTTATTAAAACATACTTTTAGAATGTAAGCATGAACAAAGAAGTTTTTAGTAAGTTAATTTTCATTCCTTTTCTAGGATAGAGATTCAGTGTAAATGCATTTGCTTCTGGCTCCAATATGTCATGATCCAAAAAAGTTTCGTCAGATTTCAGTTAGAGAAGAATATCAGTGGTTTGGTTTGAGAGTGCATGTCAAGTTTATTCCACAACAAAACAATTTCATTAAAGAAAAGAATAAAAAGCAAAGAATAGAAAATTACTTATTTAATCTTAGGATATTCACAGATGGGCTACCTAGATGTCTAAAACTATATATTATGAATTAGACTTTCAGGTTTGTTTTGGTTTTCTGAATTATAAAATAAATTACAGAGATTGAGGAATGTATAAAAAGTCATCTGTGAATCTGAAAAACTGAGTTAAATTACATGAGGATTCTTAAATCTGAATAAAGAAAGCAGGAAAGAATATTTAAAAGGATCCCTAGACTCTGAAAGTGTTTTCGTATAGTATAAAATTAGAACCTCTTCCAATATAAAACATAGACTCAATTATAGATATCTTTTAAGTTTATATTTATGGTTATAAAAATAATGAATCATAAGTAATTGTCTCAGTCTTTGAGCTTCCATGGTATTTAATGTATCATCTTTTCTAATTAATTTGATTGTTTTAAATTTTAACCTTTGACATTTTTCTAAATGTAGAGACACGTTCAGTAGACATTGTACAGTAACCATCTACATATTAATCACTGTAATAAATTGGCTATACCCATGTCAAAATACAGACATTCACTAGGTTTTTATGAGTGGAGGTTGTGATCTAAGTGATTAGGGAGTTTGCACATTTTATAAATGGTAGCCTTAGCAATGATTAGCTTATTCAGTATAGTTTAGTGAAACATAAGATGAAGTTCAGGTAAACAATACTTTTCACACAGCTATTTTAGAAATGCATCCATTTAAAAGAGGATCAAAGAAAATTGACTGTTAATTTTAGTATGAAGTGGAATCTTTCTAAGTGGGTAAATTGTTTTCATTAGAGTTAACATTGTCTCTGTAATAATCTTTATATAATTCCTTTGGAATTGTATTGGCATTATAGTTAGGCCTGTGTCTTATCTTTACTGACACAATTTCAACATGCATAGAGTGTAGAGACCCTTCCATTTTAACTTAGACTTGAATTATTTTGCTCTGTGTGAAGCCTGAAGTTTCTTTGCTACTATAAATTGATTGATTGCATTTCATTTTATGATGACAGTTATTATACTAAATTTTTGTTTCAGGCTGAAAAGAAACCACATGACAATGCATTTTTATGTAGATTTCCAGAACACACTCTAAGACACAAGAAACAAGAGCAGTTAATTCTGTTACAACAGCCCTGCCCATTTTGTGTTGAACACACAGCAGACATAAAACAAAATGTTTGAAATGCACCCCTCCTGTCTTATTCCAGTGTCAAGGAATCTTTGTGACACTGCTAAAATTAATTAACCCAGATGATCTGATTACCACAGCCCCTGATTTCTGTTAATAGCCATGTTTATCATCCTAATGTGAAATTGGCTTCTAGCAATTTGCTTGATCACAGGCTATGCATGATGCACTCGCCCTGCTGTATTTGACATCAGATAAATACGGAGTTTGAGAGCCACACATCTGCTAGCATATGTCAGCCCTAGTTCTGCCTGCTCTTTCCAAGAATATAATTTAAAATGTCATCACATGTGAATTTTTGTGTTTTGAATATGTGTGATTATGGATGTTCCCATGATCTGAGCAAAATGTGTGTGTGTGTGTGTGTGTGTGTGTGTGTGTGTGCCTGTGTGCCTCTGTGTGTGCCAGCGTGTTTGTCTGTGTATGTGTGCCTGTTTGTCAGTGTGTGTATGTGTCTTTTTGCTCGCACCCGTGTGTGTGTGTGTGTTTGTGTATGTGTGTGTGTGTGTGTGTGTGTGTGTGTGTGTGCGGGTTGTGTATGTGCATGTGGAGAACCCAAAATTTGGAGTTGGGTGTGTTCCTTGTTCACTCTTTATGATTTATTTAGACTGAGTCTCTCTCTAAACCTTGATAAAGTTATTTTGGCTAGGCTAGCTAACCATCCTCTTCTGAGTGGCCCCCGTTTCTGCCTCTATAGCATTGGGATTACTCGTGGATTTCTATGCATTCTAGACTTATATGGTGGGTACTAGGAATCTGAACTCAGTTTCTTATGTTTGCTGAACAGGTGCTAGAAAGATAGACCTATCTTCTCAATCTACAACATTTTTGAAGCTTTACTTCTATTGTTGTTAAATTATGTGTATGTATGTTAAATATGGATGTATCAAAAGAATGAACATGGTATGTACTCACTGTTAAATGGTTATTAGCCCAAGAGTTTGAAATACCCAAGAGTCACGTCACAGCAATAGTAGGGAGGAGTGGTAGGTCCCAGATGGAGGACTTGGAGAAGGGAATGAAGGAGCTGAGGGAGTTTGCATCCCCAGAAAGGCAGCAATGATGGCAACTGGCCAGACCCCCTGATACACCTGGAGACTGATCCACCAACCAAAGAACACACATGGAGTGACCCATGGTGCTGGCCACATATGCAGCAGAGGAGGGTCTTGTTAGATATCAGGGGGAGGAGAGGCCCTTGGGCCTGAGGGTATTAGATCCCCCAGTATGGGAAAATGCCAAGGAGGGAAGATGAGAGTGGGTGGGTGGGTGGGGGAATACCCCAATAGAGGCAGGGGAGGGGGGAGGGAATAGGGAGGTTCCAAAGGGGAGATCTGGAAAAGGGAAAACATTTGAAATGTAAATAAAGTAGAAAAAAATAGTGGATGTATGTATGTGAATTCAAGTGCTTGCTAAGAGCAAAGCTGACAAATCACCATAGATCTAGAGTTACAGGTTACAGCAATTGAGGTCTTCCCTACATGGTTGCTGAGAAAAAAAAATACTCAGTTCCTTTACATAAGCAGCATATGCTTTTAACTGCTAAGCCACTTCTGTTTCTTTGCCTATATATTCTATATATATTCCATCAACCTCTGCATTTGCTCTTCTTCTATCATTTCACAAGTAATCTAATATCTTTTCTGAATATTCTTTTAATTGTCTTGTGACAGGGGTGGGGTTGTGTTCATGTAAGTTTTTATATGTTCTTTCTCCACCCCACAATCCTTCCCATAATCCCTTCCTGCTCAAGCATTTCTGCAGCCAGTAATCCAGTTTCTGCTTTTACTTTACCTAAGTCAGCTATACACTTTTCTTTAGAGTGTCCACTAAAGGCCTTATCCTGGATTCCTGCTTTCAATTCTGCTCCAAAATATACACACAGCATCGGTGGACATTGAGGTTGATTCCATTTTCTAGTTTGTTAATAGGGAAGCAATAAATACAGAATGCAAGAGGGTCTGTGCAATAATATAAAGTCCTTTGATTATGTACCCATATTGGTATTATTAGTCATATGCTAGGTCTATTTAGACCGTTCTAGGAATTTCCAAAGTGGCTCCACTAGTTTACAGTCCTGCCATTAATGAGTAAGAGTCTTCTCCCATATTCCCCACATTTGTTGCCATTGACTCCACTGATAGTTGTTTCAAATGGGGTGAGAAGGAAATTTAAACTTATTGTAATTTGTATTCTTCTCATAGCTAAGGATGTTGAAAACTTTGTAAAGTGTTTCCTAGTCATTTGCTTGCTTTTTAGAAATTGCTATTTAGCTTCCCTTCCCCAGTTTTGATTGAGTTGTTTATTTTCTTACTGTTTAGTTATCTGAGTGCTTGTGTGTTTTACACACATTAATTCTGTACTGGATGAGGACCTGGAAATTATTTTCTCACAGTTTGTAGACTATAATCCATTCAATTTGCAGGATTGGGCTTCATCAAATTCTATTGTCGATAGCTTACCATACTTCCTTTGCTTGTAGTGTCTTATCCCTGTACCTATGAGTTGAAGCATGCTGAGCATTTTTCTTGTATTAGTTTCAGAACATTGGACCTTTGGTTTATTACAGTTATTTTATTTTCGTGTGGATGCGGCTATTTTGAATGGGATTGATTTTTAATCCATCATGGGTATATAGGAAGGATACTAATTTTTAATGTTAACTTTGTGCCCTAACACTTTGCTGAATGTGTTTATCTTCTCTAAGAGTTTTGATGAATTGTTTTATAGAGGCTCTATGCAATATCATAATATCTGCACTAAGAGATAGTATTGTATCTTTTCTTATTTGCAACTAGCTTTAGATTAATGATGTTCATTTATGTAAAAGTGCAAATGGTTCACAATAATGCAACAAATCATGTCATAAAATCAAAATACTATCAGAAGGCCAAGTAAATATATATTTCATTTAAAATACATTAATAATTAAAATTTTTTATTATCTTTAGGCAGATTTAGGCAATAGAATTTTGTAGAATTAATGAACTGTGTGAACTTCTTTATTGTATTTATTTTTTCTTACATTTTTATGTAGTGTGCATGTGTGTGTGTGTGTGTGTGTGTGTGTGTGTCTTTGTGTATATTGCGTGTTCCAGGACATATAAAAGAAAGTAAAAAGACAAGCTGTGTGAGTCAATTCTCTGATTCTACTGTGTGGTTTCAAAGAACTGAATTCAGATCACCTGGCTCCTTATCATATACCTTTGCCTGCTCAACTGTCTTATCTGCCCATCCTTCCTCTCATGCAGAAATTGCTTCATTCTTCCACTTTTAATAGCAATTAGCATTACATAATTAACCAGTGAGGTAAAGAGCCCTATCAGTTAATGATCTAGACCCTGAAATCAAATAATTGATATCAATACCCAAGTTCAATTTATGAGCTTTTAACTATCATCTGTCACTACTTTTATTCATCTTTAAAGTTGATTTATTCATAATGACCAAAGTGTTATCTATGAAATGAAAGTAGTGAATACTTCTTTAACATGGTATTTTGTTCATTTTCTTAAGCAAAACAATCAGAGGCAACTTTTAATTTTCATGCATTTAGAATAATACTTCACCTAATTCTCTACGAGATACATTCAATATATTCCTCTCTTCTTTAAGGATAACAAATAAAATATACAGCTTATAAACCAAATCTCACTGTCACAAATTATTGAAAATGTGCCTTTCAGCAAATGGCTAAGATTAAGTATGAAAGGTGGAAAGCTCACAGGTAGTGATTTCAACAGTGTGCAAAAGATTTTGGGCAAACTATTTACTTACCCATGTAACAGCATATTACAATTCAGTTCTCCAGATATAAGATTATGGTTCTGTTTTGTTATTTTGCTTACCAAGACTGTGTTTCAGATAAAATGAACATAAAATTTGCAAATTTTCATACGGTGTATTCTTCATTTTAAAAAGTAAGTTATTTATATCCGAGTTGTGTTTCATTGATAGAAATAAAAAGGTTCCCAGACATGGCTACCAATAAATGCACCTACAAAGGCACAAGAAAAGAGAACACTAAAATTGGGATTCATTTCATATGGAACCCCAAGACAACAAAAGAGATTTATTGGTATAATTGCCAATATAGTCATCTTACTAAAGTATTCTACTTACAGATCAGGGAAAGAAAACCCACTCACTTCCAGTTTAAAGTGTTTAGCACTCACAATAATGCTGCCTGAAAACTGAGCCTGCTTAATGTAGACTTTCATGCCTGCCTTCATTTTAAATTCTGGTACAGAGTGCTGATGCTTTTGATTAAAAATATACTTTAATTAAAAATATAAGAGTGGTGGTTTTTTGCTAAAATTCCCATTTTGGTTAAAACACATAGTAAATCAGTAGCTTGAATGTATTATGGGCATAAAACTATATATTACGTCTCACGTTAATTCCTAGTTCAAGCCATCTGTACATGTTTTATGGCAGAAGATATTACATGGCATTTTATTGCTTCCTGAAATTTGGAGAGTGAAGAGTGATCTAGAGTGATAATGTCAGGAAGGGCGAAGTAATAAAGTATGGTTTAGAATTTTATACAAATCTCTGAATAAGATCCTCTACATACTAGTATATGTAAGTAATATCCATAAAGATGCATAGCACAAGCTACTTTCAGACTTCAAAGAGCATGTGGTTATAGAATTCATCACATGGTACACAGGAACAATCTAGGATGTCAGAGCAAGCAAACATACAAAGTGGTGAAGATCTTAGAAAGTTGTATTGGCAGCAATTTTTCTTTATTCTTTATTGATGAAGCATAATTGATGGATGGATAAAACTCTTCTAATCCATTCATTTAAACATATTTTCAAGTATTACCTGTAGTTTAGAGCAGGTATTGGAAAAAGCAATCACATTTCATCCACCTATTCTTCAAGAGGAATTTGATCATCCTGAAAGACAGTAGATCTTCTCTTGCCATTCCACTAGAAACCTGTTTTCCACTCCTTTCAGTGTTATGATTTTTCTCACTATCTATTTCTTCCACTTGAGCATTAACTTAAACCTGTTTGTTATTCAAACACTGAAAACTACAAAGCACAGGACAAAGGTAGGCCATTCTTTCTTTCCCTCCATGTGATGACAATCTATTCAAATGAGAAGAAAAAAATAATGTTGTTAGTTTGGAATCAACCTCTTCAACTACATCCATACTCAGTAAGCTGTGCTCTGAAAGCAGATGACCATGGGGATTAAGACTAGGCAGCGGCTGTGAGTCAATAAACACCAGGGGACCCACCACTTGAAAGGCATGATATTTTCCTGAAATGATATAACCATTTTCTTACTGGTGTTTTTAAAAATGGGAAATCATTGAGAGAGGCAAATTTATATTTCCTCATTGAAATACTTACCATATACACCCACAAATATATATTATATGTCATTTGGGGTTCACCAGAATAACACATCATTCTTATTTTTTTCATTAATTTATTTAATAAGTTTACATCTCAGTTTCATCTCCTTCCCTCCTCTCCTCTGAGTACAACCATAATTAACTTCTTCCTCCATTATTCCCTCCTCTTCTCCTCAGAAAAGGTAAAGCACCATTTGAGGACCACCCTGTCCTGGATCAACCAGTCCCTGAAGGACTAAGCACATCCTCTTCCACTGAGGTCCAACCAAGCAGTCCAGGTTGGGGAAGGATATCCACTGGCAGGCAACAGAGTCAGAGACTGCCATGGCTTCAATTGTTAGGGGACCCACATGAGGAGCAAGGTGCACATCTGCTCCAAATGTTTAGGGTGTCTAGTTCCAGACCATGCATGCTCTGTAGTTGATGGTTTAGACTCTGTGAGTTCCCATGGGCCAAGGATAGTTGACTGTATAGGTCTTTTTTTGTGGTGTCCTTGACCCCTCTGGGTTGCTCAACTCTATCCCCCACTCTTCCACAAGATTCCCTGAGCTGTGCCTGATGTTTGGCTGTGGGTCTCTGTATTTGTTTCTGCCCATTGCTGGATGAAGTCTCTCATGTTAACAGTTATGCTAGATTCCTGTCTGTGAGCATAGAAGAGTGTCATTAATAGTATGAATGATCCGTGTTTGCCCAAGGGATGAGTCTCAAATTCGGGCAGTTACTGGTTGGCCCTTCCTTCAGTCTCCACTCAATCTTTTTTCCTGAGCATCTTTTAGGCAGAAAAAATTTGGGGTTCAAGGTTTTCTGGGTAAATTGATGCCCACTCTCTCCACTGGAAGTCATGCTTGGCTACAGTAGGTGGCCTTGTCATTCTCCATATCCCCACACTGGTAGGAATCTCAGTGAGGGCCATCCCTATAGACACCCTAGAACCTTCTAAGTCTGAAATCTCCAGCTGTTTCCAGAGATGACCCTTACAGAATTCAATTCTCACTCCCAGCCCTTTCAGTTCCTGTCTCCCCACACTTGTTCTCTCTTTTTCTTCCTCAATAGCTCTCTTACCAGTTCCTTCTCTCTATCCACCTCTGATGATTACTTATTTCCTCTTTTGAGTTAGATTCATGCAGCCTCCCCTGTGCCCTACTTATAACTCAGTTTCTTGGTGTCTGTGGATTGTATCATAGATATCCTGCAGCTTAAAGCTAATGTCCACTTGTAAGTGGGAACATACCACACATGTCTTTCTGAGTTTGGGTTACTTCACTCACGATATTTTTTAGTTCTACCCATTTTCCTGCAAATTTCATGATGTCATTGTTTTTAACAGCTACATAGTATTCCACTGTGTAGCTCTTCCACAAATTTTTAACCATTCTTCAGCTGAGGGTCATCAGGTTGTTTCTGGTATTATGAATAAAGTTACTATGAGCATCAAGTGTCTTTGTAGTATAGTAGGGCATCTTTTAGGTACATGACTTGTAGTGGTATAGCTGGGTCTTGGTGTATAACTATTCCCAATTTTCTGAAATCCCACCAAATTGATTTTCACAGTGGATGTTCAAGTTTGTACTCCCACTAGCAATGGAAGAGTGTTCTCCTTGTTCCACATTCTCAAAAGCATGTGCTACCACTCGAAATTTTTATCTTAGCCATTCTGACAAGTGGAAGAAAGAATCTTAGAGTTGTTTTGATTTGCATTTCCTTGATTACTAAGGAAACACTAAATATCTCTTTAAGTGCTTCACAGCCATTAGAGAGTCCTATGTTGATAATTTTCTGCTTAGCTATGTACCCCATTTTTAATTGTGCTATTTGGTTTCTGGGTGTCTTAATTTCTGCAATTATTTATATAATTGGAATATTAGTACTCTGTTGATGTAGGGTTGCTAAAGATCTTTATTCATTCTGTAGATTGCCATTTTGTCCTATTGATGATGTCCTTAGACTTGCAAAAGCTTTTCAATTTCATGGTGCCATTTATTAATTGATGGTTTTAGTGCCTGGGCTATTGGTGTTCTGTGCAGTAATTTTTCACCTGTGGAAATGTGTTTAAGGCAGTTCTCTACTTTCATTTTATTATATCTAGTGTATCCAGTTTAATGTTGAGGTCTTTGATCCACTTGGACTTGAGGTTTGTCCCAGGTGATAAAAATGGTGCAATTTGCAATTTTGGACATGTAGACATTCAGATAGAATAGCACCATTTGTTGAAGATGCTTTCTTTTTTCCCATTATACAATTTTGGCTTACTTGTAAAATATCAAGTGCTCATAGGAGTTTCATTTGTTTTTGGGTCTTTGATTCTATTCCATTGATCATCCTGTTTATTTTTATACCAATACCATGCAGTTTTTATTATTATTGCTCTGTATTATAGTTTGAAATCAGGGATTGTGGTACCTACAGAAGTTCTTTTATGGTACAGTTTGTGTTAGCTATCCTGAGCTTTTGTTTTGATTTTGTTTGTTCATTTTTTGTTTTGTCTTTCCTTGTGAAGTTGAGAATTGCTCTTTAACAAGTTGCACATATTTGTTCTGTAATTTTAATGGGAATAACATTGGCTCTGTATATTGCTTTTAGTATGTTGGCCATTTTTACTGTGTTAATCCTACTGATTCATGAACATGGGAGATCTTTTTATCTTCTCATTACTACCACAATTTCTTTTTTTAGAGACTTGACATTCTTCTCATACAGGTCTTTCACTTGGTTTGTTAGAGTTACACCAAGCCATTGTAAATGAGGTTGTTTTCTTAATTTCTTTCTCAGGCCATTTATCATTTGTGTAAAGAAGGGTTACTGATTTCTTGAGTTGATTTTGTATCCTGCCACTTTGCTGAAGGTGTTTACTAGTTTAGGAGGTCTCTGGTAGAAATTTTGGGGTCATTTATGTATACTATCATATCAACTGTGAATAGTGATAGTTTGACTTTTTGTATTCCAAATTTTATCACACTGAACTTTAGTTGTCTTATGCTATAGCTGGAAATTCAAGTACTATGTTGTATAGGGAGAGAGCCTGGTCTTGTCCTTGATATTACTGAAATTTCTTTTATTTTCTCTCCATTTAATTTGATGTTGGCTAATGGCTTTCTGTATGTTGCTTTTATTATGTTTTGGTATGCACCTAGTATCCCTGATTGCTCCAAGACTTTTAGCACGAAGGGATGTTGGATTTTGTTGAAGGATTTTCAGTGTCTAATGACTTTCCTTTTTCTTTCTTTTTCTTTCACTTTGTTTATATGGTACATTATGTTAATGGATTTTTGCATATTAAATCATCTCTGTATCTCTGAGATGATGTCTACTTGATTATGGTGGATAATACTTTTGATGTGTTCTAAGAATCAGTATAAGAGTAATTTATTGAGTATTTTGCATTAATATTCATAAGGGAAATTGGTCTGAATTTTTTGTTGTTATTGAGTCTTTGTGTAGAGTAGGTATCAGGCTGATTGTGGCTTCACAGAATGTGTTTGAAAGTGTTCCTTCTGTTTCTATTTTGTGGAAGAGTTTAAGGAGTATTGGTATTAGATCTTCTTTGAAAGTTGGTAAATTATGTGCTAAACCATCTGGACCTGGGATTTTTTGGTTGAAACATTTTTAGTGACTGCTACTTTCTCCTTTGGAATTATAGAACATTTTAGATTTAACTTGGGTAAGTGATATTTATCTAGAAAATAATCCATTTCATTTAGATTTTCTAATTTTTGGAGTACAGGCTTTTGAAGTAAGAACTAATAATTCTTTGTCTTTTATGTTTGCATTTTCATTTCTGATTTTGCTAATTTGGATACTGCTTCACTTCCATTTAGTTAGTTTGACTAAGGATTTGTATATATTCTTGATTTTGTCATAGAACCAGCTCTTCATTTTGTTGATTCTTCGTATTGCTCTTTTTATTCCTAATTTATTGATTTCAGCACTAAGTTTGGTTATTGTTTGCCATCTACTCCTTTATGTTATATTTGCAGAGTTTGTAGAGTTTTCAGGTGTACTTTTAAATCGTTCTATGAGAATCGTCCAGTTTCTTTATAAAGGCACTTAGTAATACAACTTTCCTCTCAGCATTGCTTTCACTGTGTTTTGTATGTTTCAGGATGTTGTGCCTTCATTTTCATTGATTTCTAGAAAGTCTTTAATGTCTTTTTTTTTTCCTGATCCATTGACCATTGTATAGAGAGTTATTCAGTTTTCATGAATTTTCAGGATTTCTGTTGTTATTGAAGTCCAGCTTTAATCCATGGTGAACTCATAGGATGCAAGGAGTTATTTCACTTTTCTTGTATCTGCTGAAGGTTGCTTTGTGATGGACTATATGGTCAAATTTGGAGAATGTTGTGTGTGGTGCATAAAAGAAGGTACATTCTTTTGTATCTGGGTGAAATGCTGTTTAGATACTCAGTAAGTTCATTTGACTCATAGCATCTGATAGTTTTGTTATTGCTCTGTTTAATTTCTGTCTCAATGACCTGTACATTGGTGAGAGTGGGTGTTTAAGCCTCCCACTATTAATGATGTAGTGTTCAATGTACAATTTAAGCTTTAATAATGTTTCTTTTACAAATGTGGGTGCCCTTGCATTTGGGGCATAGATATTCAGAATTGAGAGGTCATCTTGGTGGATTTTTGGGTTGATGAGTATGAAGTGTTGTTCCCCATTGCTTTTGCTTAGTTTTGGTTGAAAGTCTATTTTATTAAAGATTAGAATGGCTACTCCAGCTTGCTTCTTGGGTCTGTTTGCTTGGAAAACTTTATTGCAACCCTTTACTCTGAGGTAATGTCTACCTTTGTTCCCAATGTGTATTTATTCCATAAAATAGAATGATGGATCCTGTTTTCTTCATCTGTTCTATTAACCTATGTCTTTTTATTGGAGAATTGAGTCCATTGATATTGAGAGATATTAATGACCAAGGATTGTTAATTCCTATTGCTTTTATATTGTTCTTGTTGTGTGTGTGTGTTTGTGTGTATGTGTATTTTCTTTTATTTCCTGTGTTTTCTTGTGTATAGTTAGCCTCCTATAGTTGGAGTTTTCCTTCAGTATTCACTATCAGGTTGGGTTTATGAATAGATATTGTTTAAATTTGGTTTTGTCTTAGAATATCTTGGTTTTTCCATCTATGGTGATTGGGAGTTTTGCTTCATATAGTAGTTTAGGTTAGCATCTCTTGTTTTATGGGGATGCAATGCATCTGTCCAGGCCCACCTAACTTTAGTGTCACCATTGAGTTATTCAGAGTAATTTTGATAGATCTGCTTTGTATATTACTTGGCCTTTTCCCCTTGCAGTTTTAACAGTCTTTCTTTGTTCTGTACATTTTGTGGGAGGGTTTGCTTTTCTGGCCTAATCTTATTTGTTATCTCTAAGCTTCTTGTATGTTTATAGGCAAATCTTTTTTTTTT
Organism: Rhynchomys soricoides; assembly: GCA_019843965.1. Classification (NCBI taxonomy): domain Eukaryota; kingdom Metazoa; phylum Chordata; class Mammalia; order Rodentia; family Muridae; genus Rhynchomys; species Rhynchomys soricoides. The sequence continues at coordinate 11,073,662 of JADRCH010000012.1, forward strand.
TTTTTTTTTTTTTTTTTTAATTTTGGGAGAATTTTCTTCTATGTTTTTGTTGAAAATATTTTCTGGTTCTTGGAGTTAGGACTCTTCACCTTCTCCTATTTGTATTATTCCTAGGTTAGCTCTTTTCACGATATCCCAGATTTCCTTGATATTTTTTGCCAGAAATTTCTTAGATGTAATGTATTGTTTTATTGATGTATCAATTTCTTCTATTGTTTCTTCTTTTCCTGAGATTATTTCTCTATATCTTGTATTCTGTTGGTTATGCTTGCATCTGTTGTTTCTTTTCTTTTCCCTAGGTTTTCCATCTCCAGGATTCTCAAAGTTGTTGATCTTTCTTTCTTTCTTTCTTTCTTTCTTTCTTTCTTTCTTTTTTTTTTCTATTTCCACACTCAGGTTTGAATAGTTTTATTCATTTCCTTCACCCTTTTCATTGTATTTTCCTATATTTATTTAAGGGATATAATCATTTCTTCTATCATCTTTATAAGTTTGCATTTAAGCTCTTTTTTCTTTCTTTCTTTCTTTCTTTTTTTTTTTCTTTTTTTTTTTTTTTTTTGTGCTTCAGTTGTGTTAGGATATCCAGGGCTGCTATAGTAGGGTGGCCCTAGCTTTTTTTGATTGTGTTCTTATGCTGGCCTTTAGCCATCTGATTTTCCCAGGATATTACTTGTTAGTCAGACCTCTAGTGAGCAGTTTTGGCTGGACAATAGAACTCAGGAGGCAGTGCACATCTCAGAGCATCTGTGTGAATTCTGATGATCTGTTTAGACAGAGAAATGGGAGGAGATCTAATCTCTGTGTTCCTGCTGCTGTGTGCCTGATAAAGGCAGGCAGAGAGGACAATCTCCTTCTTAAAGTCTTAAACCAGAAAGAGACCTAACACTATAAAAAGGACATTGCAGGCAGAACTAAACATTCATGGCCACAGCTACAAAGAAAACTCACTAGTCATAAGAAGGAAAAAAACTACTTTATATGAAAGGCAGTTTGTGGCAATCCACATAATGTACTAATTTTCAATATGTTTTTCTGATAAGTTTCCTTCATTCATTCCCATGTCTATATCCATTTTAAAAATATTTGTGAATTGTGTGAAGATATTTAACTATTTTTATAATTTTAGAGTAGTCATCCTTAGGTTTTAATTTCTGAGACTGTGTTTTGGCTATCTTTTTACAGGCTTTTAATCATTAATGTCACTTCATTGGCTAAATTTAAATATACAGAAACAATTAATTTCTTTGTGTTGACAAATAATTATTATCTAATTTAAAAACATGAGTAAATACTTAAGTACAATTACAGAAATGTTATATTTTAATTTTATAATATTCAATATTCTTTTTCTATTGGACCACAGATGTATTTAATTTTAAATATTATTTAAATCCTGAAAAAAAGTAGTAAACTTTTGACATAATAAACAAATGTTGGCCTACTTCTTTGGGAAAATAATTATAAATAAACCTTCTTTTTCAGAATCTATCCCAGTTTTACATTTTTTGCTTCATTTTTAAAATTTTATATTTTGTCTGCAATATGCATGACATTTTCTGCCATTTATATGTCCCAGCCTCATTGTCTAAGAATACTTTAATCCATTATTTAAGATCTAATTGTTTGAAATGCACACTCATGCATTCACACACATATACACATGCAGACTTGCATATATCCATTCACACACAACCATGTACACACACATATACACATGCACACACACATGTGTTTACATATATATACACTATATGTACAGTGTTAGAGTCTTATTTCATATATATTACTTCCATAATTTCAATGTAAATTAAATACAAAGAGAGTGTCTCATGCTTCTCTATATTTTTATTTGTAATATCCTCTGTTTTTTTCCAAAATTAAGAAATAAATTTATATCTAAAATCCTCTTAAATAATTTACAACTAACTATAATATAACTACTATTAACAAAATAGAAAATTTACAATTTATAAATAACAGCAATAAGTCTTGTTTTTTCTTTTGTAAAGAAAATCAAACAACAACAAGGAAAACCTAAAACCAGTCTATGGTGGCTATATTTATCTAAAATCAAGCTATGACTAGGATAGCATAGGTGAAATTATTTAAAAGGATTGTCACTTTTGGCTGTTGCTCTTAGTACTTGTCAGACAAAATCTTCAGTTATCACTATGTTTAAGAACACCTGAAAGTCAGCAGCTATGCAAACCTGCTCTATTATCAGAATCAAAGGTGTCAGCTCCTTGCCAGCAGGTCCAGACGATAGGAGAGAACCTGGTCCAGCTGGGTCTGTCCAGGACTGAGCAGAATGGCGAGTATCGAGGGCCCAAAAGAAACAAGCCAGACTGGGAGTCTTGTCAAAGCAGGAACTCACTTTATTATACTAGGCACTTGCTTATATAGAGAAGGCAAGGAGGTGGGCACTTAGGTATGTGAAGACATGGTGTAGGAGGCAGGGAAGGGTGATGGAGGGTAAGAGGTAACTGACTGGGCCAATGGCAAAGCTTCACATCAAAAACTGTGGGGCAGATGCAGGGCCAAACAGGTCTTGCTGTGTCATCCAATATGGAAGTGACTGAGACAGGTCTCAAAACTTGAGCCAGGCTTAGCTTTTCCCACAAGGCCGCAGAAACTCAAGCCAGGATCGGGTTTGTCCTCAAGGCGCAAACCAGGACCAAATGTGGTCCAAATCCCCCCCCCCCTTTTGTTTTTTGTATTGAGCAGGTTACATAGCTCCTGTCTTAGGTTGTCCCCCACATGGGGATCTTACCTGTCTCTGGATACCATGTGTCACTCTTGCTCAAATGGGGGTGGGGGGGAAGGGTGCTCTATGACCTATCATAGGATGTCTCAGTACCTTTGAGATTTTACCCGTCATTCATCAGGTGTAGAGGTGCGGAGGGGTGCTCACAGGCAGAGGGATATGTAGAGCCTGGATTGGAAGAGACACGTCTTTGGTAATGGATCTCAATTTGGTGAAGCCAGACTGCCTATAGCCTCTGATGGATAAATTGAGTGAGCTCATTGAGCACAGACACATGGCTCTACAGTAAAGATAAGGAGAAGGAGAAGAAATGGATCAAGGAGGGGGAGGAAATAGGGTAAGAGATCATGAAGTCCAGTCCACAACGTGTTTTCCTGGAACTCTTTTCGCCTCTTTTACAGTCATAGGGATGGCTCCCATCTGTTTTTTGAGGAACTCTTGTACTCCTCAGGGGTCATCAAATCCTCCCTCAGTCAAGATGGGAGCAGCATCCATGCCAGCAACAGGGCTGTTTTTCTTGATCATCTTGGTCTCCTGAAGGAGAAGCATAGAGTGGTTTCTCAGGGCAGAAGGACTCCCTGGAAATGTCATTGTCAGCCTCCCCATGGTGAGCATATACTTTATGTCTCTGGCCAGTATCCAGATTGGTCTTTTTTCACTTTGTAGAAAAATCCCTTCCCAGCTGTCAGGAGCGGGTCTGGTCTCTCCCAGCTCCCATCAGTGGGTCCCTCCATCTAACGCCTATGGAGCTATAGGAGATGGAAGAAGTCCAATGTCTTTGAAATGGAAACAACTGAGGATTTTCTTTTGAAAAATTTAAAATATTTAAAGTGAATAATGCCTTTTTAGCTGATCATGTGGGGGTGAAGACTCCGCCTTTTGTTTTTGTTACTGAGACTTTAAAGCTTGATTTTGTCTTTCAACAAATTGTTTGTGCTCTCAGGTTGTAAGGGATGCCATAGTGTAGGGGAATTTCCGCATATGGAGAAGCTCTGGGAAAGGTTTGCTTGTAAAATACAGGCCATTATCTGTTTGAATTTGATCTGAAAGTCAGAGAATGGAAAAATATTGAAGCATATGGCTAATAGCATGTTTAGATTGTTTTCTCCCAGGGGCCGATGCCCAGCATGAGTGGGAGAAGGTATCAACAGTCAAAAATTTATATTTTAGCTTCCCAAATGTGGAATAGTGTAACATCGAGCTACAAATGATTATAAGTGTGGAGCTCCCAGGGATTACTTCCCATTATTTGGAGGGGAGGCACCTGTAGAAATGGCTGTCAAGATTTACAGGCACTATCTTTCTAAGGTATTTAATTGGAACAAGTGGGAATATATGCCTAAGGCCCCTGCAGTTGATGTGGGTCAATGAGTTATAGATTTACCTTGATCTCAAGGTAGATCTGCATGCCTGTCTCCTGAGATTAAAGGTGTGTACCACCATGCATGGATTTAAGCTTTTCTTCACCTAGAGATTGCTTTGTCCCAGGCTGGCCTTATACTCAGAGATCTGTTTGGCTATGTCTTTTGGAATTAAAGGTTTATACTACAGTGCCTGGACCTAATCTTAGCTGGGTGGGATCTTGCCCCAAGATCACTGTTCCCTTAATTCAATTTAATATCCTTGAAAGCAGAATTTAGCTCCATTTTATTTCCTGGTGTCCCTTACTTTGGAAACACCAATTTTCCCTGCTCAAAAGACTGTTTATGATCAGTTGTAATAAATGCTTTCCCAGGAGATCCAGGCTGTGGTCTCCCATGAGGTCGATTTTCCCCACATACACAGAAAGGGTGGGCCCAGAATGAGTTGCCAAGAGTGGGGAACTTCCTCCTTTCTACTCACCATTCGATCTGTGCCAGTGTTAATGAGGAACTGGAAAATTTTTCTGCCTATGGCAAGGGTCATCTTAGGGCAGAGCCCAGGCACAAGAGGCACAGACCTTAAAGGTGCTGCGGTTGGCCTCTTGGGGAGTTTAAAGGCTGACCACTTAGACTTACAGTCCCTGGCCCAGTGAAAGCCCTTCTTATACCCGGGGCAAGGGGTGCATGGCTGACTGCTGGTAGGGGGTGTGGCAGACTGTACTGTCTGATTTTTTATTAACTTGACACCGGCTGGAGTTATCACAGAGAAATGAGTTTCAGTTGAGGAAATGCCCTGTGAGATCCAGCGGTAAGGCATTTTCTCAATTAGTGATCAAGGGTAGAGGGCCCCTTGTAGGTGGTACCGTCTGTGAGGTGGTGGTCTTGGGCTCCATAAGAAAGCCAGCTAAGCAAGCCAGGAGATTGGAAATGTAAGCTGACTAAACCCTTTCCTCTCCAACTTGCTTCTTGGTCATGATGTTAGTTCAGGAATAGAAACTCTGATTAAAACATGGATTTTGTCAGATTGGGGCACTCTCTTTTAAAATGCCCCCTTTTATTGCACCCAAACAAGTCTGGCTGACCAGGGTTTCTTGGAGGGCATTAACAAGAACAGCAATATCTTTCTTATGGGCCACCTTTAAAGCGGTGGCCACAGCCCTAGTCTGAAAGGAGGAGCTGACATCTCTGGAGGCAATAATCCATTTGTCAACACCTGGCTGCATAACCCAGCACATTCAAGCGATCAGCATTCATTCCATCCCAGACCAGTGAGTGGACTAAATGGTCTCAGAGTTTGCCTGCAGGGAATTTTCTCAGTAAACTCTTTTGAACTCTATCTATGAAGGAGGCAAGATCCTCAGTGGGCTTTTAGATAATTCCCAGTATGGGAGACTCAGTAGGTCCTTCCTCTATCTTCCTCCAGGTGGTAAGGCCAGTGGCTCTAACTTGATTTTGGTAAGGGGGAGTGGGGATGACTGCCTGCTGTAGAGTACTGATCAGCTGTGCCAGCAAGCATGCCAGCAGTGATGGGGACTGGGGGCTGAACATTTTGGTTTTGCTCCCGCTGAACTCGACACTTCCTAAAAGTAGGTAGTCCATTTAAGATAGGCCATCCCGGAGAGGATGGCCTTAGCCAAAATCTTTCCATTCTTGGTGATGCACACACGGTGTGCCAAGCCCTCAAGGATAGTCTCAGCCCAGGGGAAATTGGGGTTGTCCTCAGCTACTGCCTTCTTGAGTTCTTTAATCTCTTGGGAATCCCAAGGATATCAAGCTGCTGGCTGATTACCACCTGCTAAAGGCTGGTGGCAGACTGGGTGCCACGCCCCTCCCTATTGTAAGGCAGTGGGGGCCAAAGTTGGTGCAGAGTGACACTGAAAAGGGTTGTTTGAGGGGTCCAAAGAAGGATAAAGAGGTTCAAGGGTGGGATCAGACTTGGAGGCAGACCGCCCTATAATTTATGAGGCTACACTCATCCTCAGACCGATTAGCAGTCAGTGTTCTTCTGTCAGGATGAGGGAGAAGTTCCTCACATGGGGCACCAGTCTGTGGGCTCTTTATGGCAGGTCCAGAAAGGAGAGAACCCAGTCCAGCCAGGTCTGTCTAGGGCTGAGCCAGGCTGGGAGTCTTGTTAAAGCAGGAACTCACTTTATTAAACTAGGCATTTGCTTTTATTGAGAAGGCAAGGAGGTGGGCACGTACATATGGGATTAGATGACACAGGAGGTAGGGAATAGTCACAGAGGGTAAAGGGTAACTGACAGGGCCAATGGCAAAGCTTCACATCAGAAATGGTGGGGCAGAGGCAGGGCCAAACAGGTCTTGCTGAGATACCCCAACATGGAAGTGGCTGAGACAGGTCTCAAAACTCGAGCCAGGCTTAGCCTTTCCCACAAGGCCACAGAAACCAGACGCTGGCTCCGGTTTGTGCTCAAAGCCCAAACCAGGGTCAAAATGGTGTCCAACAAAAGGCATGATGGTACCTCTAAATTTTCTTAAATGTCTCAGAGGAGAAACAAAATCTTTTCACTTGCCACTATACTCTCAACTCCATATACAAATTTAGAAGGTGGCAGTGTTTCTATAATGTGCTTTATGGCGTTGGTGTTTTCTCAGACAGGTCTCACATGCCCACACTCAGTTCTTTATGGAGTTGGTGTTCTATGAGACAGGTCTCACAAGCCTATACTCAGTTTTTTATGGTTCTATTTTATGATGTTCTATGAGATTGTCTCCCATTCCCCACACTTACTTCTTTGACTTTTCCATCCTTTTGAGAGGAAGATGCAGACCTATAATACGTGATGCCTAGAGAAATGAACTTATACAAAGAATTCTGAGTTCCTGACAGAGGTGCCTATTCACTCTGTGTCAAGGAATATCTGGAAGGTGGAAGGTGTGTATGTGTGTGTGTGCGTGTGTGTGTGTGTGTGTGTGTGTGTGTGTAAAATCCTCCTCTTGGCAGAAGCTAAATGAAAAATATTAAATTTATTCTTATATGCCAGCATATTATTGCCCAATTATCCAACATTCATATCCATATAAAATTAAATGAGTCTTTCCTCAAAGTTCAATTTAATTTGCAAAGGAAAAATATGTTAATGAAAATAAAATATATCAGCTATCATCTTAATCCCTCAAATCAAGTAGTTTAGGAAAATGTGTAATTTTCCAAAGCACCCATTTATTCATCCATCCATCCATCCATCCATCCAGTCTTTTTCTTAATGATCCTTTACCAGGAGCCTTTGTGGAGTGGTATCCAGGGGAAGCTATTGCATTCCAGCATTTATCTGCTTGATTCCATAGAATCAATACTTATTTATTGATTTCTATTGCACACAGTAGATAAATATGTTCCCTACTACCCCTAACCCTGTCTAGATGACAACATATATGTTATTTGTGTTCTTTTTGGGAGGTTTAGCTCTGATTTCAGATTAATCAATGACTGCCTGTGTTCTCCTGCAAAACTTTAATTATGGATATCTTTCAACTATTTCTACTATTTCATTTTGATTAAAAAATACTCTTGTGAGGGTAGAAGAGACAAAAATACTGATCTACATGTATGTTGAATATCAACATGACAAGATAAGATTAGCTCAAAAGTAATATAAGTTGTGATGCTTATGGAAATATACATTTTCTGTATGTCTAAGTGATAAGTAAATGATGCTTCAGCAAGTTTAATGTAATAATTTTAACTTTTAGCTAAAATTCTCTCAATAAATCTTTAAATTTATAGAACAAATACATTCTATTGTTTCAAAGTAAGATGAAAAACCAATCTATACTTTAACAGACACAGCCTAGGAATGAGTAGACACTCAAGGTCAGTATATTTTCAAAGAGGTTCAAAGGAAGGAACCTTGGCCCAGAATTAACATCATACATCTAACATCAATGGAAAATAAATCATAGAATACTACTATCAATTATATTTTAATAAATACATAAAAAACAATTTTAGGTAGGATATACATATACCAACCAACAGAAAGTTAGATACTAAGTTGTAAGAGAATTAAAATTATTTGTTGTAAAAGATCATAATTAAGGCAATGTAAAAAGCTGTGTTGGGGGGATATAGTTATAAAGCGTGAGGAAAGCAAAGCTTGTTCCTAGGTTCCAACCTCCAGCTTTACACACACACACACACACACACACACACATTCACAAAAAATACAGTGACACATATACCAACACACTCATGAGCACACTAAAGCTGCAAACCCACAAAGCTGAGAAAATACCATTGATACATGAGCACAACAAAGAGCTTACACACAGATAACCTCAGATAGGACATAAATTGAAATGACTATGCAAATTAGCCTTACAAAGCATAAGAAAGACTCATGAATATTAAGAACCTCAATAAACAATAAATAAAAAAAAAAAACAAAAAACTTAGCAACAGCATAGATTCCCTGAGCATTAGAACCATTACACTGCAAGTGAAAAGCAAGTGGAAAATTGTGTAACATTAAAAAAAAAAAACATTCAAATATGTACATATATGGTTTCTTGAGGCAGGGTTTCGGTATGTAGCCCTGTCTGTCCTGGAACTCACTCTGTGGACCAGGCTGGCCTAGAACTCAGAAATCTGCCTGCCTCTACCCTTCAAGTGCTGGGATTAAAGGCGTGTGCCACCACTGCCCAGCTAAAAATATATTTATAATGTACAAAGAGGTTTTATGCAAACCATTGTAATGGTAGGAAAACATGGTGAGCCATATAATCACTGTCAGGATTTCCATATTACTCTGTCCATTTAATGGAAGAAAGCATACCTTCAATTTGAATGTAAAAGGTCTTGAACTGCTTTCTTAAAATATAATTTATTTGGGAACAAGTAGAACATGAATTTTTGGACAATATTACTAATCTGATTTCTTACATGAATGTACATATAATTGGGTATGTTAGTACCACAAGACAAGTTACTGTTATTATCTGTAGTTGCTTTCTGTAGACTGATCCACTTTATCTAGTTTATTATCAATGCAAAAGTCTGAACACTAGTAATTAATTAAGAAATAATCACTATGAATTCATCTTGATCCAGAGGAAACAGCTGATTTGAATGCTAAGTTGTGTAGTTGATTAATTTTTAATGCATACCTGAGTGCTTTATATAATTTATTCCGAATAAAATCATTTTCCAGCTATAATCAATATGATCTAAATTAGAATTAGAATTGTCTCTATCACAATGTTTTATTATTTGGATATTTAAATAATTATAAAATTATTTTATCTTACAGTATTAATTTACTTAAAGATAAACTTTGCCTACTAATCAATCACAAGTTTAATTTTGTAAGAGAATGTAAATTTTAGTTGACTGATTATTTTTTCCAACTAATATATATCTAAACATGTCAGATGTTACATGTATTATTAAGCTGTAAAATATTGAAACAGAGCAGAATTTAAATGTTTTAGACAAGCAAGTACTGTAGATGAGTGACATGTGAGAATTTATCCAGAGACACAAATGGTATTGAGCATCTGTGGTTTTACTTGGTGCACAATGTTGTGATGTAGCCAAAGCTTCCCAAAACCACATTTGCCGATATCTGGAAGAATTCCAACAACTTGAGTCCCAGCACATAGGAGGCAGCCGCAAGTGAATCTTGAATTTCAAAGTCAAACTGGTGTACTTAAGGAGTTCCAAGATGGGCAGGGGTACATAGAGAGACTGAGTTTATAAAAGATAAAAAACTATGTCGAGAATAATTATTACTTATACATGCCTTTAATATGTCTTACTAAAAACTGTTTACTGACAAAGGCAGATGCAATTTGTAAATTATTTTCTTCTATTACAATTCTCCAATATAATTTCTAAATATTATCCTTGCAAGTAATTTTGTAAAAATTTATTAAAGGTGCATATCATTAAGAACATGAATTTTCATTGACTGAATTCCCACATGTTGAAATATTCTCACAACTGGGTATCTTTCTTCTTGATGTCATTGTCATTTGAATAAGAGCACCAAACATATATATATATATATATATATATATATATATATATATATATGTTTTAAAATATACAAGAAATACTAAATGGACTGACCAAGCTCCTCTTTCTCTCTCTCTCTCTCTCTCTCTCTCTCTCTCTCTCTCTCTCTGTGCATGTGTGTGTAAGAGTATCAAACAAACAGTAGCCATTTATTTGAAAAGAAACAACAAAATGATTTTTAAAAAGTTTGGAGGGAAAAAAAGCAAAGGGAGAAATTATGTAATTATATTTTTATTTTTTAAAACCAAAAATCAAATACAACTTTTTAAAATAAACTAACTGTATAGAAAATGTTCCTCATCGATTTTGCTTCTCTGAGCCCATATAAAATTTCTAAAACTGAGGGTGCTTTTCATGAATTCTTGCTATAATTGTCCATGGTAGTGCATGCCTTTAATTCCAGTACTATGGAGGCAGAGGCAGGCAGATCTCTGTAAGTTCTAGGCCAGCCTGGTCTACATAATGAGTTCCAGTACAGCTAGGTATATGTAAACAAAAGAAAGGAAGTGGGAAAGGAAGGGAGAGCGTGAGGGAGGGAGGGAAAGAAAGGCGTAAAATAAATACTTCCTGTGGTATTGAGAACGTTTGAATCACCCTCCAGACACACAAACAAAGTCATATAAGACACATCTTCATATGTAGAAATTCTGACCCTCGAAGTGATGTTAAACAAGAATACAAGATACCACCTCTATATCAAAAATAGGTGTCTACTGAGACACTAGGTACTAGTGCATTTGTCTTGGTTCTTCCAGACTTGAAAGAGTGCTAACTACATTTCTTTTTTGTAAGCAACCCAATTTGAGCCATTTTGTTATAGTTGTCCAACTCTTATGTTATAATTATCTACTATACCATCTTAGATCTGAAATGAAAGGTGGTCATAAGGTTGTAAAGACTTTCCAATGCAAAGGCAGTCTATGACAGGCAGAGTACCTGTAACAGCTTAGTCTAAAAGCATGAGCAGGGAGGTTGTAACACATACTAGGCAAGAATAAAAAATACAGGGTGATGAAAATTTAGAGAGAAAATTGGCCAATCATGTGACAATAGCATCCTGTGGTGTTTCCTCAAGACCAGGAACACAGCAATAGAGCAGCAGGTGCATAGAGCCACAGCATATGCAAAATGAAAAAGCATAGTGGCCTGCTTGTTAATGCTGACTTTCACATTTATTATTCTATCTTTAAGTATTTGAAACCTGCTTCTCTGATCTTAAACTTGCTTGGGAAATCATGGGCTAATTTTACTTTTTGAACTCTTTTTGCTATTGGAATATACAAATAGAAGAGCTTTTCTCATGGTGTTTCTATGACCAATACACACACGATCTGAGAGTATTTAATACCAAGCTGAGTGCATCAGTCATTGTCAATTTCAGAATTAAAAATTGAGATAAGTGCCTTTGGAGAAATTAATGGATCACATGTAGTCCATAAATGTTTAAAGCGAACTTCAAATGCTTTATCAAGCAAGAGGCTTGTATTGACTTTATAGCAAAATCAGCCAAGTGATGTTTTCCCCATCATGGTTCAGCCAATGAGTGCTGGACAGATCCACTGAGCCATTACAGATGCATGCTAACTCAGAATGGCTAACCTGAGTTCATTGCTATTCCGGCTCCTTTTCTTCTGTATTCATTTGTCTCTGTGAGCAGCAGAGCAACACACCTCTTTACACAAGTTACAAATCAATACACCACCCTTGATTCTCTCTCGATGCCCTCATTTAGATTATTGCCAAAGCTTGCAACTTTTAACATGTCTTTAATCTTCAATGCTATTACTTCTTCCCAAATACAACTTTCTCAGCCCCAGGTTTTCATGGATTGACACATACTCTGTATTGCTGTCAAAGTTTCTGAAAACACACAATGATGTTTCCAAGTTACATATCAAGTCCATAGCATTTGGATATCTAGAAAAGTTTTGATTAATGTTTATCAGTTTTAGCCCACAAATAAACAAAATTATTAGTAGAGTGTGTATTTGTGTGATTTTTTCACTGCCCTGACAAATACCTAATAAGAACAATTTGAGGGAAAGAGGGCTTATTTTGGCTTACTGTGCATGCAGGTATGGTTCGTCAATGTGGGAACACTAGAAGACAGAATCTAAAGATTTTAACTCACATCTTGACTATAGTTATGAAGCATAATATGAACAAGCAAGGGGCATATTGGAAAAATATATATTAAGTCACCAACCTTATGCTGTGTTACTGTATCTACAGAGTACTACAGAGTAGTACACTGTTCACGTCCAACTAATTACCATCTCTCTAACACTTAGTTTTAAGAACCATCGAGCCCCCACTTTTATTTATATCTGAAAATATATAATAGATAGTTCAGTAACCAGAGTGGTTTCTGTGCAAGCAGGAAGTCTGGTTTCAGATCCTAGCACCCATATAAAACACTAAGTATGGGCAGAATCAGGCAGATCCCTGGGGATCATGAGCCAACCACTCTGTTCAATTGATGAGTTACAGTTTAGTGAAGAGATTACACCAAACAATAAGGTGGAGAGTGAGAGGCAATGACAGCCATCTCAAACTCCATACATGTGCATAGGCACACACATGAATACATTGACTTTCACACACTCACACACACACTTGAACATGTCAACATGCATATGGTCTACAGGAGAAAGTTACTAAATAATTAAGGTTTTAGCATGGTACTTCAAACTATTTTTACCATCGTGGTCTTTTAAAACAAATAACCAACTGTTGTCACTAGCGTAAAATTCTAATAAAGAATATGCATTTTCCACTTAAAAAATGCTTTTGTTTTAGAAACAGTTCCTAAACTTTCTTAGAGGATAGCATTTATAAAACCAGTTACTAGAACCTAAGAAAAGATGATTTATGTGGTAAGGTTGCCTTTATACATTTTTTGCTTAAGATATTTTTATCATATTATCTCCAATTTTATTAACTTTTGTACATTTTACAATATAACATTACAATGATATTGCTCACTGTCTAATAGTAGTCCATATTTTCTATTAATCCTGTACCTTATTGTGTTAATTACCTTACTTCAGTCTGATGCTTGCATCTTGACAATTGATGGTAACATATCTACCTATATACTTGGTATTTTTGTCCAGAGAACATAATTCTAATAATGCAAATTTATGTCCCTTAGATTTTAGAGAAGTTATATATATCCTTTTCACTTTAAAAGTATGTTAATTCATTGTTTGTAAACATTTGGTATTGCCACATAAGATGTAACTTGATGACTTAATGGTATGAATCTACTATTTTCTTGAAACATTAGCTGGAAATAATGCATGTTAATTGATAGTCATAGTTTCCTGAACCTTAAAACAGTACTTGATACACAAAAACCCACATCAGTATTCACTGAATCATAGTTAAATTCGTGGAAAATGTATTTTATTATGTTTATTAACTATTAATATACTTATCTGTCTTCCACCATCATCTACTTATCTTCTATCTGTTATTCAGACATTTTTATATGTGTATCGTTTAGCTATATAAATTTACAATATTTATAAATAAATTTTATAAAAACAAAACAGAAAAAGACCCATATCCACCTGCTGGATTTTTCACATTTCTTTCTTGGATTATGTTTTATGGAAATGTTGCTCGCTTGACTTGTACTTAATACCTCTCAGATGATTTTACCTGAGAAACTGTGGGTGTAAAAAGTCAAAGCTTGTTGTATCTTGGCATTGATATTTCTAAGCAAATATGTTCATTGTTCTTTTTGTTATCATATAGTTAGATCTTGGTTATGGCTTGATGGAAGATAAGGACTACTGGGCATGCATATGATAATATTCAATTGAAAAATGTGTAAAATAGTAATTTTCATTAGACTTTGAAACAATTTTCTTTAGACTTTGGATGAAGAATATCACAAAAGAAGAAAATTTTAAAGAGCATTTATGCATTTTAGACTTCATATGTTTTTAGCTCAGTATTGTCCACATTTAAAACTAAAAACAATCTGTCCAGTTGCTGAAGTTCTTAAGCACTCTTCTGGACTCCCAACTTTTCAGGCCATCTTTCATATTTCTTTTCTGAATCACTGACCTTCAGGAAAGTTGAGAATATTTCTCTTGCTTATATATTGTATAATTTTATTCATGGTTTATTTACATAAGATAATGCCACATCACTGGCACTTCACTGAGTAAAGAGTTTTAAAGTACAAATGATAAGATTTTGCAAGGATAGATAGAATACATATAGGTATAGATATAGATAGAGGTATGTTACTTTTATGGAATAACATGTCTCAGGAAAGTATAAATCATTTGATATTTTTATCTTAGTTAAATTTTCATTTTCTTTAATTTATAGTCAGAGCTATTTCTTGAACCAGTTTTAAGTTCAAGTAAAATGAAGAACACTGATGTCTCTTTACTTTAAAGATGTATCAATTCTCTCAAATTAATGACACCAATGTATATGCACCAGCATAGTATATGAGAAAATTTTTATGTAAATTGCCACACTAAAAAAATGCAGCTGCCTTTTCTGATTTGTATTCATAAAGTGCTATTGATTTCAATTTTCTAGTTACAAATTTTTATTCACTGCATATGAATGTAAATGCTGAAATACATTCAATTAGCCATGATGTTTATCAATAGATATGATGAAATTTGCTGCACAAAATAGAGAGAAAAAAGTACTTACTAAAATGCCGAATTCAGGCAAGATAAATGAGTACTAAGATCAACACCAAGCCTGTGAAGGATGAAATTCTACTGGTCAAATGATCCCCTCTTTTTTAGAGGTGAATAACATCAAGAGTTAACTATAGAATTCATCACTGCATATTAATTATCCATTTCTCATTACAAGTCTGACTATTGGATATCCCTTCCTATGAATATGGATTGAAATAAAAATATAAGATTGGTGTACATACACAATAGATTCACTTGTTTTGTTGTGTTTATTTTCCTTTAGAAACACCATTAATTATATAAATCTATTCTTGTGATTGATCAATGGCTAGTTAAGTTCACTTGAGGAAGTGACAGCATAGAAATTTGATCATGGAGATACAAAAAGCAATAATCAATCTTGAACAAAGAAATACAGAGAATAATTAAATTTTCATTTTAAATAGGAATAATTACTTAAGAATTCAAATGTCTTATATATTTAATTATTCATTTAAGAATTTGTCTATTGTCCCATGCTATTTACTACTACTAAAATTTTATCTGTCTGGTATCCTAGAAATTAAAAGTAAGAAAGGAGATGTAATGGAATTACTAATGTACATAAATGATGGGTAATAGTGACTCAAAGAAACATATTTGTTTTTCTGACATATATATGTTAGTGAATACGCTCTGAGACAATTAACTTTTACTGTTGTTTATCCAACTTAATTAGTGACTTTCAGACAGTACTTAATAAATTTAAAAATAATTAATTACAGAAACATTTTGCATTAGAACTGGGCTCCACAAATCTGCCTTTTGATTGGTAGTAATATTCTGTATTTATCTCTATCTGTTACAAAGAGAGGTCACCTTGATGAGGGATCTGCATATATACTGATAACATACAGACTGAGAAGGATACATTTAAGATATATATATATATATATATGTATATATATATATATATGTGTATAATATGCATATTATACACACACATACACACACACACACATATATATATATATATATATATATATATATATATATACAGAGAGAGAGAGAGAGAGAGAGAGAGAGAGAGAGAGAAATGATGAGACCATGAACTTGAAAGAGAAACAAAAAGGAGTATATGGGAAGGTCTGGAGGGAAGACAAGAAGGGCCAAGTATTGTAGTGAAGCTCTTTTTCCTGTTTCTGGGAACTCTTTTCCTCCTACTAGGTTGCCTTGTCCAGTCTTGATATGAGGGTATGTGCCTAGCCTTACTGTTACTTGTTATGCCATGTTTGGTTGATATCCCTGGGAAGCCTGTTCTTTTCTGAAAGAAAATGAAGAAGGAATGGATCTGCGGTCGAGGGAAAGTGGGGAGGGGGACTTACAGGAGAGGGGGAAGAAATGTATTGTATGAGAGAAGAATAACTAAATAAATAAAATTCAAAAAATAATATGCAATGCCAAATTACTCTCCTGGAGCTAGTTAATGCTCATCAGAGTGAGTAATAAATTAAATATTGCCACTAGGAAAAAAAAGATAATGGAAAAAAAATTCCATTATGTTTAACAGGAAAAGCATAATTAAAAACGGGGTGTGACTCTCCATTATAGTAAATGTTTGCTAACGTTTTCTATTTGAAATATTTTAACAGTAAAAAATGAATTAAAAATAAACACAAATCATACTTTTATTCATCCCCATGTATATATTTAGTTGATAAAAATGAAATGTTAAAGGGCAACTATAATACTGATTTACCAATTATGTAGTTAGACTTTAACTGCTAAAAATGGTGAGCCAGTGAAAGAGTTCATAGACAGACACACTCAATCTGTCACCCTAAGGACCCCACAATTGACTCATGGCACCCACCCACATATGATTCTTGGTACCAGCATGCCTTTTGTTTTCATTAATTGTCCTAGTATCTCAATAATTCGAGTAAATATAAAATAAAACATATTCTCTTGCCTTTTATTTTTACATCATTCCATGTTTGTTTCTACGGATAAAAACTGGAGAGAGGATGGGTACATACCTGGATTAATTTCATAACAAACATTGACCCCACCATGCTGTTAATGTGTACATGTAAATAAATCTCTGTAGATATTTCTACAAATATGAAAACAGATAAATGTATACATCCATGTATATTTGTAGATATTTAGATTGAAATCATATGTGGGCAGATGCCAGAGTCAATTGTGGGGCACTTAGGGTGACAGTTTTTGTGTGTTTGCATTGAACTTGCTATAATGATAGCAGGCAGGGCTCTTTAACATGGCCAGGTAGAAAGGTTAAAGATTGTGTAAAGACAGATGTAATTCTTACTACTTCTACCACTTTGGAATGGTGAGTAGTTGTGAAAACCACTTAAAATGTGCTCTCAAAGCCAGCTTTTAGAATGAGATTAATAACAAGTCTGTTTGAAAAGCCTGTCAGCGTGTAGGAACTCACTCACTAAGTGATCTTTGGTTCTATGGATAAAATAGACACAAGACACTTAAAACACCTGAATAATCACACAAACTCAAAGCACCAAAGACTTGGCTTAAAATTAGAAGATTTTAAAATTTGTATCCTGTGAACAGGGTACATGTGTGTGTGTGTGTGTGTGTGTGTGTGTGTGTGTGTACAATTTTTCTTTACCAAATTTAACACCAAGTGTAAATTGCTGTTCAAGTTACAAAAGTAGGATTATATATGTTTAGGAAACAAAAGAAATAAAGAGTTTGAGGTGGATTGTTGCTCAGTGACTTCTTAGCATCTGGACAGGTCTTTACACATGAGAGAACATCTCCATCATGATGTCAGAAGTCAAGAACTTCTAAGTACGTACTCATGTATATGTTAGTGAGCAACACGATCTTCTCCTGTTCAAGTCTGAAAGAAATTTGCCTTTGACATTTTTGCCTATCTAGAAAAATTACAATTAAACATATGTCCCAAATGTTTATGATCTACATATGCTTCAATTGCAGCTGCCTTTTAAAATCATCTCTGTGACTCCTCTTTTCAGGCTTCACATTTTATGATTGAGACAAATGTCTCTCCTAACTTCTACATTGACTCGATATTGTCCCTTCCTCTTGATGGCTCGATTAAAGGTCCTTTCCCTTGGCAATTTCCTGTTTAGCTTCCAAGTGAAGTGAGAGCTTATCAGCTTGCAGAATTTGCTCAACAGCTGCCAGGCCAGATGCTACTCTGCTGGGCATTTTGTCTGATTTGTGTCTAGGGACAAGGTCTGTGTTGAGAAGTATTTCATTTCTTGACATGGTGATGTCTTCAACTTTGCCACCAGCACTGTTGATAAACTTGTCCCATTCTTTATGTTTATAGAGAGGCCACTGTGCACATTTTCTTCAGATATGCCGATTTTACAATAATTCTTTGTTCCCACATCTGTTTCTCTTTCATTATTTTCTCCTTTTCTGTGAAATAATTGCCTCTTTCTATGTACTTTTGTATGGTTTTCCATAATTTTTTAAATTGACCTATTTCCTATAAAAACACACATGAAATTACATAAGCTATACATTTTATCTAAGGATAGGCTGCTCTGGGTCCAAGTGTGTCATTGCAGTGTATTTCTTTTCATTGCATGGGAGCAGAGGTGGGGTGTTGAAAGCTTCAGCAGCTTCTAGCAGCTAGTCAAACTGCTTTCACAGTCAAGAGCTGGTCACTGCTGGTCATGTAGCATTCACAGTCAAGCGCTCTGGCAGCTGGTCACATTACACCCACAGTCAGGGGCTTTGTGGCATCTGTCCCCACCGCACACACAGTCAAAGGCTTACAGCAGCTGGTCACCATACACCCACAGTCAAGAGCTTATGGCAGCTGACCATCATGCAACCACAGTAAAGTAGCAGAAAGATTTGAACATAGTTGCTCAGCGAGTGTTCTCCTGTACAGACTAAATAGTGTTGAAGAACTTATATATTTTTTGGTCTTAATGTTTACAAGTATAATTTGTTTCATGGCATGCCATCTTTCCCATACAGTTATTGTATATGTGCAATCATTTTTAGTTTTATTTTAATGAGTTGTTTTTATACAATTTCTCTCTTCTCGCATTTTTGTCCTGTTTCTGTCTTATAATTTTTGTGGACTCTTTTGGCCTAACTTGCAAGAATTATTATTTTGTTATAAAAGTGGATAATAGAACTACACTGATCTCATACTACATCCCTGCTGACAGAAGTGGAGATGCTGGGAAATGTGCAGTCAACATGGGCCTTGTTCCTCCCAAACAACATTCTTTGCTTTGTCTTCATTCAGATTCTGGTCATTTCCCTGTGTTTTTCTATTATTTGTAAGCCAGTGTTCATATTTTCACTCTAAAGAGATGTATAATCTTGGAAAAATATACAGTGCTTAACCACTTGAAATTATTTTAATATTAATCAAACATAACAATGTTTAAACAAAAGGAAGCAAACAAACAAAATAATAAAAATAGGTACTTTCAAAATATCCTAGAATGGCATTGATAGTGAAATGATAAAAGTCAGTCATCTTAACTAAAAGTTCAATTAAAAACTAAATTATCACCAAAAATAATTGCCTTTCAAAATTATTTCTTTTATTTTTAAAATTCAATCATAATTACATTACTTCCCCCTTTCCTTCTCTTTCCTTCCCAATCTGCTGTATCCTGCTCCATGTGCTCTTTCACACCCCTCCTCATGCTTTTATATCTCTATTAAAATATAAAGTATGATTCAGTTTGTATGGTATAGCCCTAAGTAGAATACATGTAAATATTGTCAATGAGAAAATAATCTGTGATATCATATTTCAAATTGTTTTAAAACATTTTTATTGGAAAAAATTGTATAGGTAATTCTGATCATGGCTTCTTCTTCCCAGCCATTCCCAGATTCTCCACACCTACCCACATATCTAATTCCACACATTCCTCCTCTCTTTCTTCTTAGTCAACAAACAGGCAAACTAAAACAAATAAAAGCAACGAAACAAAAACCCAAGCAAACCAGGATTTTAAAAATATGGAAAAGCAGCAACAAACACACATAAAACCCAAAAAACACCACAACACTGAAAACAATAACAGGCATGTAAAAGATAAGTATGATAAAAGAATGCTAAGACAAAGAAATATGAGGTAAAAGTTCTACAAAAATAGCACTGAGTTTGTTTTGTGTTGGCCATCTACCATTTGGGCAGGCAGCCTACTCTTAAGTATGGTTAATATACTCAGTGAGACTCTATTGGAGTCTATTTTTTCTTTGTAAGTGGGTATCAATTGCAGATACCTTTTTGGTTAGGCATGGGAGTGTCCACATGTACAGGCCCTATGTGTGCTGCCACAGTCTGTGAGTTTATTAGTCCTGTTTTGTCTGAGGGACACTATTTGATAATCTTCAAGCATACACAGAATTTATAACCAGTGGCCAGTATTTGAAAGCATATACATTACAAAAGCCCAGAAAGCATGCCTTTCCTTAACAATGTATGCATTTTGTCTTTGTCTGTTAGCAATTCAATTATTTTTTTTCTCTTAAATTAAGAAAAGCATATTGAGTCTGACCAGCCCTTGTTTCCAGGGAACTACAATTCAATTTCATTTTATAATTAGAACTTAACATTGTGACTATCTTAGACCTGCTAAGCAACATCTAGCAACAAAGTAGCCATTTAATTTGTATTGTGATTCTGAAACATCCTGTGGAGAATGAGTTGTACAGTTAATATATAAACATCTCACAATGTTCTGTTTCAGAAGTTTCCATTTACAAGTGCTACCTCTCTATAACAAATTAAATTAAATTTTAAATAAGCTTGCTACCACAACATAAGCTATACTTACCCAATTAAAACAAAAATATATAATTCTTATTCCCATTTGATGTACATGTTAGTATCTCACATGTCTACAAATGCATAAACAGAAGATATATTGGCAAAGACATTGTTTTTCTTAAATCTTCATACTCTAGTTCAGTTTATATGTATTCCTATGGGATACCTATCCCTACTCTCTACGTTAAAAAATATTATCTTGGCATAGAAAAATCTTATTAATATTTTCCACTGTGATATTCTCAAGGGGAAAGAAGAGAAACACACAATCGATGATGTTCCAGAGCTTGTCAACCTTTCTTAGCTGTTTCTTGTTGGTTCAATTTTTCTTTAGAATATACTCTGGAGGCTGTGTGTGTGGCATAATATCTTCTTATTTCTGTACACCTAGACATTAAATTGAGTGTGATCTCTATCTAGAATCTTATCTTAATACAGACCTGGAACCAGAGAAATGGTAGGGACAGCAGGCTTGTGATGGATGGCTCAGTCCCTAGGGCAGTCTATTGAACTAATCGTTTAGACTGTGTCCCTGGACACTTGTGATGGATAATCCACCAGGTTGATTTAACAGGTAATAGTATCATCAGTGACAAAATCAGAAGTAAGTAGACTTTTACTCTCTTAGTTTTAAAAATAACTTTTACTATTTGAATGAATTTTTTTTCATGGAGATAATTAATTTTTTTCCTAAAGAATCATCATGCCCCCAAAAGTTGAAAATTTTTAAGGACTAGCAAAATGAAAACTCTCCCATTAATGCCCAGAAGACTCATCTTGCTGTGAATTTTGTCAGAGGCAGTGGCAAATGCAATGAGGAATGATCTATAAACAGCAGAGACAGGACTCACAGACACATACACCTCCTCAGCACCTAATGATCATTTTGATAGGTAGAAACAGAAAAGGTAATGGGGAGATTCTTCATATTCTAATTAATTTCCATGAAGCTTGCTTGGAACCTGCAACCTACAAGAAGTTAAGGATAATTGTGGACATGTGAATGAGATCACTGAAAATGTCCATAAGTAACAAAATCCTTTACCTCCTCATATCTTCTCCCTCATCCTATGTAATAGAATACACTGATTTTGAGAGAAGATATAATCAGGGTTTTTTTTTTTTTTTTTTTTTGGTAATGCACTGTTTTAAAAGTGGAGGAAAATTTTAAAAAAATGCAGCTAAAATAATATTTTTCTGATTGGCAAGAGAAATATGAGAAGTCATTACACTGGGTTTAAAAAAAGAAAGCTGATGGTGTAAGTAAATATTTTTGGTTTTCTTATTTACTGTGGTTTGGAAGATCTGGAGGATTGTGGTTCTTCCAGTTTGGCATGGAAGGAACAGCAGACAGGGCCTGGTGTGTGCTGGTGATGGGGGTGGAGCAGCTCCATGTGAGCATCTACTTCTAGAAGTATCGGCACACAGACCCTTGAGACACCTTTTCCCCGTATTAATCTTTTCCTCTCATGCCACAGGCTCCTCATCAGATAATTAGAATAAAATGCATTCCCATTAAATATCAACCTCTTTTCTGTTTCCATATTTATTATCACCAATAAGATAAATATAAAGAATATACACACAAACACACAGAGAGAGAGAGAGAGAGAGAGAGAGAGAGAGAGAGAGAGAGAAACAGACAGACACACACAGACACACACACACACACACACACACATACGTATATATTCAGATAACTTATTTAGTATGTAAAATCCTTCTTCCACATTATTTCCTTGTACCTTGTTGCTTATTTCGTGTGACTGGCAGGCAAACACAGTGCTTTTTATCTTCATAAAATCAATAATGTTAAAAAAAAAAAGATGAAGGTATTGTTCATTGACTGTATGCAGAAAACAACCTAAGATTTTTTTACAATTAAGAACTTTTGTATTTCTATTATAGAAGAGAGTTGTTTTGCAAGCAAAGTAGATAAAGATTATTTAATGTTCACCAAAATATCCGAAGATTATTTATGTCAGTAAACATAATCAGTAGTTAGTTTTGAGGCAGATTTAGGAAACTCACAGCTTCAAGTGTTCAAATGAGACTGCATATCCCTGAGCAACTGCAGAAACCAGAAAAGTAAAAGATGACCATTCCCTGGCAACCTGGGATAGGAACACTAAAGAGAGAAATAGCAGGAAACCAGTGAAATGACCAAGGAAATGGGAAGGGGAAGCCTTAAAGAGTGGGAGGAAGGTAAACACAGAAGGAAGGAGATAGTTCATATTAGTGACCCTCCTTGAATTTCTCCCCATTCTTTAAGGCTTTGGTTAAAGTACACATTTAGTTAAAGTACATATTTAAAATATTCTTAAAATACACTTTGAGTAGCTAAATGTAAATTTTAAAGCACTGAATGTGGAACCATGTAATCTTTGCTTTATTTTCTTTGCCAACCCAGAATATTATATAATCGCAAATGCACATATATATGCCAACCTATGAGATGTAACTCCAGTCTCCCACTTCCTGTTCCATCCTCTCTCCCTGCACACAAACACTATAAATGATTGTCACTAAATTGGGTTTATCTCATGGCAGTCTCTCTAGGAGTAATATTCTTTCTATTTCTTTGGACCATGCTGTCCATTATTTTAAAACTATGCCATGTCTGGAGATGGAAGGAAAAATGCATGTAGGTGGTAACATGAGCCATCTCCCCCAGAATTGGGTCAAGGGATAAAATCACACCAGGAAATGATGACAGGCAAGTGCCCTTAATTTTATAATTTCATTGAGCACTATAATAATGAGTGATGAAAAGTAGCATATTTTTAAAAGAATGGACAATTTCCACACAATAAATGTTGCAAAAGATGTCAAAGTATATTATTTTAAATAATGGGATTTAAGAGCATATTATTACTTCTCATTATCTGGCAACAATGTAGATATAGGAAGGGGAAAGTATGAAGAATAATAACATTTAGGAACATTTTCTTCACTCTGAAATCTGCTACCAATAACCAACTGGTACTGGCCTGGTGATCTTTAGGCCACCTCTACTTCAGTTTTGAGTTAAGAGTACTTCAAGTGAATCTGAAGCTACAATAAGGTAATCTGTTCATATGGAGTAAAACATAAATACCTAGGGATACCTCCTTGCCCTCTTCCTTTTCTCCCTGACATTATTCCTTCCTCCGTCTCCCATTTTTCTCAAACTGTTAAGATACAAGTTAAAAGCTTTTGTTTTTTTCAGACCTCTGCAGTAGGATTCAATGTCCAATGGCTTCACACTATCTCCCCTACAAAGGCAGGCATCACTTCTTATTGAAGTCACTGGAATTATTGAAATAACTCTGTATGTATCACATACAGCAATTTGAAATCACAAGTTAAGTTGTGGAGTGGTTTCAAAAAAAAAGAATGGTGTGATCATCCTTGGGCACAGTTTCTCTGATTGCAGTAAATTGTCTTACCTTAATAGTCATTTTCTAGATAACAAAAAATGAGTTTATTCTGCAACATAACAAAGCATGTAAAACTCTGCAGACCGATTTAATGTAATCTTTTCAATACAATACACAGGAAAGGACAAATGCTTGTCTGCCGGTGGGAATAACAATCACCAGAATTCCTGTAATAAAATGTGATCTGTGAGTTCTTGTGGTAAAAATAGCCACTTACAAGTGACTGAATGTTATTTATATTAGTTTTATATAGATTTTTACTTCCCAAGAACTATTTAATTTACATGTATGAAAATTATTATGTAATATAAGATGTATGTTATTTTATTTCTATTAACTATTAGTTTATTTTATCATGAAGTGTTTGGGTATTTTTGTTTTGTTTTTGTTTCTTTTTGTTTTTTATTAGCCTTGGCTGGCCTAGAACTCAGTATGTAGGCCATGTTAACCTCAAATTTACAGAGATCCTTCTGCCTCTGCCTCTTGAGTGTTGTGACTAAATGCATGTGCCACCATACTCAATATCTAGTGTTTTGAGAAAGAGTCTCACCTAGCCCAAACTGAGTTTCCAGTGTGCTGTGGAGGGAGTTTTCATGTTTTCAACTCTGATTACTGTATGTGATTACAAGTATGTGTCACTAGAGCCAGCTTGGATGTGTGTTTTAAAATAATTATTTTTATGTTACTATGTTCAGGAATTTACAAAATATCTTAGTGTGTTTTTAATATTTATTAATCTCCACAACCGAACATTTATAAAATTAAGGTTGTTTGTTTTAACCATCTACCCAGACCAACATGTAATTCTCACAATGCTGACAGAAGTGTCTGTCTTACAGCAAGGACAATCTACTGCTTTATTATAAGCTTACCCTTTAGCCAATGCCTGTTTAAAGAGTGAGTGTATACCTCAAAGGAATTCCTTGTTGTAGTTGGGGTTTCCTTGGTTCTGATAAAAAGACCAAAACAATCTGGGGAGGAAGGGTATTCTCTAGTATAGTTCTAGTGCCTCAGAGATGGGAGTCAGGGCAGGATCCCAAGGCAGAAGCCTGGAGACAGGAGGTGATGCTGAGTCCAGAAAGGAGGTGACTCCTGGATTGCTTTTAGTGACTTGCTCATCTTGCTTCCTTGTAGCACCCAGAACTATCAGCCCACTGGTGTCACCACAACAATGAGCCAGGTATTTCCACATCAGTTATCAATCACAAAAATATTCTAGAGGCATCCTCACAGGCCAATCAGGTGCATGGATTTTCTAAGTTGAGATTCTTTCTTCCCAAATGACTCTAGCAAATGTCAAACTGAAAAACAAAAACAGACAGGAAAACAAAAACAAAAACAAAACAAAACAAAATAAAACACCTAAAAAAAAAAGTCCTAGCAAAGATAGATGTGCTACAATAGAAAAATGCCCCGACTTGAAACAGAGAAACTCCAGTTTAATCCCTACATGGCCATGTCCTACCTTTGTTCCGTGGCCAAGCCTTCAGTATTCACAGTTTTAGCAGCTGTATAATGAGAATTCAAATGATCTGAATAGAAATCCATTAATGACTTCAAATCAGCACCTGGCCCACAGCAGATGTGTAATAAACAAATCATGTTTTATCAAGCTGACTCAGAGGATAACTACGCCTGTGTCCCTGAGTCCTTGTCAGAGTTTATCTGACACTTCCTGATGTGGGTATGCTCCTTAGTTTAGGGGATCGAGGGGTGATTGTAAGGAAATGCCACAGATTGGTTATATAAAGAGCTGAAATGAATTTTCTCAAACAATTTCACATCCAAAGTATTGACATGGTGCTAATTTTTCCTGAGGTTTCTCCTCCTCTTAACTTTTAGTTGGCTCTCATTTCCCTGTCTCCACAGAAGCCTTTGCATGGCCCCTAACTGAAGATGATGATGATGATGATGGTGATGATGATGGTGGTGGTGGTGGTGGTGGTGGTGGTGGTGGTGGTGGTGATGATGATGATATGTGTGTGTGTGCGTGTGTGTGTGTGTTGTATATGCATGTATTCAATTGCCTGTATATGCAGGTACCTGTGTGTCTGTGTATGTGTGTGGCAGGTGCCCAGGAATGTGTGTATCCTTGTGGAAGTCAGGGGACAATAAGACGTTATTCCTGGTGTATCCTTTCATATATATTTTGAAGAATGTCTGTACAAGTTCTAAAGCTTTCCACCACACTAAGGTGGCAATAGAGTAAGCCTTAGGAATCAAACTGTATCCACTTCTCTAAAGCTAGGATTATAAGCATATGCCACTACACCTAGCTTCTTTAGTTGGGTTGCAGGGATGGCACGAGAGTCTTCAGACTTGTGAAGCAGACACTTTGCTAACTATGCAATCTCTCCAGTTAAATCTATATTATCAGGAAGCCAATCCTTTGTGACTAGTGTCTATGCATTTGACATTTATCAATATTATTCCCCTGTCTAAGGTGCTACCTCCCATAGGTGTTATAATTTTATGCATGCTCAGAGTGAGGACTTCAGTGTGTGGGTCTTGAGGGATTGCTACTTAGCTGGCAACAGCAAGTCAGTCTCTCTGTTAAGCTATAGTTTTTATGTTATGCTCATGTTTTCTATATGAGACCTCAAAAATCTGTAATAACTGGAAATGCCCAAATGTTATTGCTAATGTTGTACCAATGCTTAGAAGGTGTGGAAGGTTGGAAAACAGAACCACCTACCTTTGATGCTTGAAATCACTATGGATCTTGTGCAAGGAAATTCAAAAAATTAAGGGTAGCATGCACAAGTCCAAAAGGGTAAATTGGCAATGACGGCTGAGTTGATTTGAACTCAGCTTCTGAGTTCTCAGTAGTTGATAAGTACATCAGCTGCTGCATTCAACTGATGCTCTCTTGGGAGACACTGAAGAAATGAGTTATGTAAAAAAAAAAAAAAAGTAACAACTAGACAATGAAAGATAAGTTTGAAAGAAAGAACAGAAGCATAAGAAGTAACAGAATACTTTTTCTTGTATCTTTGGATTTGAATTTCTTTGTCTGAATATTTCCTTGGTATCTAAAAAGTATACACCCTCTCAGTGTCCAGATTCTACTTGTTTAAAGCAATGAATGGAGACCTATGTCAGAGCATTGTCAGGTATCAACAACTATTCTCAAAAATATAACTGGCTCTGGTCTTTGCATCTACCACCTATTATCAGACCATGTACTGGTACTGCCAAATTTTTTGGCATTTAATTTTTTGACAATTGATAATATACTGTAAATGACAACAAATGTATAAATGTTATTCATGATATGGTTTATTAGAGAAACAACTTTGAAATTGCTCAGTATATTCATGTATAAGAACTTGTCAGCAAGACAAAAATTATAACATCAAAGCCTTCGAGGGAAATCTCCACTAGTCTGTCTCTACTCCTCAATAACAAGACAGAAATAAAAACAAAATAAAATTATTTTAATTTGTATTTTAAGGAATGATAAGAAGAAAATGTAACACATTTAATTAAATGTTTTGATTTCTAAATTTTAAAAGCAATCTGGCTTAATACTTTACACTCACACTGTAACAATGTTTGTAAACCTCACAACAAAATATGTTTCATGAGCTTGTCTGTCTCAGTGTGTGAACAATAGAATAAAATAACATTTCCGTGCAGTATGTATGTGATGGATATATATGACACATTTATTTATTTAATCATTTATTAGTTTATAAGTACAGTAAAATATTCAGCTCTTTTCAGCAAAAATAGAAAAATCATTTTTGCTACTTACTCTACTAGGTTCTAAGAAAGTAATTTGAAGTTATACTGATCTCTTTTCAAGTTGGCTAAAATCTGCTATTGTTAAAGGTTTTCTCCAAGTGAATTTTAATTGTTAGAAATAAAAACAAAATACAGTATCACTTGATTTTTGGTAATGCTGCATATACTTTGAAATGTGAGTTTCTGTCTTGCAGTGACAAGAGTGTAGCAGAGAAGATATGATGTAGATTTAACTAGGTGAAATCTTTGTGTGGATGGTTCCTCTCAAGTGTAAACTTGATAAGAGTTAAAATTATCAGGCAGACAGGTCTCTGAGCATGCCTCTTAATATTATTCAGATTCAGACAATTGAGCTGGAAAAACCAGCCCACTCTTGGTGGATCCATTCCCTGCGTTATCATCCTTCACTAGCTCAAAGTCTGGGCAGTTCTAATCCTCCCCACTGCTACCACAATTTTTCCTCCTGTAATCCTGGCTTAAATTTCCTTAATTCTGTATTTTATCTTTGCTACCCTGTCTCCTTCTGGGCAGCTCCCTAGTCTTTGTTGCCTATGAAACTCCTGGGCAGCCCCTTCAAGGCCACATTCCTTCTCACCTACATTTCTGATTATTTTCCTTCTGCAGCTCTAATCATGCAAATCTCTGCTTCCTCTTCCAGAGATCCTAGCCCTGCAAATCTCCAGGTCCCGCCTCAGTCTACCTGCCCAGCCATTGTCTGAACAACAATTCTTTATTGCCAATCAAATCCAGCTTGTGGGGAGATCCTGAGCCTTTGGGAGCTGAATTGAATTGAGACAGCATTAGAACCAGTCTCTACCACTACTGAGTCAATATAAACCCTCCTCCACTACTTATCACAACAATATAAAAAGTAATTATGACATCTGGTTTACCAACTTGAATGTGTCTCAAGACAGCTAAAAAAACTGCTTAGTGACTCGTCTAGCTTCTAGGTCAGGAACATTAGTCATAATGAGGTAATGTGAAAGTCAGGCAAGAACTTTCAAACAGATGACTTGCCTTGTCTCTTTTGAATGCAGGAAGAGTCCCCTTGTCACAGGACAAAGTGTAATTATTTTTATAAGAGAGGTTTATATTCCCCAATATATTCTCCAATAATTAGAAGCCCTTCAGCGATATTTCAATGGTGAGAATTTGAAATAGTCAACCTTAAGTATGGACCTCTCAATCACATGTTCTTTTCCCATTAATCTTCCCTATCCAGTAAGTTTCTTCCTTCTTTCTGCAGAAGCACAGAAGGGGAAAGAGGGAGGCCTGTCTGGTCTGAGTGGCTTGCTATAGAAGGCAATTGGTTCCTTAAAAGTATGAACCATTGTTAATTATATCAAAATTATAAAGTATAAAATATTTCAACAAAATCACATTGAAATGCTGAACATATTAAATGTCACTGTTTTTATTTTATTTTCACAAGTTATTTACTTTGTGTGATGCCTAATGAAGTTTGTTGACTTTACACATGAGGAAGACTGGCTCTTAGTTGCATAAATGCTTTCCTCAGGTTAGCCTCTGAGCATGTCATGTCTACAACCTTTTCTTTTTTTTTTTAAGTTGTTGATCTACGTGGGAGGCACAGGCAATGTAAAGGTGCCACTGTTGGACCAATGGCCATAGAGTATATAAGAAGGGTAGCTGAATATAAGTCTTAAAGTCAGTAAGCAGAGTTCCTCAGTGGTTACAGATTCAAGTTCCTGCATTTAATTACTGCCTTGGTTTCCCTAAATGATGGACTGTAACCTGCAAATTGAATAAATCCTTTCCCTCCTTAAGCTGCTTTTGGCCATCTTCTTTATCACAGCAACAGAAACTAAACTAGAATACATGCATGCATGAGTGTGTGTGTGTGTGTGTGTGTGTGTGTGTGGTATGATTTTATGTTTTTTTTCTATAGTAGGTGCATACATTGAGAATTTCAAATGTTTCCTCTGGATTCCATTTTATTTAGGAATAGATGCTATGCTAAGATCATTCTCCTCACAGAAATATTTATGTAGTAATGCAGTTTGCTTGCCTACTAGGTATTCCATGATCATTAACCCTTGGTCTGGAGAATGAGCTTGAGCCTTGCCCTCAACACAGGGCCTAATTGAGGTTACAGCGACTGTCCTTAGTCTAGTGCATAGTTCAGTAAACAATGGTGTGTGATGTTAATTGGGAAGTAAAATATAAGTATTAACTCAGGTCCCTGGATCAGTAGTAATGACTACACTCAATATGGGTGTTAATCTTACTCTGTTTTTTTGCTTAAATGACCTCTAAATAGTTTTACTCTCTGATGGAAAACAAATAGTAGTAGCAAATCATGATTATTATTTTTCATATTAGATCAAGTCACAGTAAGGTCTGTAACAAAAATAAATCAGTTAAGCATGATAAAATAATCTGGAACATGTGACATTGTCAAGCTCATCTTTTTCATTAAACTATACATTGTATACTTTTCAATAACAGAATAAATCTTTACATTAAGCATCATGAAGAAGGCACCTTGGGATTACTTTCAAATATTTTCTAGCATGATCATACAGGAAGAATTGTTAAAAATCAAACCTCTCATGAGGTTGTTTGGAAATGCTTTAACTTCCCTGTCTCCCAGGTGGAGTTGAGGATGCAAAATGAGTAATGTCATGGAGGGTCTTGAAAGGTTCACCAGAGTAGCGTCTATCCAATGAGAAAGAAAAGAGGTAAGAGAAGGTTGCCCCTGGACAACGTCCATCATCACACTGGAGTGGCTTGTGTTCTGGAGGAAGAGAAGAACAAACAACACAAAGCAGAACACCACATATGGGGGAGCCTCTGACAGCCTCACAACGTAGAAGCTCCTTAGACAATTAAAAAAAAAAGTGTGTGAAAGTCTTTAGCAGAGAAAGAAATTATGTATAAACAATATATAAATGTTGCCTAGGACGTAGAAGGGAGTAGATAAGTCCTCTAATTAAGCAAGGGACATTGTATCCCACTCACTTCCCCTAAGACTCAGAAAACAGGATAAAATTAGAATAGCCAAAGGCCAGGGAGGCTTGGAGTGTTAAGAGTATCTTCTAAACATTCAGAACTGCTGCACTGTGATCTCCCGACAGCTGTGGTTGCCCAGGTCTACAGAAGCTGACGTGAAATTAAACCTATGTATTTATAGGCTGCACCCATTGGACTGAGTAGGTGATTTAAAATAAAATTAAAACAAAACAAAAAAAATGAGGACATGAATTTGGAAAAGTACTTTTCAGAGAATCAAGAATGAACTGGAAGGATTGAGGAGATATGATACACATACATTAAATGCATATATGATATTTTCAAAGAATAAGTACCACATGCTATATTTAAAATAAAAATAAAATGAGAAAATCCATCCAAGTACAGCCCACATTGTTTTCTATGCTAACTGTAATTAGCACAGTAAGATTTTGTTTACTTGATACAAACCTAGACTTGCTTGAATCTCAGTTGAAGAACTGTCTCCACAAGATTTGCCTTAGAGAACGTCTGTGACTTATTTTCTTAGTTATTAAACAATAAAGGTGGGCCATGCTCACTGTGGGCATTGCCATTCTTGGGGAGGTGGGTCTGAGCTGTATTAGAATTGTAACTGAGCAAGCCATCGGAAGCAATCAGTGTCCTCCAAAAGTCTCTTCTTCAATTCCTTCCTCTAGTTTCCCACTTTAAGTTCCAGTCCCCCGAAATACCTTGGTGATGTGGAACTGTGAGAGAAATAAACCTTTCCTCCACCAGCTGCTTTTGATCATGATGTTTCTTGTAATGATGAGGAGTAAAGTAGGAAAATAGTGCACAGCTCAAATTTTGGAAAACAGAAAATGAAAGTAATTTGCTTTTAAATATTGAAAGAATCATTTCATTTGCTGACAATAAGGACACAATGATCTAGGACCATCTGATATGTATAATGTTTTCAACTGTTTGCCCTGTAGATTTCCTTATTGGAAAAGGCTGGGTTTGGAGGTGCTCTTCTCTACATTGATCCCTGTGATGCACCAGAGTCTGCAGTCCTTAGCTCTGAGCCTTTTATGGTGACGCTGAATCCAGGAGGAGACCCCTCTACACCTGGATACCCCAGTCATGGTAAGCTTGTTCTTGTAAGCCTTATATAGATATGACTTGTAAGTGTATACTATCTAATATATTCAATGGATACTACATGGAATAAATCTAACTGCTTCATACATTCACTTTAAAGTGAATATCTTTTAAAAAGTATGTACTAATAATCTGTTGGAATAAACCATTATTTAGAAATCTATAGTAGGTTTTCATTTCAGTGATCTATGCTATGGACATACAGCAGTGTTAGGTAATTACCAATTAATTTGTGTGTGTGTGTGTGTGTGTGTGTGTGTGAATGCAAATACCTGGAATTCTTGTTTTTCACTGCTGCACTGCGCCTGTTGTGATAACTATGAGTCCACTGTTTAAGGCTATATGATGTCATGTTGAATAGCAGAGTGGGGGAAGATATTTGAAAGTATGAATTTAAATGATGAAGTTTCTTTGGATTGGCCCATTTCTATGAGCCTACAGAAACGACGTTTATCTTAAACCATCCTTCTGTATTTTGGAAAGTTGTGTTCAACACAGTGGGGAACATGAGACATGAGCAGGACCACTGTAGTTATGGCAGATGCCTTCAGAATTCTTACAATTCTGCCTGGTGTATCATTGGCATATATTCTGTCCATACAATTAGCCTGAGTAGGTAGCTATTTAACCCCTTATCAGGGCAATACTAAGATTGACCATAGTATTTCAATGTCACCAAGGTATGAACATAATCTGTATTCTTTTCACCCACCACTGTCTAATTGTATTTCTTTGGGGCCATTCTACAATTATCAAAGCAATGTACATAACATTTATGTAATTTTACTAACTGATTACAGACTTTACAATCTGTCTCCAATTTTTTCAATAGTTTTGTTGTTGTTTGCTTGTATATAGTGCCGCCTACAATCTTGAAATCAAGTCTGCATTTAGTTGTATGTTCTTTAATTTTCTGCATTTGGCAACATTCTCAAAGTACATTTTTTTTTTTGTATTCTTTAATACTGATTCCACCTAATCAGCTTGTCAAGTAATTTTTAATTCCTAGATTTTGGCTATACCTTCTGTAGAAATACTGCAGAAGAGATTCCATACCCTTTAGAGTGCCCATCAAAAGGAACCTATTATTGATGTGTCTTAGTTCCCATGATGCCACCAAAGGTCCCTCAGTTTTCTATTTATCAGCTTTCTCTGTTAGTGCCTGTAGTTATCACCCTGTGTGACAATCCTAGGGGACTTTAAACACCTTCTTTTTTATAACCCCTCTCCCCAATTTGAGAAATGTTCAATGATTCTTATCTGCTATAATAATGACAGGGCCATGTGTCAAATTGTTTGACATTTCTAGCAGTCCTTTAGACACACTGTTTCGAAACTTTCTTTGCTGTCCAGGCTAGCCTCATCCTGTGACAGTCACCCTCCTTCTCCCTCTTAAACCTTTGGATTGATGGTGTGAGCCACCACTCAGCTTAGAATGCACTTTTAATGGTGGTAGAATTTGCTGTGTATATTCTAACAAGGATAAACACTGAATAACTGTTGAGGGTACAATTATTTATAATGTTGGTCTTTTAGATCTAAAAATGAACAATATTATCTATAATGTTTCTCCATGACATTTGAATAGATACTAAATAAAAATTTCTTTTACAAACATAATATTAGTAGGGAGAATGCCTCTTTTTTTCCCATATAAAGCTCAATTTGGTAGAGAGGAAAGAGAAAGGTTGGTGACTGTAGTAGATTCTCCCAGTGGCTCCAAAGTGTGGATTTTTTTCTTCCTTAAATTTGCTCACTATTTTTGTCTCACAGTTTCAGGTTTTGTTATTTTGTTGTTTGTTCGTTTGTTTGTTTCGAATAATCCTCTATAAGTATTTTGATTTTGAAGTAGACTTCAGGTAGTAGATTTATAAATATACAAATATTTTTGGTACATGAATAAAAACTGAAGTGCCTGATTTTATATACTCCAACAATATTGAAATATATCAGTATCAGAACTAGTTTTAAATCATTTATCAATGATTAGGAAATGTGTTCTATTTTAAAGGAGAATAAGCTTCAAAGAAGTAGGGCAAACAAAAATTCTAGAAGGTATTTTTTTTCTTTTGGTTTTATTCAAAATATATGGAAATTAAAGTGAACAGTCCAGTAACCACTCTCTCCTATGTGGTTTTATCAATGGGTGCTATTCTACTATTCTTATTTGGTCTACATATTTCCTTATACCTTGTAGCACAATTCAGTATTTTCCAGAAAATTTGAATAAAGTCAAATGACAATAGAGCCATTTATGTAATCTGATGGCCATGTAGCTAACTGTTTCATTACCTCAGAGTTCTGAGTCAGATCCATTAAGATGGCGTATAGACCAAAGAAGCTTGCCACCAAATTCAGTCCTCTGACTCTAATTTCGAGAACCCATTTGGTGGAGGGAAGAGATGAGTAACACAAATGGTCCTGTGACCTCCACCTTCAGAGCACACACCCCAAACTTGCTACCAAATAAATCACACTGACTGTGATTTGTCTAATGCAATTTTTACATCACTTCAATGGGTGATTATAAGTTAAGGCTATGGAAATATTCCTCTAAACATACTTACTGTGCCTCATTGCCCAGCCAAGTAGTTTCTGAATATTATTGAATCAGAGCCGGGAAGAAATAGTTTCTAAACAGCATGTTCCCGTGTGGTTCAGAGAAGAATGTCTTCAGGTCATCACTCTAACAAGAGCAATCTTTTGGATACTTCCAGCATGCCGAGGGCTCTGAGCTTTATTTTCTTGACAGTAAAAAGAAGATTATGCTGCTTCACTGTGTCTCTCTCAAGGTAGTTTTAAGGAAATGGAAAGTCTTGAGTTCCAAGTCAGACTTAAATGGTAACTTTGAAGGAGGGAGCCATCCATCTGAATTCAAACTCATTCTGCTGGTGATTCGGAAGCAACTCAACTTTGAGCAGCACTGAGCCAGAGCAGCTTTATTGTACTTCATCTGCCATGTCCAAATTGGACCAGTGGGGCCAGTGCTCTGTACTCTGTGACCTAGTGCTATTGCTCCCTCAGCATCAGGACCTTTCATATTTGCTCTCTCGACATCAATCAGGATTCTGACGTGGCATGCTGGATTTCAGGCCAGTTCTGACTCTCAGTAGGCTACTGATACAAAGCCAATGTGGCTGAGTAAACAATCTCTTCCAGGACCATGAGTGATACTCTAGATGGCATTCTTCCTCTAGTTAATCTCTAACTATAATCTAATGAGAGCTCCTTCAAGAAATCTGAAAGAAGTTATCCCTGATGCGTTATTCACAGTTTATAAATCTTCAGCTTAAGTGCATTGTAAAACTTTTCATATGTCTTCTATCACTCAAAATACAATTCTATGGATACCAAAAGTTTACATTATACATTAAAATAAGAACTAATCAGTGATGTAATCTACCATGTCAATTACTTTGAATTGTGCTTGTGTTGCCAGAAGTTGGGAATCTGAGGCAGACGATCAATAAATCAGTCATCCTTAGCTAAATGGGGAATACGAGGCCTACCTGGGCTGCACTGGCCTTGTATTAAAATGAAATAAACAACAACAATAATAATATAACCAATGTTAACACCCTGAAAATGGAATTTATCAAATTTAAGATTAATTTGTTAATGTTTTCTTATAACTTTATAGGAATGAAATAAGCCCATGGGTTTGTCTTGGACTCTGATGTTTTATTAGCTGATAACTATATTAAGTAAACATAATTATGATAACAACTATATGTTATTTATGAAATTGTGGTTGATCTAATGTCGCTTATTACTATGTAGAACCAAACCAAAAGAACTAGAAAGCTATATATAGATAGATAGATAGATAGATACCAGAAAAATAGGAAACGAAATTTCTTTGTTCTTTACTGAATCATATTAAAGAAACCAAAGTATTAAGACTGCCTGAAATGCAAATCCAACATAGTTCCTGAATGAGAAATAGTTTCTTGTTGTGCCTATATTGTAATGATTTGTCTTCTGCATTTTAC
The DNA here is from genome assembly GCA_019843965.1 of Rhynchomys soricoides. Taxonomy (NCBI): domain Eukaryota; kingdom Metazoa; phylum Chordata; class Mammalia; order Rodentia; family Muridae; genus Rhynchomys; species Rhynchomys soricoides. The sequence goes on from JADRCH010000012.1 coordinate 11,109,583, forward strand.
ATTGTTTTTTATATTTAATTTTACTGTTGCTTTCAAATAACTATATATCAAAATTTTCACCTACTATTTCATTGAAATCCAAGCTATTACTTTCATCTCAATTTAATCTTGAGCACCTGCATGCTGTACTTCTGGGACTCTTTCTTATTTAAAACTTGTATCTGTGTCTCTCTTTATGCTTGAGACCATTCTTTTCTCCATTTTATCTTTTTTAAAAATTCTTGAGAGGAAGTTATTTTCTGTGGTTTCACTCTACTGAAGTGTGTCAGAAGGCATAGTTTATTTAATATTCCCACTGTTACAATTCAGTGGGTCTGTTTGTTTTTTATGTACTTACTGTCTGCTCAGCCTTAGTCCTGCCAGCCAGCACTACTAAAAGAATCAGATGATCGCTGTGACTTGTGACAAGGCTTCAGCAGGTATCTTTGGTCCAGTTACTTGAACAAATGTCTGAAGACAAACTTGACTTGGCACTAAATTAACTGAGACAGTGTTTGAACTATTCCCCGACTAGAATACCAGAAAATATAAATATAAGCCTAGCTGTCAAAGCAAAGTGTTAGATATTTATGACATAGAATGCATTGTTGCTTGGTTGGGGAAACACTAAAAATGTCTGTATTCATATTATTTTGCTGTACTGAATGGTGACTTATGTTCTGATGTGTTTCCCCTATCCTCCCCCCTTTAAATTTTTTTATTCACTTTACATTTGGATCCATGCCCCTTCCCTGTCCCTACTCCCACAGTCCCTCCCCCATTTCCTATTCCCCTTCTCCTCTGAGAGGATGGAGACCCCTTCAGTGTTCCCCCTCTCTAGCACATAAAGTCTTTGTGAGACTCAGCACATCTTGTCTCACTGAGGCCAGACCAGGAAGCCAACCTAGAAGAACTTATCCCATGTACAGGCAACAGTTTTTGGGATAGCATCCACTTCAGTTGTCTGGGGCCCACATGAAGACCAAGGTGCACATCTGCTACATATGTGAGGGGCCTAGATCCAGGCAGTGTGTGCTCTTTGGTTGATGGTTCAGTCTCTGAGAGCCCCCAAGAATCCAGGTTGGTTGACTCTGTTGGTCTTCCTTTGGAGTTCCCATGCCTTTCAGAGTCCTCAATCCTTCCTCCAACCCTTCTATAAAGTTCCTCAAGCTCCACCCAATATTTGGCTGTGACTCTCTGCATTTGTTTCAGTCAACTGCTGGGTGGAACCTCTCAGAAGCCAGTCATGCTAGGCTCCTGGCTTCAAGCATAACAGAGTATCATTAACAGTCTCAGGGATTGGAGCTTGCCCATGGGCTGGGTTTGTAGTTTTGCTGGATATTTCAACTATGTGAATAGTAGAATATCAAGATCTACTCTTAGAGCTACTTAAAAGAGAACTATTGTTAAACATCCAAACTTTCCTGAAAGTTCCTTTCATCAAACATTAAAAATACATCTTATTTAAATTCAAGCATCACTTTAAAAACAAAAGTTTGTTTTGAAAAATAATTTGTGTGATCATAAGTTTTCATGACCCTCTGCAGGAAAGTTTTTATTGATTGCTAAAATATCCAAGTGTGCAGCCTGCAAAGAATGCCTTTTAGCAGTTTATTGTTCTTAAGAAATCTGTGTGCTGCTTGGCGTATCTGTCACTCAGACTGTTCTTCATTGCTGTACTGGGAGCATTTTACTTTGAACAAGTACCAGATCGATAGAGTCATTTGTTTGGCTTAAGAACCAAAGTTTCCATAGAAATCTATGGTGAGTTCTTATGGTGATAAAAATTCTACTGAGAAATGGATCAGCAGTTAGTAGCACCTGGAATCCATCTAGGGGACTTGAGTTTGCTGCCATGTCTGGTGTCTCCCTAGCACTAGGGACTCCAGCATCCTTCTATGGCCTTCTTGGATACCTGCACGCACACACACACACACACACACACACCTACACACACAAACACACACACACACTTGAATAAAAATAAAATATTTTAAAAGTCTGTTTAAAAAATAGATGTTGAAACACATTTTTACACAATTTATATTATGATAAGCTATTTAAGTAATAGGTCTTAAAATTTATGGAATTGTTATTTTTACCTTGTGTTTTTATAAGATGTACATACTAATTTATTTTAAATTATTTGTAAATGTGTCAGGGTGTACACTCAGCACAGGCACCCTTGGAGATCAGAGGTGCTTTATCTCCTGAACTTGAAGCTACAGTCAGCTTTGAGAACCTGAGGCAGGTCTTGGACACCAAAATCAAGACTTCTGGAAGAGAAGGAAGGCACTGTAAAAGTTGAGAATAGCTTTCACTAGCTCCAAATAAGTAAACTGACCTAGATCAAAAATAAACCAATTAGCACAATAATAACACTGAGTTACAAATTGTCTAATTTCTAGCTGGGGCTGCTTCCCTAATAATATTTTGTATTCATTATATAGCTTATGTGGAAGAGTTTGAGCTGTTAACAAACAAGGAAACAATTAAATTTAATGCAGAAAAATTAAGGGATTTAGTTTAACACTGAACCCATTTGAGGGTAATTTAAAGGTGAAATGCAAGGCACACTTGGATGTGGGAAAGCTGTGCTGAGGCTCATGCCATGTGTCAGAGGTTTGGGAGTATTATGCAAAACACCTGGCAGAGAATGGAAAGCAAGGACTCATTCTGACACATGGTTTCCAGAGATTTCAGTCTGTCATGGCTGGAGAAGCATTAGAGATCTGCTCAATCAGAGGAGGCAGAAGCATGTGGTGAGGCTCCTCAACTGAGTCTGCGCCATACCTTCGAAGGCTGTCCTAATGAACACTTTTGCCAGCCGTACCCCTCCTCAGCATCACAAGGCTAGAAGGGGATTTCTTATTCAAATCATATCAAATATCCAGATATGTCAATATGACACCTAAATTCAGACAGAACTCCCACCTCTGATACGTAGATATTTCTATTAATATTTTCACTGGAGATGTGATAATTAAATTATTATACGAGAAACAAAAATATTATCAGTCAATCAAAGAAGGTAAGAGAAAAACACAAGCCAAAAATGTGAATTTAGAAGCTTAATAGCTAGCACAGTAGTTAAGAGTACTTCCTGCTCTTGCATAGGATCAAGATTTAGGTTCCAGCACATCACAGTAACTTACAACCATCTATTATTCAAGTTCTAGGGAGTCTGATGCTCTTTACTGATATTTATGGACATCAGAGATGCATGTAGTACAGATTCATACTCACAGGGAAATCACTCATGCACTTCAAAAATAAAAATAAATTAAATATTTTTAAATGGGTGTTTTGAATTTTAATCACAGACATTTCGTTACGTTATTATTATTATTATTGGTGTTTCGTTTGTTTTGATTTCATTTTGGTTTTAGAGGAATATATTCAAAAACTGTCAGTTCTCCAATTTTATGAACTTTCTACTTATTAGATTTGAACTGCATGTAAGAAGCATTTATCTTATTTCTAAAAGTTTTCTTTTAAGTTTTATTTTATTTTATTCTTTGCATTTTTTTATACTTTCTTTACATTTCAAATGTTTTCCTCTTTCCAGATCTCCCCTTTGGAACCTCCCCATTCCCTCCTCCCCTCCCCCTGCCACTATGGGGGTATTCCCCCACCCACCCACCTACCCACTCTTGTCATCCCTCCTTGGCATTCTCCTATACTGGAGGATCTAACAACCCAGGTAAAAGGGCCTCTGCTCCCCCTGATGTCTAACAAGACCCTCCTCTGCCGCATAAGTGGACAGCACCATGGGTCCTTCCATGTGTATTCTTTGGTTGGTGGATCAGTCTCCAGGAGTATCAGGGAGTCAGGCCAGTTGCCACTATTGCTCCCTGGGGCTGCAAACTCCCTCAGCTCCTTCAGTCCCTTCTCCAAGTCCTCTACCTGAAACCTCACACTCAGCCCCTACTGTTGCTGCGACGTGACTCTTGGGTATTTTGAACTTTGGGCCTAATAACCACTTATCAGTGAGTACATACTGTGTTAATTCTTTTGTGATTTCATTACCTCACTCAGGATGATACTTTCAAGTTCCATCCATTTGTCTGCGAATTTCATGAAGTCATTGTTTTTAATAGCTGAGTAGTATTCCATTGTGTAAATGTACCACATTTTCTGTATCCATTCCTCTGTTGAGGGACATCTGGGTTGTTTCCAGTTTCTGGCTATTGTAAATATGGCTGCTATGAACATAGTGGAACATGTGTCTTCATTACTAAAAGTTTTTTTTTTTTTAAGAATTACTAAACTTCATTAGCTATTTCCAAAAAAGAAAAAAAGAGAAAAAAAGAAAAAGAAAAATAAAAGAAAAGAAAAGAAAGAAAGAAAGAAAATCTTCCTCTATGCTGCACGTTTAGCTTTCTTTAGCCTTCTCATCAACATTATTTAACTTTGCTGTACATTTCGCCTAGACTCTGGCATGACTTGTCTTTAAAGAAAGTAGCTTTTACCTGTCAAGGAGGGAACCCCCTTACCCTACTAAGTCAATGAACGATTTCTCCTGGGAAGAAGTTTTTGAGTGAAGTGGTTTGGCATGGCCTCTTATTTCATAACACAATTTTCGAAAAGGCAAAAGTAAAATATTCTGCCAGTTAGAATTCCAGTAACAATGGGATTACCACATCTAGTCTGAAATTTGGAATCCACAGGAAAAGCTCCTGAAGGAGCTTTTAATTTTTCAAATTAAAAAATTTGAAACAATGAAAGCCTATTGGAAAGCTATAGTAGAAAGAATTTATGCTTTTTTTCTGTACCGTATAAAGGTGCAGTTTCTTTCTTTCCTTCTTTCTTTTTCTTTTCTTTCTATTTTTTAAACATTTCTATTTAAATAAAATAGATTATTTTCTCATGCAATAGATCCTTATTACAGTCTTTCCTTCCTCTACTCCTTCCAGTTCCTCCCCAAGTCCCATCTTCCCATGTCCCCTCCCCTCCAGATCCACTCCCTTTCTGTCTCTCATTAGAAAAAAACAGGCTTCTAATAAATAACAAAACATAACAAAATAAAACATAGTAAGATAAAACAAAAAATAACCACACCAAAGTTGGACAAGGAGACCACCCAAAGCGAAAGAGCCCCAAGATGGCAGAAGAATGAAGAATCAGAGACCCAGTCCATCAGGAGCCCCACTGTAGGGCATGTAGGACCTTGCTACCAGATTGGCATAAGAACTGGTATGTTTGAGTGAGCTCAGATCCAGGAATCTCTGAGACTTGAGAACAGCAAGAGTGGAGCTTCTTTCTACCTATCTTTGTACATGTTCTGGAACTCATAATGATGACACCCCACTGAGAGGACACTCCACTCAGTCACATAGCTTTGAGCCTTCAGCCAAGGAGCTTCCTTTCCTGGGTATTCCTTCCTCGAAGAGTATATAATATCTGATTCCTCACAAATAAAGTGTATACACTGCCATTCAACAACAAATAAAGCAATATGAACAAGCAACGATCATCTCAAAGAACTCTTTCATTAATGGCACCTAAGACTCTCAAAGAAGGCTTTCTCTCCTCCAGCCCCTCAGTACTCTTGGCACTAGCTGCCAATGAGGCTGGATCCTGTTGGTCCAGGACTCTGCCTTCGCCTTCCTACCTGGTGCATAGATACCCTGAAGAGTAATGTAGACCAGGACACCGGTCCTGATGTTCCTGACTTCCTCTTCCAGCGGTATGCTGGAAGCACCTTGGCACCCAGGCAGAGAGGCAGACCTCTGAGTAACACGCTCTAAAAATACTAAACTGAAAGCTACAAGTTAAACTCAGAGGACCTGGTGCACCCCTATGCTTACTGCTTCAGTCTCTGTGCGTTCATATGAGTTTGGGTCAATTGATTTATAAGGCCCTCTTGGTGTCTTCCATTAAATATTTTCAAATGGTGAGTTTTGTTCTTTAACCACAGATACTTTGTTGCTTTTAATTTTGAGTTGGTTGGCCAATGTAGCCATAAGAACAAGTCCATCACAGGGTCCTGTGACAATGTATTCATCATTATCAATGTGGCAGTCATTGATGTTAAGTCTGTCTGAGAAGGACTGACATTAGCAACAGACTTTTATCTATGTAACAGACTTTTACCTGACAATCTGAACATCATTGTGTGAAGCACAGAGAGATGACTGACTTTATCCTTGGCGATAGAAAGGACAGACTTATATTGTCAAGTTTGGTAGCCGCAAGCTATGGCTATCTTCTTTGCTTTTACATTTAAATCAATTAAAGCAAAATGAAATTTAAGATGCAGTCATCCTAACCACATTTCAAACAGTTGGGAGACATTATGCTGTAGCAAAGGATTTACACCATGAGGAAGCACTTTTACATGGGTGCTACACAATGTATGTCTATATTACTACTTTATATGGAAGTTGATAGTTGTCTGCTTCACATTACCCAGGAGTCTGTCTCTCCAAAGTTATGATAACCCAGGGTTGTTTATCTTTTTAATTTTATTTTACTTTTTACCACTGGCATTATTTGAATGCTGAATTTACAAAGCAGACATTATGGACCACATGTTAGGCAGGCTTCATGAATCTTTTTATGGCTTAGTGTGGAACCAAAACATAGCCGAGTGCTTCTAAAGTAAACATTTTCCATTTCCAGAATTCTCAGAAGAGTTTTTGCATTTTAAGTATGTTAAAATAAATCTTGTAATGTTATTTTAAAGTGTTATTGCATTTGCCTCAAACTGCTAGCTTTGTAAGTTTCAGTTCCATTCAATTCCTTCTGACAGTTTAGTCTGCGTGAAAAGTGGGTTCCACTTTTGTTTTGCCTACCAACCATCTCTCAGTTTAAAATTTTCACAGAGAATTGAAAGATTAGATCATCTTTGGAATTTTACATGCTTTGTTTTTGAAAGAAAAAATGGTTAAGGGTTAGACACCTTGGAAGTTTGAACTTGGGCCATTTTTTGTTTGATTGTTTGTTTTGGTAAATCAAAAGCTAGATGTTGATGGTTGTTCCCATGTGAAATTAGCTTGTCTGCTACAAACAATAAGTTCCTTTCCAGGGGAATTGATGCCACTTGCATGTTTGCAACTATTATGGTTTACACATATATGCACAGCCCATCTGATGATACCTACATACCTTGCTGCCTATTGGGTAAGGGCTTCTTCAAATCTCTCTTCTTTTTTGCCCCTCTGACTCTTAGCATTAATTGTGGCTTGAGACTTGATAACATTGACAAAAACATTTATTACACATTGTTAGGAAAGAGAATGCCAAACAAATCTACATGAACAGCCTCACCGGAAAACATTTTTGGCTTTATGATGCCGTTTTTAATCTTCAGAAGCAAAATAGTCAGAACGATCTTCTGATTTTATGCAAGACATTAGGTGGGCTGTTATTTGATCCATTTTACTATAGGATTACTGGCCTACAAATGCGGCCCCTTCTCTTTGCTACAAGACTGTCTCTGAGTGTGTAGAGATGCATAGTTTACCCAGAAGGCTTTTCATATTTTGTGTTCTAGGCTGTGATTTAAAAAGTAATGCAGGATATAGGAAAAGGATGAGCTGGTGACGTCCATGTGGTTATAGAAGAGCTCTCACCTGCACACTGCACCTGTTCATGAGTCAGCAGGAAGCAAAACACTTCACACTAGAAAGTAATCTGGTTGATTGTTTAACAATTAAAGCTGTAATTAGATTTATAATTGAATTTTTGGTGTAGTCTAATGTCTGGAAGATCTCTGTATTTCAACTAATCCTTCACTCAGCATGATCTGTTCCAACCCACTGCCAACCATGTGCAAAAATCTGTTTTCTTCCCCGATACAAATTAAAACCAAACTGTTAGCCTTCTCTAACCATTCCCTTAGGTGACTCATCCCCCATTTCAGTGATGGAATAGAAAGCTCAATTGTATTCTAGAAAAAGAATGTTGAAGTGATAATTTTAAGGCCAAAAACAAAATATGCTTTACACAATTATTTCCAGAATGTAGCTTGTAAGTTTTCACATGTTCCATAAACACTTAAGTTGTTGCCATGGTATTCCTCTGAAACTCTCAGTCATGTCAATACTCCAAGCAAGGTTTGCAATCCATAGCAGAGCTTATGTGCATAAGCATAGCCCAGATTCATACTCCAATCTCTTGCTAAGAAGAATAGCAGAATTTCAGAAGGATTTTGGCAGGCTAGAGGAAACTGGAGCCAAACAAGGAATTCCTTTAGATATAGAATAACTAAATAATATACACATAAACAGGAATGTTATTTAAAATAAAAGTATTTTATATGAATTATTAACCGATACATTATTCATTTACAAGACATACGATGAATCTATTTAGATTCAAGCCACGGCTTTCACTATGTTTATCTGTGGATCCTAGGCTAGGTGACATTGAGGGGATACATGTCTTGGTCAATAAGGTATTTCTCTAAATTTTGTATGTTGAAGTATGGGACTCTAGTATAGCAGAATGATGTTTTGTTTTGTTTTGTTTTGTTTTAATTTTCTTTGAGATAATAATCCCCTCTCTTTGGAGACAGAAATGAATAAATTAGAGAGAAGCCTTAGTGCACGCTTCCATCGATCACCAATTTTCTCCTGATAAGCTAAGATTAGAACTCTCAATGTACAGATAGGAAAACCAAAGGTTCCAGTACAACGTCAGCAATGGAATGATTTAAAAGACAGCATAGATATGCATATGAGAGCATGCTTCTAAAACTAAGAAACAAAACTAAATTTAAATAAAATGGGTAGGACCCAGACAAACTCTGAGAAAAGCTCTAGCAAGAGCAAGGAGGAATACAAACAACAGTCAGGGAGTGAGACTTGAGAAGAGAGCCCCTATGTAGACATCTTGATCCTGCGTGATAGCTTGTGTTACTATGAGGACATGGACTCTGCTCTCGCCGTCAATCTGTGTTACTAGGCTATAGAGTACAAGCAAACTCATAGATGAGGAAACGTGGAAATCAGCTTCTTTGATTTCATTACTATTAGAACTGTAAAGGAAAGAGATAAAGCGCCTCTGCTTACACCGTCTTCAAGAAGAAAAGGAAACAACAAAGCATGAAGTGAAACTTTTATATAATTCACATATATCTGTTACTAACAGGCTAATTTGTAAGTAGTTTAATTGTAATTGAATATTTTCTTGTGTATATACACACACACATATACAGAATAAGTGTAAGAATTCTAGAGAAGAACATGGCTTTCATGACTTCTGAAGCAGTACAGCATGGCAGTTGAGCTTTTAGACAAAGAAAGCTATATGGACAATGACGTTCTGGGAAAGGGTTACTGCTGGGGTCACCCTAAGGAAGTCTGTGGCTTCAGGCAATCACTGATGAGAAAATCTGATGTACTGAAGTGTGGTAATTGTTCATAGTTTTAAATTTTATCTGTTAATGTGTGTGTCCAAACCTTTGTGAGTATGTCCATGTGTGGAAATATGCCAAAGTTTGTGACTGTATACATCTATTTGAGCCTGTAGACCAGAAGGTAATCTTGAGTGTTTTCCTTAAGGTGCCATACATCTTATTCTTTGAGATAAGTCTCTCAGTGGCCTGAAGTTGCCAAATTGGGTAGTCTTACAGTCCTGCAAAGCCCTCCCCTCCCCAGCACTGGGATCACAAGTGAGTGCTACCAAGTAGGTTCAGGAGACAGTGGGGATGGGATTCAGCTCCAAGTTGGCCCACAGACCCTCTTTTAAAACTACAGAAACTGATTTCAGAAAGAGTTCTTTTCAATCAGCAAGGAGTTAGGAGCTGGGCCAATTTAGTCATGGCTTTCCACAGCAGTGCCTGGCTCTGTTCAGGAGATTGCAAGAAACACAGCAGGGAAACTTGCAAATACAGACAGAGGTTGACTCCCAGAAATACTGTGGAGAGTTTGTTACACCTTAAAATGCAAACAGGGCAAAACTCAACTTCCTTGAGGTCCCCTTTAATATGATTGAAATTAATTGTATCGCCCCTCTCCCCTTTAAGGTGCCTGTCGGTTACAGTAGAGAGGTACTAGTGTCAAGGAAGTCAGTCCTCACACTGAGGCCCCACAGGCTTGGAACTATGGAAGGTAGCTTAGTCACCACTCTGGGGTTACCTAGAGCTCAAGTGTGATAATTAGAAGCAGGATAGGCTTGAAAGAGGCTCTGAAGCTGGGCCTGGAGGACAGCCTCAGGCAGTACAGCAAAGCCCTGAGGAGTGGCAACAAGGGGCTCCTGAAGCAGAGTGCTGGCAGACAGCTCTAAGGCATTCTTCAGCAGACTCCAGCAAGCTGCAGTTACGTCTTCCAGTAAGCCATCAAATAATGAGGAGCATTGCAGGCACACAGAGTAAAATCACTGATCAAAAGATAGGTAGCCAGGAGGACAGGTGCAGTGACCAGTTTCCAGTGTCATCCAGCTGTGTCAGCTCCCTAGGTGCCCTATGGAAAAGTGCAAAGGACCCAGTGAGTTTCCCAGGTTTTCTGCTTTAAATTCACTGCTTCATTGAAATAATGCAGCAAGTTTGGATTCTCCACTTTGGAAAGAACATTGGTGAGCACGACTCGGCTTGCTTTTGTGTACACAGTGAAGAAATGGAAAAGACAGGGACTGGCATGGTTAAATACTCGAGGACAATTCCCTACATAATAGTTTTAATTCCTTACAGTATCTAGCTTGGTACTGAGACAATCTAGATCCTGAACAAAAGTTAATATAATGAACTCTGTGGATAGAGCTCAGTTGGTAGAATGCCCTCTCATGGCACCCATGAGGCTGTGTTGAATCCTGTGAAAAGTATGCTTGTAATCCCAGCAAATGGAAAGAAGATGCATGAGAATCAGGAACTCGTAGTCATTCCTAGCTACATAGTGAGTGTAAAATAGGACTGAGCTATATGACTCCTAAGGAAAAAGATTAATCTACCATAACAAAATATGGTAGAGGTTGGTGGCTATTACCTGGGGCTTTGTTTGCCTTGAGAAATGTATGTTTTTCCAGAGATCTATATCTAAAAAAACAGATTTAGAAAGTCACTTGTAAGATGTCAGAGAACTCACTGATGATTTGACAAAAAAATAAATGTCTTTTGGAAAAGCCCTGTAAAATATCTGGATAGATATTATATATATTTTTTTTTCAGTTAATTTCTCCTGAGGTGAAAGCAAGCTTCCAAATTACTAAATAAATGTGTGAAAACAAGAGGATCAAATGCAACTTCTACCAAGAATTGTCTCATTTTCTGAAATGTAGATGGCCTCTACCATACCATTTATAAGACTAGAATTAAAGGGCTGGAGAGATAGCTCAGTGGTTAAGAGCACTGGTTGTTCTTCCAGAGGATCTGGGTTCAATTTCCAGCACTCATGGGAGTCCAAAACTGTCTGTAATTCATTCCCTCATATAGAATGCAGGCAAGACACCAATGCATATGAAATAAAAAAACAGTCTAGAATTAGGTTGTGTTGGCAATTATTATTAGCTTTCTGAAGGTTTCAAGTATGTGACACGATATTTACACTCACAGTCAAGTTTTGGATCATATTAATTTTTTTCCAAGGAAAACCTGAACTTTCCAGTGTTCAGAAATGTACATTGCCACTTAATTGCCAGTAGAATGTGAAAGAAAAGCTGAGATTTTTTTCTTTTGTCAGAGATAACTACTGTAAACTTTAAAAGTAGGCATGTAAATGTTATGTCATTTGGCCTGCTACAAAGCTACTTTTAAATAGAAGGACCCAGGAGATGGGCCATGGCCATGCATTCTACCCAAGGCCTTTCCACCTCTTCCTCCTGTTTAATAGTAATGACTTTAAAACAGGTGGTGTGTAGGCATTTGTATTTCATTTGCATTATTTAGCTGATAATTATAGAGTATGACCACATCAGTCTTGTTCGTGATTATCTGGAAGTACTGAAAAAAAACAGAGGTGGCTAGTGTCTGACTGAAAACTGTCAGGACTAAAATTTTGACTTTAGATTTTACTGTATAAAGAATTCTAAAAAGTGAGGTCTGACTAACCATTTATTATATACTCAGTGGCTTTCACAAATGTTTCTGTTTCTTTGGACAAAAACATGAGGCAAGATTTTTTTTTAATTATTGACATTTTATAGATAATTCCAGTAGCTCAAGTGCCTCAACTTACCATAAATACTGGATATCCCTTTTGTTTTATTTCTTGGTACAGCATTATATACCTACAATTGTTGACATCAACAATTGAGAAAGCAGAGCTCCCATCCATTACATATGTAAGGCGTTTAAAACCATTGGTCAAAATGGTTAGATGACTCTGAGACAAATGATAACTTTCTATTTTCCTACAGTGATTGAAGTCACACAATGTTAGGATGTAGAAACCCTGGTGGAATCATCTCATTTCGTAGAAGGAGAAACTGCAGATGAGAGGGTTCTGTGACTTTGCTTGGAGTCAAGAGGCAAGCTGATCTTTGAAACAGATTGTTGGATGGACCATATGTGTTTACTCCCCTTTAAGTCCATACATGCAACTTAACAGTGTTTGTGAGCAGAACAACTGTTTCACCAATCAAAAACTTTCCCTTAGCAGTTATTAAGTGCCAGAAGCTATGTTGGGCCTCTGAAGAACCAGTCTCCTAAGGGTGGCATCATATTCAACAGTTGTAGGAAATGACAAAAAGAGCTGCACCAGACAGATCACTTCCTCATGCCTAGTAGCCTCTTACTGGGAAGCCCGAGTTGTGTCTGGCACACTGGGCTTACATCACAAGAATCAGCTCTGGCACCCAGAGGGTAGGATCTCAGAACTAGCAAAGCCACCTCAGCTTGAATTTTTAGTTCTGGAAAGATAGTGCTGACAGCTCTCCCTATGGTCTAGAGATTAGTTAAACAAATAGGTCACAGGTGTCAAATCTCTTTCTAGTTAGCTAGGTCAAGATCTACAGCCAGGAAAACAAGTTTGATGTTTTAGACAAAGATCTGATATGGTATCAATTGGCTATTGATTATGAATTTAAAGGAAACATTTAACACTAAATGGATGAGGTCATCCCCATGTCATTCCATGTTATACGCAGAGCAAGGAGAGGTAGTTTCATTTTGGAGTAATATATACCCCATAATAACCTGATAAGCTCCAGTGGGAAATAAGAAACTCTATCTAATAGCTACATAGGAAACACTGACCTCTTCATCTTGACAAGGACAGAATGATGGAGCAAACGTGAGGCACTTTGGATCTCCATGCCTGCTTGATCAAGACTTCATATCAAAGCTGTATTAAAGAAATGAAATTAGTTTAGAAAACAGGAAACGAAACAACTAGCTTTATGGCTTACCACAAGGTCAGCTGAAATGTGCTGTATGCTGTGTGTGTGTGTGTGTGTGTGTGTGTGTGCGAGTGCGCACCATGTACTCACACACAATGAATTCCATGGCTTATTTGAGGACAGTGTCCTGTAGTTCTTTCTTTACCACCAGGTTGCTTCAAGGGATTGAAATCAGGTTCAATGTGGCAGCAAATGCCTCTACCTGCTGAGCCATCTCACTGCCCCATGAAATCTTAGGTCTAAATAAAAGGTACATTCCCTTGCTCAATGAAGTTCTTCCTTTAAATGGAGCTATTGACAGAAGATTATCATAAGCCTTTGTATGACTTTACTATAACAAATTATCATAATTTTATTATTTTATAATACTAAAATTGTATTCTCTCATACTTGGTTAGATATCTCCAAAGTCAAGGTACCCATAGGGCTTTGTCACTTGGAAACTCTACAGAAGTTTTCTTCCCTCAATATTTCTACCCTGTGGTAGATGTGTATAATCTGTGGTACCCCTGACCTGACCACGAAACTTCCATTTGTGTCCACTGTCACATGTTCATCTTTCTTTCACATATGATTTTGCCTTATGTCTCTTCTTGTAAAAACATTAGCAGTAGGGCTCAAGGATAATCTGATGGGCATGCCTTACATCACGTGGCTCTTCCTAAGCATGGTCACATTCACATGTACTGAATCCAGCCCATTCTATCCTTTATTTGTTTTATTGATTTCCTAAGAGTTATGGAACATCTGATTATAAAATTGTTTAAAATACCAATGCATAACATTCTGAACTTGGCCAATGAGGTAAATATGTAGTTTTCCCTACATATATAAACATATAGATATTACTTTAGATAATTTTTCTTAATATTCCTGAATGTTGTTCTTGTTGTTATGCTGCAGACAAACAAATGAATAAAAATAGCATGACTTAAAACATTTTACTGGGGTCCGCTTACAGGTTCCATGGTTTAGTTCATCATCATCATGGTGGGAAGCATGGCAGCACATAGGCAGACAGGACGAAGGAACTGAGACTTCTATATGCAGATCTGTCAGGCAGGAGGAAGAGAGAAAGACAAAGGACATGGCTTGAGCTTCTGCAACCTCCAACAGGCTACACCTCCTAGGAATGTCATCCCTTATGGGCCTATTTGGGTTATTTTCATTTAAACCACCACAGCGCCATCCTCCCAAAGTAAGAAAAAGAATCCTGAGCATGTAGATACACAATTTCCTGATCAAATGTTGCCAAAGAAATGCATAATGCAAGCTGCAGTAGGAGCCAAAGAACTTTGTTGGATTGAGATGTTTAATGCCAAGTGTGTGTCAGAAACAGAGGTCTACTAAGGAGCCTGAACTCTCCATGCAGAAGTAGCTGCTACAAACTTCTTTTCTTTCTAATCAAAACAATATCATTTGCTACAACCTTTTTATTTCTCTCTCTCTCTCTCTCTCTCTCTCTCTCTCTCTCTCTCTCTCTCTCTGCATGTGCTTGCACTGCATAGAAGGAGGAGCAGAGACATTGACAAATGTGGCTTAATATATGTTTGTGGAGGTTGAAGTTCAGTAATTTGAAGCTCACACTAATTGTCTGATGTACAGTGAGCATGTACCCTTTTGTTCAAACTGTATCAGCAGTCTGGTAAATCTGGAGTCACCAATAAATGGGGACAGACTATTTGTATTCCTCCCCTCCTCTCTGAATCAAGAGAGTCTAGTTTTCAAGCCTGATGAGACCTCTAGTGGAGAAGTCCCTGGTTCTATCTCCAGTATATGAAGAAATCCCTGCTTCAATTTCACAGGCACATGATGATACTGATGACCTGGATTTCATCTCTTTGTTTTCAGTTGTTGGCAAAATGACCCTCGCATAGTAGAAAGGTGGATAGAAAGATATATAACTTCCTTCTTTCAGAAACACGTGTTTAATAGTTCCTGTGACTTTGAAAGAGGTGCTAAATACATGTGTTTAGTTTCTCATCCTTTCTAGTTAAAACCCATATTTTAACTAGATTGAAAAAAGGATAACCTTACTAATCCTTGAGACAGTCTTTCAATCAAAAAAGAATAACCTCAGAAATACTATTCTCACTTACTTTAGTAGATTATCTTGTGTGTTTTCTGCTTTCCTTTTTAGTTTGATACTCTCTGTTTTCTGGTTGTTACATATGCATAAACATAAACATGCAGCAAGATATAAAGCAAAGGGACTAACACATATCTCAAAAATAAAATCACAAAGACAGAAATATAAGCTAAATTGTATGCTACCATAATGATCCTGTCCGTTGATGTGGGGCAGGAACAGCAGGGAGCAGAGCTTTGTTCTCAAAGAGAAAGGTCAGAGGAGACCCATCAAACGAACTCACTTCACAGCCTACGAAGTGCAGGTCCTTTTCTAGGAATTCACTGGCCTCACCATGGTTCTCATCTTGAAGTAGCTAGCTTAATAGAACATTTGAAGAGCCTTTTAAAGACACAGTTATAGTGCCTAAATATGTGTATTAGCCTAGAGAGCTGCCTCAGGGCTCTTCAGAAGGCAGTATATCATGTGAATCCCTTAGAGTCAGGAATCATAGGCCTAGGAATCAAGGGGTGAAGATGGGATTAGTACCGTTATGGCTAGTGACCCACTAGGAAAGCTTTACTTCCTGTCACTATGACATTATGCTCTTCTGGCCTTGACATTTTAGGTTCAGTGGTGGGAGTGGTTCCACAAGGAGGCATGACAAAAGTCCACTGAACTAGAAACTAGGATTTCCCCAGCCATTTTAGGCTCCTGATGCTCTTAAGTCAACAGGATCAGAAATGAATACCAGTGTCAGAAGGGGTGATTGATCTATACTAAGATAATTTGGACTGTCTCTCCACAATGAAGAGAAGAAAGCATATTTTTGGACTGTATAAGAACCTTTAGGAATGTTTTGGAGTCCTTGGTAAGGGTAGAAGAATTACAAATGTAGCCAAGAAAGTAATTAGTTGTATACCAGTCAACATGACATGACCTGTTTCACTAAGAATATGATTGTATAAATATATAATACATTAATATATTAATATAAGAGAATGTCAGTAGCAAAATATTGAAAGTCTGTATTATTATCTTGAAGTTATGTAAAACAAAAAGACTAAGTATTCTCCAAGAGACACCCCCCTTCTATGGGGAATTACTACATTTTTGGTTTTATGTAGAATAGCAGTATCATGTTAATCAGAGTTACGCCTTTGCATTTATTTGGAAATTATATATGATCTAAGGAGATGGAGTTAGGGATCAACTTGACAAGGGGGTAGATTTTTGATGGACAGTCTGGATTTTCATCTTGATTTTGATCTGGAATGAACTAAAGTGTAAACTGTTGTGCATACTTGGTAGAGATTTCCTGGATTAGGTTATTTGAAGTGGACAGGTCCACCTGTAGACATTGGCAGCATCACCCTAAGGCAGCCATAGGAAAGTACAAGAGAAATATTTTTTCTTCTTGTGTATCTTCCTTCCCTTCTTGTGAGTATGAATCCATTTGCAAGTTCATCAACCTCATTGCTTTTGACCTGGTTGTCACATTCCTTCACTGTTATTAGAACCAAAATTCTTTAGGCTCCCCAGTTGAATTGAAGACAAACGGCTCTCCAGGAATCCTTCAAAAGTTCAGTGGTAGATTAATACTGCTGAGAGATCTTACCTTGTAGACTGAGAAACTATTGGTTATCAGAATCTTCAGTCTAAATGTGACTATAGTGAAACTATTTAAAATGTATTATGCAAACCTATGTGATAATTTTCCCTCTTGTTTTACATTCCTTCTATCAGTTCTGTCCTCTAGAAAACCTGCTTGACTCTCACATACACAGAACAAATCGTTCTTGGAAAAGCAGGTATTTTAAAGCAGATCCTATATGGAAGAAGGGAATCAGAAAGAAAAATAATTTTTGGTTTGTTTGTTGTTTTTGTTTTGTTTTGTTTTGTTTCATTTGCTGGCTGGGATATGGAGTTGAGATGAGGTCCCCTGCTATACTTCAAAGTTTCATCTGTAAAAGAGTGTGCCACTGAACTTGTGTTTCAGCTTGCCACTATGTGGGGTCATAAGGAAGATGGGATGACTTAAACTTGTAATCAGTGAAATGTAATAAATGGAATCAGACACTTGACTGCACAAAGGGACTATAACGAAAATCTACCAAGACACCATCTGTCAAATGTACTACCCCCAAATACCAGTGAGCTCATTCTGCCCACAGTTAAGCTAGACTTAAAATAATGCTTCAGATTTCTTCTCTTGTTAGTTGAGAGCTATCATATTTTCACATACATTCCTTGTAGTCACATATCAAACTATATCTCCCTGATATGTCCCTAAAAGTGTGAGAGCCTTGAAAGAGAAATTACAGAAATCACTATAAACAGTATCATAACAAGAAGTCAGTTGGCAAAGCAGCGACTTCACATTTATATTTTAGAGAAAAGCAGGCAACAACCTGGAAAAGAGAAAACGAAGACAGAACAGGAAAATTCAAGAAGAAGTAATGTATTTTATTTAGGTCAAACAGTTACTGAACTATATAGATACATCTCGTGTGTGTGTGTTTGTGTGCATGCGTGTGTGTGTGTGTGTGTGTGTGTGTGTTACATGTACTTGGGCATGGTTTCATAGTATTGTCCCTTGGCAATTCTGCTACATTTTATTTCCAATTAAATAATTTAATAGGATACTTATTAATTCTAGAAAGCTCAAGTTAACAATTTAGTATTGATTTGGCACTTAATTCATGATTTGCATGTTTCCTGATCCCAAAATTATTCATAATGTTCCTAAAAATTTACAATAAAAAGCAATCTTTCCATATATATTGTATCTAAGTTGCTGTCACTTTAATTGATATCCATGAGAAAACTGAGGTATGCCCTATCCTGCACTTTACTAAGAACAAAGGCTGCTGGATAATAGAGATGCTTTCCTTTTTCTCCCCTTTGTTGTTCTATTATTGAGTGTCATAGATAAACCATTACCAAGAAAATGTAAGTTTTATTGATCTATTAGCAGGCTGGCTTGAAAGGGACAAGATTTGAAATCTCACAACCACTTATTTTGAAGAATCTATTCTAGTACCTTCAAATCTAGCTTTCAAATATAGCAAGTTATCCACTCAACAGAGTTTGTCAAACTTGTTAGCATATAAAAATAACTTCTCTGTCTATGAAATAGACAAATCAAGAATAAAACTATGAAATATCTGTCTCTGTAATAACCAAGAATAATATAAAAATACTGTCATTTTGGATTGCACAATAACTAAAAGGTTGAGATCACACATAAAGAATATATGTTGTTTGCATACTTATTAATTACTTCAATGTTATAACCAAAGATCTATGTCACTCATAACCTTGTATATCACTATAGTTCTTCCAAGACCTATGTCACATCTTCACACTCCAGCCTTTATCTTAATTGTTTTGCTAATAGAGTACCATGCTATGGTGTGTGTGTGTGTGTGTGTGTGTGAGTGTGTGTGTGTGTGTGTGTGTGTGTGTGTGTGTGTTGGATTTCAAGTGTGCTTGTGCCACTAAACCTATGTGGAGGTCAGGGAAAAACATCAGGTTTCAGTCATTGCATTCCAACTTGTTTGAAGCAGTCTCTTGTTTACTACTACATAGGCAGGAATATCTATTCCAAAAGACTTTAGGTATTCTCAAGGTACCTGTCTCTCATCTCCCTGTAAGAGCACAGGGCTTACAGATGTGCTACAATGCCTAACTTTAAATAGATTGCACAGAACCGAGCTCAAGAACTTGCTCTGTAATTAGTAAGCCATTTTCCAGTCCTAGAATACCTTTTTTAAAAAGAAAACATCCCAGATAAGAAAGCAATATGAAATCTTTGTGACATGTTGGTAATGACTAATACATTGAGTCAGGAAAGGACTAGTGTACAGTAGCAGACAATGAAGAAAGACCACAATAGAAGTGATCAGGTATCTCCTTGTTAAAATAATTCATGCATGTGAGGAAAGGTGTTAAAAGGAATAGTGTGTGTGTGTGTGTGTGTGTGTGTGTGTGTGTGTGTGTGTAAAGATTTTAAATGATAGAATGTCTTAAGATATCAGCTACTTGCTTTGTCAGGAATGCAATTATGTGAGAGGAGTGTCAAACATTTTCATTTATATAAAAAGAAAGCAGGTGGTCACAAAGTGTTTCTTCGCATGGTATAATTGGTATTATTGTAAGAACATGAGGAGAGCATAGAGTTAGCAGGAATATTTGAAATTATGGTAAAAGTGACTTACATGTGGCATATGATGAAATCCTGTGACAGATGTGTGAGCTATTGCTCAGGTGTGGATTTAGAGCCACTAAATTTATTCTACTGGACCTTGATCTGTTCACCTATAGTAAGTTTTCAAGTAATTCTCTCCTCCTCCTTCCTTCTGCTCCCTCCTCCTCCTCACCCATGTCTGCTATTCCTATGTCTATTGCCATTCCTCTTTCCACAGAGTAAAGCATGTAGACTACACTCAGATTCCTCATGTTCACTAGAGTCCTGTAGCTTAACTTATTTTCAAGTCATGCCTCTCTCCTGGTCAATAATTTCCACTTTACTTTCAGTGAGTAATAAAGTGAAGTGAAAAATTTTCCTTTAAACATTTTTATATCCCTTCTGCGATATTTTTTCTTCCACTTGGCTTACTTTAATAGACATAGTCCGTCCACCTGAAATCCATGTTCTGCTTGTGCTTTGAGAAATGAGAAATGGAATCTACACTAAAGAACAGGTCACAAAGATCAATTGTGGGAGAATGATATTTGATGCTGCTCTATTATTTAGGCTCAAGTCATCTTAAATCGGTTTCATTTTTCAAGAAAACCCAAGAGATCATCAGATAAATGTATTTTTAACACAAAAATTAGATAATCTTTGGCCAACAATCCAACAATATTTTCTATTTTCAATCAACATAAGGACTTGTCAGATATATATATTGAAAGATAAAATTATACAGAATATACTTTTTCTAAGCTTTTCTCCTTTGCCCTACGATCATGTTTTTATGTGAATTTGAAGGTAATAGTCTGTTGCTATCTTACAAAAGTGCTATCATTCCTTCTAGAAGGTCTTTTGTATTGTAGTTCTTAGTTGATGATGAATGCCTCATAGTTCAGAATTATAATTCAGGTTCTGACCATGTAAAGCAGTGTGAACAATGAGACATTTGTCCTCCTTATGTTAAAAATTGATAATTCTGTAGTTCTATGAGAAAGGCAGGGTTCAGGATATGAATCTTATGAAATACCCGTGCTAAGGATTTTATGCAAAGGTATTCCGAACCAAATTGGTTTAATTTGAATCAGCACTGCAGACACTGGGGAGAAGCAGAAGCTCCTATCAGTGGGATACTGTCACTACCACTATTGCTGATGACATAGACCACAAAGCTCTCAGCTAAGGCAAGTTGTCTTGAAGCCAGCAGAAGGACTTGGGTTAGACCCAATCTTATGAAGCTTAGTTCTTATAACTAAGCAGCATAAAGAACAGCAGTATAGATTATGAACTTTCTATTATAGGATGCTAACTTCTCAGCTCACTTGCTGTCATGAATATGCATGCAGTTTTATGGAATGTATGTTGTTTTAGTTGTGGCAAGCAATACTTTTCCTCTTTCTGCTTTCTGCTTTATTACATTCATTCAGAATATGCATTTTTGTGTTCTTACTATAGTATTTTAGATTTTCTTAAGTAATTTTGTATATTTATATTTATTTAACTCATTAGTTTTGGTTTCAGAAATAAATGCCACCTTGTGGAGTCTAGTTGGAGGACTGGATTAGGATGACATTTCATCTCATATAATTTTTTTTTAAAACAATAACCAAATGTGTTCTGGTAAACTAACAGAAATGTACACCAGGAACTAAGAATATGTCTCAGTAAAGGGCTTCCTATACAACCAAAGGGTCTGAATTGCATCCGAGTATCCATGTCATACCCGTGTGTTGTGGCACATACCTGTAATCCCAGTGCTGGGGAGATAGAGGTAAGAAGATTCCTGAGGTTTGCTCACTGCCATCTTAGTGGTATCAGTGAAGTTTGGGTTAAAAGAAAGACCATATGTCAAAAATAATGTAGAAAGCAATTGAGGAAGACATCAAGAAAAAAAGTTTGTTCTCTTGCCTCCATGCATTTCCATGGAGATGCATGAGCTTGGGTATAGGTGCACGTGTGCTAGCATGTGCATGTACATGCATGCATGCACACACATACACAGAGAGAGAGAGAGAAAGAGAGAAAGAGAGAGACAGAGAAAGAGAGAGAGAGAGAGAGAGAGAGAGAGAGAGAGAGAGAGAGAAAGAGAGGAAGCATCAAACAGAGTTCACATTCATTCACACCTTAAGTTGTGATCTTTTGACTTAGGTGAGATTATCACTTCTTCCAGTACAAATTATGATTTAACAGTTTTAGAGATTATACGTTTATTTCTTAGTTTATAAAATATTAGGCTCCTTTAAGAATTTTCCATACTAATGGTTTGGGTTGACCTTCCTCTTCACCCTTTTCTTCCATTTCCAGCTCCTCACCCAAGTTTAAATCTATGGTGTTTGGTGTTTGGTGGTGGCATGCAGTTTTCCCCTACTCTCTTGGCTTCCACTCCTGTGATATCCTTCATGGCAAGGCTGACTTCAAAAGCCCTCCCTTGTGATGCAGAGCATCACTACTTTACACCTACTTACTTAAAAAGATAATGATGGAACAAGACGCCACACCTTTACCCTTCCAAAGTTGGCATAATTGATAAAAGGGTCCATTCATGCTAATTGTCCAGGAAGAGAGTGAGGCTCATCTACTTCAAAGAATAGGCAAGGTTGTAAACCTTTGTCAAAATTGCTGCCATAGGAAACAGGAAAGAATCCCATCCAGGGCTGCAGTGTCTTCATTGCTGCCTCAGCACTTGCTCCTGAAATGTGCCAGCATTTCTAACATCATGTTTAATCTGTTGTCAGTGAGAATTTAATTTCCCTGTGCTAATGCTCCTTGCAAACAGTAAGTGGACACCAACCATTCTTGTATAATCTCCTAAGTAGAAACCGCTAACTGCCAGTTAATCTCATTATTCTTAAAAATTCAATTATTTCCAATATGCAATCATCCTTTAGAGTAATTAGTTAATAATTATGCAGTTTACTGCAATGACCTCCCAGAACACAAATGACCTTGGAGAGACACTGCATTCTATTTTTTTTTTTTTTTTGCCGATGGCAAATAGCCACTTGAATTAATGATGTTTTCAAGACCATTTCAGAAAAATATGCCATGACTCTCCATTGTAATTAGAGCATCAGCTACAATGGAAATGATGAAAAGCCACTCCCTGGCATGAAGCATAAAAGGGGGTGGATACTGTGTGATAGGAAGTAAAATCTACTTTCAATCCCATGTGCATCACCTAACTAAGAAAAACAGACAATACAATGTTGACCAGTTTGAATTAAATACTCCTGAATTAAATACTTATTTATGCATTATTTGTGTCTTTAATATCCTTGTGAAAATCTCAACAATGCTTAACTTGTGAAATAGTAACTCTCTCTTCACTTTTCAGAATTCTTTTGAAGTGAGAGAACATGATTCTTACAGAAGAGAATCACATAAATTGTGGGGTGTGACTAAGTATGACAAGGTTTTTCACTGTTTGGTTTTTGGATTCAATAGTCCTTCATAGATAAGAAATGAGTTAGTGCTGGAAATCTTGGGACAAGAAAGCAGGGGAAGAAAGTGGGAAATAGAAGGAAAGCCAGATGCTGGAAAGAGGAGACAGGAGAGCAATAAGCAACTGTACCCAACCCTTTGAAGTGCCTCACGTGTATCCTAAGTGTAACCAATTAAACTAGCTTTATTCATATATCTTGTACTCAATTGCATTTCTAAATACTATTTTTCTGCTGACATTTGTAAACGTTGAATTGAGATCTCATGATAAAGGGAGAAAATTGGTCCATCTTTCACATTGCTAACACTCAGGACAATCTACACTCCATTCAGTTCCTCCTCATTTCATGTTTCCCAACTTTTTAAATCTAATCAGTATTTAGTAGTTTTGTATTTATTACTGCACAGACATTGGTCACAAATTAGCAATAGTGCAAATCGAATTCCATTCATTCTTTCTGTGAGCATCCTTTATACCCATCCAAACTCTTCAGCCTTACTGTGAATCACCCAATTACATGCTAAGAAGGTGACTGCTATCTTGGCCTTTCCCTACAGATGTTCTCTTGGTGATCTTTCACTCTCTTCCTCTTAGTCTTCACCGTTTTCAAATCTATAAACAGCCACAAACATCACAACTAACCGTTCCTAAACTGACCCTCTACTACTCTTTTGTTGGGCCCCATGATTTCCTTCTTTTTTTATGTTTTTCATTTTAAACGCATTTCCCAATACATTCGTAGAGAGGGTAGGTAAAGGTAGAAGACTCAAATCGCAGCATTGTTGCTTTAGCAATGTTATTGATTCGTATAATTGGATATTACTTTGGTTAGGTGTATAATGTTAATGTAACTTTTGTGTAGAATTCCCTAGTGCTTTGACTTCTCAGAGCAGCTATGGAAAGGTTCGGAATGTGTCTGACTCTCTGCTCACTACGAACCATCTCTCTTCTTTTAGGAAACACAAGATGTTTTTCCACCTAAGAGGATGCACATTGCTATGGGGTTTTCAGGGCTGCTTCAGGTTATTTGCAGGAGGGCTTTTCATTTCCTTTCCTTTGAGAAGATTGCTAAACTTGATAACTTCCTCTTATAGGAAGTCACTACCCCAGGTTTGTCAGCTCCCTTTGTCTTACACTTTGGAATTCAGGTGATCATCTGTCCCCATTCAGAGTCTCTTTTTCCTCCTCTTTGTTGTTTGTTTGACTCTCAATTTTATTTGTATTTGTATTTAAACCTTTCATTTAATTGTTGTTTTCATTTCTTAAAGTCAGAGTTCTGTTTGAAACATAATATATGTAATATATATTATATATGTAATATATATTTATTAGAATGGCATTATCATGTATGGTTTAAAGAAAGGGCAACTTCTTTTTCTTGTATTATGTATGTGTAACTTTTTCTACACCTTTATACATATCTCTTTTCTAGACCCTTGTTTATATTTGAAGAAATGAATTTATGTGTTAGGTTGTTGTTTTAGACAGAGTCTCACAATGTAGGCCTGACTAGCCTAGGAAATGCAGAAAACTGCCTACCTCTGTGTCTTGAGTGCTAGGATTAACTGAATACAGGGCCATACCTGGAATGCTTTAGATCTTGCTATGTGTGTCCATTCTGTTTTAGTATGGTAGCTTTTCTTCTTACAATGTCATTTACTACTTGATGTTTATATTAAAACATCATGGACATAATTAGTTAATACCTTTCCATAAGAAAAAGGA
The DNA here is from genome assembly GCA_019843965.1 of Rhynchomys soricoides. Taxonomy (NCBI): domain Eukaryota; kingdom Metazoa; phylum Chordata; class Mammalia; order Rodentia; family Muridae; genus Rhynchomys; species Rhynchomys soricoides. Next base: position 11,134,270 of record JADRCH010000012.1, read on the forward strand.
TGGTTCTCAGGTATAGTTTTCCCCATCGTGACACTGGAGGCTTACTATCTTTGCTTCTGCCTTCCACCCCACTGCTTCATATCTGTTTCCCCCTTTCTATTAAGTTTTCTTAAAAGCCAGGCAGTAGGGCACAGAGCATTAATGTGAGTGTTTGGGCGGCAGTGGCAGGTGAATCTCTGTGACCTTGATGCCAGCCTGGTTTACAGAGAGATTTCCAGGACAGCCAGGGCTACACAGAGAAATTTTGTTTTGAAAAACAAACCCAAAACGTTTAGTTATAGTCAAGAATTCTTTCCCAATGCTTACCTAACAGCACACACCTAAGCATGTGAATCATACCATGAAATCTTTTCATTTTAATTGTTTATAATTATTATTTTGTAGAGATATCTAATTGATTTTTTCTCATGAAATTAAGTGTACATAACTGGGTGAAGAAAATTAAAAGAATATAGGGGTATTCTCAGAGGAAAGATCATAAATCACTAAAAGAAGTAAAATAAAACACAAGCTTTAAAAGGCGTTTGTTATGTAAATCTATATGACCCCAATGTTGTATGGAGAGAGAGCATTATTGCTTGAACATCTGATTCTGTGCACTGAAACACTATATCCACAATTCCTAATGAAAACCTTGTCATGTAGAACTACTGTCTGTGTGATACATGCCAGTCGCAAGTCAAAAAATTTACTCTGGGCTGATTAGATGCATTGCATGTTACCATTTGGACTATTGGAAGTAGGAACGCATTCAGTTCATAATTATCTAGTGATTCTTGGACCTGTGTGGTCTTTGACCTAGAACAAATTCAGTAAAGTGAATTTGTGGGCTATTACAGAATATACTCTGTGTGTATGTGTTTTTGTATTTGTGTGTGTTTGTCTGTGTGTATGTGTGTATACAGAGAGAAGAGATGTGTGTGTGTATATATATATATATATATATATATATATATATGATAGGTATATATTTGGCAAACATAAACATAATACATATATAATGCATAATTATGTATACATTAATACATATAAGTATACATATGATATATGGATATACATTCATGTAGCAGAGTATATTTCTGTGTCTATTCATATCAATTTTTGTGGTATGTTCTAGGCTAGAAGCAAGATAATGGCAATATTGGTACTGCACACTGGCAATATATTTACTGACTGGTATTTTAAATATATGCTCCATGCTTCACAACCACCAGAGAATCTGAGAGAAGAATTCTTGAGGACACTATTAGCTATATAGAACTCTTCTTTTTGAACACTCTAAATGGGTGTGTGCCTTTAAGACACTCAAGCTGGATAGCAATGCCCCAATTCCCAGTCTGAAGGATAGTGTAGAGTTCTTCTTAACCTCTAGAAAATAATTGAGTTAATCCACCTATCACAGGTGTGAAATTGAAGAGTGCTGTGCTAAGATTATATTGAATATTGTTACATGCTATCTAAGATAGACTTGTCTGGACATGTCACTGAACAAAGTAAGCCTATATATGAAAGATGAAGACATGATTCTTTAGGTTAGCCAATGCTCACCCTCAAACACTGAACAAAATGGAAAGAATACATTTTTACCTTGTGTGATATTATCTATGTCTCTAGAAACTCATCTGATTACTATGAGAAGGAGTAAATCATGACAGCACCTTCTGTCATTCTTACTTGTCATTTAAACAAACATTAATAAAACAAAGTACTTTGAAAACTTCTAAGACAATAGTTCTTTTACACATTGAAGTTTTGAGACATAAACCCTAGCTAAGATGTGGCCTAGATTTTCACCAGCTCTGGTTCTGATCTTGTTGTGACTCAGAGTCTCCTAGAGACTCACAAGTAGCCTGGGAGTGTTGTACTTAATAGTATAAAAACTATTCCAACTTCAACTTCTGTCCTGCTGTGACATGTCAATCGTGAAGAACCTTAGCACTGCAGTCTAAATGATGTACTGATTTAGTATTCTCATATTATTTCATCAAATAGACAGTGAAAGCAAGTTGATAACTTCAGAGGGTCAGAGAACCTAAAACAGTAATGTTGTTGGCTTTTGCAGACCTCATTGCTTTCAACTGAAAGCTAGCCTAGAACACTCAGTCCTTAGCACCAGATACCATAATATTCTTGTATCCACAGTCACTGAAGTATTGACAAAGTCACCCATTAGAAATAAGACTCACTCTCCATTTTTGCTGCATTGGAAAGTACAATAGGCACATTTTCTCCAAAATAATAATTTAGGCTAGAAAACATTAACAAGTTTTCAAATAATAATAGTCATATTCATGTGCAGTAATCTGTCTATTCCTATTTTCTATATTTTACTTTATACTCAAGTTTTAATACTTCCTAGAATTCTGGGTTCAGAATTCCAAAGAGAGCACCAGCTAACATTATAAATGACAACATTTAGAAGACAAGTTGTTTTCTGTACGTAAATTCTTGAAAACAGTTTAATGGCCATTTAAAATGTCTGTCATCTATCTTTTAAGATACGGAATACCTAGAAGTTGTCTGTGACCTTTAGCAGAACTACATCCATAAGAACATTCTCTCTAGTTCACTAATAATTTGTAGAAGAAATATTACCATAGGGTTGTAGCGTACATAGTTATGTATCCCTAGGCCAAATCCCTCCAATCACACAAAATAGGCAAATACAGTTAATTAAAAATGAGTTCAGCTGCCGTATCTTGGAGTATACAGGAATTACCCTAAGGAATTAGCTCACATAATTTCTTCCCCCAGCTTCATAGGCAGATCTCATTTAGCATAGCTGACATGGTACCCTGCAGGCTCCACTCAACTGCCACAGCCTCAAAGGTTGCCATATTTTTAGCAAGCCCATTCATATTCTGAAGACTGCATCATGAAATTGTGCAGTATATTGGTATTGGTCAAACATATACATAATCCTTAGCTTGTTCAATTTGGGCTTTCAGAAGTCAAAATAATTATGCTTGTTAATTCTTTATACCTATGTAGTAGCTACTGAGGTATTTATTTGTTTGGTGTGTGTGTGTGTGTGTGTGTGTGTGTGTGTGTATAATTTTCAGAATGTAAAGAAAATGAGATAAACATGAAATACCCTAAATTGTGCAGGGGGCTACTTTTCCTTTCTGAAAAGAAGTAGAAGGCTTGTAATTTATTGGACCTATCCCCCAGAGTTAGATCTAATGACTAAAATTTCCTCAGTTTTGTGGGTATTGGCAGAAGTTAACACTTTGATTTAAAGGGAAGAAACACACACATGTCCACTCATTTTGATGAATCTTTGAGGGTCTTTCCTTAATTTTACCACCAACAATCTCTATTTTATACCTCATTTTGGCTAAAGTGCAGTTTCACCAGAGAAGTTTTATACCTGGGCATATGGCTATACTCAATATAATTTATATTCTTCTTTTTTAACTTGAGGAAAATCAATGTTCAATTAAGCAGACTCTGTCACTGTTACCTATAAGAATGTTAGGATTTATAAGATCCTGACTAAATGTCCTCTTTTCATAGATAAAGCAATCATAGCAGCTCTGGGCATTTTTTCTGACTTTCTAAAGATGAGCATCACAGGCTTCCTTAAGTTACCATATAGTGGTGGGAAGTGGATAGACCATCCTGTCTGTTGAACACTGGTAATTCCCCCTTGTGGGCTACAGTTCCTGCATTTTTATTTAAGGAATGTGCTGAAATTGAGAACAAACATTATGACTCACACTGAAGATATACCCCAATGAAACTATTGAAATATTTTTTCTTGAATAAACTGACATAGGAAAGCATGCCCTGTAATTTTTTTGTCAACATTTTAGAGAGACAATGATATAGGAAAAGGGTAAGCATTTTTAAATCTAATACTTGTTTGAATTGACATGTAACCAATTGTATAAACACCAGAAGGTGTGGAACTTGCCTGTCATACTAGCCAGTCCTATGCTGTTATTGGACTCTCAGTAAATTGCTACTAAATCATTTATATTGTTGGAGATTTAGTCTTTAGTATAGAAGGCTTAAGTACTTTTCAAGACAAACAAAAATTTTAATTTTAAAGGCATTAATATGCAATTCAGATGATTTTAGTTGACAGTGACAGCCTCTGGTTGGAAACAGTCAAAATGTCAGTTGGTAAAAAGAAAAGAGAAGATTGGTAATGTATGGCTAGATTAAAGTGGAATACCAGTTACTGCCAGTCACATGTTAATGTCACAAACAAGATATAAGTGAACTAAAAATGCTGAAGAAAAAGTCAAGGCAGAAACAAGTTATAAGGTATAATTTATGAAGATCCTAAATGTTGCAGGATGTCTGATCACATTGTGAACCCCAAGATTGCGAACTGAGAAAACCTTGTTGTGGGGTTTCTCAGCCCTAGCACACACCCTTCATCCTAGAGCTTTCAGTAAACAAGACCTAAATAAAGTCAATGATAGGACAAGAGGTAGAGCAAGCAACCAGTTCACAGGGAGTGAGCATAACACTCACTGATAAGCAGATATTAGCCCAAAATTTTGGAACACCCATGGTTCAATTCACAACAATGGTTGGACATGGGGTTCAACATGGGGTTCCAGGTTGAGGAGTTGGAGAAGGGACTGAAGGAGCAGAGGGAGTTTGCAGCCCCAAGGGGAGGGAGCAACAGTGTCAACTGGTCAGGCCCCCCGGTGCTCCCAGAGGCTGGACCACCAACCAAAGAATGCATATGGAGGGGCCCATGGTGCTGGCCACATATGTGGCAGAGGAGGGTCTTGTTAGCCATCAGGGGGAGGAGAGGCCCTTGGGCCTGTCTGTGTTAGATGTCCCAGTATAGGGGAATGCCAGGGAGGGAAGACAAGAGTGAGTGGGTGGGTGGGGGAAAACCTTCATAGTGGCAGGGGAGGGGCGATGGGATAGGGGGTTTTCAGAGGGGAGACCTGGAAAGGGGAAAATATTTGAAATGTAAATAAAGTATCAAAATTTAAAAAAAAAAAATTAAAAAAAAGAAAAGAAAAGCCAGGAAAGAGAACAGAGGGTATTTGAGTTGAAGGGTATTTAAGACTGCACAGAAGAAGAGGAGGAGCATTTTCCTTGTGGGATGTAGGTTAAGTAGGAAGGTCAGCTGGGTGCTTTCTCTGCCTCTCTGAGCCAGCAGGTATTTCACCACAGCATCTAGCTCCAGAGTCCTCATTTGGTAAATAGAAAAATGTCTTAAAAGCCTGTAAATTGTTCATATTTAACAAATTCAACAAATTCTCCATTTTAATAAAACATATGACTAAATTCTTTTACCTCTCTATCCTTCTGATCTGTGCTACAAAAGACTCTACCAATTGCATTTTCTTTGTGTATCTAATCAGTATGTACTTTTCTCCAGACAATCTAACAGCTACAAGTTAGGTGTTTTTCTGCAGCTGGATTTATTTTTTCAGAAGGAACATGCAAGTAACATATTTTCTTTTTGCTGATTTATTACTGGGGTTTCCTTTTTTTCTGTTGCTGCCAACATATCATGGGAGGGGCTGGTAATATGGTTCAGTGGATGAGAGTGCTTGGCACGAAGCAAGAGGAGCTAAGTTACAATCTCCAGCACCAAAATACAAGTGTAGGACAGCTGTTGATGTGGGCAATCCCAACAATGGGGGTCATATGTAGATGAACACAGAGCTCACTGCCCAGCCAGCCTAGCTGAAAAGGGGAGATTCGTGTTAATAAGTTCCTATACCCCCAAAAAGTTGGAGAATGAGAAAGGAATTTTTCTAACATCAATTTCTTGTCTCTTCATGTGTGTGAGTTTGGACAAACAGCTAGACATGTGTGTATATAACACAAAAATGCATATCACACAAGCACACACACACACACACATACACACACGATGTTACATGAGGAAAAATGTCAAAGTTTTTACTGTAACCACTGTCCATTACATATTGCTTCCTTACAATCTATCACCTAAATGAGCCCAGGGAAAAGAGAAGAGAGGAACTTATACTCTTTTCAAGGGAGTGAAGACTTTGCCATGTTGTAAAAGTCAGTCCTTCAATTCTAGCAATGTGGATGTTGGAGCTTTCAATGTTTTATGAAGCTACTGTTGTCATATGTATGGTTATTCAATCTATTCTTGCCTAGTCTATTTTCCATCTACAGAATACAGAAACTCATGTCAGGAAACTGAATTGGGCATAATTTACTTGAGGAAAATTTAAATACCATGTCTTAAAGCTTCTAACATCTTTTTTGTGTGTTCAAGTCACTACTTTGAAAATATACCTCGTGTTTAATATTACAGAAAATGCTAATAATTTTAATCAGCAACCTAAAAATATATTTTATTTATTTCATTTTATTTTATAGTTTACTTGTCCTTTACTTTGGATAAAAAAACATAATTTACTACCTATTTTATAAACTTCAGTTAAGCTATGTATTTTATTATCTATTTGATAAACATAATTATAGCAGTGGATAATTTTTTATACATTCTTAAATTTATTTCAGGTTTAAAGTTATTTTCAAAGATAATAATTTAAAACATTACTGTTTATAAGTATTTCTATGCAAAAGTATTCAACTCTGTTTTAAAATTCAAACTTGTTAAAAAAGTAGCAATTTTTTTTTATATATTTCGTCCGATATCCAAAAAATTTATAACATGAATTTGGCATTCCCTGCTTTTGAATAAAAAAGGACTTCTTCTCTAAACATATATTTATTCTTTAAAATGTACTTATTATTTTACAGATTCATATATACATATATATATATATATATGTATATATGAACATATTCATTATATTTTGAATACATCCCTCATTATCCTTTCTTATTTCTTTACCCTCCCAAATGACCCCAGTTTTTTCCTGGTAAGTACTTCTATTTTTGTGTCTCTCTTTTGTGCTCATTGAATTTAGTTAGGGTTACTTGCATCAGTATGTACCAAGAGTATCTTCTTAGTAGTGTCTTGCCACTGAGCAATGGGACTCTTCTTCCTCCAGCAACCACGTGCTGCTTATAGCTCTGCAGGCATCGCTGGGTCCTTCTGAGCCTCTCTCCACCATTGGCAAGGTTGATGATTCTGATGCTGGACCTTTGCAGGTAGTCTTGGCTGCTGTCAGTTTAAGAGAGAAGCAGCATGTTTACCCAGCACTCCTTTCCACCTTTGGTTCTTCCATTCTTTCTATCCCTTCTTCATCAGTCTTCCCAACTAAGGTTGGATAGAGATAGATGTCTCTTCATAGGGTTCAACAGTAAAATGTCACTTATTGTCAGTATGGTGGTGAGTTACAACTCTCTGCATAAGCCACTATCCACTGCAAACAGAACTACCCTGATAGAGGCTGAGATCAACATTGATGTACAGGTGCAAATAGAAATTGTCAGTATGGTGGTGAGTTACAACTCTCTGCATAAGCCACTATCCACTGCAAACAGAACTACCCTGATAGAGGCTGAGATCAACATTGATGTACAGGTGCAAATAGAAATGTTTAGGAAGCACCTTCAAACCCAATTCATTTTGCAAAGAAGCAATAGTAGGCTCACCCACATATATAATTTTTCCAAAATAAATAAATTACTAACATAAATTTTGGTATGTCTTTTGTTTTATAGAAATTTATTTGCCATATCTATTTCTCAAGTGTGTGAGTATTTACAAATGTTTTATCTCAAAAATTCATATTTATTTGAGAAGATTCATAATCATTTAATATTGAATTTATCTGTTTCTAGTACATAATTAAATGTGTTTAAACGTTCATAATGAAAATTTATTTGAATTCCTTAATAGAAACCTTTGCTGAGAATCGGAAATATAGAGCTCGGGTGAGGACAGCACTTTAATTCTTTTTGGAGTAAGAACATTCAAAAGCATTGGCAACCTGGCTTAAATGGCTGAGGCTTAATAATTTCTAACATCTGTCCTAGAATGATATTGCCTTGTAAAACTTAGCTTGCATAGGATTCAGAGAGGAACAGAGTGGGAATTTCTCTGAGACCTGTGTCTGGTTTCTGGGTCAAACTATGAGGGCACAGTTGGGGTGAGAGGGCAGCTGCAGGTGGGGCGGCACAGAGCTGATGGCCAGAGCTTCACTGCCACCTGTCAGTTTGATGATCTCACTGTCTTTGAAGGATGCTCTTCTGTGTCCTACATTTCTGATTAACCCACTTACTACTACACTGTTCACCTGACCTTCTGGAGGAAGTGCTGTGCCTTGTCCTATCTTCGATACAGAAATGCTCTTAAGCATTTCAGAGGAAACTCTTAATTTGGGTGATCAGTACCACTGGAGGAGAGTGCCTTGGAAAACTGAAGTACTGTTATGTATATCCTTCCAGCATAAAGGCTTGCTGTTTGGAGAAGCACTGAGCATGGATCAAGGAAAGATTCCCAGCTAAAAATAGATAAACAAGTGAAGTCAGACATGAAGAAATCTTTTCAAATAGTTCATAAGACAGCAGGACACTATTTCACACATCCTTAGAAAATGAAGAGTTTGAAGGATGAACCCATGCTATTGGTGTAAGGTAGAAGAGCTCTTGACAAGTAAACATTTGTAGATAGCAATGTATTTGTGTTGTAAAAAAATATAATGTTTTGTGAAAATAATAGAAAATTCCAAGTCTTTATATAGCAAATTTAGATAATAGGGTTTAATATATAGCTTTGACATCTGTTCTTTATTGAATTCCCAGAACAGTAAAAGTCAGTAAAGCAAATGACATGTTTTTATAGAAAAATGCTTCACTGAGCAATTCTAATATTAACAGATTTTAGTTCGGTTAGAAACATGAAATGAGCAATAATTTATTTGGTTGTATTCCCAAAATCATTTCTCAAACAGAGAAATATGCCATAATTATTAAATATTAGTTAATTTGTAAATGGTTTTTAAAATATTTATCTTATATATGCATAAATATTGATTTCAATGTAAACTTTTTTTTAAATTTTTTATTGCAATCTTATTTTCATTGCCTGAAACAGACACCTGATACTCAGCCCTACTTCATGTTCTTGGAAATAAGATCTATTTGGGGATACGGCCAACTAGGTAAAGTACTTGCCATACAATCATGAGAACCAATGTTCAGATCACCAAAACACAAGTAAGGCTGGGCATGGCAGAATGTGTCTGTATTTCTAGTGATCCAAAGGCAAGAAGGGAGATAAATATAAGCCAATCCCTGCAAGCTCACCAGCCAGCTTGACAGAAGCAGTGTTTTCGAGATGTGAAACAGATGCTGTATCAAAAGGTGGAGGGGAGGATCAACACTCAAGCTTGTCCTAGGACTACCATACCTGCACTATGGGGTTTATATACCTACACTCTTTGACAAACTTGTATGCATGCATGCATCATATGAATACACAAAGGTAATCTAAATTCTTTAGAAAACAAGCTTTATTTTAATGCTATATATTTATAGTTTTATTAAGATATATGTTTGTTGACTTTTATTTTATTTTAAAACATGATTACATATATCCCAAAATTACCTTGAATTTGACATATAGCTGAGCATGATCTTGAACGGCTCCTTTCTTTGACCTTATGTTTTAGGATTTGGGTTTATAGGCTTTATACAGTGCTGGGGATCAAACACATGGCTTTGTTTCTAAAACACAAGCATGTTAACTTGAGCAGCATCTACATTTTCCTATAATTTAACGTCTGAGTTGAGTAGATGTAACGGGGATTGTATATCTTTCACAATATTTACTATTTGTCCCCTTAAGAAAGTTTTCTGATTAATATATGAACCAAAATAGTTCACCTCCTCTCAGCTAAATATTATGATATTCTGAAGATAAAATTAATTTAAAAGATCCATGTCCATTCTATTTCCTTCTACATTCTGAAGATGATCACTCATTTCTACTCAGTATGTAGAAAAATTTAGATGTTAATTTTTCTTCTTCTTGAGAATTAATGTGAGGACAATAAGCACCCGAGAATATATTCAACAAGCTAAGAACTTATTTACCTTAATATTTTGTTTAATTTATTATTCCTAAATGCCTTAAACTTTCCCGTCTATCATAACATTTCGACATTTTATAGGATGGTGGTGTTCTCTAGAACAATGTTCGCTCAGTTCTTCCAAGATATCATAACAAAACATGAAGACAAAGAAGACCTGTAAACAGAATGCACAGAATCAGAGACTGATAGGGTGTTCCTATGAATAGATGCACAAAGAAGCTAGGAATATGGCTTCACTGGCTAAATACTTTCAGAGCAAACAAGAAGACTGAAATTTGATCCCCAATACTATGTAAAAAGCCAGGCATGGTAATGAGGTTGCCTAATATTAGGAACTGGATAGAGGATCATGGGATCTATGGGACAATCCAGTCTACCTGAATATAGAGCTCCAAGTTTGGAAAAAAAATATGAGAATCTTGAAGTTAGACAAAGTGCAGTTCACAGATTGTACATGCTGACTTCATTCCAGGTGAGAGGTATTCTGAAACGAACAACGAATTAACCAAGGGTTTTCATATTGCATTAAATTGTTGAGTGCTAGCATTAATTTTAATAGGATATATATGTGTTTATAACAACTTCTAGACTATGTTAGAGCTAAGCCCAGAATGTACTCTCTCCTTGTATGTTTTGTTATTTCAAAGGAAGTATAAATTTAATTATGATGATTATTTAAGCTCTTTATTTCCCTCCAGGGGAATCACTTTCACTTTAGTGACCTATATCCTCCCTGTCATATCTTATATTGAGTTAATTAAAGTTAGAAAGATGTTTTAAGTATTCCATAATGAAATAAATTTATTAAAAGTATTAATATTCATGTATTGACTAAACTATTATGTAATTTTCTTAACTAGTTATTATAAATTGCATGGGAAAATGAATCACTTGCTATTAGAATTTTATTTTAAATCTACTAATTTTTTTACATATATGTTACATGGCTCAAGTCATTTTTTCCCATTCATTACTCATTTATCCAAATAAAATTTATCTCTGGGGATTTGATAGGATAACCATTTATTTTTTTGTCTGCATATTTATCCTTATTGTCTGGCATGTGGTAACAATTCAGTACTATTTCTTGAATGAAGGAATGGCTCTGATCAATGAAAATACACCAAGAAAAGTCACCACCTCATTGTCATAATACTCAATTGTTCAGAGAGGAAAGACATTTGGACCTTGAGAAAAATGTACACATCCCAGATGATTACAGAGGCTTTAGGATCACTTTCAGAAACACCTAATAAAGTGTAAAAGAGGAACTATGAATGTTGTCCTTGTAAGAAGCAATGTCTATTTTACAAATAAAGGACAGGTCAAGACCTTTTCATTAAAAGAAATAATAAATGCAGAAACCTTTGAGTTGATTGTATTTATATATGACTTATATATGAGTTGATTTATATTATATATAAAATGCTTGGAGCATGAATGTAATCTGAAACTACAGCAAACACATATTTGGATTTTTCTTTCAAATACCCATGACTAACATCACCTGGTTTCATACAAACTACAAAAATTTGCCAAGCAGTTATTCAGTGTGGTTCATCTATTATGTAGGTTCTGGGAATATGGGCTTAGAGTTTCATTTCTTCAAGGCAAAAGTTTTACCCACTGAGCCATAGCCTTAGTCCCTACTCTAAACTTTTATGAAATGACCTTTTTATGTATTTATTTTTCCTTCTGCACCTTTGATAATTAATGTATGTTTTAGTTACACTTCTATGGCTATGATTAAGGCGACTTATAGAAGCAAGCATTTAATTGGGGCCTTCCTTAAACTTTTAGAGCAGTGGTTCTCAAGCATCCTAAGACTGTGACCCTTTAATTTCGTTCCTCATATGTGTGGTCACCATAACCCATGAAATTATTTTGTGATGCTTGCATATGTAGCACTTGACCTCTTCCCTAGGTTTTCTATGCTCAGAGTTGCCTCCATTTGTCAATTCTTTATTGTATCTATTTCTATTTTTAGATCTTGGATCGTTTTGTTCAATTCCTTTACCAGTTTGATTATATTTTTCTGTATTTCTTTAAGGGATGTATTTGTTTCCTCTTTTAGGACTTCTACCTGTTTGCCTGTGCTTTCCTGTATTCTCTTAAGGGAGTTATTTATATTCTCCTTAAAGGCCTCTATCCTCTTCATGAAATGGGATTTTAGGTCAGAATCTTGCTCTTCAGGTATGGTAGGGTATTCAGGGCTTGCTGTGTTAGGAGAGCTGGGTTTTGATCCTGCCAAATTACACTGGCTTCTATTGGTTATGGTCTTGTGCTTGCCTTTTGCCAGATGATTATTACTGGAGTTAACTGGCTTGAATGTGTCATATTAGAGCAGAGACTTCCTGGGAGGCAGGAAGTGCTTTCTCTGGTTAGGGCAGGCCTTCTGTATCCTTGGTTAGAGCAGACCTTCTGTGTTCCTGTGCCCTTTTGTCCCCAAGTTAGAGCACACCTTCTAGGAGATATGCTAGCTTTGGGGTCCAGAGGCAGTCATGTCAATCAGTGTTCCTGGATATGAAAGACCTCCTTGTAGATAGGTAGGCTGTGGGGACCCAGGGAGGGGGCATGTGTGTCAGGCTTGTTGATCTCCCACCGGTTCAGGAGGAGGTACAGACCAGAGGGGGTAAGATCATATTATTGGAAAAATAGCCAAACACTCGTATAGCCTTATGTTTTTCAAAATCTAGTTTAATAAGGGGACTTGAATGATTTAACATTCCTTCTATCCCACCACCCACAAGAGGCAGAGGGAAGGAAAGGTTAGTAGGGCAAAGAGGGATGTGGACCTGTTTAGAAATAGTTCTTTTGGGCGATCTCAATCTTTATTGTCTGGAGAGCAGCAGTTCAGTTCACATGAATCAGTAGCAGTAGTTTGATCCACTTGCAAACACTGTTCACAAATCAACAATGGCAGTGTGATCAGAAGAAATAGAGACACTCTGCCAATTAGATCTTTGGTGTATTTCTCTCTATGAAATCAGGACAAAGGAAGATCAGCGAAGAAGCCAATGCAAACCAATGGCACATAGTGTCATCCACTGTCTGTTGGGTTGTTTGTACCCTTTCCTTTCATGTGTTCTCACAAGTGTCTGCTCTAGCATGCCCTTTTCTCACCCAGCTTCCAGAAAAATACTATGCCTCTGTTCTCTGCAAAACATGTTTTCATATGTCTGCTTTAGCAAAAACAACCTTTCATAAGAGTTTCCATAAGAACATCGCATGACACAACTGAATCTCCAAAGAAAGCAGAAATTTCCACTTCATACTAGATTTGTTTGATGTATGAATTTTACAAAGTATTTAAAAATGAATACTAAGCTACTAAGGTAGCCTGTGGGCATAGGGGTTTCTTGCTAAGCCTGATGACCAGAATTGCATTCTGGTAGAAAGAAAACATTAACTCTGAATGTGGTCTTCTGACCCTCATACATGATGTGGCACATATATGTACACACACACACACCAAACACACACACACGCACACACAGAGAGAGAGAGAGAGAGAGAGAGAGAGAGAGAGAGAGAGAGAAACACAAATAAATATTTTGAAACAAATAACATACAATTTCAAATTCTGCTAAAGTTCTCAGAAGAGGTATTTTAATTAACTTTTTACTGCTACAACAAAATATTGAACAATAAAGGAATGAAGGGCATTTTATCTCATAATTTGAGGTGGTCCATTATGCTGGCAGTAGAGTCAGGCAGCTGGTTGCACTGTTTCCAGTTAGCAAACAAAAATCAATGAATGCTGGTGATGAACTCATGTTCTCCTTTTTATTTATTCCAAGCCCCAAACTCATATGATGGCTCTGGCCATGGCCAGTGCATGTCTTTCTACATCAATTAAGTAATACTAAACAATCCATCACACATATGGCCTGCGGTTTATTTCCAAGGCAATTCTAAATCCCATCACTTTGACAGTCACCATTAACCACCATGAAAGATTACTTGCAAATTCATTTTCCAAGGCCACTAGCAGGCAGCTCCCAAAGCTTAACAAGGACACCATGGATATTGATATCTTATCCACTGTGCTCCCTCCAGGGCTCTTAAATTACTAGGCATTGGGACCTTATACCTGATGTCCAATATGGCTAGAGAGAGAGAATAAGGGGAGGAAGAGGAAATGAAGGCACAGGGGTGGTAGACAAGGAGTGAAGGGGGAAGAAAGGAAGAGGAAGAGAATGGGAGGTAAAAAAAGATAGGGATAATGAGAAGCAGAGACAGAGGGAGAGGCAGGGAGTGTCAGAGAAAGAGGAAGCAGAAGGGAGCAAGAGAGGGAGAAGAAGAGAGCAAGAGAGAGAAAGAAGGAATGCGTAAAGGAATTTATGCTTTGTTTAGTCATAATAGAAGTACAGTAGGCATTGGAGCCTACTAAGAAATAGTTCTAGTAACATGTAGAGGTGGGATATCATGGGAGCCATCTTCTATATGTGTATGGTAGTCTGCTACTTTGAGACTATTCCTAATTTATGTTCCTGTTGCAATTGAGCAGCCTTCTGAGCTGTGCTCTCCCAGACCCTTTACATGATGGCTCTGCTTCTTTGTCCTGCACTCTTCTCCATCATGGTATCTCTCCTTCTCTTCCTCAAGATCCCAAGTCTGGGAATCCTAAGTCCTGCCTCTATCTCTCCGCTCCAGCTATTGGCTGATGCCATCTTTATTTACCAATCAGAATTAACTGTGGGCAGATTCCCAGAAGCTATGCACAGACCTTCTTGTGCAAACTAATTTAGGAGATGCCATTAACATTAGAATACAAGCAGCTACATTACCAACATACTCAATACATTGTATTCAGAAAAGAACCAGAGATAGCACTTCTGATCTCTATAACTGTCAACAACATATGCATTCTTGAAAATATTCTTCAAAACAAAAGTAACTGGAGCAAGGGGGAAAAGGAGAAAGGAGAGAGAGAGAGAGAGAGAGAGAGAGAGAGAGAGAGAGAGAGAGAATACTTTATAGATAGCAAATTATCAATGACAATTTTCTGAGTTATATGATTTGCTATGTTGATGAAAATGTCCGAACATGTCTACACACTGAATTTGTGAAATTTTACAGGTTATGCACCTAGGTCAAACATTTCACATTTTACTAATAATCAGGGTCTTGGCATGTTTTCTTTATCTGAGTCTGGCCAAATCAAACTTAGTTATTCTCAGAAAGTAATGTGTAACAGATATAAAACTCTTTAATATGCCTTGTCTATTTAAATCAATACTGCCAAGTCAAACAAATTAATTTTTATATAGTTGTATTAACCACAGAACAATCTCTTCTCTGTAAAAATATAACTGTTCGTATTAATATAAAGATAAATATTATTTTTCAGGAGTAGTTTGAGTGGAATTGCACAAAACACACGGCAGCAATTCAGTCTGGCCTAAGTATCTCCACACTGATTTATAAAGGGATAGGTACTCCCATGTTGAGGGATTATTTTCTAATTGCCTATACTAAGTCAATTGCTTTTCTGTAGCTTAAGTTTAGGAAATTAAAATACCACTTTGTAATTTTTCACTTCTTGCCTCCATATACTTTTCTCTACAGTTGACTCTTTCCATTATGATAACCCTTTAAATGTCTCTTTGTTTAGCTGACTCTGAGCTTGTTCATGTTTATGTTCAGGTAAAGCTAATCAACATTTATGTGAGATATTTAGGAAAACTAAAATCATTCTCATTCTTGCTTCAGTTTTCACATATTTATCATTCAAACGTGTTTATCACCTGTATTATTATAAGAAGATGCAAGAAATAAGAAGGGCTAGAAGGAGGGAGTGTCCAAAGAAAGGAGAAAGATGGGTAATTGGAAAGATAGAATAAAAGATGGAAGGTAGATTGCAAAGACTGTTTATCAAGCCTTGGGCTTGGTTTGACCTTGTGCAAGTCCTTCTGCTATCTGTCCACATACCACTTACGCAAATATATATCTCTGATTTTTTCTGAACAATAATAATAACTTCGTCATAATTTCCTTAAGCTATTTTCCTTTTCAAAATTCAAACTTTTAATTTTCCTATTGTTTATTTTTGTTTGTTTGTTTGTTTTCTTCTTGAGACAGGGTTTCTCTGTATAGCCCTGGCTGTCCTGGAACTCACTCTGTAGACCAGGCTGGCCTCGAACTCAGAGATCCACCTGCCTCTGCCTTCCTAGTGCTGGGATTAAAGGCATGTGCCACTACTTCTCGGCTAATTTTCCTATTGTATTCAGTATCTATTGTAACTCTTTTCACCATGGAATCACTTCCTAAGGAAGAAACAGGATTAAGTTTGAAGAAATGTCTCCATCCAAAAGGAATTTATTTATATTTTATAAATAAAATTTAATATAGTAAAACACAGGGACATGAACCTATGATTTTACAATATCCCTCTGGGTGATAAGTACAGAGCAAAATAACATATTGAAACTTTCCTTATACCTTTATACCTTGACTTAATAATTATGATGCTCTGGGTGTATATGAGACATCTAAATGGGAAAAGTTGGAAACACGTCTTGTAATGTCTAACACCAGAGAAGGATGATCATTTTTAATACTCTCAATGTTGTATAGGAAGCCTCCACCTGAGCAATTAAATAAGATGAAGAGACGACTTTAAATTATGAAGTAGAAGTTAAATGGTCTTTGTTTGAAGATGAGATGATTGTATGTTTATTTATACACCCCCAGACTCTCCTGATAAACAAGTAAATTAATTCCCATGTCCTGTAAACTTTAGGATGCAAATATATATCAATAATTAATGCACTGAACAATAAGCTGGAACAACAGTCCTATCTACTGTAGCTGTAAGAACAGAAAGAAAACATTTAGAAATATTTTTACCAAGGATGTAAAAGATCTATACAGAGAAATATGTAGGATGTTTTCGATTGTATGCCCTATAGTTCTGAGGTTATTTTAGATGATAGAGGTTTCAGTGTGTTAAGAAATGCTGTCAGGTCTTTGCATCTGAGGTTAAAACATGTATTGTGTACTCTCTTTTATTGTCTTTCCTGGAAAGACACAGTCCAAGCAATTATTTCAGGTTGGTCTCAAACTTGCTAAGTAGCCATGCTTACTGACATAGTAGCTCCTTCTGCTGCATCTTGACTGCTGTAATGACTGGTCTGTCTCACTTTCCAGCCTCACCATCCTAATGTTTGTAAGAAGTAGGTTTTGTCATTATAAGGATTTTGTTGTTAATACTGCTGTTTGTTTGTTCATTTTGGCTGTATTTTGATTAATTTTTCTTCTCTGGGGTCAGGATTTATTGTCACTAACCAAGACAACTGCTTAAGATGAACCTTGGATCCAAAGCTGCTATTCGGTTGTGCATTTTTCTAGTTCCCAGCCTTTTAGATTTCAACCTAAGATAACACATGCTAAAAGTGCATCCTCAAAGTAAACAGATATGACGCATTAAATCATCTTGCATTCCCTTCTGCAAATAAAGGATAATTCATTTCTTTGTTTCTTCTCACTCTCATAATTACCCACAACTCCCTCCGCAGACAAAAGTTCAATCCAAGCCCATAAAAGAAGCCCAGTTGGATTCTTTAGATGAAAGTTTGACCTTTGCTTATATTAATTAGATAGGATTGTAACTCATTGTTTATTATATAAAACTTGAGAAGGCAAAGGAGGAGAGAAGGAGAAAGAAGGAAGAAGGGCAAAAAGAAGGGGTGGGAAGAGAAGCCATTAAGTATGAAAACGTAGAGCCAGAGGACAAGGTTTAATCCCTTTTGGAATCCAACAAGTGTGATGTTTACCATTAATTAGAGAATTTTCAAGTAGAATTCTTATGAACACCATTTAAATGAAGTTTTATCCATTTAAATGGATAAATGCAACCCAATAATGTTTTGATTTCAATGTTAAAATATGTTATGCAGCCTGATAAAACTCCAACTTTACCACATATTTAATTCCAGTCATTTATAATTTTATACAGTCTGCACTATGCTTAAAATGTTGCTTACTCTAATTAGCTTATGGTCAACAGGATCTTTAATTAGAACATTGGTAATCTGTCCCCTGAAGCATTTCATGGAGTGTGTTTATGGTCCAGGATGGTTATCCTAATGAACACAATGATTAAAAAGTACCATTAAGTAGAAATGAAATAAAATACCCTTCAGGGCTACAAGATTTTTTTAAAGAAAAGAGCAGTTTTTGTTCAGAATTCAGTATTAAAACTATCTGCAAATTTGAAGAGTGTTTCTTTAAAACTATACCGATAGTAAATGTTATTAGACGACTTTATTCTGACAGTGATGAAAGTTAGATTCAAAAGAACACTGCGTTAGCTTTTTTAAAGTAGCTAATTCATTGAAGCGGTTCTAATGGTAGCCTTCATATTGCTAAAACTGATTAAAGGTCATATGCACAGTGGAGAAATTTTGTGGAGAAAAAAAAAAATCTGGCTGTGTGTACTTGGATAATGTGGGGCTCCAGGGGAAAAAAATCCATCCTTGGAGTCACTCGGACGCTATTGTCTCATACATCATTATCTCATATCATCTCAAAGGTGATGGTTACTTGCAGTTTTGTGATTCTAGTTAGATGGTTGTGTTTCAGTAGATAACACAATTTACTGAAGTATTTTAATCATTTTCTTCATAATTCTATTACACAAAATTTTGTACGTTGCTTGGTATCTCAATCTATATCTCCTGAAATCTATAAGACAAGAACATGATATATACCAATGTCTGTTATTACTAAGCATTATAGTATGCCAAAATCCACTTCAATTACTAGAATACAAATTTGCGATTCTATCCATCTTTCATTACTACTATTGGGTACACTTTCCCCTGGTGTCTTCCTTACTATTTATATTAATTTTAAACCACAGACTTGTCTTGACTTAACTTGATTCATCTTAAGCAACTAAATTTGATGAGTTTTCAAAATCCTATTCATTAATAAGTATCTCTATATTTATTATGATACTGAAATTCAAATTTATTGCTGTATCTGAAGGTTACTAGAGACCAAATTTAGCAAACTGAAAGCAGTAAATAAAGAGAAAGTCATTGATGTTGACTTTCCTACAGAAACAAGACAAAATAAAACACAATCAAAAAACTACAGGGAGGTTTTTTAATTTTTTTTTAAATATACATATTTTATCTAATGTGGTGAGTAGGAATGAATGAATTAAATGATGACAATGATATAATGTGATGAAGTAGTAAATCTAGGCAATGGGCAGTAAGTGACTCTGATGAAAGGGAAAGAAGAGAAGCAAAGAGGGGGACAAACATTGTTGCCATTGACAGATGCTCATCATATACCTAATATGTTCTCAACATGTTGAATCTAGTCAGACCAGGAGTCTATATTTAACCCCTGATTGACAGGAGAGGAAGCTGAGTGAAGGTTTTTAATGATTCCCCGAGGAGTGCAGCAAAATTACCGTACAACCACAACTCTACAAACTGACTTCTTATTCTGTTCAAAATGACTGCCAAACAATATCAGGGGAGGAAGGTGGTATAATAAAAGAGGCAAATTACGACTTGCCAATCAAAGGCTGTTTATCTAATAGTGAAGCAAAAATAGTTAATGCTATTAATGCATTGCAGTAAATATGCTTAGTATAATACAAACATTATTTATTTAAAGATACACTCTGGAATAGTTAAAGCAGAAATGATAAGTGGCATCCCTTTAAAGTAATTCAGCTTTATAGATTTAAAAATAAAATCCCACAAATGGATGAGTTTTGAAACTGGGTAATCTGTACCTGAGGCTTACTGTTCTAATCGCTGTTAACATATTGGGCATTTTTCATAATAATGTTTGATTTTTGGGTATTTTTTTGTTTTTGTTTTTGTTTTTTTTCTTTTGTTCTTGCTTTTGTTTTCCTTTATTCCCAAAAGTAAAGTAGGGTCGACCAAGTTTTGTTTGGTGTGTTGAAGAGTTACCATAATAAAAGAAAAGGAGAACCAGTATTCCCTAATTACTTCCAAATACATAGGCAAAGAATGAGAAAATCTGATTACTAGTAAAATCCCCAAAATGAGAAGCAGCTAGCCAAATATGAATAAGTTTGCATGGAAGAAAGACAAGAGAATTCCAAAAATTACCTTGGAAGACAAAATTCATGTCTCATGTAACATGAGACCCCATTGAGGCATAATATGGCAAGAGTAACATTTATTTTGTACTCTTTCGAGCAATGGAATTTATGTATAAAGGCTCTATCTATTCCCAGTGAGTATTGACTAGGTACCAGAATATGCCAACACCAAATTATATATCCGTGTAATATGGATTATTTTGGATCAACTGTGGCTAACTTTCATGGTGTATCTCATGCTACAGCATAGGAAGATAAAGTGACCTTCCCTTCACCCTCCTATACTCACTGGCTGCATTCTTAAAACAAATTGATCAGAAATAGGTGTACCAACCGATGTATAATGAAAGGTTTAGTATATCATGAAGAACTGTGGGAGAGACTGGAATGCAAGACATGAGCACAGTCATGAAAGTGAAAATGAATCCAAGTTTGCTTTTCTAGTTATTATTCTGTCACGAGTTTTGGTTTTTGTTTTGTGTTTTTGTTTAGGTGGGGAATAAGTACATAAAGTATATCCATATTGAGAGCATAAAATCTGATTTTAAGCTTCACAATTCTGTTCCAAATATCTGTTCTACGTGTACAGGACTTCACTGAATTGTATGGACTTTAAAGCTAATTAACTTTGGTGTGTAGTATATTCATTTGCATGCTTTTTATAATAAAATTTATGAAATAGAAAAGAAAAAGAGTTCTCCAAAGAATGAAAATTAAACAATTTAGCCTAGTAACAGAGGCACATATAACACGTTAATCTAAGTGGGAGAAATAAGAAAGACTACTGCTATTGACAGACCTGAGCAGTTAAGAATGGGTTTTTCCCATCCACACTGAGTGCTCCCCAGGAGGTCAAAGTAATGTCTAGGGTTAGCTTTCCTATAGAATAGTGATTCTATACTTATATTTCTACAATATGGAATTCTGTAGTATAACCTGTTAACTTCCCATAAAAAAAAAAATAAAGAAAAATCTATTAGGAGAAGCTTCAGGGCTTTTGGTGATATGCTATAGCTGCTGGTTCTCAGCAATAGTTGACACAAGAAAATCCACATTAAAGGATATATATATATATATATATATATATATATATATATATATATAAAATTTGGCCTAGCATATACTAGTGCCTCTCCAATACTAACTGGGAATAGATGGAGCCTTTATAATTAAATTCCGTTGCTCAAAAGAGTTAAAGGGTAAATTTTACTATTGTCATATTATGCCTCAGTGGTGTCTCCTTACCCAGTGTTTTATGTAGCTTCTGGTAGATGGGTATTATAGTCTCTCTCAGATTCAGAAAGTTCATTAGAGTATATGTTATATCCTTGAATATATAGGGAAGCCAGCAGAATACAGTTGTCTCATTTTGCAGTACCTTATCTCAATGGCAAAACACTGGTACAGGAATGTCATCCTTTTTGACTTCCATCACTTATACCTGTTAGGAGACAATTTAGCTCCGTTTTCTCTCATACAAGGAATCTTCTAAGAATGCATAAGAGTGTTCATACCTTCCATTCCTTTCTTCTTCTTTATTAGAAGCTAGACTGATGACTCAGATTAAAGGATCAGAATATGTCAAAAGTTACTAAATTCCACCTGCGAGACCAGAAAGTCACACAGATACTGCAGCCTCCTTCCTGTCTGTAAACTCTTGATCACTTGCTTTGTCTACTGTGAGAAAGTGCATCCTATAAGGTGAGGTGCTTCTTAGAAAATATGTATTGCAAGAAACTCACAGAACTTAAGCTAACACACAATGGATAATCAAGACCTTGATTCCAAGTATGTGAAGCAAAATGGAGGTGAAACTTCTAGTCATGCCTTTAGAAGAGATCTGACTCTCAGCTGAAGCCTTGATTGTAGACTTAGAAAAATTCTCGAGGTAGGATCACCCAGCTACACCTGGAACTGTTCAGTCATAGATAACATAATAAATCAGATATTATCTATTGTTTAGTTTGCTTACTTTAGAATTGGTTACAGTTTTGACTTATAGGTAAATAAAACATGCTAACTTGGTGTCCTTTTCTGAATCATCTGTTTGTCAAAGAATGTGATACAGGAGGAGTTATGTAGCATCACTATATCCAGTATACAAGGTAGATTATATTGGATAGTAAATAGTTATTAATTTCATTGTATAAATAGTATTGCAGTCAGATGAATGTTAACAATACATCAAATATTTTTCTATGTTTCTCTTGCACTTACAGTCACCATAGCAGCCCTCTGTGGGAGGTTCAGTCACAATTTATAATTTATATTTAAGTGAGGAAGCTGAGGTCCAGGAACTTTACTAAGTGATGGTTTGTTACTGAGATTGTGATTATCTAGTTATAAATTTCATGCTGTCTCTACCATGATTTTTGTTTGTTTGTGTTTTTGTTTTTGTTTTTGTTTTTTCAAGACAGGGTTTCTCTGTATAGCCCTGGCTGTTCTGGAACTCACTCTGTAGACCAGGCTGGCCTCGACCTCAGAAATCCACCTGCCTCTGCCTCCCAAGTGCTGAGATTAAAGGCATGAGCCACCATTGCCCAGCTCTCTACCATGATTTTGAATACTATATAGAAAAAAATCACTTGTTCATACATAGCAATGGAACTTATTTTCTTAGCATCTGCATTATGTTTTTTCCTTAATACATGTTTAACAATATTATCTACCATTAATTAATAGTTAATAATTTGCTCATATGTATGTGTGAGTTTGTGAAATGGCATATTTGAAAGCCAGAGAACAACTTGGAAGAGTTGATTCTCTCTTTCAACCATGTGGGTCCTGGGACTACACATCAGCTTGACAACCTAGGCAGTAAGCACAGTTACCTGCTGGGTCATTTCATGGGCTCAGTAACAATATTTAGAGACGCTGAATTTGTAAGCTCCAAATTACTCTTGTTTTTGCTATAACATTTGCTAATTGTTTAAAATTATTTGAACGCTCTCAAGTAATGAGAGATTCTTAAGTAATTTTAAAATGAAAAAAAAATCCTTCTAAATCAGAAGAATGACATCACATTATGTGAATTAAGAAATGTGGAAATAAAAGTTTCAAGATTCCCCATGATTTCTTTGAAATAAAATACAAATTCCTTGATGTAACTCCAGAAAACATGAAAATAAAGTTTATTTCTACAATGATTTTTCTCAGAATTGTATAAAATTTCATTTTCCCCTTTTCCTATACATGTTGGTGGTGCCTGATCAACAGAGTTTCCCTTTTATTTCCTAAAACTTCAACTGCACTGTTGATCAAGTCAAGAAAAACAAATGCAGATTTGGAATTGAGACTAACAATGTGTTATGAGGGGAGACAGAGGCAATTGTAGATGACAGCTTCCTAGTGATCCACAGTCAACTAACTTGTTGCAGCGGGGGAGTACATTAGTGAACACAGGACAAAACATATGTTTGCCTTCTTAACAAGAAACAGAAAGACTCCAACTGAAATCTTTTCAAAATGGGATCCTGGAGTGCATATGTTTTCAATTCCCGATCTTTCCTATGGGGATAAAAATATCTGTTATTTTACAGTTTTCCAAAAATGATATGAAGCTAATTTGTATATGTAAAACTGCATTAATTATTATCATATGGATGTAAACTGTTACCTTACTGTGTCCAATAGGATAATATTCTCTTTGTTTGTATTTTTAAGATAAGGCCTTGCTATACAGAGGGCTGTTCTGGAACTCATTATGCAGGCCAAGCTAGACTCTAAGTCACAGAAATCTCCTTGCCTCTGTGTCCGAACTGCTGGGACAATGGTGTGTGTCACTACACTTGGATAATTATTAACATTATTTTTAATCTGATAATAGTTAAGCTTTACTTTTCTTATAATTTGCAAAGTATGGCTTTTGATTTGCTATAGATTTAGAATAATAGTACAGAAATGATGACTTAGGTTCATGAAATATTGTAATATGATGTAATATGATTATTCAATCATATTGTGGACAATGTTCTACACACAGAACTTTTGCTGAATTATTAGGGTGTAAATGACTGTAATAATCATAAGTAAATTACAGTCATAAATTCACCCTAAATTATTAAGAATATATATCATATAATACTACTATTAATAAAGTCATTTTTTATATATTATACTTCAATGAACAAAATTAGAATATTTACAGTTGGTACAATACTCTGGCTTACCTGCTGTTTATATTCAAACTTTGATAGTTGTCTTTTGTTGCTGTATGTCTACCCATTTCTCCTAACAGTACTTGCTTCCATGAAGGAAACTGTTAGCCTGTTCAAATACTTCGGGTTTATTATCTTGATACTATTTAAGTATAAGTTAATTTTGTACTATGTACATGTGCCTTATATATCTATTGAGAATGTACCAGAATATCATTTCTCAAACTATTTTTGGAAGATCTCTAAGAAGCAATAGGGAGCAAAAATACTCTTTGATCTTCCCAAGGAAAAGAGAAAATAGTATAGGTTCCTGTGAATTCCATTCTCCCTTCCCTTCCTTCTTCCTGGCTTTTCTTTTATTTCCCTTTCCTTGTTTTTTCTTTCCTTCTTTCTTCCTTCCTTTTTTTCTTCTTTTCTGACAAGTTGTCATGTCATCCTGGCAAGACGCAATTTACTCAATCAAGAATACCTTTAAATGTCTCTTCCTCTCTCCTTCTACCATCAGAGAGCTTGGATTATAGCACCATGCAGGTTATTTTTGTGTTGAGGATCCAACCAGGGATTTTGTGTGAGAGTCAAGCACTCTTGAGTTATACTTTCTGCCTCCTTTGTAATTCTAACAGATCAATGGCAATCTAGTTTCTTTGAAAGCTTTAGAGTTGTTCCATAAAAATAAAAGACAGCTATCTGTTATACCAATTTGGTATTAGTTGTCCTTTAAATAACTTATGAAGAAAAGGAACCAGCTTTGGACCCTCACTTATATATTATTAGTTGCATTGTGTATTATATCTGTAGCCTTAAAAACTACTATAGAATGTGCTGTATTTATCTTTGGCTTAAATTTCTAAAGGTCTGTTTACATTCACAGAATGCCACACTATAGGCAGATACAGATATTTTGTCAACTAACGTTTCCCAATTGAAGCACTCCTTACAAGGAGGGGATGAGGTAAATTTTCTATTAGACGTCTCCAGAGCTTTACAACATTTCTGAGTTTCTAGGAGGCTGAATGTTCTTTGTGATTTAAAGGTTTAATATGGATGGATTTAAGCTAATCAAAAAAAATCAAGAAGAACTGAAGTGTTCACTTCCATTTAGTTTTAATAAGTATAAATTACTGTTATATAATTTTGCTGATATAAGATGATAATCTAATGTACAATATGGTGGGCAAAATGAAACAAATCATATAACCCATTAACCTAAAATGTAGAACTTTATAAATTGTCAGTGAACACTGGCAACATTGCTATTATTATATTTCAGGGTTTGTTGGTTTGTTTTTAATCATATGCATACTTGTTACGTAGTTTGTATGCTTTGACACACATATTTTAATTTGTGCTTTCAAACACTTTGTTTTATTTGATTTGATGAGTCCATATTATTGTTTTATTTAGTTTTAAATGACAGGGTCTTTTGGAACCCAGAATGGCCATGGAGTCTTTGCAGACGAGATGACCTTGACCTTGTTCTCTTGCAGTATCCTCAGACTTTAATTATCTAAGATAACAGACCTAAGCCACCACATTAGTTTTATAGAGTGTTAGGGACTGAACCTAGCTTTATTGAATGCTATGAAAGTATTCTACCAACAGAGTTATATCATGAGCTCCACTGTTTGAAACTGAGACTACTATGTTATTGTGAAGAGATTGTAACATTTGTATATAGCTAGAGAGAATCTCAGGATGCTGTGGAGCTGTATTTTTTCCAGAGCTCAGTGTCATTTACCTGATTTACCTTTTTAACCAATGGCCACTCTTTATTGTCCAGAGTCACCCGGTTAACTGTGGGATAACTACAAATTTGTAAAGTTTATCTTGTGAACTTCAGCCAATTACGACCTTAGTCTGAAGGTCTAGCTCTACCTTTAGGAAACATTAAATCATAAATTGATCTCCTGGCAAATATCACTACAAAAACATTGTTGTCTGAACAAAAAGAAAAATTATAATATTCCAAGCTTCTTAAAATGTGGTAAATGAGGGCTGGAGAGATGACTCAGTGAGTACAGTGGCTTGTAAACAATCTGAGTCAATACTCAGTCCAGTAGTAGGAAGAGAAACAACTAAATGTGCACTGTAGAACACCCACACACACACACGCATACATTAAATAAGTACAAAATAAAAAATGGTAAATGAAGCCACATAGTATAGAGTTTAGACACAGTTTCATGTTGGAGATTAGCTTAGGGGATTCTGAATGATCAAGCTATTAATATCTGAATTAAATATACTAATTTTTATTTAAAATACTGGTTTGATATATTAGCTTCTCTGTATAGCAGGTCATAACTAATGACATTATTAAAAAACTTTGATTTATGAGTCTACCAATGTCAGAGTTCCTACTTTTACATTAGATTTATCTTACATATTGACACATTTTTATAAAATAAAAACAAACTGATAAGTAATATCCAGTGCTTTATAAACTCCCACACAAATATTCTAACATTTGACTTTTCTGTATTTTTTTAATTGTTGAAGATATATCACAACTTTTTATTACCTTTTCTTTTCTCAAGTATGCATTTCCGCCGAGGCCTACAGGAATTACATCAGGTAGATAAAGTACTCACCTTACTTTATAAATTGGATTTTTTTCTTGCATTTAAATACATTAGTATCCAATGGAGAGGTAACTGATGTTTTGTTGCTGTTTTGTTTGTTTGGGTGATTTGGTTTGTTTTTAAAATAAGATGGCCTCAGCAATTCAATACATAAAATAAGAAGTCTGGACTTTTGTCTCCTTGAGTTCACAGTCGTTGTATTGAATATTTTGCATGACCAGTAATGCCTATGTATTCCTCTTCAGAGTCTTCACTGTATTAGCAAACCACAACTGTACCCTTCTTGATCCTGTTAGTATGGTTATGCTGCATTAAAGCAAGGAAAATGGAATCAGGAGATGTACGGATCAGTACTAAAGTTTAACCTAGACATGGGGATATCACAGTGGATCACTCAAAATCTGGGGAAAGGCCAAATGGCAATTGAACTTGCACTCAATTCACTATGCTTTGCATTATTTTAATGGCATTCATCTTAACAGGTTTTAAATATCTGTGGGGCTGGGTATAGTCTGGAATCTCAGTAGATGGATGTTGATATCTTTTCCCTTATCAGGGAAACAATTCAAATTATCTTTATTGGATACGTATAAGGGAGAAAGGGGACAGTGGAGCATAAATGTAACAAAAGGGTTTATATACAACTCATAGCTGAACTTAAGAGCTTCATGTCTGATTCATTTTCCCTAGGGATTAGAAAGCTTTGGTAACAGGGTTATCCAGTGTTAAATTTTACATTGTTTAAGTCATCAAAGCAAGGAGCCCAATTTAATGCAGAATGTATAGGTTTTTGTACTTCTTTAATTTTATTTGTTTTGTTTTCAAAACGAGTTTCATTTTCCTAAGCTAATGTTGCAAGTACTAAGTAGTCTTGAAATTCTGATCTTCTTGCCTTCACTTCATGAGTGTGGGGATAATTCCTGTAGACCACTATTTTCAGTTTTTGTACATAGCCACTAGCATTTTTAGCATGCTAAGTTCCTTTAGATCAGTGAATTTCAATATTCCTGACATTGTGACCCTTTTATACAGTTCCTCATGTTGTGGTGATCTCCAGCCATAACATTATTTTTATTGCTATTTAATGCAGCAGGTTTGCTACTGACATGAATAATAATATAAATATGTGACATCTGATATGCAAGATATCTGATACATGACCCTTGTCATGTTGAGAATCACTACTTTAGATGATCATGAATCTTTAAGGTGATTCTTTGACAATAGTATTCAGGTGATGGAATGGCAAATATAATAAATATTGACTGATAAACAGTTTTCAAAGAATGACTATATCATGCTTTTAAAACAATTTACATTCTGTAATCATTGACAGTTTGTAATTTTGCTCTATGGGTTTTTTGACTTAAAATACTCAAGAAACATACACAGTCTCTTCTTGATATATTTTAAGGGTTCAGATAAAATAATTTTAACCTCTAGTATGTGCAATATGAAGCATTGAGTTGGAACCATTTAAATAACATAAAACCAAATGCAACTCATATATTAAATAAAAAAGAGAATTATCAAGCCAGGAAAACAATCTGAAAGATATTATTTTTTATGACAGACGATTACTTTTAAAGAAAGCAATATACCTATGTGTCATGAAAATGAGGTGATTTTTACAAGGCAATTTATTGGGTCAAACAAGCCAGTTCTCTTCTGGCCTGTGGATCCCATTTCCTCCAGTTAGGAATTAAAGGGCTTTCAGTGTGATCATTTCAGCTGGTGTGCTTTTAGTTTTTTAATAGCTTCTAGCTACTCACCACAATGAACTTAATACCATGAGTTAGTAAGCATGGTTCCTTTTAATCAGAAACCTGCTTACTATTGCCTCAAGTATAGAACATAATCTCAATTTTATAAATACGTCTATATAGTTTTTCAACCACACTAAAGCAAGAACTTAGAGTCTCCAGAGACATCACCTTATTCTCCTCACCATATTTCCAACATGGTCACCTCATTAGTTGAATTTGATGGAAGTGTTCATGTCATTCCGCAGAATTCGATGAGAGCAGCTTCTAGGAAGTCCTTTAGGCTACTGTTACCGCCATATAAGCTGTTTCCATCCCATGAACCTATCCTTTGTACTATAAAGGTTTGATGAGCAATTTGAGCAAAACTCAAAATCACATTTGTATTTCTAGATGGCAAAGGGCCGTATCCTCATAAGTCCTTCACAAGTAACATGTGGAAGAATGAATTTTCTGATGGAAGTGGTCTCTTAAGGTTCGGTATCAACTAACCCGGATCCCTCAGGGGTCCCAGAGACCCATTTTCCGAAGAGTATACATGGGCTTGCCTGTGGCCCCTGCTACACATGTAACAGAGGACTGCCTTATCTGGACTCAACGGGGAAGGATGTGCTTAATCCTGTAGACACTTGATGTCCCAGGGCAGGGGGATGCTAGTGGGGTGAGGCGGAGTGGGTGGGGGAAACAAAGGGGAGAAGAGATGAGTAAAGAGCTCGTGGAGGGAGGATTTGGAAGGAGGCAACATTTGGAATGTAAATAAATAAAATATGTTTTTAGAAAAAAAGAATGAATGAGCTCATACTCCATTCTCACATGCTTAACTTACATGTTGACTACTGGCTTACTCTTTCACTTGGGTTTGTGTTTCCATGTATGTGATGTGTACAGGAGAGTCTCTCCCAGATTCCAAAAACAAGGTAATACCAAAAAACAAACACACAAACAAACAAACAAACATACAAACAAACAACATGAAGTATAGCTCTTACCTGGTTCAGGGAAGCATCGTTGCTCTCTCTTGGTTGCTTTGTTTTCACTCCTACCTTAATGGATACTCTTCAAAGGCTCCTTACTGCCCAGCATGCTATCAAACATTTTACAGTTTTAGAGACTTTCTTTTGAAACTGTAAATACACACACACACACACGCCCACACACACACACGTGTGTGGGCGTGTGTGTGTGTGTGTGTGTCTCTCTCTATGTGTGTGTGTGTATGTATATATATTGTATACAATATATATTGTATTGTATGCTATATATATGTATTTGTGTATATATATATATTGGGCAAGTATCCAGAGATGTCTCCCAATACTTGCCCCAGTTCTTATTTATGAAATCCTGTAAATGCTTTTATTTGGTCCCAACATAATAATAGGTCAAGATAATGTGTTGTCTTATATTCAGTCATTTAATGATGTAACATGTAGGTATACCCAAACTAGCTCAATAACAGCTTTAAAAGTCTTAATATTAAATTACATATCTTCTCAGAAAATTTGTAATGCATTAATGATCAATAATATTTCTATACTTTCTGTTTTATTTTGTTTGCATTCCTTTATTGTGTGTTTAGAATTCTGGAGAATATTTGTCTTTGTACGAATAAAAAAAGTATTAAAAAGAAGTAAAGAAGAAAGTGTACACTTATTTTGAAATCAATAACCAAAAGATGACTATTTTCTTATAAGAGATGGGTTTATTTTTTGCTGTAAATTTTGTATAGTTAGGCATAAAAACAAAAACCAAAAATACAAGCAAAACAACAACAACAACAAAAATAAAAAACAAAAGCAACAACAACAACAAAAAACACTATATGGCTCAAGATAGTTTGAAACTTGCTATGTAGGTGATACCCATCTTGAACTCACAGGGATACTACTGAATCAGTCTCCCAAATTCTGAGATTATAGATTGAGCAACAAATCTGTGCTTAAGAAATGTAATTTTTAAGATTCTCCTTACATACCATTAATATACTAAAGAAAATTTATCTTGCATGGAAGCTGTCTTTGTTCAGGTTTCCATTGCTGTGAAGGGACTTCATGACCAAGATAACTCTTATAAATGCAAATTATTATTATTATTATTATTAATTATTATTATTATTTGGCAAAGGCTTATACTTTCAGAGGTTCTGTGATCCTCCAAAGGGCTTGGATCACTTCTCCAGCTCTGCCCTCTGTAGCACTCTAGTCTCTGGTTGACTCCAATCCTTTGCTATTGCTCTTGTTGGAGGTCGTCCTATGGCTCTGGCATCTCTGATACTCTGAGGTCTTCTGCTGAAACGAGCCTTCACAATATAGCCTCTAAACAGACTTTCTTCATGGTTCCAAACCTCAAATTCTTTGCTTGAATCCTTCAGTCCCAGGCCATCAACTGCAACTTAGGCTGCCCCTTTAACAATGGTTTTTACCCCCCTCTCAGAGTCCCAAGCCTCAGCTGCTTTCCATGACCCCTTAATGCTTTCAGTCAACATAGGACCACCTGGGTGATCTTAAATACATTCCCAAATCCACCTGCAGCATGAGGTACATCCTTGGTTAGCTCTGAAACAGAGCTTCTCAGAAAATAT
Source organism: Rhynchomys soricoides (assembly GCA_019843965.1). Taxonomy (NCBI): domain Eukaryota; kingdom Metazoa; phylum Chordata; class Mammalia; order Rodentia; family Muridae; genus Rhynchomys; species Rhynchomys soricoides. The sequence goes on from JADRCH010000012.1 coordinate 11,165,414, forward strand.
TTCCCAGATTTCATGTCAGCTATTATGCTGATCACTTCTTAATTCCCACTAATATCCTAACCCCAGCTAAGATTAATTATCCCAGTAACCCTGTCAACTCTTGGCTCTAAAGCTAGTGCAACAGGGGCAACATTGAAGAATTCTGCATTTTGTGAGGCTAGACTATGCCCCTTCTATTACATCATCATTAACTCTCTGTTTTCCAACTTCTTCAAAGCCTAGGCTTGGCTGTCTTGGAACTTTCTCCATAAACTGTTGTTGAACTTATGAGTTCTGCATGTCTCTCTCTCCTGAATACTGGGATTAAAGGCATGTACCGCCACACCTAGACCTAAGACTTTCTTTATCTGGAACTTGGTCTGTATCAAGCTGGCCTTGAACTCTGAGATCTGCTTGCATCTGGCTGTAGTTCTTTCCAAATATAGTCAAGGTGACAAGCAAGAAGAGCTATCATAATTCATCCCTTTACAATTTGACACACAATTTGGACATTTGACATTATGTCCAAATGAAAGAATTAACCATGTTGCAATAATAGCTAGATATAACTATGCCTTGTTCAATTGCAAACACATAAACAATAAGCTTAGCTGGATAGGATCTTGCCCTGAAGTCAGTAGCACTCCTTTAATCTGCTGTGCTCCATTTAAATTCATGGTGACTTTTTAAATAATTAAACCATACATTTTTTATTTTTTTTCTTTAGTTTAGCCACAGGGAGATTCTTTAGACAAAGGCAAAATGCAGCCACATTATTCACCAAAACATTGTAAGAATGATCTTTGTGAAACATACTATTAATTTCTGTCCTCTAAAACCTCTTGATCCTGGACTCCAGAATTCAAAAAACCCTCAGTACCAGTGCCTTCTATATTGCTACTAAGATGGCCCATTAAGCCCCACTTAAAGCATTCCACTGCTTTTCAAACCCAAAGATCCACAATCCATATTCCTCCAAACAAACACATAGTGAGGCCTATCACACCTTTGGTACCAACTTCCGTCTTAGTGGGTTTCCATTACTGTGAAGACATCATGACCTTGCCAACTCTTATAAAGGCAAATATTTAATTGGGGCAGGTTTACAGTTTCAAAGTTTAGTTCATTATCTCATATTAGAAAGCATGGCAGTATGCAGACAGGCATGGTAATGGAGAAGGAGCTGAGTGCTCTATATCTTCATCAAAAGGCAGTAGAAGTGGATTGGCTTCTGCAGGCAGCCAACTGCAGTGTCTTTCTTCTGAACTGGGCAGAGCTTGAGCTTAGGACCTTAAAACCCACCTCCACAGTGGTACAATTCCTCCAGAAAGGGCACACCTACTAAAACAAGGCCATACCTCTTAGTAGTGTTTCTTCGAATGGGCCAAGCATTTTCAACCCACCATAGAAGCTGATGAATATTTCTTAGACTTATACAATATTGGAATTGAGTCATTCTTGTAGACCATCCTGTTTATTCATTTTTCTTATATTTCATATATTTATTTATACAGAAAATATTGATAAGCTGTCTATCTTTTACTCAGAATTATTCAAGTGTTTGTGGATGATGGCAATGTGTGGAAAGCTTATACATTTACAAACTACAGGCACTCTTGGTTTTGTTATTTGAACTTTGTTGAGTGTAGTAGAAACATTGGGCAATCTACCTAGAGCTAAAGACTCTGGGATCTGGTTTTCACCAGCTCTCCAGAAACTCATTATATAATTCAGAATTGAGTCATTGCCACTATTCTCCTCATGGAATGGTTCTCAGCTTAATACATCTAATGATTTAATAATATAAAATACAACTTAAATTCTTAATAATAGCATCTGTAGTCCCAACACCCAATATTCATAGCTTTCCAAAGATTAGTTGTAAAATCCTTGTAACTCCTAACAAGAAGATCACATTATCGTAATGAATCACAGAGAGACTGAGAAGGAATATATTGATTAACAGTATATAAAATCTGCTAATTCTATACAATTAGCAGTGCATTTACTATGGCATGCAGATTGAATTCATACAAAGTGGCATATACAATATAGAAAACCTAGCAGGAGATATCCCAACTGATAAAAATGTAGGCTGCAAAACAGTATTTCCTGCTTCTGTAAACTACTGAGCAAGATATCACATTGTACTTGCAAATGAATTCTCATTTAATGTACACCTGAACCAAGTAAAATGTGTTTTCATATATTCAGATCCACCAGCACTTTACCACTCTCCATGTCGCAGGATAAATTGCTTTGACAACACACGTCATGTTTACTAAGAATAACAATTAATCATTCAAATTTACATTTGAATTAAATGTTTTCCAGGATAACACTTTAATTTTATTCTCCCTTTTATAATTTCACCTGACAAATTAAATGACTTGAAATAGAAAAGGATTTTCAGTAAAATTATGACTTGTTATTATGATCTATACAATCATATAAATCTTTTAACACCATGCATATCTTAATTTTACCATCAGTCATACATATAAAGATTCATTGTAGTTTATCCAACAGATCTCCATCTGGAGGATAAACTCCTGTTCCTTAATACTGAAAATCTAACTATAAAGATTTCTTAAAAATGACGATAATGGGATATTTTATAGTCACTTCCCAAGGCTGGTATATAATTTTACCCCATGGCAGTTTACTTTATAAAACCTTTTAACAAATCAGTATAATGAATAGTTAAAATTAAGTGATGTTATTCACAGATTTATATAATAAGTTTCAGAAAGGAACTTCAAGTATATGGCGATGGTTATTCCTCATTGTCAATAGGAAAAAATTTAAAATCCTCTAGGAGACACAGCTTTGGGTATATTTGGAAGAATTTTTCCAGATAGGATTAACTCAGGATGGGAAATATACACCAAATGTAGGCAGCAATATCCCACAGGTTCAGGTCCTGGGTAGAGTAAAAAGATTCCTCTTTTGTTTGTTTGTTTGTTTGTTTCTTAATGTGTAGTAATCAAGATGGAAAGACTCCCAGCCCAATTAACCTATGACCTCTGCCATATTTCCCCATAGTGACAAAAGAAACTACTCTTTCAAATCATGAGCCTAAATCAAACATTCCTCTTAGAAGCTGCTTCTAGTCAGATATTTTGTCGGAATAAGAAAACTAAACAAATTGTATTAAGATAATTTTGTAAAGTATATTCAACAATATTTTCTATAATATAACTATAACAAACATGTAAGTTAGCAAAATAAACTTGAGTATCCCAAACCATAAAAATTTTTGAAATTACAAAAATGTACCATATATAATTTTATTTTAAAACCAAGAGAACTTTTATCCTGATGACTTCTTTTGAATATATGTTAAGATTTCCTTTCCAGTATATTTTAAATACATTAAAATACTATGTTAATTTTACATACTTATTTCTCTTGATCACATAATGATGATAACATATATGGTGTTTTCCTAAATTCCAGACCCTGGAGATCAGTGGTTCTTAATTTGTAGATCATGACACCTTTGGGAGGGTCAAATGGACCTTTGAGAGGGGTCACATATCATATATCTGAAAATCAAATGTTTATATTACAATTAAAAACAGTAGCAAAATTACAGTTGTGAAGTAATAACAAATAATTTTATGGTTAGGGGTCACTATAACATGAGGAAGTATACTAAAAGGTTGCAGCATTAGGAAGGTGGAGGACCACTGATAAAATAGTCTTGTAACCTTCATCTCATTTTCCTGGAAGTAATCTTGTCAGTGTGGAGAATATACTATAATACCTTATCCAATAGTTTCCTTGTGATGATCAATATTTACATAAGAGCAGACAATTTCTTATATTGATTCTTAAACCTAGAGAGTATTTGAAATTATTATCTGTTCACTTTGTTCTACATGTCCAGCAGCTACTAAAAACCAGGAGACACTGAAGTTTGTAGGGCTATAGTAAGTTTCCCAGTGTTGGGGATATAGAAACTGCTGAGAATGAATTCAGTACTGAGTGATTCAGACAAGCATCTGTTCTGTAGAGCTTATCTTCTACAGTTGCAGCAGATACACAACTGTCAAAAAATACCATGGAATAAGAAAGTATTACAGTCACCATGACCATATTAAAAATAGCAGCTAGACATAGCTATCAGATAGAGATAGCTAGAGACAGTGGAAAGTGAGGAAAGATGGGGAAGGTTACTTGGGTTTCAGTAGCTGGAGAATAATTAACAGAAGAAAAACATTGACACAGACACAGAAAGAGGAAAGACTCGTGGTTAGAGTGGGCAACAGACAGTTCAATGAACATAAATTTCAGCTTTGTAATTTGGCAATTATCAAGCCACAAGACTTCTAGGTGAGAATATCCCTGTTTGATTTCTGATACCCCTTCAGAAAAGAGGATCTTTTATTTTTTTCTCATGATACATGAATTCTTTATGCTAAACAAAACAGATCATAGTAAGACAGGTATTGTAGAGTAAGTTGAGGGAAATGAGTAGCCGTACAGTCTGTGAGCCATGTTTGAAGCTAATTTGAGCTTTTAAATTACTTTGACTTTTTTTTACAGTCCAGTCATTGGCCCCCATTCCTGTCACCCCTCCCAGAGTTCCTCATCCCATTCCTCCTCCCTCTTCAGACACTGTAATCTTTTAGACCCATATCTTGTCTGCAATTAATTGTGTGAAAACTGGTGAATGAGGTTTTGGGGGAGCATCAAGTAAAAGGCTATCAAGTTGGCTGGTTAAATAGCATTATGATACAATGTGGATGAGTTGATTTAGATCCTGTTAGTTGTGTTACTGTGGCTTGTAGAATTGGTGTGTTGTGTGGTACAAACACCTCAGCAGCTACCCCTTTGTAAAGCAACCCTCTGCTTCTGGGATGATTATCACACAAACATATAGACACCAATTTTTTAAAATCCTATGCATATTCCTCTAAGTGAAATTGTTTTTCCCTTTAAAGAAAAAAATTCCCACTCCATTTTTCTGCTTGCACAGTTGTGCATTTTTGCTGTTCTTCTATTAAAACGTTTTTGTTTAGTTTTTAAATGTAAAATGTCATGGGTTTTGCATTCTGCAAAAGATTTCCCCCAATTCTCTGAGTTTTTCTTCCTACTTTTTTGCTGAATTATTATTTTCTCTTCTTTGTTTATATTGAGAGGATACTATATTGGGGGTAACAGCTAATACCCAGTTGGTTTCTGCATTCTTAGCATGTATTTTGACATGGCTTATTTAAAAGAAGAACCTTCTAATCTTCTCATATGTTACCAATTTTATTTTTGCATAACCTGTGTGCATCTTTGAAAGATGCATTCTTATGCTTCTACATTGCAAGCTCTGTTAAATTGCAAGGCTCATTACATGCATTTTAAAGGTACATCTATTCTATTCATTTATGTTTCCTTTTTATTCACTCATCTTGCAGAAGAAGTTTTCTGCAAATAAATAGGGCAAAGAGATGGTAATTTTATTGGTTATTTGTTTCACTTTTTTTGTTTGTTTTGTTTTGTTTTTTGTTTTTGTTTCATTTTTGTTTTTTCTGAGACAGGGTTTCTCTGTATAGCCCTGGCTGTCCTGGAACTCACTCTGTAGTCCAGGCTGAACTCGAACTCAGAAATCTGCCTACCTCTGCCTCCCAAGTGCTGGGATTAAAGGCGTGTTCCACCACTGCCCTACTTTGTTTCACTTTTTAGTGTCATAATGCAAATCCTTTAAAAGGTGCTTAACATAAAAATAAATGAATAAATAAATGTTCAAATATTAAGAATATTCTATTGTAAGAAAATGCTTTTGTGCATACCCTTTAACCCAAACACTGCAGACACAGAGGCAGGTAGATCTCTGAACTTAATGCCAGGCTGGTCTACAGAGCAAATGCCAGGATAGCCAAGGCTTCACAGTGAAGAAACCCTCTTTTGAAAAACTTTTAAAAAGAACAAGATTTTTAATTCACAACATAGTTATTTGATCATTGAACAATATTTGAATGTTTTTTAATTTATCACTTTTTCTCAAAGCTACTCTTTGATTGCACTTTTTCTTGTTCTTTTTTGTTTGCTTGTTTTGATTTGTTTAATATTCAACTGAGAGCCTTTACTATAGCTAGGTGGGACTTCAATCAGGTATTCAGAAACCGAAGTGTAGCTCCAAACATTTAGACCAAGGGGCTCTCAAAAAAAACCCCAACCCCTCCCCCCCCAAAAAAAAACAAAAAAACAAAACAAAAATAAATCTACATTCTGGTATCTCACTCAGCAACTGTAGAGGAAGGTTTGCACTAGAAGGTACTTCAACAGAATCTAGAACAAGTTAGCTGAGCCATCTTGACTTTGGGTTTTTAGAAAAGATCTGGATAATTTTCTTTTCGTTTCGTTTCGTTTCCTTTCCTTTCCTTCTTTCCCTCTTTTACTGTTCATTAATTAATTTCTAAATTTACATCTCAATTGCGGTTTCCCCTCCCTCCTCTCCTCTCAGTCCCTCCCTCTCAACTCCCCTCTCCACATGTCTCCCTCCCTTTCTCTTCAGAGAAGGGATATCAACCCACGTTGGCATATCAAGTTGCAGTTGGACTGCTCGTATCTTCTATTGAGGTTGTACTAGGCATCCCAGTTAGGGGAAAGGATCCAAAGGCAAGCAACAGAGTCAAAGGCAGCCCCTGCTCATGTTACTAGGGATCCCATATGAAGACCAAGCTGCACATCTGTTACAAATGTGTAGAGTGCCTAGGTCTGTTCCATGCATGCTCTGTAGTTGCTGGTTCAGTATCCATGAGCTCCTATGGCCCCAGGTTAGTTAATCCAGTAGGTTTTCTTGTCCAGTCCTTAACCTCCTGGGCTCCTTCAATCCTTCCTCTCTCTCTTCCACAAGACTCCCTGAGCTACTCCAAAATATCAACTGTGGGTCTCGACATCTGTTTCCATCAGCTGCTGAGTGAATTATTTCAGACAAGAGTTATGCTAGACTAGTTATTCTAGACTCCTGTCAGCCAAGTACAGAAGAATCTCACTGATAGTGTCAGGGATGGAATCTCTTCATAGGTGAGCCTCATTTTGAGCCAGTCATTGATTGGCCATTCCCTCAATTTCTGTTCCATTTTCATCACTGCACATCTTGAAGGCAGGACAAATATTTGGTGAAAGTAATTGTGGATGAGGTGGTATTCTCATTCCTCCATTGGAACTCTTGCCTTTTTACAGGAGATGACCATTTTAGGTTCCATATCCACTTTTGCTAAGTCTTGGCTGGAGTAACCCTCATAGATTCCTGAGAATTTCTTTATACCTAAATTTCTAGATTGTCCTAGAGATGACCACTTCTCCGATTTCAGTTCTCTCTCCCAATTGTCACTTCCTCTGTACACCCACCACCTAATCCCTCCTATTCTCACTTAACCTCCCCCCATCCAACCTCCTACTACCACTCAATCCAAATATCTAATCTATTTCCCCTTCTCAGTGAGATGTAAGCAGCTTGCCTTTGGTTCTCCTTGTTACTTAGCTTCTTTGGGTCTGTACTTTGTAGCATTATTTTCCTATAATTTATGGTAAATAGTCGCATATAAGTGAGTAAGTACCATGTGTGTCCTTCTGGGTATGGGTTACCTCACTCAGCATAATATGTTCTAATTCCATTTATTTGCCTGAAATTTTCATAATGTCATTGTTTTTAATAGCTGAGTAATATTCCATTGTTAAATGAACCAAATTTTCTTTATCCATTCTTAAGTTGAGGGACATCTGGCTTGCTTTTAGTTTCTGACTATTATGAATAAAGCTGTTAGAACATTTTTTTGGGCACATGCCCAGAAGTGGTATGTCTAAGTCTTGAGGTAGAACTATTTTCAATTGACCTCACCTGTAAGTGTAATCTAAAATATCACACCATAAATGTAGAGTGGTGAAGTGCAGAGTGGAAGCTGGAGACCACTGAATATTAACTTTGGCTCATGACACCTTTGAGGTCAAAATATGCTGAGTCTGATTGCATTTCAGATATCTTGCATACCAGATATTTGTATTATGATCCATAACAGAAGCAAATGATAGTTGTAAAGTTACAATGAAATAGTTATGGTTGGGGTCACCGTAACTTGAGCTACTGGATTAAAGGGTCCAGAATTAGGAATATTGAGAACCAATGCTATAGAAGAGGGGAAGGCTAGGAAAACCATGATGTTGGAGCACACACACCATTTCAGCTGCACTGGGAGAGCCTTTCAAATTTGCTACAAAATAGCTACAGTTGAAAACAATATAATCTGTTCAGATTTGATTTAAAAATGATTTTTATCATTGTTACCACAAAGCCAAAAGATAAATTGGTAAGTAGTCAATGTTAATTTGATTTAAAATTTTATAATACATGGATAAGGTTTCATTTCATTTCATTTATAAATATATACAGTAATATGTGAATTAAACAATTTTGAAAGACATTAAATATGAAAATCTGAAAGTTGTACAAAAAAATCATCACTTCCATTGTGTTTATCTGAACTTGGTTTTTGCCCTTGCTTTAGAAGTACTAAGGGACTCATATTATACAGGGAAACACTCTGAAAGAATTTCCAACATTAAAGAAACTGAGAATATATATGATGTTCAAGAATAAATTGAGTAATACCACTTAAAGTCATCATTATGATAATCTCATGGTAAAATAAATAGGTTGGCTTATATATTTAGACAAAAAATAAATGTTACTATCCACTATATTTTAAAATATGATTTCTTCCTTTCCACCATCATTTGCAACAAGTACTTTAAATAAGCATCTATATCATGAAGAAAGAATTATGTCCTATAACTAGTGATAGTCAAATAGATGAAAAAATTGGGAAAATCCAGTTCAACAGGTTGATGAGTTTATTTAAAAGCTTAGTTGTGTGAATTATAAAGCAAGCAAACAACAACAAAAGCCCACCACCACCAAACAAACAAACAAACAAAAACAAGCACATTTGTTTTCTCACATTTTATTTTTCAGTATTCTACAAGGATTTTTACTCAAATTCAATTTAGTGTTACACCTATATTACATTAGCTTTCTGATTATAGAAAATTTTGTTTTCTTACACAAATTTTCCCATAAAGGTATTTCCAAATGAAGTCTGCCTTATATCCCAAATTTTAACACTAGGTATTTAATTTTACATGCAGATTTTATTAGTTCTGTAGATATCATAACTAGAAAATTATTGATGAACTTGAAAATTTTAAATAGATTTTTTCTCTGTAATGAGAAAGAGAAATGTATATTGAACTACATCTGTACACATTTTTTTGATATTGTCATATATGATTGACTTTTATTTTTAATTCTAAAAGTATTTACAGTCAAATTTTCTGAATAATTCATCAAGTGAATTTTGAATAATTCTTGAATCAAGTGATTTGCAGACATATACTCATCACTAATATGATTTTTCCTGTTAGATACATGACGTTTAAATTTAAATTCAAGCTAAATCTGTAAGAGACTATTTGTCACAAAATAAATTAAATATTAAATACTGATTCATGTGTTACATACTGCATGGCTCCAGGAACAGACCTGAGTAGCACTGCAAGGAGCTGAAGAAATGACAAACACCTGAACACTGAGGAACGCTGAAAACAGGTGGACTGCACTCTCTGATGGAGCTACCTCAGCACCCTCAGAGCTCAGTTTGTTTATTATATAGGTTGACAGAGGATGTGGGGTTATTTCATACAACTGAATCAAGGAATCAGGTATATTACGTACAGGGGTATTATGCAACGAGGCAGTACTCTTTATGATTTATGGCTAGACAAAGGCAGATTTAGCTAATCTCTATAGGAGGAATTCTGAAAGGAAGCAATATTCATTCTGTACATGGTGAGGGGAGGGCATAGAAAGCTATGGAGCAATGTGCATTTCCTGCATATTCTATTAAATTTCTCACCTGGACCAGAAGAAGGCTTTCCCATCCCTCTGATTTCACACCAGGCCGAAAGACATTGCCATTGTCCCACGGGTCTGTGGTTTGGGTCTTGACATAGCCCTGGCCATATCAATAACACGTGTTCTTTCAGGACTCACTCATTACATTCCGAGTGTTCTCCACACTCCACAACCAAGGTGTATGATACTTTCTTTAATTTTGGTAAAGCTATTTCTTTTCTTAACAGCCTCACTACCGAAGGAGACCACCAGATATGTCTGAAGAATTAGAAATGTCTTACTTTCCTTACCATAATTTTAAGTTATAAAATCATAAACATACCTGAGCCACAGAGACATTTTAGCCAACTTAATGGGAGCGCAATTCTTTTCCTTATACTAAGGCGTAATTTAATGATGTACACTGGCAAATTAATCACTATTATGTTATGAGAATAAGCACTTGTTGCTCTGACAATTTTGCGAAAAGGAAAAATATGAGTAAAACAAAGCACACAAATGAAAAACAATCAAAACAAACAAAAATGAGTAAAACTATAAACATAAAAAGTGAAAGAGTCAGATTCCTGTTTCAAAGGAATTTTCCGAAGCATTGTTGAAAATTGAATGTTCATTAGATAGAAGAGCCTGGTATTATCTAAAATTATAGGGAAACTATTGAAGAACTAAAAACTCATGTTTTGTGTGTGTGTATGTGTGTGTGTGTTGCTGTGTTAAGCTTGGAAAGAAATAGGGAAAGCTTTTGTACATTCTCATGTATGATATTTCAGATAATCAATTTATATTCCTTAAATAGATCACATGTCATTAAAAGCAAATTCTTATTGCATTAGAGGAGAGGCTTATTTAAAGTGGAACACGGGGGAGGTACAGCTGAGATGCAACAGGCTGAACTTTGAGTGGATTGCCTTTTGTCATAACTCTATGGTCCTTTTATAAACTGTCATGAGCATATACACTTTTAATGAGAGCATTCCTAAAGCATGAGTGTACATTAAAAGCAAACCCTCAGCATTCTTTAAAGAACACAGATGGCTGACTTTTAGTCCACCAGGAACCAGGAGAGAACTGTATGGCAGTAAATGCCACAGTAGAATCTCACAGCACTGTAGAGTCTTCTGCTATACCGATGTAAACTTTTATTCAAAAATATGTTTAGGGAGTATGTACATGTGCCAGACATTCTGTTAAAGAATGAGAAAGCATTGCAAGCAAACATGTATTTGCTGTATTTTCTGACCCAGAACTTTCAGTCTAAAAGACAAGATTGATAATCACAAACATTCTACAACTAAATGTAAAATTTTAATATATGGTAAAGTTGGCAGATAGTGTGAATGGTTCTGACCTAGGCACCAGCAAAATCACAGAGGACTTTGCTTCTTAATTAGGAAATTTCAAAACAAACATAATCTTCACTTGGTGAACTCGAAGGACTTTCACATGGAATTAACAAGATATGCATTACAATCCTATAAACAGAAGGGTATAGAAGAATAGGGGTAATGAAAGATGCATTCTTGATCTGCAAAAGAACTATTTGGTCAAAATTCCAGCATGAATAGAGGACGGGTTCACAAGGCCATGTTCCTAGGTGAGGAGCTATTGGCAGTTAATGACTACTCAGAGAGAATAATCATGGATGTGGCCCTTGTTTGGTCAGGCAGCCCTGGTGGCAGTAGTGTTTTGCCCTCCTCTGTGCACATATGTGCAGCACTAACTGTACTTTGCAGGATATTTTTAAAAGTTTGTGAAAGTTGGAAAGGGTAACATGTTGGGAGTCAGGGAGGGATTGTGAAGGAGATGGATGTAGGCAAATGCATTGTAGTCAGCTACAAATTTATATAATAATAAGTTGTAAAAAGGGAAGACCTTTTATCCTGTATGAAGAATGTGAGCGAGAACATGACGAGTCTGAAAGAAAATAACGGCATGGTCTTCATAGGACTCAAGTCTTAAACATAGTGCAGGAAGAAGTTACTGAACTGTCATAAAGATCAAAATGGTTATTTGGCTGCAGTTTTGAAGATATATTGGAAGAGAGTTAGGGGAACAAGGAAGGTTACACCAATAGCTCAGAAATGATAGTTTACTCAAGGACAAGGAGTGGAGTGCTCAATATTGAAATAAGTAGACTGGGTCAAGAAATAACTATCAGCCTTAGTAAACTAGACAGATGAAGTGACCCATTTTCCCGTTATATTGTATATTGGTGGGAGCAAAAAAGGGCATTGCATTAAGGAAAGACTTTGTGCAGAGAAGCTGCCTGCAATTCTACTCTTCATTTGCTTGGTTAAGACTGGTGAAGTAATTTCAAGCATGCAAAGAAAGGATGGTGTATTCTGCTTTATATAGTGTACTGAAATTCAAAGAAGAGAGCAGATGATAGGCAATATCTGAGACAACTCCATTTCCATTCAAAGTGAATGCAGAGATGCAGATAAGTTGTCTCACTCGGGAAGAGAAGCACAATATAGTATAAGAGTAAATGTTCGAGCTGGGGATTCTCACACTTCTATCTAATTATATGCAGATGTTGAATTGACTAAGCAGGACAAGAGATGGGAGAGAAGGTCTCACCTGGGCAGTGGCATGAGACCATACAAAGCAAACCAGGGTTTTCCCCCCACTTTGACCATCGAGCAACCGTATTGTATCAGGGACTATTTGTAATCTTGGTTTGATATCAGTAATGCATGTTGTCAAAACCATAGTGATTCACTCTGTGTTAGCTCTTAGAAGGTATCGGCAAGAAGCCAACGTTTGGTCTCCAGATCCCACATATTGGAACGACTAGAGTTAAATAATGAATTAACATATCCAAGGAATTATCATATTTCTCCAAGTTAAAATGTTAGTAGAATGTTCTACACAGTGATTTCAGACAGCAATGTCCTTCTGAGCACATCCCCAAAGGAGAACTGTGTCAGTCAGAATCAACATACTGTCAGAAACGGACTGGGCCCAAATTCAGTCTCTTATTCACATCTAATTAGGTCATCTAGTAGATGATTTCTCAGATTTTTACCAAAAAAAATACTGTAAATATTCTGTGCCCATTTCCATATAAATGGAACTTTATCTGGTTTCGTTACATTATATATTTATAATCTCACCCATATTTTTCTTTCTCTGGGTGAAATTATGTAAAGTTTATAGACGTTTATTGTGTAGAGAAAAGATTATGCACTATGAGAATATTTTCAGTGTATGGTATGTGATACAGAATGGAAAATATTGCCACATCACGGAACAATTTAGCCAAGATGTGTGATAGTTTTTCTTTATATAGTTAGGATGAAGGCCATCTTAGGCACTCATTTTTCTAAGAAAATAGCTATTTTAAAAAGTCATTTTGGCACTCTCATTATAAAACATTAAAATATGGGAAACAAGGTCCCAGATGGTATTGTGAACATTCTTAGTACTGAGTCAGTTTCATCATCACATATGTTCAAAGGGATACTAAGATAAGAGTTTAAATACAGGGAAAATATCCAAGCTAATTCTTTAAAATTGTGCACATGTTCTTCTCATTTAAAAATATGGTACCATTTTAAATGTTTTCTTATAGATTTGAACATTAGAGCATTTTGTGTCAAATTCTAATTCCTGATAGTCACAGGAACTACATGATTCCTTTTTCATTAAACTATCTGAAATGTGTTATATGGGCAGTGGTAGAAATTTGATCAATAACAGAAATGGACTAACCACCAGAAAATTGCTCTGATGCAAGTAGACCCCAAATTTGCTACTATGTGAGATATCATAGATGTATTAAAATACAGATATTCATAGAGCAGAGTAAAGGTCTCAAGTCACATTTTAAAATGAACTGAAAGCACACCAGGAAGGTGGGGCAGAGAGAAAGGTTAATCCACACAGTGCAAGACACAAATAGGCATACACTGTATTTGCTATCTAGCTGATCATTTTCACCAGCCATGGGCTTAGTAGTTATGGATTTAACTAGGAGACCTACAGGAAGGGATACAGAGCAGGTCAATATCATGCATTTATTTCAAAGGAAAGATCCGGGGCAATATGCCTCATCAGTAACTATAGCAAGCTAGCTAGTCTGCGAATGGCCATAGGCTTATTTGCATATCTTGGACAGAGCACATGGAGTTAGAAAGCTTGTCATCAATGTGTAACATCATAAGGCCATATGAAGGTTGGCTGCTCATGCAGTTTTACCACATAAGTTCTTAGTTTGTGGTGGCTTATATGTATTTATGATGCCTATTTATTTATTTGCATCTGCTTATACTTTTATCAGTACATGTTTAACACATATATAATTATTCATGATTACCTAACTTGAACTACTTTGATAGGTTTTGCTTATATTTTTGACCAATAAACTTATTTATCTTTTAAAAATGATGTTAAATATTCTCAAACCAAGTTCTTTTTCAAACTTAAAGGTAAAACCCTTCCTTTTATTGTGACATTAATAAAACAAGATAAATTTTGGTGCAAATTTTATTCAAGTTTTTATTGAAAGTTTAAAAATTGATTTTGAAATGCACTAAAATATTGGTTTTTGTTTGTTTGGTTTTGGTTTTTTTTTTTTTTCTAGTTTTTCAAGACAGAGTTTTCTTTGTGTAGCCCTGGCTGTCCTGGAACTTACTCTGTAGACTAGGCTGGCCTTGAACTCAGAAATCCACCTGCCTCTGCCTTCCAAGTGCTGGGATTAAAGGTGTGCACCACCACTGCCCAGCTAAAATAATGTTTTTAAAATGGTGATAATTAAAAGTAAATAGGAAGAAGACTATCTTTTTGGCCTTAATATAGCCTCTGTTAGGGTCCATGACTTGTGAAGAATGATACCCCATACACAAATAATATGCAACAGCAAAGAATATTTATTCTATAGAGAGTCTGCATATGGGGCTCTGTCATACATCATGATGGAAGACAGAGGTGTGAACTTTGTAGGGTCAATTTAAAGCCTCTTAGGTTAGGAGTGGATGAATTTAGCTTTACTTCCTTTATTGCTTGGTTCTATCCCCAAGGTATGGGTACCTTTGTTATTGGTTAAGGCTCTGGAGAATTTTGGGAACTTTGCTGATTAACAAGTTATGCTTGGCTCAAGCTAGTTTCTGGGGCAGCTTCTACAGCTCCTGATTGGCTGTCCATGAGACTGGCTTAGGCTAAGTGGTGGGGCAGCTTCCGGATTGGCTGCTTGTCAGGGATGGTTTTTCCATGAATTGACTATTTTGGACTTTTCCAGTCTGGACAACAGAAATTTATACCTAGTCTCCCAAACTGCCAGTTTGCGTTCTGTCATGAAGTCCACCCGGCTCTGGCTAACTGAGTCCTCTCACCTCAAGATCAAACTTGTTAAGGTAAAGGAGCTACAAAAATGCAAGCTATGGAATCTGTAGGCTCTCATGAAGGAAAGTGCTTACAGTTTCTTTGGCCAAGAAACAAAGGTTGAAAGAAGTTTGAGCAGGCTGAATACTGATCAACCTCCTCTGGGGACTCAGAATAAAATTCACTTAGAATAAATGTTAAACACTGAAACGGATCAAAGCAAAGCACTTTGAAGGAGAATATCTAATTAGAGGTATACAATAAACCTCTAGTCTTTTCCTCTTGGACTTATCTCTCTATTTCCATGTAAACATAAATCTATGGATCTATGTTCATACATGCATACAGTTTTGGTGGTTAAAAAGCAGGTGGGGGAAAATAGCATGTACCATTGCTAACAGTGAAACATCTCAACCAGTTTTTAAGGAAAATAGAGAGCAAAACAATATCAACCAACTCCCACACCCCAAGAGATCGCAGGGACTAAACCACCAACCAAAAAGTAGACATGAAGCAACCCATGGCTTCTGCCGCATATGTAGCAGAGGATGTCCTTGTCTGGCATCAATGGGAGGAGAGGCCCTTGGTCCCCGGAAGGCTTGATGCTGCAGTGTAGGAGAATGCCAGGGGAGGGATGCGGGAGTGGGTGGGTGGGTGGGAGAGCACCCTAATAGAAGTAGAGGGAGAGGGATTCGATAGGGGGTTTCCTGAGGGGAAACCAGGAAAGGGGATAACATTTGAAATGTAAATAAAGAAAATCTTCAATAAAAGAAAAAGAAAAAACGAACATAATCCAAAATACAAAAACCCAGCAAATATCAAGATATAAATGCTAACCACCATACCACAGCATTCACTTGAAGTATATCAAGCCATAGAATGATCTTTTACAATGGTCAAAAAGTAAAGCATTATATAACACAAAAGTAAAGAGAAAAGTGCTTCTTTTAAAATGTGTGGGAGAAGTGGTCTTTTCAGAAATGGTCACAATAATTGGTTGTCCAATGTGGGTGAGACCTGAACACATACATGTAGGTTTTATGTGGTAGGAGCACAATATATTAGTAATATACATGCATATACATACATGTGCATGCAAAAGCAGTCAGTACAATAAGGCCATGAGTCTGAAGGAGAATCTTGGAGGTGTGTCTGGACGATTTTTGAGAGGGGAAATGGAAAGGAGAAGTGTTGTAAATATACTATAATCTCAAAAATAAAAATAAATAAAATCATATGGATGCACATTAAATCATTGTCTTTGATATTATAAATTCACCCCTTTCCAGCCAACCAGAGACAATGCAAAGTGAAGCCAGAGGCATAGGAAGTAGAACACTTAGTATAATTCCAGCTAAAAGTATATTCAAATAACCATGTCAATATATGCAAAATCTCACTTCAATATATTCCCCCATTTTCAACAATAGTAAAAAAATATGAACAAAGTCACTCACCACTCCAGCATTATAGTAAGATTTGAAGTGTTTTATCATGATTAAAAACAAAATACAAAATTTTGGAGATTCATATGGAAAACTATGAGCAATATTATTTATAATTAGATAAAGAAAAACTATTTACTATTACAGCATCCTTTATTCTATTAAGATTGCTGTTTCTAGTAACTGAATCAGCAGTTCCTCACCTCACTTGAAATAATGCAGTTTTAAAGCCCAGATGCTCACTTTAAGCAACGTTGAAACTTTGTTGTCAGTAAATGACAAAGTCCTTGTAAGCCTTGTGCTAATAACATTTCTGACCTTAAAGAGAAATAAGACATTCTTTACTTTTAAAATGTTTGATGTGCTAAAATGCTACAGATGAAAAGTGTTTATCTCCAAACTGCATAAATATAAGAACAAACTTTAACTGATTCTAGTAGTTTGTGGTACATCACTGCCTAATAACATGACCAATTATCCACTTGAGAGAATGGATTAATTAAGATGATTGTTAAAATGTGTCCAAAATAGGGTTGTGATTCTGTGATACATGAAGACTATGGATAATAATGTGTGAAAATGAACAGTGATACAAAGTTGAGTCTGGAGATCCTTATGCTAATTATTGCCATGTTAATATTGAGACTTAAGAGATCCAAGAAACATAATATCATAGGATTAGCCATTCTTCAATTTGGACTGTGTGGAACCCTAAGCTGTTTAGTTTTTCATAATATATTTATGTGTCTTTACAACTGCATTTGAAAGTTTAGATTGAAGCCTAGCAGTCTATTCAAAGGAAAAATACAACAATAACAGTATCCTAGTGAACAAGCACAACTCAATGGCTTATAAAATATTCAATACACATCCGACACTAACTCCTTATCATGAGACCAGGCAATGCAAAATAATATGTGTCTACTTTAATTAATTACCAGAAATTACAGAGAATAAATAATCATTGAACTAATGCTGAAAGTGGACATAATTAGCACCATTAATCATCAGCTACAAATTATTTAATTGAATAATAATCCTGAAAGAAAAAAATTAGTATTACTTACTCATTTAATGTTCATCATCATAATGTTGTCAACTAGAATATATGATGCCATCAAGTAATTTAAAAATATTTAGGTTCAGTTAACACTGCTAATATGCATTGACTTGTACTATTTAGGATAATGAGTTTAAGAAAGGCAATTCAGTAACTATCTCTCATTTGAATTTCTGGGACATAAACCAATTAGCCCCCTACACGCCACATAAATTCCAAATCGATAGCACACTACAGTAAACATTCTGAATAAACTTCTAAAGTCCGCAATAGGAAACATATATAAAATAAGATTAAAATCAATCCCTTTTATCTGCCTGACACAAGTAAATATAATGCTTAGTAGGTAAAACATTTTATTTTATATATCAAGAATGATAAAACAACCTATAAATATTGTGTTTGGAAAACAACAAAAAATAGTTCACAACAAGCAAAGCTAGCTGTGCACAAGTACTTCTTGCATTTGGACTGATGAGCTCTTCTTCAAGGTCCTCATGAAGCTGCAACTTAGAAAGCCATAGCACTTTCCTTGATCTATACTAGCAATAGGGAGGATTTGGAAAAGTAACTTAACTAAGCAGTGAGTACAGCAGGCAAAGGAGAGTGGTACCCAGATCTCTGCAGTAGCTGAGTTGAGAGAAAATTCAAGGCCTTCTGGAGAGCAAGAGTTGACATGGAAGGGATAGGTGAAGAGAAAGTATTAAGAAATATTCTTGAAATTAAGATTAAAATCTACTTTGTATATTTTGAATGCCTTTAGGAAAAGATGGAAGTTGTTTCTGCGTGGTGAATGTTGGATTTCAGTCTTGATGCCTGAAGGCTAGAAGCGTTTTTCTTAATAAATTAGCACTCATTTGTTTTCTTATTTGAAACACCTGTTGAATTACTCAGCTAAACATAAAACAGGCATGTTTTATTTTCATCAGGTTAGTATCCACTGCATCGTTATTGGATTCGATGTAAGTTCTTTTTAAGTAGTATGTGTTGTGCTCAATTTTTTAGTATATTGAATGCTCATGTCCTTCTCAAATGTTCCAATAGGCAGGAGTTGTATGAGATTGTATAGCCAACACCATTTCCCTCCTCTGAGTAATGCAACATATAAAATAAGTATAAATAAAATATATACCACTGCCTAGTTTGTTCAGTTTCTCGGAACCTGGGAAAGATATCCTGCCAGCTCTCATTTTGAATTTAGAAGTGATAGGCATATAATAGCCTGCTAGAGTTGCTATATAAAAACTGTGGCGTCAATGACTGCGATTTTCAAAGTGAAGAGCTCAGATAATTGGAAAGGAAGAAGATGATGAAATCGAGTAGACTGCTTTTCCATCGCGTTGGCTATTACTTTGATAATGGGGGAATTCTACAATAGATCAGGTGGGGCACTCAAATGGTTTCGGTTTTATAGCCTATGTTGAGCCATAAAAGTACTTGGAATTTTTACACAAATATTTGAGCAATGTCAGGTAATTTAATACCTGACTATTCCAGCTCACCTGTATCAAATAAACTAAACCCTCATACATTAAATTGATTATATTGTTTAGTAAAAAAATTGATATGGGGATGCAGAAAGACATACAAAGATTAAATAATTCACATTATTAGTATAAGGTACATTTACCAAGTAAACATTATAATTAACAACAGATTAACATTAAGTGTTGAATGAAGTAGTTTATATAGGATAAAGTTCACAACTCAATCCAAATCAGAGAAATGTAGCTTTGGGGTAATGTATTCATTTCAGAGACTTAGACTGGGGAATGCTAGCTAAACCAGGACCATCCAGGCAAGGACCCAAGGAATTGTTGACTGTTCAAATAACCTTCTCACTTCTGTATGAGGAAGCAACTTGAAAATCTTGGCTGTGACAGAGTGGATGAACTACATTAGATTAATCCTGAAAACAAATCGCTTTGGCATGCTTTTCAATAATTTAGTAGATTTTCCTATATTTCTATTTCTCAAAAGACAAAACAGAAGAGCCTCCAAGCCTATTAAATTAAAAGTGATCTGGGGGCTGGAGAGATGGTTCAGCAGTTAAGAGCGCTTACTGCTCTTGCAGAGGATGTCAGCTCAGTTTCTAGCACCCACATCGTGTCTTCAAACTGTCAATAATGCCAGTTGCAGAGGATCTGGAACCTTCTACTGGTCTCTGTATGCATGAGGCACACTGGCAGTGATTCCATGAGAGAAAGAGGGATTTGAAGCTGAGGTAGTTGAACAAAAGTAGAACCACATCCGCTTTGTGAAGGAACCAGTTTTCTCCTGTCCAAGAAAAAGACAAAGAAAATCAATAAACAAGCAGTCATAATAAAACTACTAGACCCTTGACACAACCACAAAAATGATCTATGAAAGTTCTATCTAAACAATACAAGATGCATCTGAATTTCTTAGTGGAAGTTCAAGGTTGGGGTAGACATTCTAGACCTCAGTTTCCTCAAGGACACATTAACACCTCAGAAATTTCCAAACAAGGCTAATTGTCAAAATCATGTGCGGGGCTTTATAGAGATAAAAGTAGCAGGGTATCTCCAAACCCAGAGGTAACCATAGCCTATATATGATGAAAATGTATTTGTTTTGTTAAGGCACTTTGTGATTCTTCTTCTGGCTGTTTTGCCTTGTTATGACACTGCCTTTTTGCATTTAGCGTATGTCTTTCTGTTTACTAATATTTTTCCTGTTTCTGTGATAAAGCATCCAGAGAGAAGCAGTTTAATGAAGAAGGAGTTTATTTTGGCTCATATTTTGAGGCTGCATAGTGGTGGGAAATTCTACCATGGGGTAGCTAGTGCTTGCAAAGTCAGCTGATAAGGTTGCATCCATAGTTAGAAAGCAGAGATAAATGAATGCTGGTCCTGGCTTCATATTCTACATTTTACACAGCCCGGGATCCTCACCCAGGGGATGTTCTACCCAAAGGTAAGAAGTGTCTTTCCTTATAAATTAACTTAATGAAGAGAATCCTTCACAGATACTCTTGGCATCTCTCTGCACTACTTGAACTAATCCCTCACAGACAGTTCACAGTAACCTCTGCTACAGAGAAGAGGTTGGAGAATTCCTTTGAATACTTCCACTAATTTTCTGCATAAATAAAAATTCAAGGATAAAAATTGACTTCAAGATGTTGAACTATCATTATATTTTCCTATAAAAATGTTGAATAGTTCAGACATGCCCATATTCATTAAAACTATGCAAGATGTTAAGTATACAATTAGAACTAGATTTATTTAAACTTAGGAACATAATAAGTAATTAATTCTAATTTTAAAACTTTCAATAGCCATTGTATTAAAATTAGAAAAAGATTATTAGAGGCATTTTTTTAAAAAATTAACTGTTTAAAAAGTGACTTCACATCAATTTAAACACTACAACTCATACTGGAAAATATGGCAAGATTGAACAGTTCCCTTTTCTTTGCTTATACACTGGTGGCTGGACTGTGTGATCTTTTAAAGTTATTTTAGGTTTTTAAACAGAAGAATTACCCCTTGGACAAAATAATTTTAAAACAAGCATTAGGGATTCAATCTAATTGGCAAAAACATGGTAGAAACTCTTTGTTATAACTTCAAATATGATAATTAAATTCATATTGATAGATTTGCTTTCCTGATGGCATCCATATAAAATATCAGGTTTTTTTTCATTAACTTTAAGAGTGGAAATATTCTGATCATATTTAAGGTTATAAGTTATATGTAACAGAGTTGAAAAACAGATATGAAATGCATTTTTAATGTTTCATTGCTTTGCTGTTATTATAATATTCTTTATATTACTATTTTCCATTATAATGAGTGATTTTTAATTTTTTCACATAGATTATATATGTATAATGTAAATATATATAAAATAATTGTATATATGTATATATATTGGGGGAAAGGTGTTTGAGACAATGTTTCTATGTATAGCCTTGACTGTCCTGGAACTCATTCTGAACACAAGGTTGACCTTGAACTCACAGAGATTTGTCTACCTCTGCCTACTGAGTAAAAGGATTAAAGGTGTGCACAATAAATATATAATATATATATATTATATATTTATAAATATATAAATATATATACATTTCCCATAAAATGTTTAACTGAGGGAGGAAGGTCAACCCCAAATTTTGGGTGGCACCAGACTATGGCACAATCCCAGACTGAAGAGAAACAGGGAAATTAAGAAAGCCAGACTTACTACATTTTCCTTTTCTTGCTTCCTGGTCCATTGGAAATGTATGCCAGTCCAACCTGTCATGCTGTTAACTACCTCTATTTACTATGATGCACTGTGCCTTCTGAACCATGAATCACAATAAGCCTTCCTTCTTTGTTGGTTGCTTCTTGTCACAGATTAAGTTATGACAATGCATAATGTAATTAACTCACAACCTGTCTCCTGATCTGCTAAATGATGACTTGTGACGAGTGAGGTGTTTGGTAAACTGTCTTATAATTGCCATCCAGGTATTTGCTACACAGGCAAGCAGACCTGACTCCGTATCTAAGAACCCACATAAAAGCTGGGTTTGCTGGAACACCTATAATGTAATGCTTGTTGGGAAGGAGAGACGGGAGGATCATTGTGGCGTTCTGGCCAACAGCTTAGCACCAACTCCAGCTTCCATGGGAGCCAAATTCTCAAGGAATTAAGGCACACAGTAATAGAGCAGGACACCTGACCTGCTCTAACTTATGGACACACATGTATCTGCATACATTAACAACCCCACACCCCCCCACACACATATTCCTTTCTCTCTCTCTCTCTTTCTCTCTCTCTCTCTCTCTCTCTCTCTCTCTCTCTCTCTCTCTCTCTCTCCTCCCCCAGTTGCAGTTTTGAATCTCAGTGGAACATGTCTCCCAGATGTCACAAAGGGAAAAAAAAAAAAAAAAAAAGAAAAAGAAAATGCACTAAGTCATTTATTAGCATTATAGAGTGGTAAAGACAAAACAATATAAAAATAAACACCCATATTTTGCAAATAAATTAAACAAGTCTTTTTAAAGTCAAGGTTGGGTAGAGAGGAAGAAGGCTACTGTAGTTAATCATTAACCAAGAAGTATTAGAACTGTCCGTGTTCCAGGAATGTATGATGTATAGAGTCACAACGTGCTTTCCAACAGGACTGAACCATAGTGCAGGCCCACTCTATGTCACATTAAAACAGTACTCCTTGTCAACTTGGAAATCCTCCTTTTTCTGGATAGAAAAGGGGAATAACTATTATATTTTAAGGAATAATCATACAAATAAAATATGCATCACAGGCTCTAGCAGAAAGATATATAAAGAAAGAGAAAATACAAACACCATTTTATATCACTGAGCTGGTACAATCTAACTACAGAGCTTTGCTCAAAATAAATACAACTAGTGCTCAAGCAGGGGCTCTCGGTGGCAACATTTGTCACCCATCCTTTGTCCTAAATATTTGTCCTGGTAATTGGAGTGGCCTCCTGCATTTTTCTAATTGCCTTTTGTCTTTAGGGAAAATCTATTGCTCATACTTTCATGACAAAAGGTAAGTTGGCAGCTTGGAGCCAGACACCTGCTGGTACTTGTGTTTCAGTCCTCTCACTTAGAGAAACAAGGCATGCTATTCTACTTTGCATGCAAAAGAAAATATTTCCTGGGACCATTAGATAATATTTTTAGTTATAACACTGATGAACATTTTTTTAAGAAGTATATTTTGTGCACACAGGTTTTCTGAAATAAATATTGTAAAAAAAAGAGAGAGTCTCTGCCCTTAATTTTAAAAAATTAATTAAAATAAAATAAATGAAATTTAATTCATAACTTCACTCTTCCCATTTTCTCCCTATCAGATCCTATTACCCTCCATATTCTTTTAGATTGACTGTCCCCTTTCCTTTGATTATTATCACTACATATACATGTCAATGCTTAGTCTGTTTCTGGTGCTGGTGTGTATCTGATTTCATGGATGACCGTTTTGCATTGTATAACCAGTCAGGAGTCTCATTCATCAAAGAAGCTAATTCTCTCTCACAGGAATTAGTTGTTTGGAGCTCCTTGTCTAAGGATGGGGCCTTGAGATATCACCTTACACATTAGCATGTGTATAGCTTCCCAGTTTCCAGGATTCACATTTCTTATCACACCTCAGTATCCTCAGCACACATCAATATCCTCTGGCTTGCTCAGTCTTTCAGCTCCTTCATCTACATTGTTCCCAGACACACAGATTACAGTGCTATAAATGGATTCACTGTGTTGAGTTCCCCATGATACTGAACTCTAGCTTGAGTACATTGTGGTTGTCTGTGATATTCTCCATTGGCCATAAAAATAAACTTAAAGAGTAATAGCTACACTTATTTGTAAGTGCATGTGTGTGTGTTTGTGTGTGTGTGTGTGTGAATGATATTTTTGTTTGTTGACAGACTGGATCTCTGGCTGTTCTGAAACTCGCTCTGTAGACCAGACTGGCTTTCTCATTTCTCTTACTTGCTCTGTGGTCCCTTCTTATTTTCATGGCTCTCTAGTAGAGCAAAACTTATAGTATGTGAATCCCACCCCCCACGTGCGTGCGTGTGTGCGTGTGTGTGTGTGTGTGTGTGTGTGTGTAATACGTATGTATGTATGTATGTATGTATGTTGCATAAAAGAGATTCTTTTTATGGTTTATCGTCTATGTTCCCTCTAACCAAATATGGCTGACTATAAATGGATGATCCAAGAATCCAGTAGTTACTCAGTTCAAGAGGCTGAATGTTTTCAACCCATCTTCAGTATATGCTAGATACCTGAAGAATTAGGCTTCAGTGCCATTGAAGAATGGGCTTTTTAAAAGCCAGGGCCAGAGTCATAGGGAGAGCAAGCAAGCAGAGAGAGAGAGAGAGAGAGAGAGAGAGAGAGAGAGAGACAGAGAGAGAGAGAGAGGAGAGAGGGAGAGATTGAGAGAGATTGAGTTAGA
>JADRCH010000012.1:11190103-11720359 GCA_019843965.1 Rhynchomys soricoides
GAGAGAGAGAGAGATTGAGTTAGAGAGAGAGAGGAGAGAGAGAGAGATTGAGAGAGATTGGGTTAGAGAGAGAGGAGAGAGAGAGATTGAGTTAGAGAGATTGAGAGAGAGATTGAGTTAGAGAGAGAGATTGAGAGAGAGAGATTGAGTTAGAGAGAGAGATTGAGAGAGAGAGATTGAGAGAGAGAGAGGAGAGAGGGAGAGATTGAGAGAGATTGAGTTAGAGAGAGAGAGATTGAGAGAGATTGAGTTAGAGAGAGAGGAGAGAGAGAGATTGAGAGAGAGAGATTGAGTTAGAGAGATTGAGAGAGAGAGATTGAGTTAGAGAGAGAGAGAGATTGAGAGAGAGAGAGATTGAAAGAGAGAGAGAGGAGAGAGGGAGAGAGAGAGAGAGAGAGAGAGATTGAGAGAGAGAGAGAGGAGAGAGGGAGAGATTGAGAGAGAGAGAGTCCTTCTTCCATGTCCTTCACATAGGCTGCCAGTAGAAAGTGTGGCCCAGCCGGGCAGTGGTGGTGCACACCTTTAATCCCAGCATTTAGGAGGCAGAGGCAGGCAGATTTTTGAGTTTGAGGCCAGCCTGGTCTACAGAGTGAGTTCTAGGACAGCCTGGGCTACACAGAGAAACCCTGTCTCGAGACTCCAAAAAAAAAAAAAAAAAACACAAAGAAACAAAGAAAGAAAGAGACAAAGAAAGTATGGTCCAAATTAAAGGTGTATCTTCCCACCTCAAAGATCCAAATTAGAAAATGGATCTTCTCAAGTTAAAGGATTTAGTTAGAAAACAAAACAAACTCACTCCCAGGTGTGCCCAGCCATTTTGGTTTTAGTTAATTCCAGATGTAGTCAAGTAGACAATCAAGAAAAGTCAGCACTCTGCATTTCCTTGATATGGTCTACTCACATCTGACGAACTGGAATGAGGAACTACAGATGACAGAGGACATTCAGTATCTGTCTTTCTGTGTTGAGTTACGTCACTCAGTGTAACCTCGTTTAAATCCTTCCATTTGTCTGCAAATTTCATCCATTCATTTTTTTTAAAACAATAGAATGATATTCTTATGTATATATGTACCACATTTTCATTATGTGTTCATCTGTTGAAGGACATTTATGTTGCTCCATTTAATAGTTATTATGGATAGAGCAGCAATAAACATTGCTGAGCAAGTGTCTTTTAGTGGAATACGATGTCAAGAATTTGGACATATGCCAAAAAATGATATAGCTGGGTCATATAGTAATTTAATTTTGGCTTTTGAAGATGCTACAAGCTGATATCCATAGTACTGCACCAGATTGAAGTTCACACAAAATTAATGAGTGCTCCCCTTTCAACACAGCCACACCATCATTTTTGCTGTTGTTGTTGTTTAGCTGATTTTATCCATTTGAACTGGAGTTGAGTTGCCTTTTTCTTTTTAAGACAAACTTTGTTTTTCTTTTAATAGAAGGTAGAAAACTGCTGGATTTCTTTTTTATTATTGTTAAACAGATGGTAATACTAATATTAAAAGTGATACATTATTTTATATTGGTTTAATCCCAGAATTAATTTAATCATTATTATGTTGAACTAGTTTCTTTACACTTTTCACCTGGGGAACATGAGCACTTACCACTCTGAGATATCTACATAGCATCTTGTAGAAATTTCATCATCTTTCACATGTAAGTTCAGGGTTGGCATGAATTTAAAAGAGAGTAAATAAGGGTGCATAAAAGGGTTTTGAGGGGAGAAATGTTGAAATTATTACCTTAATTATTTTAAAAAGTAAAATTAAATTCAATAGAACTAAACAGGTTCAGCATGGGGAATGCAAAAGTTCAAGATGTTGATGTGTAAAAGAATGCATCTATGTACAGGTGTGATAACAGGATCCTGTGAATTGGATCTGACCAAGTTGTTCCACATTAAGAAGCTATTGTCTTAACTCTAGACTTTTATAATTTGTCTGCATTCCTTACTCTACCTACTACCAACAAGCAATGTTATTACCTAAAACTCTGAAGAATGGTAATAAGAAAAACAGTTATTGGGTATAGAATTAAAATATATTTCTAGTGTAAGAAAAGGTTAATCAGATACAAAAATACATTGTAGATTTGTTGAAGACCCCTGTTGTTAAAGTAGCAGTCCTCCATGGACGGATGGCTTTCTGAGCTCAGTGCAAAATGGGGAGTTCTCTTTCTCAATGGAGCTTTCCTGTTTCTGCCTGTCTTTGTCTGGAGAGTGTCCCTAAACACAGGTGGCTGACCTGTTCCTAAATAGACCTTGTACAATGCCCCCTGCAAGGTTGCATAACTCAGAATACATGTCCTGCTCTGGCTTCCTGACTGCATGATAATTAAGTGCTATATTATAACCAGTCAGCCTTTCCTGCTTGCTTGATGCTATGACCAATTAGCCCCTTCCACGTGAACTACTAAAAATGCAAGCCCTGATATACTCCATCCTTGAAACAATAAAGTAGACTCCACTTGCTGTAGAGGTCTCTGGAGGTCATTCTGAACCCTGCTCTTGGCTTCTGTGCTTTTTGTCCTCTCAGGTAAGTGGCAAACAGTCTCTGAGGAGAAGGGGAGGGTGCACACAACCAAAAAAAAAATATTGTTTACTCCTGGCAGTATTGAAAAGATATATACAAACTAATCACATTGGATGTTAGGAGTTGGTAATCCGTAGTGTTGAATGTTCAGTGAGATTTTAAAATTAAACACATTGATAGCTCTTGGTAATCAATCTCAATCAAATTTCTGGTTTAGGTACCTTTACTACAACAGCATCACTTGAAAGTGGTGGTGGAGAAGATGAAGACAATGTTGATGATGATAGAATCTTAGAGATGATTCCTGTAGATAAATCCTATCAATTCAGGTAAAGAAATCATAAAGCCAGCCATTGGAAACAGTCCTGCAAGTCACATCGTAAGGCCATTATATAAACAGAGCCCTGACAGTCACATCATATCAGTAGCATCCCATAGCCTGACCTCTTAGACTGTGAGAATGGCCAGCTCCGGTCATTTGACTTCAAGCATGTAGACATAATAGAAAGTAGAAAACATATTAAAGAAAATAACCCACAATCAATAAAATATTAGTGTCACCTCAAGACTGTCTGCTTGAATCCTAATCTAATCCACATATACATTCTTACTAACTTTCGGCCACATTTATGTGAAATTTAATTTGAATATTTTAACTAGTTATCAGAACCTGAAATACCATAAGTCCAACGTTACTCAAAACTCTCTGTACTCCACTATTCAGTAATTGGAGGGAGTCCAAAATGCCAATTCAACTGTAACATTACCCAGAAAGCATTTTGTCAAAAATGCAAAGATGTCAAAAATGCAAATGAAGCCCTATACATAACTTCTCCAGGCTTGGCTCTAGCAGTATATATCACAAGACATTATTAAATTTAGCAATTAAGTATCTAGATCTCTAAAGTTTTAGAATAAAAAAAATCTTAAAAGAATTTCTTCTTTAGTGCTCTTTCTGAAACAAGTATGTAGTTACTAAATAAATCACTCCTTACTTTCTTGTAACTTCTGATCTAAGGTATGTGCCTCATTCATGTGATAAAAATAAGGTCATATATTATATTGTATCATATATGGTACAGCATCATACAATTTTATATTTATTATATTATATGGTAAAAAATTTCCAATGTAACAAAATAAGGTTTCCTAAACTGGCAAGATAGAATTCATTTTTATATCTTGAAATAGCTTTACTGACTTTGAATAACTTGTCATTTTATTTCTTAAATGTTTCATGCCCTTAAAAATACTAGATTTCTCGGTTTCCACACAAAGTGACTGGCATTTCCATAGCCTTTTCAATAAGTATGTCTTGTAACTTTGACTTTTTGCAGTAAACAATATATTAATTCAATTTCTTTTCAACCATATACAAATGTACTTAGTGTTTATTATGTTACAGGATTCATATTCCTCAATTGCATATATAATTTGGACATTGAGAATTTGAAGCAAAAAAAATGTGTGACTGTTAGACATTTTTCATTCATAATTTCACTTTTCTACGATGTTATAATGTAACATTTCTTTTCTGAAAAAAATCACTTCACATTACCTTTTGTTTTAGATGCTATGTGCATAGTAAAGAATATAAAGGACAATGTTCATAAATGTAATAATCTGTTGGCAGAAAGATACATATAGAATATTCTATAAAAATATTCTATGAAACTATACATTGAGTTAGAAAATAGATTCTCCTGTCAGGTGTGTGACATTTCCAGCCGTGAAGACCTGGTTTACATGCCAGCTATGAATTCCTTCATTTGAGCAGGTTTTATGTCCAACTAAATAACTATTGGTCACCCACCCACAAGAAAAAGGTGTCTATATTGCACCATTAAGCATATCTTGGTAGTCAATACTTATTTTAATGAATAAACCTTATAATGTGAAGAACTACTCTTTGCTTCTCTTAAGTGGTAGTTCACATAGCATCTATGGGTACTATGAGAGCAAATCTGTAGGGAGCAAACTTCCAGGCCACCAGCCCCAGCTTGATTCCTCCAAGTTTTGTTTTTTTGTTTTTTTTTTTTTTTTTTTTTGCATATGTGATGTCTTCAGTGAATTATCTTACCACCAATTTCTGGAAGGAAACAAAGGCAGTAGCCTATATTGTTTTGTGAGACTTGAATTGTTCCAAACAAAATATTAAAGAGAGATTTTCAAGCCCAGAAGTGGGATTTTTTTTCCTATGGTGCATGGTTCAGTTCATGGATCTTGGAGGAGGCATCCATTCCCCATATGGACCCATATGGATTATTTCTTTACCACCCATGTATACACACAGGCGTGCGTGCATGTGTGTGTGTGTGTGTGTGTGTGTGTGTGTATGCCTTTCTCTTTCTATCTTATATTACCCAAATAATATAAGGAAAATACTCTTGAAATTCAAAGAATATGGTCAAGAACAGCATAATGACAGTAACATTATATGTCATTTTACACAAAAGAAAGTGTGTGTCTGTGCATATACATGTAAAATTAGTAAAGTAGAGGCTGCATTTAGGAGATGGGAAGCACAAGAGAAATTTAAAGTGGGGAGAGAGGGATTAAAGAGATGCATGCATTGTTAATGTATGAAGTCCTCAAACAATCTGTGAAGGTTTATAGTCAGTAAATAACTCATTTGTTGTTGTGACATCATCTTCTAGTTCTGCAGCTCCAACATTCTCAACAATTTTTATATTATATAGCATCATGAGCTACATATCTGTAGAGTCCTTGTAAGCAAGCTGATTAGATTCATACCCACTCCTGTGTCTTTAGATTATATACCAAATATGAAAGGTTGTCAATAAAACAATGATGGAATTCTCTGCTTTCTAAAATTTCAGTTAGAAAGCATTGTTTTGTTTTAATACTACAGTTAAAATAATAAAACTTTCCAAATGAGTTTCTCTTTGGAAGAGCAAAATTATTTGCTACATAACCTTCTACTGCTTGTTGTTTAGTAAAACAGACAGACTCATCATCTTTGACAGATACTCAAGTGGAATATATATATATATATATATATATATATATATATATATTCCAGATTGAGAAAGACCAAAACGTATTCAAAGAAGCAAAGGGATCAAACCACAAGTGTAATGGTATAAAACAAAATTGGGAGATACAGGAGGCCACCTAAGTCAAAACTGATGGTCTGGATAGGATCCCCAGAACCCACATAAATGCAATGTTAAAACTGTCTCTCCCAAGTTGTTCTCTTTCCTTTATACATACACCATGTCATACTTTCTCATACATGCACTTTTTTATGAACCACACACAGAGGGTAGGGGATTGATTCCTTCAAATTATGTGTCTTTATTATGTGGCATCTTCAGGAATAGGGTTTTATCTTCTTGTTCTGGAAGGTACCATGGATAATGGTTAATGGTTATATTGTTCTGCTGTTCTCTTGTACATCCATGATCAACAACTCAAAGTAAAGCTTCCAGTATTCAATCTTCAAATTGTCAATATATGAGCATTTCTAGTGTTGATTTTCCTGTTGATGTAACAAAATGTCTTATGAAATATCCGAATGTTTGGAGGGCTTATTTTCTTTCAGGGTTTGAGAAAATAGTTCATAATGATTACGTCAATATAGTAGTGAACATTTTTCCAGCTGTGGCAGAAAAACAAGCAAGCAGCTCATCACATTGAACCTTTCACCAAAAAGTAGAAAGATAAATGCCCATGCTCAGCTCATCTCTCCCCTTTGCATTCAGTCTGTGCCACTGACAATGGGACAGTGGCACCCATACTCATGGTGTGTCTGCTATCCCTGGTTAACCACTGAAAAACATCTTTTCAGAGACAAACCCATGTATGCATTTCCTAAGTGACTACAAATTCTAGTCAAGTTGACAGTGAATAACCAACATCACGGTCTGGGTGCACTAGTATCATGAAATACCACATCACGGCATTGGCCAACATGGAAAATTCAACTGAAATTTGAAGTAATTGTGAAATCTACAAAACAACTAAGTAAATTCTGAAAATCTTCAGAAATCAGTTAAGGCCTTTGTACTGGAAACGTGTGTTACTTTATCCTAAGACAATCTGAAATGCCCATCATTCTTTCATATGATTTATATTTCTGAAACTATATTATTAATGTATCACTCTTTCAGTTTATTTTATATCTAAGCTGCTATACTCGCAGACCATAGTAATGTTCAATTAATTCCTTAACTTGATCACGGTTGCAGAGCTGCATTCCTTACTACCCACCCAATGTTCTGGGTTCTTGAATGAAAGGCACACACAACCTTTATGTTTTGATGTGCCTTAAACAATTCAATGGCTGGGCTACTTTTAACATCTACATGGCTAATCCACCTCCATCTGATATTCCGAGCACCTGGGGAAATGCTTATTATGGGAGAAATTGTAATTTCAGAATGAAAGATAAATTATTATTTGACATATTATGATTAGTTGGATCTAGCAAAAATGATTCTTTCAATTCTAATGGGTCAAATACATATAGTGAATGCCAAAGAACCATATTATTCATTTGTTTCATGCATATTATTCTGTGCTACTCAAAGCATGTTTTGGGCAAATTCATGAATTCTAAAGTTTTACTATGAGGAAGCATGTGGCAACTTGTGATGTACCTGTGAAATGAACTGAGATACACATATCAACGATACTTAACTTGTAGCTGCTTTATTCTCATGTTAATTTGGGTACCCCAAAACTGCTCACATGAGTTTCTGCACATAAGACACTCAAAGACCCTACTCCCAGTTGATTCTGATTGGTAAATAAAGATGCTGACAGTCAATGGCTGGACAGGGCAGACAGAGGTGTGACTTTTAGGATTCCTCCACTAGGGACAGAAAGAAGGATGCATAAGGAGATCCACCATGCCAGGAGAGGTGGAAAATTTTATGTCCTTAGAAACTAAAGTTTAATATATGTTATATTGAAGTCATTTGTAAACAACTAAAGACTCTTAGTGTAATGTCTGGGTTATGAAACAATAGTAAACATTGAAAATCTATTAGAAGAAGACTCGTGTGTGCAGGTGTAATTGCCAAGTGAAGCTAAATATCAAATGTGTTTCTTAAAGTGCACTTTCTTATTATTTCCACCACACTTTCTTATTACATTCATTTCATCATTGGATTGTTACCTACCCACTTCTCCAGGATTGGAATCTTCATTATGGATGCTATTACCTGATTATCATTCACCTTGTTCAGTATATTGGCAATTATTGCCAATTTCTCTTTGTCAGACATATCTTTTTTCATAGTTCTATAGTTTGGATATTGCATGTCATCAAAAGACTGCAGTGAGCAACACCTGGTCTATAGAGTTCACTCCTGGAATCTGAAGGCACTTAATCAGGGAAATTTCAATCTTGGTATGCATGATATTAAAAAGGTTTGTAATCTTTTCTTTTGAACCCTGTTGAAGAAGTAAACAGCTTTTTTTTGACATCTCATGCAATAGATTGGCAGTAATAAGGCCAGTGGACCATGGACTAGAAGCTCCAAATATGAGAGCCCTTCTTACCCCATACACTCCTCCATTGCTGGTGGGAATGCAAGTTGATACAACCTCTCTGGAAATCAGTTTGGCGGACCCTCAGAAAAATGAACATAAACTACCTGAGGACCCAGCTATTCCACTCCTGGGCATATACCCAGAAGATGTTCCAACATGTAATAAAGACACATGTTCCACTATGTTCATAGCAGCCATATTTACAATAGCCAAAAGTTGGAAACAACCCAGATGTCCCTCTACAGAGGAATGGATACAGAAAATGTGGTACATTTACACAATGGAATACTACTCAGCAATTACAAACAACGACTTCATGAAATTTGCAGACAAATGGATGGATCTTGAAAATATCATCCTGAGCCAGGTAATGCAGTAACAAAAGAATGAACATGGTATGTACTCAATGTTAAGTGGTTATTAGCTCAAAAGTCCGAAATACTCAAGAGTCACTTCACAGCAACAATAGGGCAGAGTGTGAGGTCCCAGATGAAGGACTTGGAGAAGGGATTGAAGGAGCTGAGGGAGTTTGCATCCCCAGAAAGGCAGCAACAGTGGCATCTGGCCTGATCTTCTGATACTCCTGGAGACTGATCCACCAACCAAAGAATACACAAGGAGTGACCAATGGTGTTGGCCACGTATGTGGCAGAGGAGGGTCTTGTTAGACATCAGGGGGAAGAGAGGCCCTTGGGCCTGAGGGTGTTAGATTCCCCAGTATAGGAGAAGGCCAAGGAGGTAAGAGGGAAGACGAGAGTGGGTGGGTGGGTAGGTGAGGGAATACCCCTATAGAGGCAGGGGATGGGGGAAGAAATGGGGAGGTTCCAAAAGGGAGATCTGGAAAGGGGAAAACATTTGAAATGTAAATAAAGTAGAAAAAAAGTATTTGTCTTGTGTATTTTGTTAGTAACTAAAAGCTACTTATCATATAGATTTTAACCTTTCTGTTCCAATGACTCCTAGTTTATACAAAAAAATAAAATAACTTTTCAAGAGTATTGACCCATAATGTTAAATTTGGAGTTTCAAAGAATATTTATGTGGAAGAGTATGCAAAGCTATCTGAGATATAGAGCCACTTATTTATACAGATATATTATTAATAAAAATGTAATGATTTTAATAGATATAACAATAAACAATGAAGTGTGTATGACACGCAGATGTATCTCAGCATAGAATAGGAGATTGTATATGCTAAATGGCAAGGTTCTTATTCCAATTCTGCTATGTTCAATACATCACTTCTATAATATTTCTGAAATTCATTTTCATAGTGCTACTGTGTCCATTCAAATTCTTACAGAACTCTCTTAATACTGACTTGATATTCTCTACAACTCTTACTCCATCACAGAGTTCCTCCACAGCAAGGACACTATAGGCCAAGATTTAGCCTTTAATGCATGTGCTAGTCTAAAGATGACCTAGACTATGTGTCATGCCCTTTTACCTCTTTACTTTTCCTATCACAGTTCAATTAATTGTGCTGTTTTATTCACCTCTTCTGCTGCTTTATCTCTCTGTTGTTGACTTATTTTCTGATAGTGTGAAATGCAAGTCTGTAAAAGAAGAGACAACAGCATTTATTTTATGGCCCTATGCTCTGACAGGCAAGAGATTACCCTTCATGGGGTACTTTTGAAATGTCTGTTAGCCATTATGTATTTATTTTTGCTTGTTTTCATTTTTCTCATAGGTTTGTTCTTCCTTTGTATTGAGATTATGAATGTCCTCACTTATTTAAGGACTCCTTTATTCTCTGTTTTTTTTTTCTAAGAGTGTAATAGAAAGTGTGTTGTCTAACAGTAACCAAAAAAAAAAAAAACAAACCTTTTATGTGTGCATAAGATGGAACATATTTTTGAGCTGAGCTGTTATAAAAGTATGTGATGAAACTGCAAAGAAAGTTGAGAACAATTTAGATTATCTTGAGTTTGCTTCAAGCTCCATTAAAATCAGAAGGTTCCAAAAGATTCCCATGCTTATGCTGTTTGAAGTCCTGATACAGTTGCTAAAGACACATTGCCGTCATTTAACATAGCTTACAGACAGGGCTACCAATACTACAGGGAGCAGTGCCAAACCTCACACTGTGCCATTAAAGCCTTTGTTCTAACTTCATGCAAGACGTTTTTAATGAGATGTTCTTTCAATGCATTAGAAAATATACTTTAAGTAACAAAATAAGCAAAAATGTATCATAGATTTTTAATATAATCAGTCTCATACAGTAATGTGTTCTCATTATATTTTCTTAATCTCTTTGTCCTATTAAATTTGAGTCTCGTTAATTTATAGGTACTTTTGTAAGAAGATTGTCATATTACATATTCAGAAGAATAATTAGTAATAGAATGTGACATTTACAGGTGCTTCTAAATGGTCAATCTACTGTTTATTAACAATGGTTTGTGTCCATGGATTTTTACAAGTATTTTTCCTTTGAATGCGACTTCCCTCAATGTAGACATGACTATAGGAAATTAGACATTACTTTATGTGTATTTAATGATAAAACACATTTTTAGATATATATGAAAATAATTGGGAGAAAAATCGACTGAATTCTTTCATATACTCATTATAGCCATGTAGCACATCAATAAGCGAGTAGTTAAGACAGTCTTCTTAATGTCAAGGTAGGAAATATTTCTGTTAAGATCATGTCAAGAGTTTCTTGTGTTTACTATGAGCTTGATACCCAGAAATAATCATAAAACTTTCCCTAATACCATGTGAGAATAAATACCAGATGATTTCCCAGACTGCCAACTGGGATTACCCTTGTGTTATTATTACCATGTCAAAAGTAGAAAAGATTGAAGAGGCCACAATCTTCTAAGAAGTACTTTACACCTGGTAGTTTATTATTCTAATACTATCTTTATCAGGGAATTAAAGAGTACTTCCTTTATACACATATTATTAAGAAACTTTGCCACAAATAATATAAAATAACTTGGCATAACTCTAACAAAGCAAGTGAAAATATGACAAGGACTTCACGTTCCTGAAGAAAGAAGAGCTCAGAAGGTGAAAAGCTCTCCCATTTTCATTTATCCATTGAATTAATAGGGAAAATGGCCATCTCACCAAAAGCAATCTACAGATTCAATGCAGTTTCTATCAAAACGCCAATACAATTCTTCACAGACATGGAATGAACAATTCTCAACTTCATATGGAAAAACAAAAAGCCCAGGATAGCTAAAACATTTCTGAACAATAAAAGAACGTCTGGGAGAATCAGCATTCCCAGTCTTAAGCTGTACTACAGAGCAATAGTCAGAAAAACCACATGGTATTGGTACAGAGGCAGACAGGTTGACCAATGGAATAGAATCAAGATCCAGAAGTAAAGTCACACAACTACAGACACAGATCTTTGATAAATAAGTCAAAACCATACAGTGGGGAAAAAAAAAAAAAAACCAGAAGGCATCTTCAACAAATAGTACTGGTCTAAGTAGCAGTCTAGATGTAGAAGAATACAAATTGCTACATATTTATATACTTGCACTAACCTCAAGTTGAAGGGGATCAAGGACCTCAACATCAAACCAGATACACTGAATCTAATAGAAGAGAAAGTAGGAAAGAGCCTGGAACACATTGGCACAGTGCAAAATTTCCTGAACACCAATGGCTCAGGCTTTAAGATCAACAATTGATAAATGGGATCTTTTGTAACTGAAAAGCTTCTGTAAGTGAATGGATACTGTCAATAGGACAAAATAGCAACCTACAGGTTAGGAAAAGTTCTTCACTAACCCTAAATCCAGTACAAGGCTGACCAATATCCAAAATATATAAGGAACTCAAGAAGTTAGACTCCAAAAAAACAAATAGCCTAATTTTAAAAAGAGATACAGAGCTAAAGAGAATTCTCAACAGAGAAATCTTAAATGTCCAAGAAATCCACTTAAAGAAATGTTCAAAATCCTTGCTTATCAGGGAAATGCAAACAAATCCACCCTAAGATTCCACCTTACATCAATCAGAATAGCTAAGATCAAAAACTTAAGTGACTGCAAAAGGTGTCATGGATGAAGAGAAAGAAGAACACTCCTCCATAGCTGGTAGGATTGCAAACTGGTACAACTACTCTGGAAATCAATCTGGCACTTCTTCAGAATATTGAAAATAGCTTCACCTGAAGACCTAGCTGTATTGCTCTTGGGTATATACCAAATTTGCTCCACAATATCACAAAGACATGTGCTCTACTATGTTCAAAGCAGCCTTTTTCATAAAAGCCCTCAACCAAAGAATGGATATAGAAAATGTGGTTCATTCACACAATGGAATACTATTCTGCAATTAAAAGCAAGGATATGAATTTTGCAGACAAATGGATATAACTAGAAAATATCATCCTGAGTGTGGTAAATCAGAACCAAAAAGCTATGTATAGTATGTACTTACTGATAAGAGGATATTAGCCAAAATGTACTGAATAACCATAATATACTCAATAGACACGAAGAAGTTAAACAAGATGGAAGGCCCAAGGGAGAATGCTTCAATCCAATTTAGAATGGAAAAGAAAATAATCATGAGAGGCAGAGGGAGGGAGGGACCTGGGTGAGATAGGAGAGGGGAAGGGGCAAAAGGGAGGCAGGATCAGGTATGGGGTGGGAGAGACAGGAGAGAAAGCAGAGAGCCTGGAGAATGAATGAAAATACAGCTGCTGGGAGCAGGGGTGGGTGTAACCTCAGAAAGTCCCAGAAACCTGACATGTGGGTGGCTTCGAGGACTCAATGTGTGTATCCTTAGCTGAAATGCCCAACAGTGGTGAAATGGAACCTGAAGAGACCACCTCTAGTAGATAGACAGGGACCCCGTAGAAGGATGGGGAAACCATCACACATTCAAATTTTTCGACCCAAAATTATTCCTGTCTAAAAGAAATGCAAGGACACAAAGGGAGCAGAGACTGAGGGAATGAACAACGAGTGCCAGGCCCAATGTGTGTGGGCACCAACCCCTGACCCTCTTATTGGTGCTATATTGAGCTAGCCTGACTGTCCTCTGAGACGCTCTCCCAGCAGCCAGTTGAGACAGATGCAGATACTCATGGCCAAGCATTGTACTGAGGTCAGGGACCCCTCTGGAAAAGTTAGGGGAAGGAGTTAAGTAACTGACTGGGATGGCAACTCCATAGAGAGAACCAACAGTGTCAGTTAACATGGACCTCTAGGAGCTCCCAGAGACTAAGCCACCAACTGGAGATATACAGCCTGGTTCAGGGACCCTGGCACATATGTACCAGATGATGGCCTTGTCTGGCCTTAGATCGACCTAATGCTGTACAGATTTGTTGTCCAAGGTAGGTGGGGAGCCCAGATTGGGTGCCCGCACAGAGATGAAGGGGAGGGAGGATGGGGAAAGAACTCTGAGAGGGAGTGCTGGGAGGCGGTCAACATTTGGGATGTAAATAAATAAAATAGTTAATTAATAATAATAAAAGAAAAACTGTCGAAAGGGAAAGAAATCTTTTCAATATGTAAATGTCAAAAAAATGACTGTTCTGCCCACTCATATAATCAGGCCCACAATGTAATATATTCTCATTACAATCTGGTGTGAAACTTTTTATTGCAAACTAATGGCTTCAAACTTCCACTGCTATAACAAATTAAGCAAAGAACATATACTTTATTTGCTATCATTTAAAAAACATGAAGCACACTTTTTCTAAAAGTAGAAAATTTGCAAATCATCCCAGTGTTTATACCCTTCAAGTTTGAGATGAGTGGCTTCTCTGGGGAAAGCATCTACAGAGGATTGCTTTACTTTTGGTACATATAATGTGCAGATGGTCAATTATTCCAGTTATGAATCAAGAATACTCCCTTTCAAGTAGAGAGCAAACTCGATAGTTTATCTACATGTTTTCATGGTTGTTTCCAAATGCTAATATTTGGGGAATGCTTTAGGGAATGAAATAGTCCTAGAATAAACAGATGATGAATACAGATATTTTAGTATTATATAAAGTAGAGAATAGCTCTCATATAGCTGATTATCCCTCTGAAATAGAAATAAGAAAACATCTGTCATTATC
Organism: Rhynchomys soricoides; assembly: GCA_019843965.1. NCBI lineage: Eukaryota > Metazoa > Chordata > Mammalia > Rodentia > Muridae > Rhynchomys > Rhynchomys soricoides. The sequence goes on from JADRCH010000012.1 coordinate 11,204,240, forward strand.
ACAATAACGTCACTGCTATTACACAACCTAAATTTCACATAAAGTGACAAATTTATAATTTATTCCATGAGATACCATTTCTGTAACAAAAAGAAATGTTTCTTCAGGTGAAAGCATCAGATTTTTAAAAATTCTTTAAAGGAGACATTGTTAATGAAAATACAAGACTTGGCCTTTTTTCTTGAAGTGATTATATTAACATGTTTCAACAGCCTGTATATCTGTTAAAATATGCAAGAAAACATAATCTTCTAATTTTGTAAATAATATTCAAATTATAGAAGATACCACCTGACAAATGACATACAATTAAAGATATGTACTATGTCATATACTACACAAACTCTAGCTACCTTCACTCCTTGTTTTACAGGACATTTGTCAAACATCCTACTACACCAATAAATCTATAAACATTCCTGCTCTTCTTAATGACAGTTTTGCACATATGTAGGACTAATTTTTTGACTGTACAGAGTAGTGGTGATTTATATATTACGTTACTTGGGCCAGAAATAATTTTACTTTACCAACACAAACCTTGAAATTGTATGTCTAAACATAAAAGACAAACACATTTAATCATCGTAAAAATTATCTTGTTCTTTGAAGTTCTATTTTGTATATATGTCAAATACTTGTAAATGAGCTAGTTAAAAGGGAAGAGCTTCAATAAATTTAAATATTATTTTGAAGTTTTTATGTGTGGGGGCCTGCATCTATGTCTGTGCACTATGTGTATGCCTTACCTGTGCAGGCCAGATGCTGAAAAGGGCATCAGATGCTGTGTTATTCTGAGGTGCTATGTGGGTGCTGGGAAATCAAACCCTGGTTCTCTGGAATAGCAGCTAGTGCTGTTAAATACTGGGCCATCTCTCCAACTTCTTCAATCACTTTTATATGATTTTTCTTGTCTACATGTACTCCCCTCCTTTCAACATCAACATTAGGCATTGGTTTCTGCTACTTTCATCTTTTTACCTTTTTAATTTTTTCCATTATATTTTTAGAATATTTTTTGAGAACTTCATACACGAATAATGTCTGCCACGCCCTCTGCCCTCTTACCCCTTCATGCTCATTTCCTTCTAATCAAAGGTCTGTTCTTTATTATTGTAACTGGTGTGTGTGTGTGTGTGTGTGTGTTTGTGTGTGTGTTCACATATGTATACAACCTAATTAATCAATCTAGTATTACATGAAAATACATATGTCCGAGGCTGCCATTTGGGATTGCATAACCTATACAGGTGAGCATTCCTGGAATTAACAAATTCTCCCTTTCTGAGAAGTCAGTGACCACATCTATATCTCTTCATTGATAATAGAACATATGGAATCTCCTGTGCACACATCTGAATGTCAAATTCTGGTGGTGTTATGCTCATTGTGTTCAGTCAATCATATTGAGATGCCATGGGTGCACTAGCTCAGTGATGACTAGGAATTGTCTAGCAGTAGGTGTCCTGTTCCTCTGGCTCTTATGGACTTTTCATCCCCTTTCCACTAATTTTCCCTAAGCCTTAATTGCAGGAGGTGCATTAAATAGAGTTGGGCACTCCCAGTAACTTACCCTTGCAGTTTGGCTAGTTGTGGATTTCTTTAGTAATCTCCATGTGTTGCACAAATCTTTTTACTGAGTGAGTGCTGATTGCATCTTTATATTTACAAATAAATAATTAGACTACATTTAGAAATTATATTCATTATGAAAACAACCAGTCACCTCTACTGAGTATAATATCACAATAATTGATAAGTATTGACTAACAAATGAGTATGTTACTTTCTAATCGCACTGATTTTGACTGATTTTACCAAGCATTGAGTAAGGTGGCAATCTTCAAAAGAAAGGGTAGTAGGTATTCTGGGACAGCAACTGCATGGCTGTCTGTGACAGCAGTCACAGGACCATCTCTTATACTTATTAAATGAATATTTTTCATTAGGCTGAAGAGGGTAACTAACAGTTTTCATCTTCATAGTCTCACTTTCTTTTTTATATTTTTGTTGATGTTAATCTTAATTGAGTTGTGGAAAGTACAAACTACCCATCAACTTAAGCCAATTTCTCTGTGATGTGTCAGAAGTCACATACGTGATTTTGTTAGATTATGGATTTTGGATGGTAGGACTGGACATTCTTCATTTCTGATGGGTGCTTGGGTCATGTGGTGGTTGCTTGCCCAGTGGCTGTGAAGCAGAATGAAAATATGCATGCTTAGACTGAATGGTAAAGAAAGAGCATGGGTGAGAGGGATTGAGAGGGATGGGGGGAAGGAGATACTAAGGGAGAGTGAGTGAAGCTTAACAGGGACATCACCTATTCCACTCAACTACAGAACTCTAGCTATTAACCCACATCGGCCAGATCTTTGGTTTAACCAGCACATTTCTTTCCATAGACTCTCACAGTATCTCAATGTTGAGTCTCCCCGAATCTGATATTTTTATTCTGATAAGTAGCTTTTGTTGTATACACTAATATGTAAGTCAGATTTAATTTTTCTACACACATACAGAGAGAGAGAGAAAGAGAGAGAGAGAGAGAGAGAGAGAGAGAGAACATGCATTGATACTTGTTCTCTTTATACCTATATTCAGATGTAGTTAAAGTGGACATTAACAGTTTGAAAAGGCACAAAACATTACTGAACTAAATATACATAGTTAACTTCATTTCTCCTCAGTATTTCCTGCATTCTTCAGACTAGAGTATCTGAAGTAATGGACCATTTTTATTCAATAAGCCAGCAAACCAAAGACACTGGTAGTTTAACAAAAGCAGTTTGTATGGGTTGATCACTTTTTAAAAAAGATTTATTTTTGTTACTAATTTAAGATTGTGTGTTTATGTATGGCTATATGTGAGTATGTGCCCATGTTAAGGTAAGTGCCCACAAAGCCTAAAAAGAAAATGTTAGATTTTCTAAGAACATGTGACTGGTGATTATGAACTCTCCTATGCTAGTGCTGGGATCTTAATTCAGGTCCTCTGAAAGAGCAGGATGCACACTTAACTACTGAACCATCCTGCTAGTCCCAAAATGAGGATATCATTGTTTTGAAATTGTTTACTTGCTACATTCCAACTAGTGAGTGAAGACAGAGCAAAACTTAGGATCTTGAACCAAGTTGGCGGTTCACATCCTCATTTTATATGCATGTGACATATTTCCCAAGTAAAATTACTAATGAAGGGAATCCATTTTCCTCTTTAGATTACAACATGTACAGAAAGCAAAGGCAGAGTTAGCCATCAACTTAAATAAGGCTGGTACCAGTGGGTATCGAGGATAGACAGCAAACTGGAGATGACACAGAGGCTGAGCCTACAAAAAACGCCCAGTAGTTTGCCACATATTTTCTTACCTCATACCCTCTTTATCCTTGCATATAGTCCACATACTTTTGTATCATGTCTAACAGATACATAGAGTTCACAAATGTGCTTTATAGTATAACAATAAAGTAGTAGTTCTGTTTAGTTGTATTAAAATAACTTTTACTGTATAGGAAAATGAAACTATGTTAGTTCTTCTATAGGCTAGGTTTTTAAAGCATGGCTTGCAAGTATAATTGAATCTCAGAATCCCACAAAGTCTTGCTTTTAATATCTGTTCTCAGACGTGAACTCTTTGTCAGATATCCATTAAGGTGAAAGTGAAAAAATAATGAACCAATTACTTAGGATATGTCAAAACTAATGCAGGTCAATTAGTCATGCAGTACAAAAACTATCAAAGATTGAGGAATGTTCAATTTTGGATTAAGGTTTGCTCTTATTTAACTTTTAAACCCATTGTTTCATATGCTTAATAGAGAATCTCAGAGTAAAATTGAAAGGTCAATATTGAGTTTTATTAGGCGATAAATATATATTTAGATATGATTTATTTATTGAAATGATTTCATTTACCAATGATATTTTAGACCAGGATTAATCATTAATTAATGGGAAGAAATAGGCCTTTGAAATACCTCTATTGTGTCTGCTGGGGAAGTGATAGATGGCTAGAAATAAAGCTTAATCAAAGTGTGAGCTTAGACATAAAATCATTCCTTTCTTTGTGTACCTGCTAAATTTGTGGGCACTCAGAAACCCAAAAAAGAGAGTATTTTTCAAACAAGTGTTGACTCTACTGTCATTCTCCAAGTCACTGACAATGTGTAAGGTAACATGTGTCGTGTTTTTAAACTTATTTATTCACTATATATCTTAATCTCAGCCTGTCTCTTCTTCTATCCCCTCCCCCTTACACAGTCCCTACTCCTATCTCTCCTCCCTTTCACCTCTGAGAAAGGGAAAATTAGCCATGGGTACCAACCCACCTAGGTACCTCAAGTCACCACAGGACTAATTACATCCTATATCAATGAGGCTATACAAGACACTCCAGTTAGGGGAACAGAATCCACAGGTTGTCAACAGAATCAGGGTAAGCCTCTTTGCCAGTTGATGGCGGGCAGGCATGAAGACCAAGCTGCCCATTTGCTACATGTGTGCAGGGGCTCTAGGTCCAGCCCTTGGATGCTATTTGGTTTGTGATTTAGTCTCTGGGAGTGCCCAAGGGTCCAGGTTAATTGACTTTGTTGGTCTTCCTGTGGAGTCCCTATCCCCTCTGGGTTCCTCAGTCCTTCCCACAACTCTTCCACAGAACTGCCTGAGCTCTATCCAGTGTTTTGCTATGGGTCTCTGCTTCTGTTTCTTTCAGGTGCTGGGTTGATCCTCTCAGAATATAGTTATGCTAGACTCCTATCTTCAAGCATAAAAAAGTATCATTAATAGTATCAGAGATGACCCATGAAATAGGTCTCAAGTTTGTCCAGTCATTGGTTGGCTATTCCCTCAATCTCTGAGACATCTTTGTTCCTGCACTTCTTGTAGAGAAGGCAAATTTTGGGCAGAAAGTGTTATGGGTGGGTTGGTGTCCTTATCCCTTCACTATGAGTGCTGTCTGTGTACAAGAGGTGACCACTTTACCCACTGATAGGCTTCTCAGCTAGAGTTATCCTCATAGACTCCCTGGAACCTTCCCCATTTCAGGTTTCTGGCACATCATAGAGATGCCCTCTCCTACCAACTTGCATTCACTCTTCTAGCCCCCTTTCCCTACACCTTATCTTCACCTGTGTTCCCCTCCCCATTACTATTCTCACCCAGTTCCCTTGCTTTATCCACCTTCAATGACTATTGTATTTCCCCTTCTGAGTGAAATTCAAGACTCCTTGCTTGGATGTTTCTTGTTATTTGGGCTCTTTGGGTCTGTGGATTGTATCCTGGTTATCCTGTACGTTGTGGCTAGTATCTACTTATAACTGAGCACAAATGATACATGACATTATGAGTCTGGGTTACTTCACTCAGGAAAATATTTTTCTAGTGCCATTCATTTGCCTTCAAATTTCATCATGTCCTTGTTTTTCATAGCTGAGCAGTATTCCATTGTGTAAATGAACTACATTTTCTTTATCCACTCTTTGGTTGAGGGGCATCTGTGCTGTTTCCAGCTTCTGGTTATCACAAATAAGTCTACTATGAACATAATAGAGACCATCTTCAATCAATGGTGCAGGAATAGCTGGATATCTGCATATAAATGGATGCAAATAGATCCATATGAATCACCCTGTATAAAACTCAAGTGCAAGGGGATCAAGATCTCAACATATAGCCTTTCTATTAGATATTAAATCTAATAGAAGAGAAAGAGGAAGATAGTCGTGAATGCATTGATACAAGAGACAACTTCCTGAACTGTACACCAATAACTCGGACACATGCCGGGCAGTGGTGGCACATGCCTTTAATCCCAGAACTCAGGAGGCAGAGGCAGGAGAATTTCTGAGTTCGAGGCCAGCCTGGTCTACAGAGTGAATTCCGGGATAGCCAGGGCTACACAGAGAAACCCTGTCTTGAAAAACAAACAAACAAACAAACAAACAATTAACTCATCACTAAGATATATAATTAATAAGTGGGACCTCATGAGACTGAAAAGCTTCTGTAAGGCATTTTTCCCTCTGTCAATGGGAAAAATGGCAATCTGCAGATTGAGAAAAGATCTTCATGAACCATACATCTGACGGAGGGCTTATATCCAAAATATATGAAGAACTCATGAAGATAGACCTCAACAACCCAAATAACCCAATTAAAAATGGGATGCAGAGCTTAACAGAGATTCATGAAATATTCAACATTCTTAGTCATTAGGGAAATGCAAATCAAAATGACTCTGGGATTCTATCTTACACCCATTAGAATGGCTGAGATCAAAAACTCAAATGACAATATATGCTGGCAATGATGTGGAGCAAACAGACACTTCTCCATTGCTGGTGGAAGTGGAAGCTTGTACAACCACTCTGGAAATCAATTTGACTGCTTCTTAGAAAATTGGGAATAGTTCTACATCACGATACAGCTATATTATTCCTGGGCATATACCAAAAAGATGCTAAACCATACCACAAGGACACTTGCCCCACTGTGTTCATGTGTCATATTTTAAGAGGAAAAGTAAGGTCATTTTACTAAGTGATTATATTAATTCAAAATAAAACATACCATTATAGTGAAGGGATAGAGATGGGATAATCATCAGTGGAAACTTACTGTAGGACTTGTGTTGGACTTTACTTTTAAGAAACTCTAAATAACTACCCTAGATATGTGTGATAATCTCATGTGTATAGTTATTGGCTTAAGTCATTTCATGGGAAAACTAGGTTATAGAGTACACAGAGAGACGACTAGGTATTAGTAGAAGATGTGTTAATATTGGCAACCCAAGGTTTATTAAGATTATTTTGCATTTGGTATGCAAGACATCATATATAATCATGAGAAGTTTCATGTCTATTAGAAATATACAGATCCCTGAAATTTATGACAACTTGGAAATTACAGATTTCACATGAACACATTGTCAGGGGCTGTAAGACAGTATTTGCCTTATAATTATAAAGGAGTGACTTAGAATCCCAGAATAAATGATGAAGTAGTAGATGTTTGTGATCTGGAGTGTTGGACGCTGGTGCTTTCTCTATGGCCCATCCTCCTTACTTGAAAAGTTGCAAGCCAATTAAAAACATTGTCTCAAATACCAAGGCAAATATAAGAGGAAAAATAAGGAAGAGGAGGGAGTAAGTGTGTGCAGAATTTGTTATATTCATGTATAAAGTCTTCAAAAAACAAATTTGAAAAAGCACAAGACAAAAAACTTCACTAAGTAAATAAAACAATCCAAAAACAGCATGCATAAGAATGGCAACTTAGTGTTTTAAAATAAAAGTGAAAAATAAATGGGGTATTAAAAACTAGGAGGGTAGTGGGTACTAGAGAATTTCAATGAAGCTAGTATTAGATGTTTTCAATATATACTATATAATATTTATAACATTCAAAAATATATTATCACTATATTAAAAACACTGTTTCATGTGTAGTGAAAGCTCCTCAGATCACAAATGAGTGGTAATGCACGCTCGATGAACCACAGTAAACTGGCTATTTCAAAACTTTCCAACTAGCCACTCAAGTCTGGTCTGTATTTGGAAACAAGAACTGTGTTGGTCCAAGGTACAGGCTGGAGCAGAAGAGGACCCAGAGCAGGCCATGAGTGGCTGAACACAATCTTGTGAAACAGGCATATCAACAACATTTTGACCCCACAGGCTAGATGGCTCTTAGCATCATGCCTGTGAGCCCTGCATGTTCTGGCTAATGAGCATATGACCTATTCAGTCTCAGAAGGCCCTTTCTGAAATGCTCCATACTTGATTTATACTTTTCTGTGGCCATATCAAAATATTTCCTGCTTTTCTGCCTAGAAAGCACACAATGTCAGTTTGCTCTGGGCTTTGCAAATTACACAGCTTGTCATGGTCTTTGCCATGAGATGGCAGGGAACAGTGAACTACACTGTGGTCAAAATTCAGTCACACATGGAGATAAAGGAGTTGCTGAGACCCAAGACTCACCCTGTGCTTCTCCAACAAAACTGATTCTCAGTTTAAATCTTTATTATTGTTTTTCCCCAAACCATTCCAAGACAGCCACAGCCCTAAGCTAAAAATCAGAGGTTTATTTATTTATTTTTTGATCTGGTGGTTTTCCAGATGAGAAATTAAAGAAACTGTTCACAAACATTTTTTTTTTTCATGTATAATCTGCCTCCTGGAACCTGGTTACCAGGATCATGGAAGTCGTCACCTCTGCAGACAAATTTAATTAAATTCCAAGCCAACCTCCAGGATCATTTCCCTAATATAATTTCTGAAAATTATGGTACTGCATTCTAAAATGAAACTGTTGGCATTCAACTGTGAATTTCCTTTTCTGAGTCAATAAAATAGTTTTATCAAGGATTTTGTTGTTTGCTTGGGCACATTTGGTATATTTTATCCCCCATATTTCTCTGAGCTTACTGTGCACTGTCATAATTATTTTGCCTTACCAGTTTTGTTTGATTTGAGTTTTATTAACATTATAGATTAATTTAGTTCATTATGTATTCAAATGTTCAAAGAAGATTGATTTCCTAAAGTTATCTCCTTCCACCTTCTTCTGTGTCTCCTTCTCCCCTTGATTTCTCCCAAGTGCACAGTTAATGGGTTCATCATCTTTCAGTGTAACCTGTGTTTGAGAGTTTCCTTCTTACTCTTCCATATGTGTTTGAAGTACCTCCTTTTATTATTCAATGTATGTGTGCATGTGAAGACACATTTCTTTGGGATGTGAGCTTGTAAGTGTGTGTGTGTGTGTGTGTGTGTGTGTGTGTGTGTGTGTGTGTGTAAGCCAGGTGATATAGACTTAAATATTTTTAAATGCTGTTCCTTAGGCTCATTTTGTCCCTACCACATTGTTTTCATAGTCTCTGATTGGTGACCAGTAACTTATGAACCAGACTAGGCTGCCCAGCCAGTGAGCCCCAGGAATTCTCCTGTGTTTACTGTGATTGCAAATGTATGTCACAACTTCAGTCCCCCCCTAGACACCACAGCATCATGAGTATTCTGGGGAACAAACTCAAGTCCTTGCCCTTACAGGCTAGTCTTTCCTGTTGTGAGCCATCTTCCCAACACTGCATTTCAGCTTTGCTCATGATACTGACTATTCATCCTGTGTTACCATGTTTGAGTCTCAGGTATACCGTTCCAAGTTTTTGTCCCTTTCTCCTTTCCCACAGACACGATTTTCCTGATTATACTGATTATGATTATACCATTTTTACCCATACTGCATTATTGCTTTTTTTCTCATAACTTCAGTCCTGTTAAAGCTAATCACTGTTTTATTTTGCAGAATACTTATTTTCCTGTATGTCTGTGAAATTTTTAAGCCCTAACTCCAATCATACTGTAAATTTCCCCTCGAGTTCTTAGCTCACATCTGGCACATATCCCCATTCGTTCTGTCTTCCAGGAGGTTCTCCTCAGCTTCCTGTACCCTTCTCACAGTTTTGTTCCTCTGGGCAGATGCATTTGGATGAGATTTCATTGCTAAAATTAATTAATTAATAGGTGTTGCTTTTTATCTTTAGATATGGCTTTAGTTTGTTTTCATCGGGGCATTGTCATTGTAGATTTTTTGTTTTTATTTTTGTTTTGTTTTATAAAGAACTTAAAATTGTGTAGGTAGAGAGGAGAAGAGCATATGGAAGGACTTAGGAGAGGGAAAGAAGATGATCAAAATATATTTGAATTTGAAAAGTATTTTAAATTAATAAAATATAATAAAAACAACAAAAAAAGGCAAAATTAAGTTGATTTTAGTTTTGGATGAGGGTAAGATTCTTTGAATATGGGCTGAAGTAGAGGAATTCTAAGACAAGTTGTTTTTACCAGTGGCCACCTGATTTTCATTAGCTTTAAAAGATATTTCCTACTGGCTTCTTTATATTTGCTTTTAACAAATGTTCTGTTAGCCAGTGGCACTGGGCACAGTGTCCTATCATTATCTCTTCTGTGTCTTAGCACTTCCCACTTGCAGGAGGGAGATCCAGGCATCCACACTGTGTGTGCAAAGGACAGAGATCCCTTCTTTACACTGTAGTTCATAGGCTCCCCTTTTCTCATTCTGGGGAAGGTAGAAGGAGCTGCCAGTTCATGGGCCTTCTGAATTCTGTGAGTCAAGCGACATTGCTTTTCAGTCTCCTCACCACAGCTTTACTGCTAGTCTTGGGATCCACTATGTTAGCTCCTATGTAACTGTTCTAGATCCTACAATCCAGGCAACCTCAGCTGTTTGGTCATTGTGCATTTCTGGGTCTCCATTCCTTTCTTGTTACCTTACTGATTCATTTTCATAGAATTGGTGGCAATTGTATGTACACATTGTTGATGAAGATACAGAACATTATTCAGACTAAATTTAATAGTGTTTTACAAAATATAATTGAGGAGTGAGGGAACATCATTCACTTGATTGGAAAGAACTTGTCTGTGATTGTTTTCGGTTTCTGTTTGCTAATTATTCAGTTCTTTTCTCCTTTGAATACAGATGGAAGCTATAGACAAAGCCGACCAAACCTCACCTCCCTGTTAGTGCAGCCCATCTCCGCATCCCTCGCTAAAGTGCTTGTCTCTTTGCCAAAACTGAGAATGGATAAAGATGCCTGCATCCCTCTAGAACTTCCGCTTAATGGTAAGACAATTTGTGCTTTGACACATCCGGTGATCAAGTCTTTGTGGGAACTGAGCCTGGAAAATCATGCTGGTAACCCTCTAGACCTTCCATATAATAATGATGCCTACAGATCTCTAGAATTTCTATATAATGATGATGTCTACAACGCTCTAAGACTTATACATAATGATGCCTACAGGCCTCTAGATCTTACATATAATGGTGCCTACAGGCCTCTAGTACTTACACATAATGATGCCTATAGACCTGCAGAAATTCCACATAATGATGCCTACAGACCTCTAAAACTTACACATAATGTTGCCTACAGACTTCTAGAACGTACACATAATGATGTCTATAGCCCTTTAGAACTTACAGTTAATGATGCCTATGGCCCTCTAGAACTTATACATAGTGATGCCTACAGCCATCTAGAACTTACACATAATATTAAGGTAACTTGTGCTTCAATATATCTGAAGAATACTTTAAGAACTTTGGTCATTTAAAAAAATCTTTTAAATTGAAAAGCCTAGAGTTATTTGTTTCAAAAATACTGACTTCTGGTGAGAGGGAGATTTGTCTCATTCTGTGATTCTAACCAGATGATTTTGAAGTATAATTATGATCAAATTCTAAGAGTTTGACCAATCTGAGATATTTTTTTTCAAGGGGAAAAAGGGGAGTTTGATTTTTCTCTAAAGTAACGGAGCTTCACAAATAAAGCATTTTGTACATGCTTGGCATGGCTTCACAGGTTCAGCTCTGGCAGGCTTACTGACTACTAAGATTTGGTGTATAGCAGTAGTTATCTGGGGTATGAAGTCTTTTAGTATAAAGCATTAATGTGTAATTCCTGGAATTGACTAAAAGAATCCCTCTGTCTATACGGACCATTGCCCAGGAGATGCTTCTCATTTGGTGGTGCTATTTGTCAGGCCTTCTTGGACTTTTCAGGATAAAACTGAAGCAGCTAAGCTACCTGTGCTGGGATGAAAGTCCTAGGCTGCATTGTTTTTTTCTGCCTGCAGCTTCAGCATTAAAGTTCTGAAGAAGAGATTGGCTTTACATATTGTTAAATGTGTCTCTGGCTGCTGTGAACTAACGCTTCAGTGCTTTTGGGGTTCTGTGTGTGTCCAGATCTGAGCTCTACTAGCAATGATTTATATCTTCTGTTTTCCTCATAACTACAAATGTATTAAAATATTTTGGCATTTTTTTTTTCAGAGTCAAGATTGTGGGATGTTAAAGACATATACACCTCTCTCTCTCTCTCTCTCTCTCTCTCTCTCTCTCTCCCCTTCTTCTTCCCTCCCCCTCTCTCATGTGTGTTGTATATCGGCATATGGGTGCATATATCAGAGCATAAGCATAGAGATATTAGGACACCCTTTAGGAGTCAGTTTACTCCTTCCAGCAATTGAGTCCCAGGATCAAAGTCAGCTCACTAGGCTTGGTGTCAGGCACATTTCACTGGTGAACCATATCTGCTTGGCCTGGATTTGGTAATTCTAGGAGGCATGGAGGTCCATTATGCATTTCAGCATCTGTCTAGCTCTTAGGGATCTGACATTTTCTGGGGTGGCATTATCTTCACTCAGGTTACCTCTACACTAAATGACTTGTGCTGGCATCTACAGAAACACAGGAAAACCATACATTTGTGAGAAACAAAATTGTATATATGCTCCAGCGCTTCTGTATAGTGAAAATGACTGTGTGTATGAGTGAGCCTCTTTGCCTCCTTTTATCCCAGCAGTATCAATTGCCATCTCTGCAGTCAAATATCTTCACCATATTAAACAATATTCTTTAGCTGTACCTCAAACACAAAGTTACATACAATATATATGAAACCTGGAAAGAAAACTGAGATTGAGAGTTTAAACTTTACAACTCCATTATCAAAGAAGAAATATGAAAAGATTTGCTAAAGAATTATGCCATTTGAAGTCTTTCCTGTGTAGATAGTAATTATATTATTATTATTATTATTATTATTATTATCATCATCATCATCATCATCATTATCATCATCATCATCATTATTGTGATTTAGAAAAATCAAATGAACTTAAACTTGGAGAAGAGTTCTGTTTTCTGTGAATCATTCCTTTGTTCAGAAAGCAGATTGTTAAATTTATGTTTTTTAGATAGTAAATGAGCATCCCAAGTGTTTGCGTGCTTGAAATTAAATTATTCTTAAACAGAGGATAATGACACCTTACACCAAGATTCTGCATAGAAATACTTAGGATCTACCCAAGATAATTAACTTTTAAGTGGGTAAAATACTCTTAAAATTGTATTAATGGTGATGCATGTGTAAAGACACAACATAAAAATACCAAGAAGGTTCTTCACTTTGAAGGAGGGTGGAACATCTAGTTTGCAAATTAAAAATAATCTACAACACATTGCAATTTAATTTTGTGCTTTTACTAAGTCTCCCACGCATTGTGTTGAAGAGTGGGTAGAAAATTTTAATTAATCAAGATTATGAAATAGAAAACTTCATGTGCTGTTGCTTATTTTACATATTTACCTTGCTGTGCACAATGAATCACAATTCTCTAAAATCTAGACAATGTAGCAGATTTTCTTTATTCCATGTGCTTTATCAACATCTTTCCTTTTCATATGTTTTTACCATTGCCAAAATTTTAAAAGCATGTATGTTATGTAGGTTTGAAAATTCTATAAACTTTATAGATGGTTTCTGATTGCCCTTAGCCTATTGGTCTACTTCATCTAACAAAGGCTATCTAAATATAATAAAACCAAAACACTTTCTAAACATTATTTTAACAATGACACATTTTAACACTAGAAGAAAATGAAAAAAAAAAAACAAATGAAACAATACAAAACAGAATAAAACAAAACAAAAGCAAACAAACAAAAACAGGTACTCTGTACACTGCCTCATTACTAGGACCATGAGAATATATAGTACTGTCTAATAGAGCCACGGTTAGTAGAGTTAGCTTGATAAGGGAGAAAGATAGAGAGAGATGGAGGTTGAGGGTAAGAGGGAGAGATAGATGGAGAGATTCTTATCCACTAAGGGAAGCAATCATATTTGAAGCTAAATCCATTGAGGTGGCCATAAACACAAATCAGCATATTTCCTTTTAAATATGAAAAATTTATGTTTGATTTTCAGTTACTTACAGCCAAAAGCTATCTAAATGGTACAGATGATAGAAGTTGGATAAAGGAATGGAATGCTGGCAATAATCATAGAGGGTTAAGATAGAAGCAGATTATACATATTGGATTAAGATAGAAGCAGAAGAGAGCAGATTATTCTATGGAGATTTCTTAGGAAGTAAGCCAAAAGAGTCAGAGGAACTGTCTTTGCCTCAATAGAGAGCAGTCATTTGTATTGAATAAACCACTGGATACTCTGGGTTTCCTTTCTTGGTCTCTCTGTGGAGAGACTATCTGAAAATATTGTATGTTCTTATTTAATTTCCTTGGAGTTCTTCTAGAACATAAAAGTATTAGTTTTAAATATTTTAATTTGAGCTCATGTTTAAGACCTGTAAATACAGTGAAAATATTGAAGTGATAAAGTATAAATTAGATTTACATAACTTACATGGAAAGCATACACACATCAAGTTTAAAAGAGGAATTTTGGTAATATAGATCAATTTAATATGTGGAGGGAGAATGTTAAGTTATCAAATTTATGAGTGATTTGTATAAGTAAACTATATAAGCTACAAACATTTCAACTCAAATACAGAGAAAAACTGTGACATAGCTCTGATTTCCTTATTCACAATTTAACAACATCTCTGGGGAAAATTAACTTCATTAGAATAATTTAACAATACTTAACTGTTTACATCATTTATGCTTTTTATAATTTTCAAATATGTTATAAATAGCTATATTTTAGTTTGTCAGTGGCTGCCTGAAAAAAAATCATTTACATTTCTTTAGCAGATAGTTCACTATGTAGGTAAAATACTAAAGTTACAGATTATTTTGTTATTTTGTTATTTTTTGGTATTATAAAAACGATGTCAACCAATAGTGCATTTTAATTTTTTAGACATAGTTATGAAAAAGAAATGTTCACTCACCTGGATCCAAAGATATATATTGTAGCTACATATGATGCTAATGAAACTGTCAGTAGCATTATTATTAGCCTCAAAGTTGCTCCATGATAGTAAAATATAGGAGACTCTATGTATATATCATTAAAACTTTTAGTCTATCATCTACCCATCCTGTGATACAATATATGTTCTTTTCTTTGACACTGTAGTATTGTAGAGCTGACAGACAAGCCTCCATATATTTGTAACATTATAAGTTAAAAAGTTTTTTAAACATAAATCGTTAAAGAATGTAAGTAGGCCATTTTTTCTTACAAAAGAAGAACTACAAATGTAATTTGCAATAGGGTTTCTGTGTTATTCATTTTTTGAATACCATAATAGAAATATTTGAAATTAAATAAGATTGCTTGATTTTGGCTAACAGTGATAGGAGTTTAGTTTATGGTCTGTTTGCTGTTCTACTTTATGTCTGTGAAGAGGAATCATTTTGGAATCTATCAGGATAAGTTTCTTATAAAACCTCTTATAAAAGAATGAGAGAGAAGGTCTGGGGAGGGAGTCCTTTTATCTCCTTCATGGATATATCTGCAGCATTCAAACTTCTAGCCCACTGAGCTCACTTCCTCCTACAAGTGTTATTATCTTCCAAAAACAACACATTCTAGAGATCAAGCCCTACATATACAGACCATGGGATGCTCTTATCCAGACTTTAGTTTTATTACTTCTAGTCACCAGTATGAAAGAAAGTATCTAGCAAAAAAATGGGTACCATATTACTTTGTGTACCTACCTCTATACAGCATATATCAGTGTAAAGTCAATATGTTACATCACATTAGTAGAAACATGCCTGGCTGAAAATGAATGCTAGATATTAGGAATTGCTATATTCCCTAGTAATGACACCTATTTTCTTTGAAATTCTCAAGCAGCCAACTGCTCAGTGAACCTAGGAGTCTGGGCTTGAAGCTAAGAGTAAGTTGTGGAAGTAAAGATCAGCATTCATGAGTTGCTAGTCTGAAGTCCTCGATAAAAGGAAAAAGAGCTTCAGAATTCCCTTTGAAGGACTGTTCATGAAGGATCTGAAATAGAGAACACAGGTGTGAGACCTATTGTCCAAAGTCCACAGACAGTAGAGTCAGACCTATTTCCTGGGGAGTGAAGGTGGGGTTTAACCAGGGTGACAGTACTGTCATTTGCCTTGAACTTCCCAGGATTTCAGTGTTCTATTTCAGCCTTTAGCTATTAGACATGGTTCAGCATAATTTTTTTGTTTGTTAAACTCCAAAAGGCAATCTAAGAAGCATACTTTGAACCAAAATAATTTTTACCTATACTACCCAATTTTAGTGTGGTTTTTTTTGTCATTTTTGTAGCCTTCTTAAATTCTTATCTTATTGTTTCTAAGCTTTTCTCTACTCTTGACAAATTACAGAACCTCCAACTAAACTTTGGAGGTTATCCATGTGATAAAATCTAAAACAACATATGCCATCAATTTTGATGATGTTTTTATCAATGGAAAGATGTTGTAATTTACAAAGTTACTGCCTACTAGAAATTCCTTACTGTTTCTCTGTTTTTATATTCTGCTATATTTCAACAGTTTTTGGTTATTATTCTTTTCACAAATATTCAAATACATCTAATATGATGCATGTTTAACTGTTAAGGCACATGACTTCTGATCCTTAAGTCTCAGTGCCAACAAACACTCTTTCTTGAAAAGCTATTGAGGTTGCTCTTGGGTTGACTCATCTCTCTTATTCCTTCTATCAGGCTTTACGATGCCCTTGCTACTAGACACTAAGACATGAAATCTCTCTGACCAGAATGAATAAATTAAACATTATTGTTTATTCTTTCTTTCTATATTTCCACTCTTTGAGGTTTCTCTTATAGTCTAGGTTCTGATTTGTGTCCTATAGGTATTAGAAAAGAATGTAAACCATGTAGTTCACAGGTAATATTCTATATACTAAATTTGCTTTACATTTCTCTTTTGGGCTGTTCAAATAATCTATATCTTGGTAATCTGAAAAAAAATATTGTGAGTATATTTTTTTTTATTAAATTGGAAGGTCTTTTTTTTTTTAACCTTATAGGTTTTGTGCTCACTTCTTAAGTGTTTGAGATCCAAACACTTGTTACAGAATAAATTGACATTCTTTCTGCCTAGCAACACATGGCTTCAATTTTGTTTAGCCTGAAAATTATTTAGCCTAAAATTACTTGTTGTTTTGATAGTTTTGGCATTTGGGTAACTTTATGCTATACCAGATTTTTCATTTTGCTTTTAATATTTTTTAAATTCTTATAGTTTATTTGAATATGTCTCAATAACCATACATTGTTGTTGAAAATATTTAATCCCAATCCAGAGTTTCTACCCTACCTTTGACTATTTAGCTCCCTAATAAAAACAAACAAACTTTATATGTACAGTAAGCCTTAGTCAGCACAAGAACTAGGTAGATATCTATCCGCTATACTATTATGTTTATTTTCCAACCAATAATCCCATTATATAATTTGCCATGTGTTATCTGAGCTGCTCTTAACTCCAATTAGCCAAGTCACATGACCATTATTTCAAGAGTCTTACCCCATAGCTGCATCTCTTCTGTCCACCTTCTTTCTTTCCACCTTTTGGTTCTCCTCTGACCCCAAGCCCAGGAATCCTAAACCTCACCTATGTCTATTTTGCCCAGTTATTGGCAGTCGACTTCTTTATTCACTACCCAGGGATAACTAGGGGAGCATAGTCACATAGCATCATCTGGGTCTGCATGAGTTTTCTGGGAGTAACCAAGATTTAGCATAGCAAAAGAACAAACTTCAGTAAATAATTTACATTTCAAATGCTGTGTTTTGGAGCATTTGTTCTAATACATTTAATATAATTTCTATGTTCTTACATTTCTGAGTTTAATTTCACATTTCTATCTAGAACACGTTTTTATTTTTATGTTTATATTTCCTATCATATTTTTTCTTGAGTATATAAGAAGTTAAAAATATTTTGTGTTCATTTGATGTTTCTGGAGTAATTTCTCCCTAAGAATCCTTTTTATCCATTTCTATTTCATGAGAACTAACTTTTTTTCCTCTTTAATAAATCTAAATAAGGCATCCTATTATATTACCTGCTTCATAGAGGGAGAGTCCTTGATTTCTTTCATTAAAATGAGCCATTTATTGGGGGAAAGGGAGATTTTTCTTTAATTTCAGTAACCATCCTTTTATATAACCAACTTACAGCTTGCCACAAGAAGGTAGCTTCACAATCACTACACAAACAGCAAATTAAAATGAGGTGGAGGCCTCTAGATAACACTCGAATGTCAGTCTTTAGAGATGACCTATCTGCAGGGCCCATAGCATATTACCACCCTTGAACCTCATAGGGCTATTAGGAAAGTGTCTCAGATTCATCAAATTCCCTTAGCCTCTAAACAGATCCATTATACAATTTATATGTCCTCACATTCTATCTTAAATTTTGACCCAATAATGGCTTAATGCTTGTTGTTTCTCACATACTCTTATCAAAAGTTATTTGACATTGGAAATTAATTTTACTGGGAAATTTAGTCCAATATCCCAGGCTACCATATTACTAGTAAAGAAAAGCATCGACTCTCTGTGTCTTAAAAACAAAACTTAATGAGTTGATGTTTATACAAAGATTAATGATTTACCATATGAGGTGATATTTTAAAAGTAAATAATATACTAAAAATTAACACTATATGGCCATTTAGCCAGTGGACCATGTACAAGATGTAATACAAAGCGAAACAAAACGTACATCATTGCTGCTACCACTTACCTGGCTTAGTAATTACTGATATCTCTAAATCCAAACAGCTATGAATTGTGAGGACAGTTAAAAGGTACATAAACACTCTGAGCTTCTAAAAGAAAAGATGCATCTTTTGGTTAAGCAATGTACTCTTTGCCAGTGAGACATCGTCCAAGGAGAGTGCTGTAAAGTTAATCTTCCAATTTTTCATATCCACAGCTTATTGATCATTGCTGAAGCTTTCCATTGCCTATACTCTACCTGAATCCAACATTTCAGGAGCCAGAATGATATGGTTCACAAAAGGCATTGTCCTGGGGCACTGGCATGAAAAAAATCTGAACAGTAGATTTTGATAGACAAACAGGAATGGATCCTATGATTTGTGAGTTGTAGAGGTTTGGTAGAATGATGTGGGAAATCAACAAATTTTCTCAAATTTCACTCTTACAAAAAAGGTTTTGTTTTTCTTTTTGATAGCTATCATCATCAAAATGTCTCATTACATATACAATAGTAACAAACAGAAAATGTATATTTTTTCAAATGAAAACTTATTCACATGTGGGAATGTGGGTGTGAATATGCTTATGTATTTACTGGAAATAAGGCTAGCTACGTTCCTTGAAAAAATGATTGGCTACCCTGCCATAGTATACATCAGCTAATATTATGCTTTTTCTGTAAATAGTTGATGATTTTAAAAGATTACCAAACACCAATTATTGAAAGCATGAGTCTATAGAAATCTTTAATCATCATAAACTGTAGAAACACTGAACACACACACACACACACACACACACACACACACACAAACACACACACAGCAAGTCCCCAATCTTAGGAGAAATTCTACTTTTCACTTACCTACAAAAATTCTCAAGGATAGCGAATGGACAAGATTTCTATTAAAATCAGAAAACATAGAAATAACTGTGTCTAGGAAAGCAAGAGTAGCTTAATTACTATAATTGAAATTTGAAGCTGGCAGCAAGTGTGTTTCTTTAGATTTCTGTGAAAAGCTTTGGGGTATTTCCAAAATATTTGCTATTGTTGGTTATAAACAAAGCCTTGCTAGTGTTGTGAGACAGAGACTAAGAGCCAGTTGACCTTAACAATGGGCAAACTGAAAGACACTGTTGTCTTTAGAATATACATCTGTATCAGATATTTTTCTGAACCAGATGGAATTAGGGAACAGAGAGGAGCACTCTCTGTCCTGTCTCTTAACCCTGACACAACTCACTCTATTTGAATAGAAATGTTTCTAAGCTGATCAAATTTATGTCATGTTGGAATCTGTTGAACTTTAGTGTCATTTTACAACATGAAAGTCAGAAATCATTTAGTAAAGAGAATAGGAAAGGTAATTTAAGTAGCTGGACTTCCACACATATGTACGCCAAGGATTTAAATAATACATTGCAGTTGAGTCTTTTCAAAAAAAATTTTCAAGCCAAATTGCAAGAATTATTTTCCATTTTGAAATAAAATTAGTATTATTGAAATCTTGAAAGTATAACAAAACTTACATGTCTCTTAGCTATTGAAAAGCAAACTGTAGTTGCTCTTACATCATAACAAATAACACGACCATTATAACTATATCACAAACATCATAACCACTAACACAGCCATTACTACCACTAACACAACCATTGTTACCAATAACATCTTTCTGCTATGCACTCCACTGTCACCCTTCAGCTTGTGTCTATCAATAATGTCCCAGTTGTAGGAATCTCAAATCAGGCTCACGGGCTGCTCAGTGCTGCCCTGCTTCCATTTCATGAATCTGACTTCTGTTCTCATTTCAGCCATTGCTTATTTCATTTTAAAGATGGCAGACCAGTTTTTCAGATTACCCTGTCTGCAACTTTCCAATTAATACTTTCAGGCTATGAAAAGTGGCAATAGCAATGCTGTGTCTTTCACATTGCATCTTCCATATGATAGATGGTGTCATTTTGCTCTATCACTGGACTATCACTACCTTGCTTAAGTTGTCATCTTTATTGAAGGCACACATTGTCCACTTTCCTTTTTGTCTTAACAGATGTATCCATCCTACATACATTTTTACTACTTCTACCTGTCAGTCTTCCATATTGTTGGAATGCTGACCAAATTACTGATGACATTATTGAGTTACATGTACCAATTTCACTCCACGATGAAGGATTTTTTTCTAATTTTATTGGAATTTTCTTTATTTACAAACATTAATATTGAATTATTTAATTAAGATTGATTTTCCTAACTAATTCAGTAAGTTACAATATAATGCTACCTTCACTGGGGTTGGCTTAACAAGTTTATTATGGAGGTTGCAAACATACTCATGTTCAGAGATAACAGTTTAAACAAACCCACGAACTGATCATACAACTTTAGGCAGATTTTCTTTTTTTTTCCCCATTGCTCTGAAACATTACCACCATGCTGCTTCTATTACCAATGTTTTCCAAAGCAAATCTCATGGATTTCAATGAATGCTACAGTAGATGTTCTAAAAGTGAAGGGAATGAAAATCCCATAATCATGACCTCAATCATGTTTAATCAAATTAGTATTCTGTGAGTTTCTCCAGTGCTTCAAGTTTAAGTGTCTTTGTTATATAATAAGAAATACTGGTTTTCAAATCAGAACTTTTTTTTTTTTTTTTTTTTTTTTTTTTTTTGGTTTTTTGAGACAGGGTTTCTCTTTGTAACCCTGGCTGTCCTGGAACTCAGTCTGTAGACCAGGCTGGCCTCGAACTCAGAAATCCACCTGCCTCTTCCTCCCAAGTGCTAGGATTAAAGGCGTGCACTACCACTGCCTGGCTTGAAATCAGAACTTAATCGAAGCCTACATATTAGATTTGATTGTAGGTTTTATTTTTTTTAAATTATGGAAGTTGTTAAAATAACAGCTATTCCTTTCCCACTGGCATTTAGTTTTACTTAAATAATTTTGCAGCTCTGCATATCAACCTGTCACCCATGTGCTGAGCCAGTGTTGTATCTACCACTAAGCTATACTGCCAGTGCCTTTCTTTCACTTGAATTAAAAGGTAGTAATACCATTTCCTCATCCCTATCCTTTCTCCTACATTTCCCCTCAATTCCCAGCCTTCTTCTCTTTAAACATCATAGTTACAGACACATATAAATAAGTACACACATAGACACTACTTGTTGAGACTCTTCATTATTGTCTGCATCCTTTTGTATCTAGGGCTGATGCTTGGTTTTGGATAGCCCAATGTGACTCATCACTGAAGAAGACTAGGGACATATATTCCAAAGTGGTTCTTGAGCTCACTGTGTAGACCAGGCTTTCCTTGAGCTCACTGTGTAGATCAGGCTTTCTTTGAACTTTTTATCCTCTACTTCTACATTCAAGTCCTGGAATCACAAGTCATGCAACAACACAACTAGCTTCCTTGATTTTATTTTAAATTACATCTTTTAATAGAATTTTACAAACTTGAATTGTATTTAATGTACACATGCCAGGAAATATTCTTTTAAATTTTCCCCAACTTTTTAATATATGACAATTTTATACATGTGTATAATTTGTTTTCATCAAATCTATCCTCTACACCACTCCCTTCAAATTCTTCCCTTTCATCCCACATTTTTTTCCTCCTAACTTTGTGTCTACTGTTATAAAATCCACGAGTAAATACTTTATTTTTTTAATACAATTATCAAATCTTGCCTAGCATTATAACCTCAGCCTGCCTTCTGTGTCTTCTTCCAGTCCACATTTTTCTTGGAGTATTCTTAATTTCTGGTAGAATAGGATTTTCAAAATTATCTTGTACCTTTCCACCTCAAAAAATTAAAAAAAAAAAAAATAGTTTCCTTATGAGAGATCCTTGTCTAGAAATTAAGACCTGCTCTCTCTGTTTGTGGCTTTGGGAAAAGTCTTTCCAATACCACAAATTGAATAAGGCTTAGACAATGGTTATATTTTATATTATATTTCAATCCAAATTTATAAAATAGATCAATACACTGAAATAACTGATAACTTGATGCATACCCTGTAATAATCTATCCATTCATGAAACTACCAGTCATATGTATATATATCTCTATTGATCAAATATATTTTCCATTCCATGTAAGTCCTTTTTATGACAGATATTTACTTCTCATGATATTATATGTGTTAAGTTATGAGATCACTTTGTATGTAATCAGTTGATGTTGGGTCCCCTGTCTCCAAAGGACATCCTCACCTCATTATAGTCTGACAGTCCAGATACTCGCTCTTAGGAACTCTTCTTCCTATACTAATGTTCTGCCTGCTCTTGTCATAAAGTAGCTACCACATCCACAGATTCCAGTTGTGATCAATGCACATTGTCAGCTCTTACCTTTATCTGGGTTTTCATTGTTCTTCACTTACCTCATCAACCCTTCCAACCCCTCGACTGTTGTTTACTTTCTCTTTCGTCTATCTCTGACCCCTGACACTGCTCCAGTCCTTGTCTCTCCCTGCCTGCCTTCCGGCTCTTGTGTGTGTCTCCATAGGTTACTTGTTTTTATTTTGAAAACTTTTAGATTTTTTTCTCCTGTCATTTAAAATTTACTCTAAAATACATGGGTGTTTTCCATTTTTTCAATTCTTTTCAACATTTGACGCTCCTTTGTATATTGCTTCTAATTTTATTTATACAGCTCTCATTTTTATTCATTATATATTTTGGTTGCACTTGCTTGCTTTCTGTTTCTATTAACTCTGATGATTCTCTGGAAGTATTTCTCCATGTTAACTTCAAGACATTTTATCTGTTCTTTTTTCAATATCTGGCCTGTCTTTTGGTATATTTCTTAGAATTATTCTAGTTTATATAACAATTATTTAAAGATTGTAGCCTTGTTCCTCATTGTTAACATGTTCTGTGTCTTCCAGGGTTCAGTTACATAATTTATGGCATCATATGCATAAAACTTTGGCTACTTTATGGGGTACATTAGCAGTTTACTGTGCCGTCTTATTTAGTTGTGCATGTACATCTCATATGGGAGTTCTTGTTGCCATCTATGTAACATTTTACTGTCTTATGACTTATGTGAGGACACAGCTTATAGTCAGGACAGAGTCTACACCTTTCTGAGTCAATGAGCTAAGTGGCAATTTCTCCAGGTGTTAAAAAACTATTCTAAAGTGCCTTCAATTTCTGCCAGTTCAGTAGGAAGTTTTGGTATTAAGTGGTTCTTTGTTATTAGACGCTGTTCTAGGAAGAAAAAATATCCTTGGGTTTTACAAGGATCATCTCGGGAGATTTAGAGAAGAAAATAAATACCTGGAAAGGAAAGTTTTTGAAATCTCTTTGCAATAGAGCATCAGCCCAGCAGGCATGGCAAGCCCTGACTAACCTGATTTCTGCCCCACTTGGTAATCACTCTGTCCTCACAGTGTCCGTCCATGTGCATTGAGTGCAGCCATTACACACATCCTATGGATCCTATCTGTATCACTTGCACTGTCTTAATGTTTCTCTATAATCTTTTTACATTTGAACAGCCACATATTTATCATTATTTTCTAAGCCATTTTCCCTTTAGGGATATTTTTGTTGCTTTCTCTAATTTGTACTCTACAATGTGCTGCAGGGAGCTAAATTAATCCTTGTCCAAAATACAAGATGCCTATTGTTGCTTCTAAGAACAGGAACTTTGCCTTGTCAGTGGGTTGTTTAGTAATGTCAGCAGTGGTAAATGGACCTTTAGAATGTCAGGTTAGCCAAAATTTTAGAAAGATTTGTTATTAAAATTTAAAGTATGATCATGGCTCTGTTGGAGTAAAAGAAAATAAACTGTATATATTTTTAAAATATGGGCATGGTTTATATCAGAACATACATAGATGAGAATATAAATAAATAGAAGAAATGTGACATTTTGCTATGTTACTATTTCATTATTTGGACCTGTTCTTTGCACAGTGTGCCTTAAAGCAGTTGTTCTGTTATCTGAGAGACTTAGTGTAAATGAAGCAGTGGTTCTCAGCTTTTGCTCTGGCTCTGTGCTAATTGGATAAACTGATGTTGTGATGATGTATCTACTGCTGTTTCTATCAAAAGCCTGCATGAGCAGCTTCTCAGGCAAATCTGTTCTTCATAGCAGCAACAATAGCTATGGGAAAATTCACCAGAATAATAAGAAGAGAAGGCAAGATTGATTAGTTACATTAATATTTCTTTAGTTAGTAAAGAAAAATCTTTAGAAAACAATGCATACAGAATTAATCCATCAGAATGTACAACATTTTGTAGAGTGGAGAGACAGATTGGTTGGTAAAGAATTTGCTTCAAAGGCAAAAAAGTTAAAATTTCAGCCCCATAAACCTCTTAACAAAGCCTGATGTGGCAGTGCCTGCTAATGATGCCAGTGCTAGAGAGGCAAAGAAATGTTCATCCCTAAGACTCACTGGCCAGACAACCTAACTTCCTTCACGAGTTCCTAGTCATTAAGAGATTCTACTTCAAAAGATAAGTAGAACAGCTCCTGAGAAAAAGCTCCTGGGGAAAAACATGGGCACACACAAACGCACACACAGAAACAGACAGACAAAGACAGAAGATCTAATAAATAAAAACCTTATAGCATTGCCAGAGTAGCTTGATAAGTTAATCACCACTGGAGAAAAGCGTAATAATTCTGCAACTATTAGTAGAAAAACACAGAGTACTTTGGAATAACAAACATTACATAATTTCAAACATCAGCCCTGGAGATGTATATAGAAATCTGAAACTATTATATTATACATGCATTGTTCATACTGAAATTTTCTAAAACATTTTACTCTCTATTACCTAGAATAAACTAGAGGTATGAACAAATCTCACTTCAATGTATCCATATCAGTGGACTATAGAACGTATTTGATATTTGTAGTTATATAAGGAATGAATGTCAAAAGAATACTGGCTACTAAAAATAATTCAGATCAGTATATGTATTGAGCAGATGCTTTAATAGAAATGTTAATAAAAAGAAGTATCCACAAAATAGTAAATCTATATGTATATAAACACTATCATTTTACAACTACATAGAAAGGCTATACACATAAAATTGTGAATATATTAAGATTAAAAAACAGTGAGAAGTATCATTTAAATGCAGATATTAAGTTAATGTAAATCATATATTCAGATAAAAGTTGAGAGTTAACAATATATATTTGATATGGTAGTAAGGAAAAATAAAGAAAATATTTCATATTTGCATCTTACCTGGTTTAGTAGAAGAGATATTATCTACTTTTTATAATCTTACAGAATCTTTAAGAGGAATAAAAGGCCCTAAAATACTTGGAAGTTTGTATAATAAACATAACAAAACCAATCTAGAACAAGGGAGTTGTAATGTTACCAAATATTTGCATAGGTACATGTATATATTGTATGTGAAATAACACCAAATATAGGACATTTCTTGACAACACTGCTCATTCCATAAATACAAACGTCTATCAACATTGTAGAGTAAAACACTTCTGGCTATCTCCATAGATGATTCAACAATAGATGACTCAATATCTGCTTATGGGAAAACCTCTTTGCAAAGTAAGAATAGGAGTGAATTTCTTAATTTGATAAAAGGCATTCCAACAAAAATATATATAAAGAATGTTTTAAAAGATAAAATGTTAAAAAAAAATTCTACTTAAGTTAATAGTAAGTGACAAGGATGAAAGAATACTCATTTTGCCCCATTTCTCTCTGTCTTCATGGGCTCCAGGACAAAATAATCGGTCAATAGCAGGAAACAATGAGGTTAAGGAGATTGCTCATTGAGGAATATCTGTGATGTCTTCCTTTGGAGGCAGAGACAGGAGGACCCCTGGGTCTTGCTTCTCAGTCTGTCTAACCAGGTGGTGAGCTTCAGATTAAGTGAGAGACCTTGTCTGAGAGACAGAGGCTGGGAAGATGCCTCAGCAATTGAAGTGCTAGAAACATTGGTCACTGGTCAAAAACTTTTCACATGAGTGTAAAGAATGGAGATTTTAGTCCCAGAACACAAGTAAAAACTGATTTGGCATATTGGCTTATCAGTTATTTCTGCACTTGGGAATCTGCAGAGAAAACTGGCTGGTGAAACTAGCCATATCATGTAGCTATGGGCTCATCTGAGAGACCTTGTCTCAATGATTAAGGTAGACAGTGAACAAGGAAAATTTCTGCTGTCAAT
This sequence comes from Rhynchomys soricoides, assembly GCA_019843965.1. NCBI lineage: Eukaryota > Metazoa > Chordata > Mammalia > Rodentia > Muridae > Rhynchomys > Rhynchomys soricoides. The sequence goes on from JADRCH010000012.1 coordinate 11,230,964, forward strand.
ATTAGATCTCCAGTTTCAGATACACATGGTGTGTGCACGTGCGCACGTGCACGCGCGTGCGCACACACACACACACACACACACACACAAGCATAGTCTTCAGACACATACACATGAAAATCAATAAATAGAAGAATAGAGAATGATACCATAAGCCAACCTGTTGTCAAACTTTAGTTTCCTCATGTATATACACAGGTGTGTATGCTTATGTGCACAAGAACCTGTGCACAGATACTCATACATATGTACCTAAAAGAGACCAAAGCAAAACAATTGTCTTCCTTGAAAATTAACAAAATTAGGAACTCTATGGACCCTGTGTCATATTGAAGAAGCTTTCTTATAAATCAAAGGTACCAAATTAAATAGCATTCTTATCTATAATATAAATTGTAAAAATTTGGTTGGTGAACCAGCCAGTATGCAGGGGCTGGTCTGAAGCCTACCACACATATATAGCAAAGGACTGCCTTGTCTGGCCTCAGTGGGAGAAGATGTGCCTAATCCTTGAGGCCCCAGGAAAGGGGAAGGCCTGGTGGGGGAGAGCATCATCTCAGAGGCAAGGGGGAGGATGAATAGGATGAGAAATTGTGGGAGGAGGGATGGGGGGTAACAACGAGGGCATAAATAAATAAAATAATTGGTGAAATATGTATAAAACCATAAAAATGAACTAAATAATAGTTGTACAAAACTCTTGAGGAGAAACTATAAAATTCTGTTGACAGACATAAAGGCACATGATAGCAACTAGGAAGTATACCACGGTGAGAAAAAAAGAGTGAGTATCATTTTCTCAGATAGGTCTATTGGTACTTTGCAACCCTAAGGAAATACCTCCCAACCATGTTTTCAGGAAACTTAAAAAATTAGTATTAAATTTCTTATGAAAATAGCAGTTCAAAATAATTGTATGGAGACTGTATGAGGACACAGAAGCTATATTCATTCAAATACTAGTACCAAGGCTAAAAAAAATACAGAAAATCTAAAATAAACCAATAAATTGTAGAAATCTACATGACTGCAGTTTCAGTAAGACAAACTATTCAATAAATTATAAAATAACAATTGAATTTCAACAGTCCAATACCGAGATCAGGTCTGAAAAATCCAATTTTAGTGTTTCTAATATTTAAGATAATGTGAATCACATATAATTAAATCAAGAATCTGTTTCCACTGTCATAAAAATTTTATTACACTTATTTATTTATTGAAAGACGCACATAAGAACTATGGAACATGCTCGAAGGACATAGGACAATGTCCCTAAATCAGTAATCTCCTTCTACTTTGTAGGTTCCAGGTATAGAATTCAGATCATCAGTCCAGACAGAAAATAACTTTGCCTACTAAGCCAGTCACAAGGAAGTACTTTCTAAGCTAAACAAAACAAATAACCCATCCCCAAATTATCAACTCCAGTCCCTAGGAATCCCATGCCTTTTTTAGCTACCATTGACCGTGAACATACATGGTACACAAAAGCACATGCATGCAAAACATAAAACACATAAAATAGCCAGGCAGTGGTGGCACACGCCTTTATCCCAGCACTCGGGAGATAGAGGCAGGCGGATTTCTGAGTTCGAGGCCAGCCTGCTCTACAGAGTGAGTTCCAGGACAGCCAAGGCTACACAGAGAAACCCTGTCTCGAAAAACCAAAAAAGAAGAAAAAAGAAAAAAAAAAAACACACATAAAATGTTTTAAACAAAAGAGTAGAGAAATTAGTAAGGATTTATTATACAATCTATGAAAATAGGGTGTATTATATGAAAATGCTTTATATATTGTTTTTAATGTTAATATAACAGTGAGTCCCACAGAGAAAATGGGTGTTGTCCTCTTCTGAAGACAGGAAAGTTAACTTTCACAGAAACAATTTTATCTTCCCTTTTTCCTCTGTCTTTTTGCATTTCTCAGCACCAGAAAAATATTCCTGTGTGTTCTTGTTTTGGAGCCTATGCTTTAATGAATATGAGGTACAGAGATGTCTCTGTAGCTTTCAGAAGCAGGAAGCAAGCAGGAGGCTCAAGATCATCATAAAATAACAGATACCTAAAACAGAGTTTGCCTAAAACACTGCTTACCAGCAAAAAGTGTAACTTTGGCTAAGTGATAAAATTAAATTTTGTGGAAATATTTTTCTGATGGTACTAAATAAATAAATTCTAATATTTAGAGGGAAACATATTTCAGAGTATGTAAGATATGTAAGTGTTTTTAATTTCTTCTTTTACAGAAAAGAGAACTGTCAGTTTACAGGTGCAGACAGTCACAAAATTTAAAACAGTGTCTAATATTGTTGGATATCTAAGAGGTTTGACATCACCAGGTAAGTATGGTTAAGTAGTTATAAGCTAGTTCATAATTCAGATCAAATAACCAAAATTGTTTTTTGTTTCATAATAATTCCAAAAATGAAGTTCAATATCCTGCTATATATAACAATTATATATAGCAATATAATTACATATATATTGTAATACATATATATTGTAATACATATATAATAACAATTATATATACTGTTAATATATATAATATTGTTATAATATTGTTAATTATATATATATGTCTGTGAAAATAAATAGGCAATATGTTTTATATTACTTACGATGATTTTATATTACTATGTACTTTTTTTTTAGTTTAACGAAAGAACACTTTAAAAGAAAATAACATAGATTTTAGTGATGCAGTTTTTGAAAACGAATCAAATTTGGTCTCAATGCAAATCCTTCTAATGTTAACTCTGTCTGAATGTTGTTTGACTCATAGTTCTGCTCAATGTCTGTATATTTTTATTTATTTATTTATTTATTGTTTCAAAGGTTTTTTATAAGAAGATTGATCTGTTTATATACTAAATATTTTACTATTTATGAACTGCTGAAGGAATCTACAGCCTAAAATTAAGAATAAACATAGTTGTTACATATAGTAGTTAACAGATTCATGGTGGTATCGTCTATATCATCACAAAGCTGAATCATAAATTATTACATATACAGAGTTTACAACTGTTTGATTTTATTAAACTGTGTGTGTGTGTATGTGTGTGTGTGTGTGTGTGTGTGTGTGAAAGAGAGAGACAGAGAATGAATGACTTGGTCACAGCAGTGCCATGGTGGGTATGTGGACATCAGAGGACAACTTTAGGGAGTTAGTACTGTCCTCCCATCACAGGTTCCAGGGATTGACCCCAGCCCATCCATCAAGCTTGTGGACTAACAGCTTTAATTCACTCAGCCAGTCTGCCATCCCTACAGCACCATTAAGGTTTTATTGCACTCAAACCACTTCTGTGGATATGACTGGGACACTTATTCAATTTCTCGTTGGAGAATTATTCTTCTCCGTGGCACTAGTTAAATTGACCTAATTGCTGACCCTGAGAATTTTGAAATCAAGTTTTATTTCCTCCCTATTTCTTGACAGCCAACTCTTAAAAATTTCATGCAGTGTACTTATTCTCCATGGTTCCTTTACTGTACAAGCTGTCATCAGAGCATCCTTAGGCACAGACACAAATGAACTTGCAAATCCATATGCTAGCATTTCACCAATTTATGTGTCTTTTACTATAAGTAAATCCAACTGAAGTATGAAAATATTTATTAACACTGATTTGTAATTCATTACAGGAAAACACACAGTTGTCCAAAAAGCATACTGAATTCATGCTAAAGAAACTTAAAACTACCAAACAATTGCATGCAAAAGATTTGGAATTCTATGTAAAGAAATATAAATAAAATGAACAGGTTACTTGTCCATAAGATTTTATTTGCTGATGCTGAAAGCCAGAAACATACATTGTTAATTTATTCAGAATACAGTCCATCTGAAGCAGAGCTTTCAGACATATCAGATGGTTGAATAAATGTAATACATATATGAAAATGGAATAATATAATGTTGCATGCAGCCTTATATCTCATTACACATATTTTAAGAAAGTGTGGGAAGACTGTATCATTGGTGGCTCCAGGTCAGTACTGAAATTTTTCATGATTCTATACCATTATAATTCTTATAGCCACATTTCTCACCATGTAGTCAAGGGATAATTACTTTATTCCATGTAGATGTGTGACTTATGTTATGTCAGATACTGTTCTTGTGTATACAATAAGGAGAAGGTTACCGGTGCTCAGATATGGAGGTCAGAGGACAATTTTCAGGTGTCATATGGGTCCCAAAATCAAACTGAAGTCACCAGTTTTGACAGCAGGTGTCTCTACCAACTGTGGAATCCTCCCAATCCCTGATATCTAGTTACATAGAACATCTTATAATAAAGCAATGATGAGACTGCTCTTTAAATAAATTCATAGGGTTGCTAGATCAATTAAAGTAACCTCAGTTTATGTTGTGAATAATATCCACTGGGGAAGAAAAAGACAACAGAAATCTCTGGAGCTATATTTTGATCCTAACTTAATGGTTAAACTAGCTAGTGAAAAATGGTAGAAGAACCATATCCATGAATCATGACAAGTTTTCTACAGGAGCATCTAATGAACTGTGTATAGCTACATGACATAAATTATGTGAAAAGTTAAATTATCAGTAGTCCTGGTTTGATGCTGGTAAATCTTTTTTTTTTTTTTTCAGAGAATGGAGAGGGTTTAGAAGCATAAATTGAAACTCTAAATATATCCCTAAATACTTATTTTTTTAAAGAAAGTCTATACATTTTTATCATTCACAGCTCTTAAGTCACTTCCTTTACAGATATATTAATAGCTTATTGCTGTTCACTAAGCACATAGGCATTGCTTGCTGTGCACTTCCCACTATGATGCTGAAAAATGTTAGATAAGAATTTCTTGGTGCTATATTTGTGTACTTCATTAATTAATATTCATGTTGCTGAGGACAGTAATATGAATCTAAGCTTTGGGTTCATAATTGGCCTTAGCAGCTGCTTCTGCATTGGTATACCCCAATGTATGAATCAAGCGCAGGGGTGGAAAATGCCAAAGTGGTATTAATTGTTAGAACAATTTGGCTTAATTATTGCTTACTTATGCAATAGGATTATATAATGTCATTCAATTTATTGTCGAGGTTTACATTTTGTTTTAATGGCTCTTATTTCATTCTATTTCCAGACCGGTACATTATAGTTGGCAGTAACCACCATGCTGGATGCAGGTATAATGGACAAGAATGGGCCAGCAGTACTGCAGTAATCACAGCATTTATTGAAGCTTTGATGTTAAGAGTGGAGAAAGGATGGAGACCAGAACGTACTATTGTTTTCTGCTCATGGGGAGGAACACCCTGGGGCAAAATTGGATCCTATGAATGGGGAGAGGTGAAATAAATTCATCAATTGTACTTCTTTTCTTTTCATTCCTGTGATCCCCATTATTTCATATTCTATGTATTATAGTCTAACATATTGAAGGCAAAGAAAATAATGAACATCTCAAAAGACCTTAAAGATCAATGTAACTAACTCCAATGGTATCAGACCTAGCTATCTTCATATCAATTGCAATACTATTAACTTTATCATCACTCTTCTACTTAGTGGATAACATGATAGTCAGAGAGAAAAAAAAGAGTATTACACACACAAATACAGATTTCTATTTTACCAAACAATATCAAGTACTCATTACCGTGATATGTTATCAATGCAATGAGAAATTTCACATAAATATTGATTGTTGTCCTATCTTTTATCATTCTACTCCATCAGCCCTTCTCTCTACCCTAGCTTTCCTGCCTTCTTACCTACCTACCATGAAGAACTTGAATCTTAATCCAGCATTGAGACATAGTCAGTAAGCAATTACAATATTTGAGTTGAAACACCCTTTGTATGGTTATATGTCAGGAAGAAACAATAATCTAGTAGAATGTGACAGTGGATAACTAAGGCTATACTAACAGGATTGTTAGCACTGTAAAACTCTCACATATTTTATGTAATTTTATGATTATTTGGAAAGAGATGTAAAGTAAACAAAGATCTATGTAGTTTTGAATGGAACACAATCTGTTCACTATTTTTGTGAACAAAATATTAGTTTGTGAGAAAAAGTATGATTAATGGGAATTTATGGTCATAATTTTTTATTAGGTCTTCAAGAGAGATAAAATACCTATAGAGAGTAAAGAAAATATCAGTACAGCATTGAAAACAAAAGAGTATGGTTAGAAAGTTGTTTCAGTGGTTAAGAGAACATGCTATTTTGTACAGGACTGGGTTTGTTCCCAGTACTTACATGGCAAATGACAACTACCTGCTATGTGAGTGCAGAGGGATTTGATGCCATCCTGTAATCTTAGAGGGCAGCATGCATGCTCATGGTGTATGTTCATACATACAAACATTCACACACATGAAATTAAAAATAATCTTACTATAAAAAGAAAGAATCTATGTACTTTTTAATGGGTAAATAATCTTAAAACTAAAAAAAATGTTCAACAAAACTCACAAGCTTCAGGTGAGACAATTTCCATGTAAGCAAGTGAGTGGCAGCATGTTCTGTTTCAAAGAGTATACTTCAAGTCAAGAAATTCCATTGCTTTGAAAGTATTTTAAAATTCCTGGATGAAAAACAGTAACCCAGAAACAAAGCTTTAAAATTTATTTCATAACTTCAAGATAAGTACAACAATCTAAAAGCGGTTCGTGCATGTTAGTGGACATGTATTATTTTAAATAATTACAAGGTAGTGAAATGGTGATTCAATATCTATATTTTGAAGAATGCTTTTAAACAGCCACTATTATATCTACAACTTTCACAATATATTTATAATACTATTTAATTAATAACAGTGAATAAACCACATTCAAGGAATAGGTTTCTCTCACAGTATTTCCTAAGTTAAACAGCTTAAACTCAAATCCCTAGAGAGGCATATTGCAAAAAATTCCTTCAAAGCATTTAATCATCAGTTCTACTAAGCTGAAAATTAAATAAATATGTATTTGTATACATGTGAACAATTTTTGCCAATTACATAAATATTTTTGTGCCTCATAAAATATAAATTATTTTTAATTATTTTGTGAATGCATTGTTTCTTTTGACAACTCTGTAATTTCTCAACAGAGACTAAATATAAAAAGTGCTATGGTACATGAGTCCAGAAGAAGAGCTTACTTATATACACAAAAACTAAAAAAACTAGACCCAGCAGATTTTATTTATATATTTGTTCAAATATATCTATCAGTAATAATCAAAGAAAAATAGGCTCTCAACTTAAGGTGGATGAGAGTCAAGGGAGGGCTTGGAATAAGGGTACCTGTGAGAAGTGGAGAGGGCAATAGAGAAGAAAGTATGATATAATTCTAATTCTACATATGTATGCCCCTCTATTGTGTATGTATATGTAAAAATGAACAATTTTATACATTTAGTTTCCTTCTGACCTCTTAGATGAGTAACTGAACAAAGAAAGAAGTAAGGGAACTGATCAAGGATATTGAAAAATCACTGTTGGCTCATAAAAATTTATCTAATTTCCGTATAATAGATTATATCATTGTATCCCATGAAAACATTTCATTAGCATCTATTTGAAGTATAGACCCCTAGTTTCTCATTCTGATTATTATTATCTAATCTTTCTTCTGACCATGAAACCTTTCTTTTATATTGATCTCAAGTGGATGTGAGCAAGAAAAAACTTTGTTCGTATCATTTGCTGTAATTTGCTTACATAGGAACCCCTGGAATTCCAGTTGAAGTTAACAGTATCAGGTGGTGTTGCTCAGTAAACTTGTAGATGGTATTTGTAGCCCATGCAAGTAATAGAGAATTGACTTAGCACTGATGCTGATCCTTGAGGGAAATTATGACATTTTCTAAAATAGGTTTCTTTAAAGTACCATTCCTTCTATAAGAATATGTTTCACATGCTCCTCTGGAAATATTACAAATTTTAGAGTAAGGAAATCAAAGTTCAGATCTTTTCTACCATGGGCAACTTATTTTAACCTATAATTTCTCTGAGAGGAGCTCCCTCAAGTAAATATATAACACTGACTGTCTTCTACAGGGCTCATGGAAAATACATCATCTGATAGAGAAAGTATCTATGTGCTCATGTGCTAAAATATTTTTTCATATCCTTTACACAATAATGGATATTTTTGCCATATAATCTGTGAATTTACCCAAGTATTTTTAAAAATATTACTCATGTTCATTTGAAAGATTTATTACTTTTAAATAAATACTCATCTCTCTTACAGGTTTGTAGATTTATTTCTAATATTAAAGAGAGGTAATCCAAAAATATAAGACCCTTTTTATTTCTCTCACAGTGTGGTATTAGCAGCCCTCAGCACTGCAGGGCAAGGATCATCAATGAAAAACCATGCCACTGAATTATCCCATGTCATGAGTATATACAACATTCATAGGTTTTTTTAATACAGTCAAAGTTGCAGATTCACCATTCTAATTTGTCCAATTTCTCTCAAAATAAAAGTTTATTTGTGCAAAATTAACTGACTTCTTCACAGGGAAAGTCTGTCAACATCAACTAATTAAGCTGACTAGCTCTCTTCTCTAACTCAATGACTGTAACATTAGAAACTGTCATTGAGGAAAATTCCCAAATTGTGTTCTGAAATTGAACCCCACGTTATTCTAACTCTGCAAACCTTTCTTCTTAAAATGATTAGTTTATATAAGTACTACTTTAACAGTTGCTCAGTTCTGCCTAATAGAGTTAAACAACTTTGGAAATAGGCTTTCCATATAGAGGAAGGATTAAACTTAACACATGATAAAATATTTATAGCATGTCTCTGATAAATGTTGTATTTTAGCATCAAAATATTTATAATCCTAATAAAGTAGAATGTGTCATTTTAATTGCACCAATGGTAGAACTTTTAAAACTTTTTTATTTCAGGATTTTGCGAAGATTCTACAAAAAAATGCTGTGGCTTACATTAGCCTTCACAGTCCCATCCGAGGCAACTCCAGTCTGTATTCAGTAGCATCTCCATCTCTCCAGCAACTGGTTGTGGAGGTAAAATAGTCATACTATCATAATGCAGTATATTACTGTATAAGTTAATGTTTTTTGATTTCTTTCATTTAATTATACAGAAAATTATTTATAAGAACTTTAAGGAATTATATATTATTTCATCAGTGTGTTTGTCTGGTCAGTTGTTTTGAGAATGAGTCTCCTAATACAGCAATGACCGGCCTAGAACTCACATCCTAGACTAGGTTGAGCTATACATATTGTTCCCTGACTCTACCTCCAAGTAGTGAGTTTATAGATGTAATGCTTAGCTTTTGTTTTATTAGTCAATATCCCTTAAACTGAATTTATTTTACCTTAGGTTAATCTATGTGCATATTTGTAAGAAATTATAAATTATTTTGTTATAGATATAGTAAAATGTAAGTTTTTTTGAAATTACATTTCGCTTTTAAATTCCTAATTCTACATTTGTGGTAAACTTTTCTTTTTTTTTTTTGCAATAAACTTGGCTCCTTTGGAATTTGTTCACACTGGTTTGTGATTCAGTAAGTTTTGAAGCTACCCTCATTCTTTTTTAACAACACTATGACTATTCCTGAAGACATCAGTACAGCATTAAATTAATGTAACATATTTATAATGTATGAGGCTAGGTATGGTGGCACATGCCTAGCTAGAATCACAGTGCTTCAGAGTCCAAAGCCAGATTGTGAGATTGAAACTAACTCTAGCCATTAATTGAGACTTTGCGAGACAAACAAAATTAAATTTGGAGAAATCCTTGTGGAAAATGAAAAACATTTTTCAACAAAGTTTTATGACATTCCTCCACTAATAGTCATTTCTCACATATCTCAAGAATTAAGCAGAATGTTTTTATCCTTTGTTAGTTACATTTTTACTACACATAAAGATATCTGTGTTGGTCTTCTGTATAAAGACAGCCAAACCATCACTGGGGTGCAGTTTCTTCACATCTCCAGTCTTTGTTGGCACACATTTCACATGACCTTTTAGATGGCCACAGGACTTCCAGTAAATGCCATAGGAGCTGAACTAGACAGAGATCATGAAACATGTCTTGAGTTGCCATAATTCTTGATTGAAATGTAATGCAAACTATCAAGTTATGACTTTTATAAATTATTTTCTAGTTTGATAGTTTTCATTGACATTTCCATATGTCATACAATAGCAAATCACATTGAGAAAGATTGAAAAGATAAATGTGTACTTTTAAAATCAGCTGTATTCTAGTGTGCATGCTGTGAATTTTATCTGGCTTCTTATCAAACTCACAAGAAATTCACCAGAGGGAATGAGTTGCATACTTTTATCCCGGGACTTAACACATTTATAAATAAATGAATGACCAGGAAAAAGAACCCCAATATTAGAAAGAGAGGTAGAACTTCATTTATTTGCTTGCTTTTGTTTTGCATATCTAGTGATTGACACTAAGACATTGCACAGCCCTAGGTTTCAATTAGATAAATATTTTCTTTTATGTTTTAAATTTTATTATTTTAAACTTTAAATGTAATATTTATTAATTATTTAAGAATGCCATAGATTTATACAATGTGGTTTGATTGTATTCACCATCAACCCTTCTTTCTAACATCTTGTAGCTCCACCCGATCCTCTTAATCCATCTCCCTATTTCACTTCCTCTTATATATCTTAATTTCTTCAGAACCTACTGAATGCAACTTGCTCTTTATATACCTGTGGGTGTGGAGCCACCAACTACATTACTGTCAATTAACAAAAATACCACAATCTTAAAGAATGTGGAGTCTGTCTTCTCCATCAGTATCAACTACCAGTAGCCCCTCAAATTCTCCATATTGAAATGTTGACTGTCTTAAGCTAATCCTATGCAGAATTTATATGAGCAACTACAATTTCCAGGAGTTCATGAGAGCAGAGCTACTGTCATGTCCAGGGAACAGTGTTTCCTTTGATGCTCCACAGTGTCTTCATCTTTCTATATTACCTTCCCTTTGATGGTGGCGGTACGATATTGATGTTCCATCTAGAGTAAATATTCCATAAACATGTGTTCTCTGCATATTGACCTGTTATGATTTTTGCATTAATATTACTTCAAAGAATGTTATAAAAGAAGAGAGTAAGCAGAATATTTTAAATATATGTCTGAAACCATCAAAGAACACATTTAATCAATGAAAATAAAGGTTTTATTCAAATATTTTAAAAAGAGAGACTGCAAAGCATTTAGTGTGCACATTCATTTAAGCAGGATGAGAAAATAACAAATAGCTCATAACAAGATCCACCCTCCAATATTTGTTTAGTAGAAAAAACATTTTTGGTTCTATATTAAAAATACTTAGATATAAACATTATATAAAAATGAGCTAAAACTCACATTCAAAGAAAACTTCAACTTACTTTGATTAATGTATCTATTAATATCAGAAAAGTATTAAATTTTGTAATATATAACAATGATGACAAATTAATTTATTTTTCCAGGGTAGCTATAGTCTGTCAATGAATTATAAATTCAATATGAACCAGAGGCAAGAACTGAGGTTCATGTTGAGCTTCTTTTTCTGATCCTTTACTACAGTGGTGATTGTGCTTTTCTTAATGGGGTCACAAATTAACAAATAAAAATACTGATCACATCACTGATCATATTTCTGTAAGTTGTAGAGATGGAAAACTATATTTAAAAATGTAGATATTAATATTTTTGAGTCCACAAACATTTTAAGAAATGCATATACTGTTTTTCACAGTGTAACTTACCTCTCCCTCTTCTGTGTATGATTTGCCTCTGCACTAGATGAAATTTCAGTGATTTAACTTACAATGGCAGTGCAAATGTGTGCTTTATGTGCAATCATATAAAAAAATCAAATTACACTCAAACATTAAATGCTAATATGTTAATTAAATAAAAATTCACCTATGTGTTTAAATAATATGTTAATTAAATAAAATTCACCTATATGCTTGAATAATATGTTAATTAAATAAAAATTCACCTTATATGTTTGAATAATTGGTCCAAAGTTGGTGGAACTGCTCAGGAACTATTTAGAGATAGGGCCTTTGAGTAGATATGGCTTTAATGAGGGTGGTATGGCCTAGTTGAAGGAGGTGTTGCTTAGCGGAAGGAGGTGTGTCAATAAGAGTGGACATTAAGTATTCGTTGCTGGTTTTTTTTTTTTTGTCTTTTACTTATTTATTTGTTTACACCCAAATTTTGTTAGTTGTTTCTAATCTTCAAATTCTGGAAACACTACTTTCCTAGAAGTGTTTGTGTGCTGACAGAATAGTGACATTGGTTTTGTTCAAGTGTTTATGTAGATGCAGAATTGTTTTATCACAGGAGAGACATATGACAACTTCAGCTCATAAAGGCATGAAGTTTCATAGGAAAAGTGTACCAGTTATAGTCAAGCTTCTGAATGGTCAAGCAGTCTCATGTCATTATTGATGCTTGGGATAACAACACCATTTTGGAATTTCATGTAAATTTTATCAATGATTAAAACAATAGAATATTTTTATAGATATCTTTTTATACTGCATGATAGTTCCAGAACCTTATAGTATATAACAAAATAAATTTAGGTTAGCTTACTATAAATGTTAAGAATGATTTTCCATTCTATCATTAACAAACATTTAAATATGCAGTTTGTATATATGTTTATGTATGTATGTGTGTGTGTGTGTGTGTGTGTGTGTGTGTGTGAAAAATCACTCTTTCTGTGTGTATATATTTAATTAGCTGTTCTGAACAAATTTCCATGAAATAAGAAATTATTTTAAAAATCTAAATTTATAATATAAGATATACAGCTCTTAGGCCTTGGTTGATGAAATACATGTGGCTTCATACAAAATAACATATGGAATTACTTGCAAGATGGATCCAAAATTAATGGTTTTAAACATTAATATATAATATAAAGATGTACATACCTCTGTTTCTATGTAGTTCTTTTCTCTTAGCTTTTGAAATCATCTCTTCTAGATTATACAGATCATCCATGTATTAGTCAGTACTCTGTATGTCTCAAGTCAAAAGAGATGAAATTTCTTAGAGCTTATTGATGAAAGAACTGAAGTATGTATACATGTGAAAGTAGATAATCTAGTCATGTGATTCTACTCATATTGCTTTGTAATTATCTGATAGAAGCTGGAAAAATCTAAGGATATTTCAGTGACCACATTCATAATGTGAAACTGAGAGGTGCAGGCAAAATTTCACAAAACCTTCTTAGTGTTAGTCAAACTGTTTTTCAGGTTTGTAAACTTTTTAAATTTTGTTTTACATTTTTGTACATACTACATTGTAGTGGTTTGAGTTAAAATGACTTATATGTTTGAATAATTGGTCCAAAGTTGGTGGAACTGCTCAGGAACTATTTAGTGCCTTTGGAGTAGATAGGGCCTAGTTGAAGGAGGTGTGGCTTAGTGGAAGGAGGTGTATCAATAAGAGTGGACATTAAGTATTCTTTGCTGGTTGTTTTTCCCATATCTCCTCCTCACCCCTTGTCTCCACAAGGATATCCCCAACCCCCAACCCCTACCCAACCAGACCTCTAAACTCCCTGGGACCTCCAGTCTCTTGAGGATTAGGTGCATATTTTCTGATGGAACCAACCCAGATCCGGCAGTCCTCTGCTGTTTATGTGTTGGGGGCCTCATATCAGCTGGTGTATGCTGCCTGTTTGGTACTCCAGTGTTTGAAAGATCTCAGGGATCCAAGTTTATTGAAACTGCTGGTTCTCTTACAGGGTCGCCCTCCTCAGATTTTTCCAGCCTTCCCCTAATTCAAACACAGGGGTCAGCAGCTTCTGTCCATTAGCCTACACAGTTTGCATTTAACTTTCTCACTATCTCATGTCTGTGGATCAAATGAAAGCTCTTGGCTACTTCTCCAGAGCTATTCCTGCTTATTTGGTGCTGTGCTCCTCACCAGGACAGTAACTGACTCACCCTCTGAAAGTGTAAGGAATCCCTCCACGATGGAATTTCTTTTCTAAGTTGCCTAGGTTATATTGTCCTCTCTACAGCAAAACGAAAGTAACTAAGACCCAATGATTTCCACCAAAATATGCAGTGCATGTGTATCAAATCACTCAGATTCTTTAGTGTATCAGGCCTACTTGTGAATTCCCAAAATCTGTTGGATAGGTCATCACGAGATGAGTATTCATAAAGAATTCAAGCTGTAGATTAAATTGCTTTAAGTATTGCAGAACACAAGGGGCAGATGAAATGTCCCTATTGTCTAGGCATGTAGGATGTTGCCCATAATGTAAAGCATGCAATAATAGCTAAGAGAAAGGTACCAGTATAGTGTATACTGGAGCAGAATTCATAGGAAAGAGGCAATAGTATTGGCTGAATTCCAGCATATGCATTATAAGAGAGTGACATGAAATATGAAGGACTCCCAAAGCCACTCAAAGTCAGGTAAACCAGCGCCTATGATACTGAACTACTAGGCTCTTCTCCAAGTAGCTTTGGTAATGTCCCTTTTCACTCCTCGACCTATGTAATGGCAGTCCTAATAGTCTTATGTTCACTGACACAGTCATACCCCTAAATCCCCTGTGAGTACACTTTGCTTCTCCTACTTATCTATTCCATACTTCAAGGGGCACTAGTTCAAATTCATCAGTTATCAGAATCTAATTTAAGAACAATAGTGTATTTATTAGCATTTATTCTTGGTTTAATGTCTTATTGTAATGATATGTAGTAAGTAGTCATATCATAGCATTTGATTTTAAAATTCTATGGTAATAAGTAGGTATTTTCTTGATGTACTCAAATTGGAAAAGACATTGATATAAGGTAACATCACTTAGAGGGGCCAAAAGGGAACTACATCGTTCAGTAACAAACAAAAAATTGGGAGCCACATTGAAAACTGACTACATTCTGAGCAGATTTATTTCACAACACAAATGTCACTATATCTAGAAGCCATTCAATAAGTTGCAACTATCCTCAGGCTTCTTGTATCTCTTTATTGGTTGTAGGCATGAGTAGGAAATGAGTAGTATCTTAGAAGAAATCTTACAACTTTTGAAGTTTTGTTTTATTCTATCACTGTTTGACACTGTATATATATCGGTAAGAGGATGTAACAGATAGATTTTTTAAATGAAAGTTGATTAAGCATCATGATTTTCATCAACATTTTGAAACATTATAATAGTAATTTTTTACTAACTGCAAATCTACCACTTTCATTTAGAGAAATTCTGCATCATCAGAGCATTTGATATGTATCCTGCCTAAGCAAGTCAAAGTCCTAACCAGAATCACATAACCTTTTTATTACTTAAGGTTTCTATTGCTGTCATAAAACACCATCACCTAAGCAACTTAGGCAAAGAAAGAGTTTATGTCTCCTTTCAATATCATAAGTCCTTCACTGAGGGAATACAAGACACTAATTAAATGCAGGACCTGGATACATCTGAAGCAGAAGCCATGGAGGAACTTTGCATCCTGACTTGCTCCCATTGGTTACTCAGTTTGATTTCTTATATAAATCAGGACCAATTGCCTAGAGGTGACACTGCTCACAATGACCTGGACCCTCCCACATCAGTCATCAATCAAGACAATGCACCACACAGACTTGCTTACAGGTCAACTTGATCTGGGGTATTTTCTCAGTTGAAGATATCCCTTCCCAAATGAATGTAGATAGTGTCAAGTTGCTATAAACCTAGTCAGCACAAGCTTATTAAATTTTGTTCTTGTGTCTATATTCTTATACTCATCAGGTTAAGCAATTCAGGCTTTGGAATGTGTTTGTTATACTACCTTTAAGCAAATGCCCATATTTTATTGGGTTTTCTTAATATTATTTTTCATATACATATCTTACAAATGGTCACTATCTAAGAACTGTGGCCAGTAATGGAGGTTAAACACCTGAGGTGTGTTCAGTGTTTGGTCAAACAAGACTCTCCACACACCTGATAATGTGTAAGTATAGTCATTCCAATGTGGCTTTGCTTTCACTGAATATAATTTCACTTGTGACAACACACATCACTTTCATATATATCACTTTAGTAATTTTAACTTGGGTAGATGGCAGTGGCATCTGATAGGAGTTGTGTCATTTAATAGGAGATGTGGCATCTGATAGGAGGAGGTGTGGCAGAAGAAAGGAGTTGTGGCATCTGATAGGAGGTGAGATGGGAAAACTGATGCAGTTTTTGTTTGTTCTCACTCTGTCTTTGATAATTATAATGGACAGACTAAAGAGAAACTTGTTTTATTACTATCTTTTCCATAAAGGAGAAAAGTAAATTTATTTAAAATGTACTTCTGCCTTCCTGTCTTTTATAATAAATTATGTAACTATTGCTTGTGTTTTACTTTCTTATTTTGTTCATTTTCTTGATGAGACAAAAATATGTTCACGTTCTTGATTCTCATGAATTCTTATACTTTTCAGTGGGTTCCACTTAATTTTTCTTTTTTCTCTGTGACTACTTCTATTACAAGTCAACTAAAATGACCATAGAGGCTAATATACTGATTTAAATTCCTTCTTTATAGTAATTTACTACTTCAACAAAGTCTTTCATTTAAAATTCTAATTTTATTGGCAAGACTATCTATCTCTTAGGTTAACAAGTCTTTGCTTTGTGTTAAGAACCAGCAGTCCCTCAAGTTTATTACTGTTTTACAAGGTTTTCTGTTTAGTGTACACTGACAATATGGAAATCCCTTTTTATTTAAATCTAGATGTCAAGGGAAGTCTTAGATCTGTTTCACAGCCTGAGAGTCAGAAGACAGATTACTTAAATCTTGAGTAATGTAGCCAAAGAGAATTCCAAACAACTGGGGGTATTAGCAAATTAAGCTTGAATTCATCCAACAATCATAATTAATATTCCATTATTAAAATGCCCTGAGACAAGTAATATTTTTGTCTGTGGGATTTTATCCTGGACATTAGCTTGGCAGAACTTCAAAGAACAGCTGTTCATTCAGGCAAGGTGTTAGTATACCAGAATTGTTGGCAGGCTGTCTAGCTATATTCAACTACAGAGTCATTAATACAGCTCAACACATATTTCCGTTTTATAAAATGAAATTCATTCTCAGGTTTTGTTGTGGTTGGATTTTCCCATCTGAATATCTATTCTCTCTTACCAGTTTTAAAAAATGTCAATAATATCAGTTCACCATTTATCCCTCACCCACAGCAATGAAGGTAGTCATTAATAACTTGAATATTTTATATTTTTTAGGAGTAATTAAATGAATTTAAGTTTTGTGCTATAAAAAGTAATAAACGGGAACACCTTTTCCAGGTGTACTCTGGGATGAGTTTTATGTCTGTTGGTGCTTTTCCTTGCTTAATGTTGTTTCTCATTTTCAAACAATGTTGGAATAAATTTTGGCTCTGAATGGTTAGGTTGGTCTTGTTCTTAAACAAAATAATTTGACTTTTGTAAATGTGAAAATAAATCAACAATCATGTTAAATAAATGATTACATAATCCAATAAGCACATTCTCCATCGTGTTGTGAAAGGCATTACTCTCAATCAAAATGCTCAGCGAGTAAATGAAGTGAGACAGCCTGTGTCAATCCTACCTCATTTAGAAGCTTATCTTTTAGACATAATGGAAGAAATACTACCACTATCTTAGGAGCAACCGACATTTGACTCTTGTGAAAGAGAGAGTCTGTGTTCTTTAACGGTATGACCTATAGCTGATTAACCACATGCCAGTGCAGGCTCCACTCCTGGGACTAGTTGGGCAACCCAAACTAAAGTTGATGAGAGGGGATTAAAACAACCTAAAGCTTAAATCAAAATCTAGGGGGATGGCTATGGAAAAAGTGAATGTGTTCAAATATATTGTCTTAAATTCTCCAAGATTTAATTTAAAATATTGTTTAAAAATAAGTTTTAAACAAAACAAATACAAACAAACAAATAAAACAGATACACCTCCCTCCACACACAAAACTAACCATAGAAAATCAACTTTTAAATAAATACTCTTGAGCCTACAGGTTTATTCTGTACAGAAACCTAAGCAAGGGTTAAAACTCTCGATTTGTCCAAAAAAATTCCCCTCAAGTGATAAAATCTAGAATTTACATTTTTAAGAAAATTCACATATATTTTTAGAAATATCAGGAAGAATTTTCTGCTAAGACATAGAGGTAGATTATTCTTTCTTATTAGAAATTTCTACTGTAAATGCACAGCTGTTAGTTAGCATCCTGGACCTGCCCCCAATCCAGCTCTATCTACCTTGGCTAGCTAACTCTTCGGTTTCACATTATGATTTTAAGATGAAGATGATAAAATAAACAGTAGAATATCAAGTTAATTTTGCCCTAATACATCAGTTATTCTGTGGACCATGATAGGAATTTTCTGTATATCTATAAAGTGTAGAGAAACAATTTGATTTTGGCCTAAGGAAGATTCTCAATAGGAAGAATCAGGCACTCAAACATTGTTGACATATTGAGAAAGAGATTAAGCATTTTTATATGTGATTTCTTCTGCCTATATTTATTTGTATAGTAAAGAATTCATAATCCATCCTTTATTTTTTGTATTTGTTTGGTTAATTAGCTTTTATAATGCATATGAGAGCTTCCATTTTTTTTTTTCAGTTCTATTGCACACAAGGATGACAGCTTTTGTGTTTATCATTTGTTTATCCATATTATGACTTAACAAATTCTGGTTCTCAATATAAAAACCATATATGATAATGGTTGATGAAATATAAGAAACCATGAATGTTATAGGTATTTCACTGATACTATACTTTCTCAGGCTGTGTAGATGCATAAACATGATGGGTACCTATACACATTTATTTATAACCATCATTTTACCTTAAAATAGATGTTCCTTATTTATCAATGCTAATAACTGGTATTTAAAATAAAAAAAATAGATTAAGATTGCAGTACATAAGGCTGGAGAAATGCCTCAGTGGTTAAGAGTTACTATTATCCAATGCACTTACAGAGGACCAGAGTTCAGTTCTCATCACTCACATAAGATAGCACAAATATCACTATTTGCAGATGACATTATCATATACTTATGTGACCCGAAAAACTCCACCAGAGAACTACTACAGCTGATAAACAACTTCAGCAAAGGAGCCAGATATAAAATTAATTCAAACACATCATAGCCTTCCTATACTCAAAGGATAAGCAGGATGAGAAAGAAATTAGGGAAATAAAACCCTTCACAATAGTCAGAAACAATATAAAATATCTTGGTGTGACTCTGACCAAACAAGTGAAAGATCTGTATGACAAGAAATTCAAGTCTGTGATAGAAGAAGACCTCAGAAGTTGGAAAGATCTCCCATGTTCATAGATTGGCAGGATTAATATAATAAAAATGACCATCTTGCCAAGAGTAATGTACAGATTCACAGCAATCCCTTTCAAAATTACAACTCAATTTTTCATAGATGTAGAAAGAACAATTCTCAGATTCACTCGGAAAAACAAAAAACCCAGGATAGCAATAGCTATTTTCAACAATAAAAGAACTTATAGAGGAAATCAGCATCCCTGACCTCAAGCTGTACTACAGAGCAACAGTGATACAAACTGCATGGTATTAGTACAGTGACAGGCAGGTGGGTCAATGGAATAGAATTGAAGAACCAGAAATGGACCCACACACCTACAATCACTTGATCTTTGACAAATGAGCTAAAACCATCTAGTGGACAAAAAAGACAGCATTTTTAACAAATGGTGCTGATTCAAGTGGCAGTCAACATGTAGAAGAATGCAAATTGATCCATTCCTATCTACTTGTGGAAAGCTCAAGTCCAAGTGGATCATGGACCTACACGTAAAACCAGATACACTGAATCTAATAGAAGAGAAAGTGGGAAAAAGTCTCAAACACATGGCCAAAGGGGGAAAGTTCCTGAACAGAACATGAATGGCTTATAATCTAAGATCAAAAATTGACAAATGGGACTTCAAGAAATTGCAAAGCTTCTGTAAGGCAAAGAACACTGTCAGTAGGAGAAAACAGCAACCAACAGATTGGGAAAAGATCTTTACCAATTCTACTTCCAATAGAGGGCTAATATCAAAACATATAAAAAACTGAAGAAGTTAGACTCCAGAGAACCAAATAACCCTATCAAAAAATGGGGAACAGAGCTAAACAGAGAATTCTCAACTGAGGAAACATGAAGGGCTGAGAAGCACCTAAAGAAATGTTCAACATTGTTAGTCATCAGAGAAATGCAAATCAAAACCACCCTGAGATTACACCTTAACTCAGGTGACAGCAGATGCTGACGAGGATGTGGAAAAAGAGGAACACTCTTCCATTGCTGGTGGGATTGCAAGCTGGTACAACCACTCTGGAAATCAGTTTGGTGGATCATCTGAAAATTGGACACAGTATTACCTGAGGACCCAGCTATACTGCTCCTGGACATATAACAAGAAGACTCTCCAACATGTAATAAAGACATATGTTCCACTATGTTCATAGAAACCATATTTATAATAGCCAGAAGCTGAAAACAATCCAAATGTCCCTCCACAGAGGAATGGATACAGAAAATGTGGTACATTTACACAGTGGAATACTACTCAGCTATTAAAAACAATGACTTCATGAAATTCACAGACAAATGGATGGAACTTGAAAATATAATCCTGAGTGAGGTAACTCAGTCACAAAAGAACAAATATGGCATGTACTTACTGATAAGTGGATATTAGCCCAAAAGTTCAGAATACCCAATATTTGATTCACAGACCATATGAAGCCTAAGAAGAAGGAAGACCAAAATGTGGATGCTTCAGTGTTTCTTTTTTTTTTTTTTTTCTTATTTTATTTACATTTCAAATGTTTCCCCCTTTCCACATCTCCCCTTTGGAACCTCCCCATTCCCTCTGCACTCCCCCTGCCACTATGGGGATATTCTCCAAATCACCCCCCGACCCCCACCACCCACTGTCGTCTTCCCTCCTTGACATTCAGTGTTTCTTAGAAGGGTGAACAAAATACTCACTGGTGGATATATTGAGACAAAGTGTGGAGCAGAGACACAAGGAAAGGCCATCCAGAGACTTCCCCATCTGGGGATACATCCCATATATAGACATGAAACCCAGAAGCTCTTGTGGATGCTGGGAAATGTTTGCTGATGGAAGCATGAAAGATGTCTCCACAGAGGCTCAGGCAGAGCCTGACAAATACAGAGATGGATGCTCACAGCCAACTGTTGGACTGAGCATGGGATCCCAGATGGAGCAGTTGGAGAAGGGACTGAAGGAGCTGAGGGGGTTTGTAGTACCATGGAGGGAGCAACAGTGTAAACTTGTCAACCCCCCCCAGGTGCTCCTGGAGACTGAACCACCAACCAAAGATTACACATGGAAGGACCCATGGTGCTGGCCGCATATGTGACAGAAGAGGGCCTTGTTGGCCATCAGTGGGAGGAGAAACCCATGGGCCTGAGGCTGTTGGATACCCCAGTGATCGGGAATGCTAAGGAGTGGGTGGGTGGGGGAGCACCCTCATAGAGGTAGGGGGAGGGAGAATGCTATAGCGGGTTTCCAAAGGGGAAAACATTTGAAATGTATATAAAATAAATGTCAAAAAAAAAAAAAAAAGATAGCTCACAATCTTCATTAAGGATGGTTCTAGGGCTTCTCCCTTCTTGGCCTTTGTATGTATTTATTAACACACAAAATTCTACAAAGAAACAAGTGGACCCATATAAGAACAAAATAAAATAATTTTAGAAAGATGGAAATAGGCAAGCGTGAAATGAGGATTATAGGGAAAATTGATGTTTAGAATATCAGCACCAAAGATGAAACCATATTCCATGACAGCCTTTTTGTTTTCAAAAGGACAAGCATTATTTTCTTTGAAGATTTGGAATTAAATGAAGAGTTTTGCATACATTTTAATCAGATATGAAATAAAATAATAGTTTTCAAGCTCTACATAGTCAATTATCTGAAAGTTTAAACAAATCTCAGTAATATTCATTTATTAATCTTAGATTCTGAATATATTATATAATGTAATTAAAATTTGCAAAAATCTCTAACAAAGTAAAATAGTGCTATAAAATCCATAAAGATATTTGGGATTTTCATTTTATAGTATATATAAGAATTGATGTAAAATAATTATATATAATATAAACCTTTCCTTTTTAAACTCTCAGGACTTTTTTATTTTACTTTTCAATGAAAAGAGGATTGTGAACTCTTTATTTTGAAAAAAACTATAATTAATCACTGACTTTTACTATTCTGGAATCACTGAAGTCACGTCTCCCTAGATTATACAGACAGCTACATTGTTTTAAAAAATGATAGTTTTTGTTTTTAAACACAGTTTAAAAAACAAACTTACTGAGTTTTAAACCATGCTGCCTGAGTGGTGACATGCATTAAATTAGAGAGTCCCATATTTTGCCTCTTGCTACTTCCTGAGGCCAGTATTAATCCTCCATCACCTGCAAAGACATGCTTGATACTCCCATCACATGACTGCTTGCTGTCTACTTCTAATCCTAGTTGCAAGAATTTACATATGGAAGGTTTTGTCTCAGCAAGTTTTAAACTTGTTTTTATACTGTAAAATAAAGATTGACTAATGTTGTGTTTCACAGTGTATTGCCTTAAGGAGAATTTCTTCCTAAGACCACAATGCTTAAAGGATTTAAGGAACAAAGTAGATAAAAGTCACAGCTAATGCCTTCAGTACACAAGGCGTAATAAGCTCAAAAAATGACCTCCCATATTTAATGATCTTCAGTTGATGAGGTAAATGGAAGTCAGATTCTGGAAAGACAAATCAGATAAAGTTGTTCACAAGGGAAGTTAGCAGCTTCACAATGACCGAAGCCTACTTGATTCTTAATGACCATGCTTGGTGTTAGTTAGGGACTCAAAATCCTAAGCATTGTTCTGGACCACACTCTTTGTATCCAGAGAAGTGTCTGACAAAATGTTGTTCTGTTATTTTGTGAGCAATTGCCACATCTGCAAGATTCTCCTGTTCACATACATTGTGAAGTCTAGCAGTTGAGGTTATTAATTACAGAGAGTCTGATAACTTCACACCAGTTCTGAGAGACAGAAATTGACTTTGAGTTGTGCCATATTTCTGAACAGGTATCTCACTCTTTAAGAGAGGAAGAACTACTAGGGAACACTAACTATTGTCCTTAGAGCGTTATCTTTCCAGACTAGTAGGCAGGGTTTGTTCATAGAATAAATTCCAAAGCATGAAATTTCAAAGTCAAATAATATTGCCATGTACTAGTACAACATTATTTTAGTGCAGTTTTCTCAATCATTTGCAAATGTGTAATTTTATAGAAGAGTAGGTATACTGCCCCTTAGTTCATGTTTGTATGTGCCGAACAATTGAACACTTGAGTAAATATTAGCAGACCATAGAGGAATTATAAGACACAGAGCGGTACACATAACTATTGCCCACCTTTCTAAGTGAATGTTTGTCCTTTCTTCGCTATCTTTCCATGGAGAATTATAACCTACATTCTTACAGATAAGCCCCAGACACCAGTAATTCAAACCTAAAATGGCACCTAGGAATTATCTTTCTTCTTTACTTGAAAATGTTTTTTTCATATAATATATGTGGATTACAGTTTCCCCTCCTTCGAATCCCTCCAGTACCTCCTTACAGCCCCTCCCATCCAGAGCCATCTCCTTTCTGTCTCATTTGAAATAGAGGAAAAATCAAGCTCCTAAAGATAATGATAAAATAAAATACAATGCAATAAAATAATATGAAAACACCAGAATAGAACAAAATAAAAAAAAACAGAAAACAAATGGAAGAGAACCCAAGAAAAGGCACAAGAAGCAGATATAGATGCAGACACCCACTCATTCTCATACTTGGGAAATCTCATAAAAACACAAAACTAGTATCCATAATATAAACGCAAAGAACCTGTAGGATAAGTAAGTGTGTGTGTATGTGTGTGTGTGTGTGTGTGTGTAAAATTTTAAAGATAATAAAAATAATAAAAACCAGGATAAGCTGTGACATGACATAAGACAAGAAGCATTCAAGATTCTGTTCATTTTCTGTTGGCCTGTTCACCGACTCCTGGCTGTGTAGTTTACCCTTAAGAGCAGTTTGTTTCCCCAGTGGGACTTCCTTGGAGAAAATTAATTTTTCATTTGTAAATAGTTTTCAAGCAGAAATAAATTGTTTTGTTTTAATTAGTACAGATCATAGTATCTCACATGCAAAATTTTCTTTTAGTACCTTTTTCCCCCAAATAAATGAGAGCATCTTGAGATGAGGTGTCATGGAATGGTTTGTTCATAGCTACCACACTCTGTATGGCACATAAAGTCCCATACAGAAGAGAAGAGGTATGACATCATTGGAAAAGGAACATGATGAGGCACCATCTAGCAAAGACATGAATGTTGACCACAGAGAACAGGCTGTCAGGTCAAGGAAGATAGCTGAGAAGATTTCTGTCATACATGCAGAATTTTGTTCAGCACAAGATGGTGGTATCTGGATCTGGAGAACAATCAGATAAGTTGAGAGAAATAAATGCAGATACTGAGATGTAGGGTAGTAGACAGTGAAGGTTAGATTAAGGCAGTGATAGAAATCATCAGCTTGGAACACCAGACAGGATGGGAGCACAAAGGTTATTCTATGTTACCAGAGTTAAAAGAAAATAATGATTATTCAGTGTTAATTATAAGATATTCATTTTGTTGAATACACATGTTGCATGTATATATGCACAGATATATGAAGACCTACAATAGAAAAAATACAAAGGCCATCAGCATCCTGTAGGTAATAGAACCAACAGATCTTTCATACTTCACCAGCTGATGTTCCTGTAGAATGATTTAATATCATGGAGAAAACCAAGTGTCATATACATTACACACAAACCACAACTATTGCTCCAAGAGAAATGACAGTATGTCCACACTAAGGCCTAGGAATGTGGAAACAAACCAGTGCAGTGGAGAGAGTGAAGCCTTGCGTGTCTGCCCCAAGCACTCGTGGCTCCTGAATGAGGCATGGGGCACACAGGAAGTGTCCGTGGGTTCTTTTACAGTCATCTAGGCTGGTCAGGCTGTGTGAGAGGCCACTGCGGAGACACAGCCTATGGGTAGAAGAGGTGGCCGTTCCTGGGGAACTCTGTCAGGCAGATACCACCAGTTGCCACAGAGAGCTGGGAACAGACAAGGCCACAGAGCAGAGCCTGCATCCCCAGTTGGGCATCTTGGGCACCAGCTAGCTTATTTGGCTTAGTGAATGGGTGCCATCTAGAAATGCTGAGATGCCCTAGGTGAGAGATTAGATGTGGCTCCTTAATTGAAGGCCAGATCCCTCCCTTCCCACAGAGGATCAGGATGAATAGAGACAGTCCATAATTCTAAGGAAGGCATTTATTGTCATTGTGGTGAGTGGTGTGGATGAGATCATACCCCAAGACCTCCGGAAGGGGTGAGGTAGAAATAGAACTGGGAAGGGGTGTGGCTAAACCTCTAGGTGTCTCATTAACTTGGGGATGGCTTGGGGCTGTATGGCCAAACCTCTACCTGTGGCAGGGCTTGGGGGCATTACTACACCTCTACTTGAGGAGAGGCTTGGGGGGTGTGACCCTTTTTTGTGTGACCAAATGTCACAGGCTTATGGAGAGATGTAGCCAAGTGTTAGAAGCTGTATTCTAGGAGTCTGGGCAATTGGCTGCCATCCCTTATAGACTGAAGACAGCCTATTGGGCTTGCAGCGTTCAAACCTTAGCTCTACCAGAAAACAGACTGCCAGTCACAGCCTGACATAGAAGGGCATGCTTCTGACATACTTCACATTTGCCCCACCATGAAAGGCAAATGTTTATCCATATGAGAATACATAAAGTACACACTAGTCAAAACAGGATGCATGCCAACTGTGGGTGGCAGCATGGTGGACAACCCTTCAAACATTACCAATGAAAGAAACTACTCAAAAAAGACTTTTTGCTCCCACTCTTTATAAAATTAGTAGAGCACATTTGTTGTAAAAAGCAGAGAGTATTTACTTCTGGATGGGCATGCGATTAGACAGAAACATAAATCCCTATAGAGTCAAGGTAATTCCTTTAAAAAAAAAAAAAAGTCTCTACAAAGTTCCATCTCTTGCTTTGGAAAGTAATGCTTTGCTATAAAAGTACTGATGTTTAAACATGAAATACTGATGGGAGAAAAATCTGAAAAGTTATTCATTTTCAATAAAAAAAAATTAGAGGAGCTAAAATATACTTATCTAAAAGGCATATATTAGCCAACATCAGCCAACATCAAGAAAATCTCAGCACGAATGTTAAAGCAATCATTAGATTCTAAGTCTTCTAAAATTACTGTAATTTTATATTCAGTGAATTCTTCAGTTTGCAAAGGAGGCTGTTTGAATCTGAATCTTTCAAGAGGCTACTGTTCTGTGTTATAGTTCCAATCACCAAATGTGTCTAAAAGGGAAAGAAAAAGAGTCTCAAAATTATTCTCATCAAATGTAACCATAGATTCCAGATATAGAGTTTATATAGCCAAAATCTTTTGAAATTACTAAGGGAACTTGTGCAATTGGCAGAGATGGGCATGCTCTGCAATTTGATCTTAGATCCTTTAGTGTCATTAAAAAGCATTTCCTAGAGCAACACAACCCAGCTTTCTTGGAGAAAATCTTTAAAGAACTATGTGAGTTGTGACATGCATGTGTTCAGAAACAGATCAGTAGGTCATTTAATTGCACTTAAAATACACGAAGGACTTCTTTAAAGGTACTTGTTTGTATACTCCTTGCTTAATTGAAATGTATCAATGGCTCAAACCTATGTTTTCAAAAGCTTGTTTATTTGAGGTTAACAAACACTTTAATTTACACAATTTAATAGGCTCAGACTCATGGTCTAATTGAGTTTTGTACTGATGTGGCATAGGAAATTTTATTAAGGTAAAAGTAATGAAAAATTAATGTACTGCTTTGAGACTCACAGTTGATGGCATGCTTCATCTCTGGGCATTTAGTAGGTTTTCAACATTTTATTAGGTATAATAAATGAAGCTTTATTTGTAAGATTGGCTTTTTTGTTTTGTTTTTTTGTTTTGTGTTTTGTTTTGTTTTGTTTTGTTTTTTTGAGACAGGGTTTCTCTGTATAACCATGGCTGTCCTGGAACTCACCCTGTAGACCAGGTTGGCCTCAAACTCAGAAATCCGCTTGCTTCTGCCCCCCTAGTGCTGAGATTAAAGGCATGCACCACCACATCCAGCTTATTTGTAAGACTGTTATATGCTCATTTCACTATCATCTTATAGATAGCGACATACAGTTGAATAACTAATTATAACTCTATTGTCTTAAGAACTGTAGGTAGAATTTCTGAAAACTCCAAAACTCAGTGTTTGCTACATAAATTTAGAGAGAGGTTAATATTAGTTGAATCTAATATATATAAACCAGGCTCTCTGTCTCTCTGATTTTGTCTGTGTCACTCTCTGTCTCTGTGTGTGTGTGTGTGTGTGTGTGTACAGGTTCTTTAAGAAATTAAAAGAAGGAGCTGGATTTTAAGCATTTGGGAGCCACCAGAGCTAGGTACTGAGATCTAAATTCAGGTCCTGTGGAAGAATGGTAAGCAAATTTGACCACAGACCCTTCTTCAACATCATTTCTTCCCTTTTTACTTTTACTATTTTTCCTGTTTTTCAAGGCATTGCAACCAGCTATTGTACTTAATGTGTCTTCTGAAATATCATATTAAAATGACTTTGTCAAACAACTTTATTTCATGGCTTCATTTGACTCAATTAACCAAACTGTGTTGCTGGTATTTCTGTGTTTTTGCTTGTTACAGTTATTAAAAATACATATTTGAGACAATGAGATAGCTCAGCAGATAAAAGTCCTGGCCACCAAGCCTGGTGACTAAATATGATCCATGGAACCTATACAGTGGACAAAGAGACATGAATCCTGCAAGTTGTCCTCTGGCTCCCAGAGATACAGTATGACACGTTCATGGGCAATACACTCATATGCAAACATGCAGTCAGTTATGTGCTCACATGCATCCACATATACACATGAGCATGCACACACAATAAATATGTAGACAGATAAAAAATCTAATGATTTTTCAGTACATATGATATTTCAAAACTTGACTCAAAAGATATTAATTCAAATACAGATTCCTCTGTTGAAAGCAGTGGTTCCTGGTTTGGAAAAAGATGACTGAATGTGTGGATGTGGTTGGAATTCCAAGCATGAAGTTCTGATAATACTTCAACCTGTTTTTGATAAGAATTAGAAGAGAAAATAAGTCTTTATTGAGTGTGCATATGCCAAGCATATATAGCTTAATCATGGTTTTCCAGTAGGAAGTATCTATCATGAGAGATCAAACTGGCATTCATATGTAAGCTATAATTAATTTAACCCACTCTTTATAGAATAATGGAGGTAGAGTGAAATCATGACCATCTAGATCCCCACCTTAAACAAATTAACTCAGGGTCAAGGAACTGCCTCAGAAAGATAACTCCAAGCCAGATACTTGATTACACAGATAAATGTCCTTTACTATAAATAATGTGAGCATGTTCACAAAGATGTATTTTTGCTATTATTCTTGAAGTGTGTTATCCTGGAAAATATAGTCAAAAGAAGGACAGCTATATTTATAAAATATGCACATTTGTGGAAATAGTTCACACTCAATTTGTAAAGATTTATACTACACAACTACTTTCAAATCACTGAAAACATGAATTTTTGAAGATATCTCTTAAATAACATAATTATTTTAAAACACTATGCAACATACAAATCTTGTTTACAAGATATATTTTAATGATGTTGTCAAGTTGTTGTCATCACAGATAAAATGCTACTATATTGATATTTTATATTTCAAATTAAGGATGTCATATCATCAATTATTGTTATTTATTGTTAGAAAAGAACATAAGTCAAATCCTTTATTAGGGAAGAAAATAACATTTTGATAATGTCAAATTGTTTGTAAAACATTTAGCAAAGAACACATTTTACATTGATCTCACTGAAAGCAAAATACACAATGACATAGTCATTTTCACAGAACACAAAGTGTGTGTGTGTGTATGTTTGTGTGTATATGGATACAATTGCTTGGATGGTGATTGAAATAGAAGCTGATGAGCCCATTTATGGGAGTAAGTATAATCTCTATAACTGGGAAATATATTAACAGCAAGTTATTTCATTAGAATTAGCAATATTTCCCAATCATGGATAAGTAATCCTGTTCTTTGTATCTTGTCATATGGAGAAATGGTTATTGCCTATGTGATCTCTGAATGTGTAGAGGAGCTCTGGGTAAAAATGTCATTCTTATTTGCTACAGATAATTCTTTCTTCTCCAACTGCACTAAGAATGGGAAATAACCAGCAACATCAGAATGGCTATATTTGTGTATTCTCACTTGCTAGAGCAAGTGATGATACCACCCTCGAGATATTTGCTATTTTTGGCATGCTGTGACACTGAGACCATAATACCAACATTGTTGTGGACTAACTCTGTTAGACATATCATATACTCAAAGGCCTGATGTGTAGAGTGTCAGTGTTTAAAGGTATGGCATATGGGAAGGAAGATGATCAGATATAGAGACACACCAGAGATGGGATTAAAAGAGAAGACAGAAGAAAGCTCCCTCTCCTGCCCTTTCTCTTCTTTGTTATAAGAGGAGTCAGTGAAAAGAAAACTACCTGTGAGCAGAAAGTCCATGACAAGGAGCCCAGTTGTCCTGACTCTCTGATCTCTGTCAACCTCTAGAATAATTGAGAAATAACTATCAGCTTTATATAACTGCTTATGGTATTCTATCATAGTAACCCAAGTTGACTGTGCCACTCTCTTACATCCTTTCTACAGATGGTGTGAGAAGTGAAAGGGACGATGCCAAAAGCAATTTTGAAGTTTTAAAATGTGGGAAATTCATTTTCCTGTAGCAAGGCCAGAAATTGGCAGGGTAGAGTCCAAGCAGCAGGAAGGAATAGTGATATACACATCATACTCTTTAGAAAAGTGTAGAGGAAATATTGCCTTCCCAAATCCAATCATGTGGAGGAGACAGGCAAAGGAGAAGGTTTCCTGGGAGATCTTCAAGAACTAATCATCATGTGCTTTCTGGCTCCTCTTCCTTACTTAGGCTCATGTCACAGGATTCTGTCTAGAATGTGTCTCACTCTCCTGAACTAGCTTCATGAGTGAGAAGAAATTTCAAACAGTTTTCAAAATCTTCATTTATACTTCTGATATTCATTTTAAGACTTCATGTTATAATTTACTTTTATTTAAGTATTGATTTTTTTTCTTGTTTTTTTTCCCTAATTTTAATTAATTCTTGGAAATTTTCACACAAGGTTATTTTCATTATATTTACCCCCATGATTCATCTCAGACCTACTCCCTTTCCATCCCCACTCAATTTCATGTCTTTTCTTTTTAAACCCTTAAAATATAGTTGCTGCCCATATACTTTATGATATATAGCCTTCATTGAAGTGTGGTCTACCCATGAGGGATTGCATCCTTAAAGAAAACTGACTCTCCTCTAATCACCTCTCAATTCACAATAGCTTCATAGCTGGCTCTGACATGGCATGCCCATCCCCTGCTTCATCCTGGAATTTTGAGTGGCCTGAGTTTACATGGGTCTTGTGTATATTATGTCAACTGCTATGAATGAATTTGTTCCATTGCCCTTCTGTGTCTATAGAACCATCTCTTTGTACCATCTACCACCTATGTCTATTACAATTTTCTACTCCCTAGTATATCATGATTTCGAGCTGTGTGGGGGAGGAGGGGATATGATATAGATGTTCCTTTGGGTGCTGAGCATTTTCCAGTCTTTTTCTTTGCACATTGACCAGGTATGGATCTCAGTGTTAGTTGTCATCTACTACAAAAAAAGAAACTTTTCTGATGATAGCTGTATGAGTCACTAATCTTAGGGTGTATTGATAAACTATTGGATATCATTTTAATAGTACACCCATTTAGCAAAATATTAGTAATTGTTACCACTGGGAGAACTATTAAATTTTCTCGTGGGACCTATAACCTGTCTAGACATAAGTTATTAGCCCCTGTAACATGGGTCTCAATGGCACTTTCTCCCCTCTGGAATTTTAGCCCCTTAGGATCACAGACTGATAATTTACTTCCTTCCCTGACATATACTTGTACTCAACTCAGTGACATACACAGGCACCTCTGCAATAGTCAGTTAAGTTATTAGATATTAATGTGACAATCCAAAGCAGGGCCCATGTAATAAGGAGCTTCCAATTCCTACAGTTCTGGCTTCAACCAGGTCTTTCAGTTCTGGCTTTGACCATTTTCCTCAATATTTCAACAGAAACCTGATAGTTAAAGATTGTCTGTGAGGTTCCTCGTTCAACATGAAAATTAGCCTTTAGATACCTAACAATGAACAATCTTCTATAGTTCAGTCTTTAGTACTTTTTAAAACCATTTGTTCAATATATATTAAACATCTCCTTAAACAATCATTCTATAGATAGAAATTCTATTGATGGAAAGTTTACTTTGAATGTAAGTATTAGAAGAGAAAACATTCTCTATAGATATAAAAAGTAAATTCCTGACAATGTTTAGAATTTCTGTCATTCCTGTGATTGTTAGAAAAATATATTTTAAGTTATTTACTTATTTTATTTATAGTGTATTGAGTTATTCTACCAAAGAAGTCTGTATTCTGGGAAACCCTGGTATCAATTTAAGTAAAATGGTAACAGACAAAACCAAGGCAAATACTGCTGAGATGGAAAGGTCAAGACAAGGTCCATGATAACATTGAGACTTTTAAAGTAGAAAGATGTAATGTGATGTTTAGTAGCCCAAATATCTGAGTTGCTCACTTGTCTGTATAACATCTTTCTATCTTGAAAAAACTTCAATTTTTAATTATTCATGAGAGAAATCTTTTTTGAATGTTTGATACAGTCAGTGATTTTATTGTTACTCTTCAAAGATTGAAAAGAGATTGGGGGCATGAAGAATGTAAACTAAGGGGAAAAAATAAATTGGCTTAATGTTCTAAAAATAATCATATGGTGCAGTTTTTTCTTGTATATTTTCTTTATTTACATTTCAAATGTTTTCCCCTTTCCAGGTCTCCCCTCCAGAAAACCCCTATCCTATCCCCCCACTTATATGAGGGTGCTCCCCCTCCCACCTACCCACAACCGCCTTCCAGCCCTGGCATTCCCCTACACTGGTGCATTAAATCCCCACAGGACCAAGGGATGCTCCTCCCACTGATGACCAATAAAGTCATAAACGTGGTGGCCAGATCCATGGGTCCTTCCATGTGTACTCTTTGGTTGGTGGTCCAGTCCCTGGGAGCTCCAAGGGGTTTGGCCAGTTGACACTGTTGCCCCCCCGCCCCCACTTAGCAATCAACCCCTTCAATTCCTTTAGTCCCTTCTCCAACTCCTTCATCAAGGCCCTGCACTCAGTCCAATGTTTGGCTGAGAGCATCCACTTCTGTATTGTCAGGCTCTGGCAGAGCCTCTCAGGAGACAGCCATATCAGGTTCCTGTCTTCAAACACTTCAATGCAACTGCAACAGTGTCCTGATTTGGTGACTGTATATGGGATGGAATCCCAGGTGGGGAAGTCTCTGGATGGCCTTTCCTTTAGTCTCTGCTCTACACTTTGTCTCTGTATTTCCTCCTATGAGTATTTTGTTCCCCCTTCTAAGCACTGAAGCACCCATGATTTGGTGTTCTTTCTTATTAAGCTTCATCTGGTCTATGAATTGTATCTTGGGTATTCTGAGCTTTTGGGCTAATATCCACTTATCAGTGAGTGCATACCATATGTGTTCTTTTGTGACTGGTTTACCTTATTCAGGATGATATTTTCAAGTTTTATCCATTTGCCTAAAAATTTCATGAACTCATTGTTTTTAATAGCTGAGTAGTATTCCAATGTGTAAATGTACCACATTTTCTATATCTATTCCTTTATTGAGGAACATATGGGTTGTTTCCAGCTTCTGGCTATTATAAATATGACTGCTATTAACATAGTGGAGCATGTTTCTTTTTTGCAGGTTGGAGCATCTTCTGGGTATATTTCTAGGAGTAGTATATTAGGTAGTACTATGTCCAGTTTTCTGAGGAACCGCCAGACTGATTTCCAGAATGGTTGCACCAGCTTGCAATCTCACCAGCAATGAAGAGTGCTCTTCTT
The DNA here is from genome assembly GCA_019843965.1 of Rhynchomys soricoides. Classification (NCBI taxonomy): domain Eukaryota; kingdom Metazoa; phylum Chordata; class Mammalia; order Rodentia; family Muridae; genus Rhynchomys; species Rhynchomys soricoides. The sequence goes on from JADRCH010000012.1 coordinate 11,264,316, forward strand.
TCTCCACATCCTTGCCAGCATCTGCTGTCACCTGAGTTTTTGAACTTGTAGTTTTTAACCAGTGTGCGTGGGCATGGGTGCACGCATGCCTCTCTCTCTCTGTCTCTCTCTGTCTCTCTCTGTCTCTCTCTGTCTCTCTCTGTCTCTCTTTCTCTCTCTCTCTCTCTCTCTCTCTCTCTCTCTCTCTTTCTCTCTCTCTCTCTCTCTCTCTCTCTCTCTCTCTCTGTGTTTGTGTAGCACATGTATACAAGTGAGTATCAGATACCCTGGAGCTGAAGTTACAGGTGGTTATGAACCTTCTGATGTAGGTTCTGGGGCTGACCTCAGGTTTTCTCTAAGAGCAGCTAATGTTGTTAACCCCTAAACATCTTTCCAGGTTCTATGGTTGTGATTTGTCAAGCTGTAATCCATAATATATGGAAAATGTCTAAAACTTTGAAATATTTTCGACTGTGCTAAGCATAACACGGAAATAGTTTTGTCCCAGGTTTGACATTAGAGTTCACTGTTTGTGTATGAATAAGTGTAGAGTAATTTTAATCCAGTAACCTGGCTGCTCTAGAAAGAAATCATATCCAAAGATGTGCTCTGGCTAGAATACAGACATGCCCTTATTTCATACTTTTAATCCTTCTGGTTGGAATACAGGCATACCATTAATCCTCAAAAATGATGTAAAATTGATGTACAGACAAAGTAACAAATCAGAGAAAGATTTGACCAAATGAATCAGAGATAGGTTGTATCCAACTCTGATGAGAAGAGAATACAAAGAGAGGTTGCTTAGGGGAAGTGCATGGAGAGTCAGTTCCATTGAGTTGAGTTTGAAGGAGTTTGGTTCAGGTCAGTTGAGAGCAGTTGAGTTGAGCACAATTGAGTTCAGAGCAGTGCAGAGCAGTTGAGTTCAGTGCAATTAATTTCATGGAATTCAAACACAGAACATTTCAGTCAGAAACAGAAAGAAGCCTAAAATCCCATCTCATGAAGATAATAGAGGACTTAAAGAAATACAGGAAAACAAGCAAATACCTGAAGGGATTGAACAAAACAATCAAGGATCTAAAAATGGAAATAAAAACAATAAACAAATCAGAAAGAGAGGCAACCCTAGAGATGAAAAGTCTAAGAAAGAGATCAAGAGTTATAGATGCAAGCATCACCAACAGAGTACAAGAGACATAAGAAAGAATCTCATGCATAGAACATACCATAGAAGATATTGATACAACACTCAAAGATAATAAAAAGTGCAAAAAGCTCCTAAGCCAATACATCCAGGTAACTCAGAGCACAATGAAAAGATCAAATATAAGAACAATAGGAATAGAAGAGAGTGAAAATTTCCAATTCAAAGTGACAGAAAACATCATCACCAAAATCATAGAAGAAAACTTTCCTAACTTAAAGAGAGAAGCCACTTTTAATCAGTCAGCTTGGAGAAGAGTTTGATTTAAAACAAAACAAAACAAAAAAAAAAAAACCCAGCTGAATTGAATTAGCTATCCAGAGCTCAGAAAGAGTGAATTTATTCTTCAGTCACTCTTGGGAGTTGAAACATTCCAGACCTCGGTTAACCAATGGAGGCTGGAAACTGAAGCCTTCAAGGTCTAGGTTTACAGTTCTTATCTCATCCCTTCATCTAAGGAAATAAAAACAACATTTACATTTATAACAAGTGTTTATATGTATATACAAATTTATGTCAATGTAAATAAAATATTCATTAAGTGGAATAATTTGTTGTAAATTTGAACTTAAAAACTTTCTATCCAAACCAGCAAGTTAATTAATTATGGTGTGTTTTTTATTGCCTTACCTGATCTGGTTGCTAATTCTTAAATAGATCTTAATTCAAAAAGTGGACCTATTGTCAGATTTAATTGAAATTATGAGACTGTGTTTGAGCTTGCACTGTTCACAAGCTCTTTGGGATTCTACAGTTCATTCTGATAAGTTATCTAAAAGAATAATCAGATATAAATCTTTTGAAAAGTTCTTTGTATTTAGTGAAAACTCCCTGCCAGGAATCCATCTTGTCTGCTTATAGAACATTGGAGAACTTGAGCTTGGAGAAATAATATTGCTGTTGCTTCTAAACAGCATACACAATGGAGGGCCAGCCAATCACAACTACAGAACATAGTAGTTTTCTGTAGATAAAATGACTAATGAATCTTCTAGTAGCTCTCCCCTGGGACTATTTGATGGGGATTATCAGACTAAGATTTCATACTAATGCCTAGACATAAAATAAAAGGAGTTAACTCTGAGAAAAAATGAAAATAAATCTACTCATCAAGGGATTTTGATTTCCCAGATTTATCTTTAGTCTAATGTAAAATAGTTCAAATATAGCTATAGGATCATAAAAGGCATTTCACAACTATAGGAGCGTAAAAGACATTTCACAGATATAGAAGCATTAAAGATAGTTCACAGTATCAAGTCAATCAGACAGCATGGATTTGAGTTGCTCAAGAAATCCAACCACTGCATGACATGCTAGTGCCACATTATGGCTTATGATGAAAGGTCAACCAGTTTTCTTCAGGATGTGTTCCTGGATAAGTTGTACATGCTCAAGTAGCTTGCCCTACACTTATGCATATCTGGGCAGCACTCATTTGACTCAGTGAAATATGAATTTTTGAAGGAGAACAAAAAGTAAGGAAGGGGATGTTATCTAAGGTATTTTGGAGAAACTGAAAGAAATGAATGAAAGGTAGATATGATTAAAATAGATGTTATACATATAAGATGGCTAATATCTCTCATCAACATGACATGTCTAGGAAGAGGGAATCTCAGTTTAGGGCTTAACTACATCAGAAGAATTGGAGAGAAATCAATAGTGAACAAGTAGAGCCAATGTTCCTTCCAGTAAAATGTATTTTACAGAAAAAGCTAGGCTGATGATAGGGCTTCAGTATAAGACATTTTCTACCAATGCTGATGACCTCAATTCAATCTGCAGGACTACACAGAGAAAGAGACAACTTTCACTAGGTTTTTCTGAGAGTTCCACACTTTCCTCATTATATGCACCCTGCTCCAACACAAGTACAAATCAATAAATAAATGTGGTTAAAACTACAGAAATAAATAAATAGAAAATAAATAAAAAATGTAAAAGAGAAAACCTTTAATGAGTTATTGATGTGAAAATCAAACTGCTGGCCAATATAGGACAAAGCTTTTTGGTTTTTGGATCACTGAAATGAATCTAGCAGATGCATGTCACCAGGAACTAAGTTCATTACCATAGAAGATTCTATGAAATAAGATGGTACTTACATCTTTTCCCAAGAAAGAAACATTACTATGTATGGTATGAATGATTAGAAATCTGACCCTTTGAGACCAAAAAAAGAAGTTCAATAAAACATATTCTTTTCAGTTCTTTATAAAACCATAGTTCATACTTAAAAACATAGAATGCCATTATTTATATGATTACCATAGAACTAAATTAGTATACAAAGTTATTGTCCTGTTAATTTTCATGCCCAGAAAAATGTCACTACAGATTGTGCTTGGACTGATCTTCTCAACTATATGTGGGTAGGATTGCACAGTCCCAATGTAAACCATACACATACCAGTGTCTACGTTGAAAATATATAAGAGAGAAGAGTGAAAATTTTTCCTACCTTTCTAAACAGAGATGACCCATTCCATAATAACATATGTCTGGGGAAATAAACAATTTACATTTAGAGAACATATCCTTTGTTTAAAGTTGGTGTATGTGGTATAATTTTTTTCACTCTTTTTGCTTTTTTAAAATTAAATTTGTTTCTTAATTATGTGTCTGCATATGTTTGTATGTGGATATAGATACACATGTTATTGTCGACAAATGCAAAAAAAAAAAAAAAAAAGGAGTGAAAAACCACAGATGTGGAATTACTGGTGGTGGTGTACGGTCTGGCCTTAGTATTGGGATTTATTTCATCACCAGACCTTTAAAAGAAGGATGGGAAGTCTTCACACTTGAGCCATCTTCTCTGGACCTGGCCATGTCAGATTTTAATAACTATGGCCTAACATATTTAGAAAGTTACTGTGGAAGATATAGCTAACTTTAAAACATGATTATATTTTAAAAAATGTACAAAGAGTTTTAGGAAATACTCAAATTCCTTTCCAGATTCTGTGCTGGAATGTGTACACACTTTGAGAATAACATATAGCTTCTGCTTCTAGCAGACCTGGGCATAAATAGTGAATAATGACTCTTGTCCACAAGATCAAAACTTTCTCCTTATCTTGGGGAATGAAAGTCTTTTCTATTGCAGGGGTCTCTGTAAGTGTCACAGCTGGTGTGGAAGCAAACCACTAGTGGTTAGAAAGAAAACTTGGTTCAACTCCCCTTAGTACTAGCTCAAAATGCTAGAGTCTGACAGTTTATTTGAACATATTTAGAGTCTGCTCAGTTTATTTTAACATATTTAGATACAGTTTTGGTAAACACTTTTCCTGTAACAGTTATTCCAATCCCATGTGTACAATAAAGCTTAAGGTATGACTACATCTGAAGTCTTTGGAAAAGTTTGTATGACCTCTAGAATGAAGATGGGTGCTATAGCTTAAGGGCATAGGATCTAGAGTGGGCTCTTACCTAGATAGTGTGAAGGTCAGCAGGCTATAAACTACATGTGACATTTCCCTTAAGGTAGGTTTTATTGATAAAGAATAAAAGCTAAAGGTCTAGGGAGGGTCTGGGATAAAAATTCTGGGACATTTGGGTGAGATTTGTCTCTATAGATTAACATAGTGGAAAACAGTTACTCATTTTCTCCTTTGAGGAGACAACTTTGCATAACTAATCTTCTTTTCTCTGATGCTTCTCTGTGAACACTCATGTCTTCTGCACCCCATCATTACACTTTTCTCTAAATGGAAATATATTAAGTTTCTATTATTTGCAACTTGAAGAAGCCAATTTCATCAAATATATTTTAGGCACTAGAGCATTCCAGAATCTTTGCTAACCTAAATAATTTTTAAAATATCTTTTAAGTATCCCTAATATATTCACCATAAAATTAGTCATTTTTAAGTATTGAAAATAATATTTATTTTTATTGATGTGTGTATATTTGCACATGTGGCAAGATACCTACACAGGGCTGAAGAGAGCATCTACTCCACTGGAGCTGAAGTTTACTTCCTTGTCAGTGAAATCTGAACTGGAATTAGCAGCAATTACTCCACCTCTGAACCAATTCTCCAAACTCAGATTCAAAACTACTGTTCAGTTAATTATGAACTACAAATACTAGATATGTCTTCTGGCCAATATTTCCTCCAAATGGTCTTGCTTTACCATTGCAGTGCTGATTATTTCTTTGCCTTCTTTTGGTTTCTGCCTTAATCTCATCACATAACAATATTGCATTAGAAGGGCACCAATGGTCATTTTTTCCTCCTATTTAATGAGATTTTGAAACCTTGAGGCTTAAAATATCACAACAGCTGTCAAAAACTCAATGCAAGGCTCAAAGAGCATGGTGTTTCTGCTTGTTTACTTGTGTAAGGTTAAACATTCTTTGAAAGAAGAATAACTTCATAGATCCAATTATTTTCTTGACAAAGAAAGAGGCACTAAATAGATCAGTGCACTTACCCTCAGTTCAGCACAGTCTGATTCATGGTCCTGACAAACAGATAAGAAAAAAAAGGAAATAAATTTGTCTTAATAATGTTTATGTAAAAAAATAAACTTATACAAAAGATCAATGAATATTATTCAAATATTATATATTAGACAAGTAAGCCAATATGTTGACTTTACTTAATAGAAATTAAAAATTCAGAAATGGGAAAGAAATTGTTCTCTGAGTCTAATTTACACATTCTTTCTGAATAAAATAAAATCGTTGTGGTTGGATAATAGAAAAATCTCCACCAGTATCAAATTAGTACCCTTTCCTCAAAAACAAAGAAAAGGTTAACATTCACCAAGTGGATTTCACTCAGGATGATCTGTGAAAAGATTGAAAAGAAGAATAATATTTGAAAACATATTAACTAGTCTAAATGCATTGGAATAATTATAATGGACGTCATTATCTCATTCTACTCAAAAAAAAAAAAAAAAGAAAGAAAGAAAGAAGGAAGGAAGGAAAGAAAGTAAAAGGAAAATTAAGCATAATAAAACCAAGCCTATGATGGAGAAAATGGTTTTCTATGTCCTTAGAAGTAAATTTGTAATTAGCTAGAATTTGGGGAAATGAGCTCTTATAATTTAATTTTTAAAATAGTATGTGGTAAACATAAAATGGTTAATATATACCCATTTGTGGTAACAGTTCTTAAATGATTTAGTATTATATCTTGCCTTAGTATAATTTACTGAAAATAATTTAATTTTATGGTTATTGTTGGTCATTGCAGAGAATCATCTCTTTGTTTTCTAAAGTCATTTTATTAGAAACTCCTATACAGTGTTTATCCCAATCTGCTTTGTGGTGCATAGAACATTTCTTCTGCCAATCTGTGTCTGAAGGCAAAGGGAAATGTTTTCCTCTTCATTTAGTCCATAACCAAAAACATTATACCTCATATGTAATACATGCTCAATAAATATTGAATTGAATCATTATGAATTTCAATTGTGAGCATGATATTATGTGATATTCAGAAATTGTCTCTTCCGTATGAGAACATGTCAGGGATAATTGTGGTTAGTGACTGGTTCCAACTAATCAAATCTGGTTTGCTCTGTTTTGTTTTTTAAATATCATTCTTGTCATCATGCACAAGCCAAAAATCCTCAGACACTTAACAAATTTATGGATCATATCCAAGAGCCTATAAAAATATCTACTAAAGGTGGTCATCTTGTGTGGTCCCTACAACAACTTCAAAAATCTGTAACAAATGGGGGTTCTGAAGAGCTGTTTATAAGTACTTTCTGTGGGTACAGTTATACTGGAAGTAGAATTTATTTGAAGATTTTAAAAACATGTTCCTGTTAATTCTCAAATTGTGCTTCTTCCTATTTATTATTGTTATTTCTGTATGTGTTTTCCTCTGTAAAAGAAAAAATATAATCCAAGGTGAACCTTGTAATTCTTAAGTAGTGCCAAAACGAGATAGTTGTCATACACAGGCATAGATCTGCTGCCATCCTGTTGAAATGTAGTCAAGTAGTGACAGTCTGCTCTGGAGTCAACATTTCCAAACAAATCCTTTGCAAAAATATTTTCTTAGTATTTATTAGTGAGAGATGTGAGAGCTTCATGATAACTCATTTCTAGTTTAATATAAATTAAAGGATGTCTTCTAGTTGTGACTAGATGCTGGCTTCTTAGTTCTCTCAAATGTTTAAATCTATAATATTTGGTTTAGGTTTTGAAAAGTTGGTATATTGGGTCTTTGTCATTTGATTAAAAGAAAAAGGAAATATAATAAAGTGTGATCATGTACTACTTAAGTAGAAAGCACATTCTTTAGTTATTTATATTATACAAATACTACAGTTTTTAATTTAATTTAACTTATCACTGTTGTTACTATATGTATATGTGTATATGTTTATATGTGTGCCATTTGTGTGTACCTTCCATCATGTGGGTCCCAAGGATTTAAATCTAGTACTGTGCTTACTTAGCAATGGCTCTACAGCTGTGTCATCTTGCTGGCCCAAAAAAGCACATATCGTGAATATTCATTATGAAATAAATAAGTACCTTAATTTATGTTAAAATCTTGGTATATAAGTTTATATATTACTTATTAAGATATCCATATCCCTTCATCTTTTATTCATGCATTTCTATAATTATAAAATATCTTACAGAATTAGAGAATTTTAACTTCAAAAGTTTTACAAATCTAATTATACAAAATCATTCTCAATGAGCAATCTCATTATAAGTAAAAATATACATTTCTATACATTCCTATTTATTTATAAACTCACTGCTTAAGTATGTAGTACTTTTATCATGAGGATATTTTTAACCATTTTATAAAGATAAGAGCCAGAGAAATAAATTTTATCACTAAGCCAAGCTAATGCTCCTTATTTCTCAAATTTGTGTTTGAACTTGTTAGATCTTGTTAGTTTCTCGTCTTGTTGCTATGATCTAATTTTATGACCAAAACACAACTAAAGAAAAGAAGGGTTTACTGTGGCTCATGACGAGAAAGTAAAGTCCATCATGATGGAGAAGTGATAAAAGCAAAGGTGTGAAGAAGCTGGTTACATAAAAATCAGTGTCAGAAGCTGTCCCATGTTGTATCTAGATGTATTCTTCCCAACTCAATTAACTTCAATTATACAATCCCTTAAAGCATGTCTACAGTCTTCTATCTTTTGCTACTATAGTTTTGCCAAGTTAACAGATCAAAATAACCTTCACAAACTAGGGAGAAAAGGTGGATACAATAAATTTCACAGCTCATATGATCTCTCTTTATATGTGTCTACTAATTTAATAGTTTCGATGATAATTTCCATAAATCTTATACAGAAGAGAAGCAAAATAAGACAATAGCAATTGTGCTAGCAGATTGAAAAGCAATTCCACTTATATAGTGGTAACATATATTGGTATTTGAGGGAAAAACCCCACAGTTTTATAAGGGGAATTCTGTCCTCCAAAGGTAAGTGCCCTGTTCTGTCTCTTGGTTAAAACTACAACTTCTGCAGGGATACTGATAAAGATTTCTAAGTAACAATGATATGGAAAACAAACTTCAACAGTTGTGTTGCTTGCCAGTGAGCTAGAGAAAAGTAGACTTCAGTTGAGATGCTATTGAGGTATAAAGAGTGGATTTATCCCATTGATCAGTTTTACATGTAGTGTATGTCCCTAAGGATTTTACATATTTTGATAGCAGTAGATACTTCCTGTTTCATTAGACTTCTGGCACTATTAATCTTGCTTTTAAAAGAAGCTGAACTCAAATAAAGTCTAAGTATGTGGCTGCCAGAAAGGAAAAAAAATAACAGCTGTCCATTTTCTCTTCTAAAATGAAAATATACTTATGTTTTCAGAATCAACATTTTGTTGATATATGATTTAAGAAAAATCTGACAAGCAATGCATTAAGTATACCCCTCACATTATATATTAGACATTTAAATTACAGAGAGAGAGAGACAGAGACAGAGACAGAGACAGAGAGACAGAGAGACAGAGACAGAGACAGAGACATACAGAAACAGAAAGACTTCTATATTTGATTTGAATGGAATGTTTAGGTTCCATATATGAGATCATTTTTAGTACAATTTTCCAAGATTCATCTATGAACTAAGCAACAACATTACGTAATTAATTACTTTTTTTGTAAGATATGTTCTGATCAATTTGCCATCCCTTACCTCCCATACCTTCTCTGTCTCCCCAACTATCCAACTCTACATTTCCTTTACTCATTCTTTACAAAATAGGAAAAAAAAAATAAAGAACAAGAAACAAGCACACACACACACATACATGCACACACACACACACTAAAATCACAAAGTTTAAATCCATAATATATGAACAAAATACAAGTAATATTAAAAATGCCCAAACAAAGCAAATTGAGACTGATAAATATCAGTAAATGCCATTGAGTTCATTTTTTTGTTGCCTTCTACTGCTGGGCAGAGGACCTGCCCTTAAGTATGGTTTGTATACCCAGTGAGACTTCACTGGAGAAAACAAAGTATTCCTTTGCAATCTGTAGTCAGTTGGAGGTATCTTGGTTAGCTGTAGAAGCTTGTATGCATGTCCTACTCTCAGTCCTGGGTCTCTATCTCCCTAGAACTTGTGCAGACCTGTGCATGCTGTCTCAACCTCTTTGAGTTCAGGTGCACATCAGTCTTGATGAATCTGGGAAATACTATTTTGTTGGTGTTATCATTCCCTCTGTCTCTTATAATCTCTGTCTCCTCTTGCTCAGTTCCCTAAATCCTGAGGGGAAGGGTTAGATAAAGATACTCCATGTAGGACTAAGTGTTCTAAGGCACATTTTCACATTTGTGAGTCTCTGTACTAGTTCTCATCTACAGAAGTAGAAAGCCTTTCTGATAATGGTTGGGCAAAACACTAAATTCTGGGCATAGCAAATTGTCATTAGGAGTCATTTTATTGCTATGTTCCTTTACTGGACAACAGTATTTGGTTTCCCTTAGGTGCATGGACTATGTACTCTCAGGTTCTTCACCACTCCAGCAGTGTGGCATAGGTTCTATGTCATAGAGTGTGCCTTAAACCCAATTAGCTAGGTGTTGGTTATTTTGTGCCACTCTTTCATTGGTGTATCGTGCAGCAAGTCACCATTATCCATTGTAGGTTTTCTATTTACTTCACTTCTCTGGTAGAATGGTACCACAAAGTTCCATGCTTACTAGTCAGCAGCTGGATTTTTCCATGTTCAATTAGATATTTAGGTGTCTAATTATCTTAGGACCTTCCCATCAGAATATGGAGAACAACTAACAGCTTTGGTAATGCTCAGTTGTTTGGAAATTTCCAAGAAAACCCTTTGGCTAAAACTCAATTAGATGTTACCTATTCCTGGCAATTGAAGATTTACTTGTTGGAGAGAAATGTATAGTCTGTGCTTTGTCCTTCTCACTACTTGGTACTTGATTTTAAAAAATAAAGGAATCAGGTAGTATTCTTATTGTACAGTAGTTATAGTTTTAAAGATTATTATTTCGTAGTCATCCAAGTGGTTTGGCTTTGCTTTTGTTTGTTTCTTTGTTTGTTTATGCTTTGTTTTATTTTGTTTGTAATTTGGAAGTCCATTCACACTGTATGAAATTTCAGATTAATTGTTTTAGTAAATGGTTACCATGTTTTGCTCAGTGCAATTTTTTTTGGGGGGGGGTGTCAGGCTTTGGTACTTTGACATAAGTCGCAGGCATGTATGACCATCACAAATAGATTAATTTCAGTTGTTTCAATAACATTTGCTATCTGCCATCTTGCCTGACTAGTATTTTATATTTCACATGTTTTAATACTGTACTTTTCAATGTAAGATGCTGTAGCACAAAGATAGAAAGTAGGAAATCAGAAAAAAAGTATCCTGTCCCTCAAAGCCACAAATTCAACTTCAAGGGTTTCATTTTAGCATGTTCCAAAAGAACCTGATTGACTACTCCATACACTAAAGAATGAGCAGCAATTGAGGCCAATCATGTCAAACTAAAAGGAACTGCGAAAGGAGAACCTTTTGATATAGAGTTCAAATCTAAGAGATAAACAGAATTATTCTACATTAAGAGGAAGCATTTTCTCTTTTCAAAATTAAAATAAAAATTTACCCTAGAAATTCTTTTGAAAACACTTATTTTAGTATTTACATTAAACAAGTTATATCAATCTAACATTTTATGTTCTTCAGTTAGCATTACATATCTATGGTGTAAATACAACCTTACAACCTTTTATTCATCCTTGACACATTTTGGAGGGAGGTATATAACCTTGACATCAGAAAACATTAAAAAACAAAATAAAACAACAACAACAACAAAAACCTTGCTAAGGCTTATTAAAGAATATTCATTGAGAAATTGTTTTCTAATTTTCCCTTTTTATTTACTACTTTTCCCATACTTAAAATGTATTTATTGAGTGCTGAGGACTAAATCCACAGCCTGGTGCATGTTAAGCATATGGTTCATGACTGAGCATCTTCCCAGCACTTATTAACATTTATCCTGATTAGAATTTCAAATAGAAGTGACTCCCAACTTCTATGCCATTACACCATAAAACAACAATAAAATTGCACATGGATTACTGCCATAGAAACCAGGTGTCCACAGTGGGGGAGATTATACATGCTGAACTGAACAGATTCTCCAAGAATATCAGCTTGTCCTCATGAGGAACATGGCAAGGTGATTCAGCTGCCAGAAAGGCCATTTTTTTACTTTTTCTGATGTGTTTTCTGTAGAAGTTCATTCTCATACAAAATGTACAAATAATTCTCCTCAACAAAGTAATGTCTATGTAAATAAAACCATAAAACAAAGGTAAGTCTTGTAGGGATCCTAGTATACATTGGGCTCTTCAAGGTTGTTCTTTAAGTTAGTGTCTTAACATTGTCAAGAGCTATCTAAAAGAGGCTAAGGCTAGCAGATGGCTTTCCTGGAGATGGACCACCATTTATGCATGGTCTACAATGGGTAAGCTCTAATAGGCGAAGTACCAAGAAATCTTATCACAGGATTGTTTCTTGCAGCTGTGATGGCTTTTCCTCTCATTAATTACATAGTCTAATGATTCTAGGCATCATCCCACCCAAGTGGGCAAATTTCCTGTAAAGAAACATAAGAGCATAACATAAAAGTAGTATAAAGACAAACTTTCATAATTTAATGGTTTAATTTAATTATTTTATGAAATTCATGATTTGATTCAAATAACATTAGGAAGAAAGTTTTAAGAGATGGTTTTAATTGTTTTGCCAGAAAGAAAATATTCATTCTAGGTTAGATCCAAAGATGAAGCCACAGGTGTGCATATGATAAAGCAAGGCCATATAATTTTGTAGGTTTGAATTTGTAATGAGGTTATAGATTAAAAACGACTTTGACTTTAACTATCAATATCTTTCTGTAACTCATCATTTCTGTAATATTTTATCTGTGAGTTATTTCTGCAACCTCATAGGAAGAACAATAATATCAACCAATGAGACACCCCAGAGCTCCCAGGGAGTGAATCACCAACCAAAGAGTACACATGGAGTGACCCATGGCTCCAGCCACATATGTAGCAGAGGAAGGCCTTGTCGGGCATCAGTGGGAGGTGAGGCCCTTGGTCCTGTGAAGGCTCAATGATCCAGTGTAGGGGAATGTCAGGGTGGGGAGGTAGGATTGGATGGATGGGTGGGAAAACACACTCATAGAAGCAGAGGCAAGGAGGAGGAGGGGGTTTCGGGGGGGACTGAGAAAGGGGATAACATTTGAAATGTAAATAAAGAAAATATCTAATAATAATAAAAAAGAACTTTTATCTAAGAAAGTATAAAAAAAACCAGAGTAATTGAATAGAGTTGGAATCTAGGGTTCTGCCCCATCCATCCACCAAATTCATGTGTGTGGCATTTGGGACTCTGCCTCATGCACCAAATGTATATATGTATATGTCTTTTTGTCTGGATGTATGTAAATACATATGTGTGTAGGTGTATGTGTATGTTTATAAGTATTCATGAACACTTGTGGAGTTAATCAGATGGGTGGTTGGGACAGCTCAGAATGTGCATGTGTATAAGTGTGCCTGTCTGTCAATATTGCCTGTGTAAATGATTTTATTAGTTTCTTTTCTTTTATCACTGGTTAACAAAGAGTTAATGAGCCTCTCACCTGGCCAGTAAGAAAGAGTTACAGAGAACGAAAATCAATGCTTATTAGTACAATATAGTATGATTATAAAGCCAGAGATCATTAGTTTTTGGCCTTAATCTAATGTTGTGTCCCACTCAGTATCATTCAATCCTAACAGCCAGGGTACTGCCCCCCCCCCAAATGCATGTAATAACGTGGTGAATTGTATTGGGGTGATGGCTCAGTTTTTAAGAGCAAAGACTGCCCTTCCAGATGCAGGGATTTAATTCTAAAGAATCACATGAGAGCTTTTAAACATCTCTTATTCAGTGACTCCTTCTGGTTTCATCAGGCACTGCAGGCATATAATATGGCCGTGTATGCAGGGAAACATCCATACACATAAAATAAAAATAAAAGTCAATTTTTTTCTCACGGAAAATCATTATGCTCTTTCGAGTCTTTAAAATTTTAAAACGTAGTTCAAATCAAGAAAAAATAATACACAGAAAAGAAGATTTTAGCTGGCTTCTTCATATAAATCAAACCTATAAACAGGGACAAAAGAAGGAAATGTAGTCACAGGAGTAAATGCAACTAAAGTATATAAAAACAAAAATAAATTAAAATTAATGATCAAAAGATGATTACACAGAATAATAATATACTTTCTCATTAATTCATAAAAAGATACTACTCAGTTTGGCCAAAGGTTTGATCATATATTTTACAACTTCCATTTTATAATTAAATATATGTAAATAACTAAAGTCATCAAGAATTTTGTCTTCTCAAGTGACAAGTTCTACCTTCAGAAATACTGTCATAGTAAATAAGAATGAGATAATGAAAAACTAAAAAGTAAAACTTAAAATACAGAGATACAATATAAATAAATAGGAGAATGGGTAGTTGACATTAATTACACCCCAATATAGGACTGATAGTTTTCAGGCAAAAGGTCTTTTGTATTTATAAAAGTCAAGAATTTTTATAAATTTCAGGAGTTTATCTTGCTATTATTTGGACTATATTCATCATATTTTAAAATTTTATTTATTATTGTATATTTGCACATAATGTGTGTATGTGTGTTTGTGTGTATGAGAGAGACACAGAGAGAGAGAGAGACAGAGAGAGAGAGAGAAAGAGAGAGAGAAATTGATTGTTGGTGTAAATGGCTCTGTAAACATATGTAGGCTTAGGAACATAGCTCTGACTCTGGCATTTCTAACATCGTAAGAATCCAAGGCAACTTCAACTTTATACCTTCTTGTTCCAATGTCTGGGACCCACACATGATTTTCTGGGCTCTTCTCAAGGGATTGGGTCACTTTTCCAGCTCTGCCCTCTGTAGCACTCTAGGCTTTGGTTGGCTTCACTCCTCTGCTGCTGCTCTTCTTGGTAGTCAATCCATGGTACTGGCATCTCCAACTCACTTGTAGTCTTTCAAGGTATCTAGGCTTCAACAATAGCCTTTCATAAACATGCTTCATGGTGTCAAGTTCAAATTCTTTGCATGACCCCTTCACTCCTGGGTTGTCACTGCAACTGAGGTTGAACCTTCACCAATGGCCTTCTCTGGTCTCTCACAGTACCAAATCTCACCTGTTCTCCATTATTCCTTCCTACCTTCAGCATCAGGACCAACTGGGTGGCTTTTATACATTATTAAATTCAGTTGCAACATGAGGTGTACAATCTTGGTTATCTTTGTAACACAGCTTCTTTGTGCTCTCAGAAAACACTTCAGAGAAAATTTTACCTCAGTGATGCTGGACTCTTCTTTTTTTTAATACTAATGTATTAAAATTTTATATTAAAACAATTATTTATGCATGTTTTTATTGGCTAATTTATTTATTAACATTTCAAATGTTATCCCCTTCCCAGTTTCCCCTATGCAAACCTCTAATCGAATCCCTCCTCCCCCTGCCTCTATGAGGTAGTGTTTGCTGACAGGAGCCTGATATAGCTGTCTCCTGAGAGATTCTGCCACAGCCTTACTGATTCAGATGCAGATGCTTGCAGCCAACCATCAGGCGGGTCTCTTCTTAATTACCACTCATTTCTTTACCCTAGCTAACCAGCATCAATAGTCCTAGTAGTTCCTTCTATTTTTGACTATAAAGCCAGAGCCACATGTCCAAAGTTGCTGTTTTGCTGCTTGCTGGGACCAGAAAATCCCCCACCTTATTCTATTGTATTATCAGCACCTTTCTGTTTTGCAAATCCTTCACTGACTAAGCTTGGCTGTCCTGGAACTTGCTCTGTAGATTGACTTTGAACTCAGAGATCTGCATGACACTGTCTCCTGAATGCTGAAATTAAAGGCATATACCACCAGGTCTGGACTTAAACTTTTCTTTACTTGGAACTTGGTCTGTCCCAGGTGGATGCTGAACTCAGAGATCTGGTTATCTCTGCCTCCAGGGATTAAAGGTTTGTAACTCTTCCTCCAACAAGGCCACATTTATGCCAATAAGGCCACACCTCCTAATAGTACATACAGAAACCAGCACAGACTCAGTTCATTAGTTAATGCTGATAAGCATGGAATATTTAGAAAGATAGGAGAAAGTTCTCTCTTCCAAATTACTGGCTTGCTATTCCTTTTCTAGTGTGTGTGATCAAACTGTTTAAAATTGTTTGTGCTCGACATTCACCATATGCTTGTATCATCTCACATTTAAAGTGTTTAATAAATTTGGAACACTGTTTAAAATTCTCCCTCTCTCTTTCTCTCTCTCTCTCTCTCTCTCTCTCTCTCTCTCTCTCCCTCTCTCTCTCTCTCTCTGTGTGCATGTGTGTGTATGTGTGTGTATGTGTGTGTAGACCACAAACATGCTTGGTGCCCACAGAGTCTAAAGTAGAGCTCAGATTCCCTAGAACTGGAGTTATGTTACAGATGGCTGTGGGACATCATGTGATTTCTGGAAACTGAATCCTTCTACAGCAAGGACAAAGGCTGAGCCATCTCTTCAGCCCTGGCTTTTGACTTCTTAACATTTGCATAACATAAGCATAGACAACTGTTAAGTGGGGAATTTAGGATGAAGGCTTCTATTCTCCAGCTTCAACTATGCAGTTCAAAGTCTTTCATACTTTATTTTCTGTAACCTCATCTTTTAAAATATTTTTATTTTAATTATGTCTATTGTTGGGGGAAGGGGTCTATGAGTGTAGGTGACTTTAGAGTCAACTGATACCCCAGACCTAGAGGCAGAAGTGTTTGTGAGCCAGCAGATATGTATACAAGGGCGCAGATATTGGGGGATACTTGTGTCCTCTACCAGATTGGTAAGTGATCTTAAATATTGATTCATCGATTCAAACCACCTATTTCATAATTTCTTAATTAAGTTCTATGCACTATGTAAAACTCTGTATATTTTTCTTACTAATATATAAATCACCTTTTTGTAAAAATTTTCTAGTATAGGAATTAAAAATCTACCATTTACCATCTATAGCAAAGATACTTCACCCATACCAAGTTATTTTGTCATTGAAATTCAATGTGATATTTTTAAGAGGAGGACATATAATCTAGCCACTCCTTGTTCTTATTTTATGAGAGTTGTGGCTTGAGAAAAATAAATAGGTTCACAGATTATCATAATATATGTGCAGTAAGATTTTGTGTCTCCTCAAAGTTCAAAGAAATTGATGAATTGACTACAAAATATAAAAATAAGTTGTTTTCTTACAGATTGACTTTATCTAAATGAGATTTACTTTATCCAGCTCTCTAGGACTGGAAAGAACTTTTAATATGATCTAAGAGAACTGAAGATCTTTAAATTCAATAAATTCACTCAACTGAACACTGTAGATATCTGTGAATTCATGGTAATGGATTTCTATTTATTGCTATTATTGAGATGAAAACTAGATAGTTCATTGTGGAGGAAATATACTCAAAAATTCTAAAATTGTTGTTTCTTCCAACCAAAAGCCAGCTGAGCAAATTTCCAATTCTGCAAGTCCATGACTAATGTAAAAGCACTCCTCAAAATTTTAAATTCTTTCATCTTTGTTGACTGCAACAAACTTCATTCTCTTGGCCTAGTTCTACTCCTTCTTAGCAGCATTCCTAAGCAGGTATTCCACAGCTCTGTCATCTCTAAAATCTTTGGGGATCCAAGGCAGCTTCCTGATCAAATTTGACATTTTAATTATGGTTTAGATCCACACATGGCCTCCTGGAATCCTCCTTGATGCCTTAGGTCATTTCTCTAGCTCTACCTTCTGTAGCACTATAGGCTCTGGTTGTCTCCACTCCACAACTGTTGTTGTTCTTGGTGGTCATTCTGTGGGTACTGGCATCTTCAATTTGCTGGCATCTTCTGATACAGCTTCACTTCACCAATAGCTTCCTATAGGCTCCCATCATGGTACTAGCCTCAACTTCTTTGCCTAACCCAATTAGTCCTGGGCCTTCAACTGCAACTGAAGCTACACTTTCACCAATGGCCTTCTCTAACCTCTCCCAGTGCCAAGCCTTGGCTCTTCTCCATGAACCTTTCATACCTTCAAAACCAGAACCACCTGGGTGATTCTAACACATTACCAAGTCCAGCTGTAGCACAAGTCACCACCTCAATGATCTCTGGAACACAGCTTCTTTGTGCTCTCAGAAAACAATTCCCAGAAGATTTCACCTCAATAATACTGGTTTCTTCTCATGGCTAATTTCTTAGTGCCAGCTAATCAGCATCAATTGTCCCAGTACCCACTCTTGATTCTAAAGCCAGAGCCACATGGCCAAAGCTGCCTACTTTTGCTGTTTGCTGGGCCTGAAACATGGCCCCCTTTTGTTTTATAACATTAACAGTTCTCTGTATTCCAACTATTTAAACTTGGCATTTCTTAAACTTGCTTTGTAGATTGACCTTGAACTCAGATATCTGCATGACGCTTTCTCCTGAACGCTAGAATTAAAGGCATGTACCACCATGTCTAGACTTAATCTTTTCTTTACCTAGAACTTGCTCTGTTCAAGGCTGGCATTGATCTACTTTCCTTTCTCTCCTGGGATTAAAGGTGTATACCACCATGCCTAGAACTAAGCTTTTCATGGCCACTATTCATCAAGATCCAGATCAAAAGCCTGTGTTTTTTCTAGATTTTAGGTAATTCCAAACACTTTATGAATTAAACTAAATATATCTGCACTTATTGTGTGCAGTATTTTCTTTTATTTTAAAGTCAAAACAAAAGCAATAAGCTTTATTTCAATATCCAAGATAAAATTTAATGTTTTTAAGTGAATATTGGTGAAAATTGTACATTTTATAGAGTTTTGTTTTAAAAGGATATTTTGAGGAAATCATTTTATATGTAGTATAATTTTAAGTAAAAATGTAATTATGATGCCTGGACAGCAGTGACATTTCTATGTTCTACTTGTTCAAATTAGAAAATGGCTGCAAGCAACTATCATATAGCATTGTAGTTCATCAGTGTTTAAGTCATCAAATAAAGACTTAGCTAATAAAAAAAAAATTCAAATGAAAGAAATAACCAGATAACAATAATGCCTAGATATAATTATTGCTTGTTCAATGGCAAATACATAAATAACATAAACAGTAAGCTTAGCTGGGTAGAATCTTCTCTTATGGTCACTACTCCCTTAATCCATTTATTTCCTTAAACATAGGGATCAGCTCCATTCTAGGTTCTAGTGCCCTTTTATTTTTTGAACCAAACATTTTGCAATTATTTTCTTTCTAATCTCACTAAAATTCATCAAATCACTCTTAATAAAAATAAACCAAAGCATTAAGTCTAAACTGGGTCGTTTGGAGACTTTCTTTGTCAATGTAATTAACTTGACTTTCTTCACCTTAGTCTCAAGCAGACCTTTCAGATAAGGGCAAAAAGCAGCCACATCTTTCACCAAAATATCTTAAGGACAGTCTTTCCACCACATAGTAAAATTATTCTCCTCTGAAACTTCTAGAGCTGGTCTTCCTATTTCAAATCACTCTCAGCCACAAAGTCTTCCCTATTCTTACTAGCATAGATGATGAAGCCCCACTTAAAGCATTCAACTACTTTCCAAACCCAAAGTTACCAAAGTTACATTCTACCAAACAAAAGCATGATCAGGCCTATTACAGAAATACCCTACACCTGGTACAATTTCTATCATAGTTTGGGTTTCTATTGCTATAGAGAGACACCATAACCAAGAAAACTCTTATAAAGGACAGCAATCAATTTGGGCTAACTTACTCGTTCAGATATACAGTCTATTATCATCACAGCAGAACACATGGCAGAATTTAGGCAAGAATGGCACTGGATGAGTTGAGAGTTTTATAAATTTTTCCAAAGGCAAACAGGAGAAGACTTCTGTACACCAAACAGGTAGGAGGAGCGTCACGAAGTCCACTCAGACAATGATACACTTCTTCCAACCAGGGCACACCTACCCCAACAAGGCCATACTTCCTAAAAATGGCACTCCCTGGGCTAAGCATATTCATACCACCACAGTATGTATAATGCCATACTCAGGAGACTGTGGGGAGAGTTCTGGGGTTGGAGACCTCCTTGGGTTACAGAATGAGACCCCATTTCAACCCCATACTTGCACTGAATACAGCCCAGACTGCTACTAATCTAGGCTCCCCTTGTTCTGAGAATAGTTCCTCGTCCTATAATATATGCAACAATCTTGAAGTTCATTTGGATTTATGTTGGGAAACAAACGCCAAAGTACATCATGATTTCAATCCATCTCAAGGTTAATATATGTTATTTACATTTCTATCTCTAGGAGGCTGTTATGAGAAAATATAAGTAAAGAATTAAGATTACTCTTAAAAATAATGCATGCAATTGTATTTTGAACTATTTTACATTCTTTAGTATTGTAAAGAAGAAATCTAACATCAATAAAATCTTTATTTCATTATCAAGGATTAAGCTGTCTTCTCCTTAAATTTATATATTGGAACCCTAAACAATAGTAACTTATAATGTAACTGTACATGGAGGTTTAGTTTTTAAAGAGATAATTGAGTATAAATGAGGTCAGAAGTGTGGTCTCCCTCACAAATTAATATAGTCATGGGCAAATGCACTCTAGAGGCTCTGGTCATTCCTTCATGTTTAATTTTAAGTAAGAATTTTCTTTTCAAGGATTATGCACAGAAATTTGATTTCTTATGAATTTTAAGTTACTTTTTCCTTTCCATATGCTTTCACTAAAGAGACATCTAGATATTACTAATGTCATCTATGGTAATTCATTTAAAACCATCACCAAAAATACCAGGTATCATTGAAAAAACATCCTCCAATATGTGATAGATCTGTAAGAATCCCAGACGCCTCTATGCAGTGCTAAGGATTCTTACTACAGATCAATATCCCATGCTTTTGCCATTTCCTAATAATTAACAGGTTATTGTTACAACTAATAACATGTACTTTTGTCTAGTATAATTTCACCAAACATTACATTTTATACTTGCAAACTTGAACAATAAAATCCATAAGAGTTTTGCCACAAAAAAACTCTCAATCAATGCTTTAATAACCTTAAAATTCAAACAAGACTGTCATTTCAAACTGATCAGTACTTAAAACTAATGTACAAAACCATTGAATTTAAATTCATTTCTAAATTTTGTTCTTTCTTCTATTTTTAACATGTTAGTTCTTTGTCTCTCTGTAATTTTTCTGTCTTGCTCTCCTAATCAGAAAGTTACCTGTAGAGTCTCCTTGTGGAACTGACATGGGGGACCTAGGATCCAGAATGGAGGAAGGCAGACATGATATTTCATATCTGTACTGCTAGCACTCAAGAACAAGAGGAAATGAGTTTGATACTATACTGAAACACTATACATAATGGAATTTTCTCTCAAACCAGAAACAAAAACACCCCACATAAAAACAAATACAGCTAAAGAGAAATTGAGCAGAGAATTGTGAATAGAGAGTCCAGGAACTCTCCAGGAAAATATAGGATTTATTAGCCTATATAAATTTTATAAAATAAATGATCTTCATTATTTTAATACATATCTTTTATACTAATTAATCATAATCACCTCAGGAGGCCCTGTTAATTATAACCAAGCTTTGGGCTTTTCCTATTCCCAAATAAGACCATTTCTCTTTTCAGGCCTCACATGTGTATTGTTAGACAAGGTAATTTTGCTTGAATCTGTTTCCAAATAGCTGGATTCTACTCATTGATCAATGTTCATTGTCAGTTACTGCCTTGTTGCCTCTCATATATTAATTGTATTTTCTATAAAGTTAGTCATTTCTTTGAAAGCATGCTTGATTTGATTTACTATTATTTCTGGTCAGTGCTGTCTTTCCTCTTTTACTGCTGCTGATTGCTTTAATTATTCTTTCTGTCAATTAAGATCTCTTTAGTCTCATGTGTTTTCTGATGTGGTATGATTTTGCCTTCATAATCCATTTTTAACATTAGTGTGTCACATTCCACTTGCTTCATTCTAGTATTATATCTTACTACAAATGTGAGATGGTCATCTATAGCAACCACAAAATAAATGCTTAATGTCTACCTTGTCATAAGGGCCAGTGTTAGCTGTTGTGAAATACTGCAGTAGGAATTATTCATCCACCTCATGCAATCATGATGACTCAGAAGACAATGCACCAATAAGTCTGACACAGGTGGAGAAATCGAGATAAATTAGAGTGAGAGAAATATGGTTTGGGGGAAAGGTGGGAATGAATTTAGTTAGGACTTTATGAACCTATGACAGTTACTTCAAGGAGGCATCCTTTAAGTAAAGCACTGAAGTATGGACAGTGTTTCTAGTTGTGGCAGAGAAAATTGTTATGTATATCAAAAATTAATTATTTTCAGAGGCAGAGAATTAGGAACAATGATGAAAATCAGAGAGAAGTATTATTGTCTGTCTTTTAAATTCTCATGTGGTGAGCCTTAAATGAGGACCTCCTCCTTATAGTATGGTCACCAGGATGGCAAAAACATGTTAAATCAAGACCCCGAGTTTTGTTTTCTTTTAAACAGCATCTATTACTGTACCTTGCTCACATTGATTATTTTATCATAATGCACTCTTGAAGCAAGTGCTGTTGTAATGCTGATTCTGCAGGTAGGAACATTAAAGTAAAGAAAAGAAATATGATCCATTTATATGCCTGTAGATATGAATGTGGATGGATATTTGGATTTATATTTGGAGATCTGGTTCCAGAATCAGTGGTCTTAAGCACTGCATCTGCTCAATAAAAAATTACTGGGTTAAGAAATATCCTTACAGGTAGTACAGAAAGACTTTGAATGGCTTTGAATGATAACAAGCAGAGGAGTTTGACAAAATCAAAACTATAATTTAGAAAGATAGCTCTAGCAACAGTGAATATTGATTTTGACTGGGAAACGAAGCTGTGTAAGTGAATGGCTATTGCTTTACTGCAGATGACAGATGATGAAGTTTTGAGTTAGGTGGTAGATGTAATGATACACAGAAGTGAGTTTTATATGGGTGGAATCAACAGGGATTGGATCAGAAAACAGCAATCAAATGTAACAGCAGAAGCATCAATCAAAAATCTACAGATCACAAGTGATAGAAAGCCAACTCACACTCACATAACAAAATCAAAATGTATTGGCTCGTATATTTGAATCTAAGCAATCTTGTCTCTTACCATTTCTCAGATTTGCTTTACTCTTAAGGGCTTCAAATTCAGATGGGCTCTATATGTGTAGTCATGAAGAAGTCTCCTGTGACTTCCAAAATTTAATTATCTGGGGAATGAACACTCTCAATAAAAAGGGGACATGTTTTCCATATGTTTTATCTAGTTTACCAGATAATTCCAATGGTTCAGCCTGGGTCAGGTGGTTACAGTCAAAGCTAGAGGTTGGGGGCATCCTGTTTGAATCCCTTGGACTGGTGGTCAGAGAGAAACAGGTTTTTAAAATTATGGTTGAGAAGCCAGACAGGCTTCAATCTCACACAGTCTGGATCATTAGAATGTTGATACATGCTTTTTATGTGAAAAAAGCATACAAAAGAAAAATAACAATAGCAAGTTTAAGAGCAAAATTAATAATAATCTAAGGATATGTTTAGCTTGAAAATCTGGGTAAAAAAGTTTGAAATTTTGAACAATTTTGACGGAAGAAGAAGTATAAGAAATGAAGCCAAGAATTAGAGCATGCCTTTAAACCCAACACTCAGAAGGCAGAGAGAAGTGGAGCTCTATGACTTCAAGGTCTACAAAGTAAGTTCCAGGACTGAGAGAGCTACACAGGAGACCCTGACTCAAGGACATAAATACATAATAGTTAAATGAATGAGAAGTCGAATGTAGAGACAGATGTTTTCTGGAACAGTAAAATTTAGTAGCATTAAGAAAGATAAGAGATGTTGATATAAGAAGATACCCAAAGTCAAATCATACCAGGAAAGCCCTGTTGTAAGTATTTCAAGGAAGAAGTGGTTCCTTGGAATCAAAGGAGCTGGTAATTGGAGACAGATAGCAAACCTGGGCTGGGGAAATCATTCTGCTGGTAAAGTCCTTGTCAGGCAAGCAAGAGTTTGTTTGCCAACACCTATTTTAAAATACTCAAATTTTGCTGAGGCAGACATAGCAGGATTCCTGGGCTCACTGCCCATTCAGCCTATTTCAATCAGTGAACCTCAGTTTCTAGGGGAAAACCCTGTTTAATAGAAAGACCGTGAATGTCTCCTGCAATGTGGTACTCAAGGTTCTGCCTCATGGATGTTTTCCTGTGACTATTCTTGTAGTCCCATACATGTGAATATGAAAATATGAACACATGCATATACACACTCACACAAATTAGTAGCAATTTGGTGACAATTTCCAGTAAAAGACAATCATTTGGTAAGGAGTTAAAAATAAACAAATGAGAGAAGGGTGAGTCTGTGTAATATATGTGGCCCTCATCAGACCGGCTGAAAAGCTGAACACAGCAGAGAAGCTCTCCAAAGCCAGTGCAGGAGGGAACACCTCATACCTGACTGCTTTGGCCCAGGATATTGGTCTTTTCCTTTCTGAATTTAGCTTAAAATTTGGCTTCTCTTGACGTTAATGCCTGTCAGATCCCAGAACTGAAGTGATTCCTTCAGCCATCTTGTTTCACAGAGGTTTGAACTTGGACTAGGTCTACAAATAAGTTTCCTATATCTTCTGGCTGCTGGTACCAGACTGCAGGACCTCAAGCCTCTATAATGCAAAAAAATTATTCCTAATAATGTGTGAGGATGTGCATGCATAAGCATGAGCATGTTTGTGGTGTGTGCGTGTGTATGTATGATTACATGCATGGATGTGCTTATTTAAGTCTCTGTGTGTCTATGTGTCTCTGTGTGGGTTTTCTGTATGCCTCTCAGCCCCCTTTATCTTCTCTGTGTGTTTGTATCCATAGTAAGTAAGGACAGCGAGATGGATGCTGACATCCAGCTAGCTTTGTTATTTGATTGAGTCTAGTCCCTAGGCCATTGAATGCTGCCACTTACATGATTAAGGTAAAACTCTTCTAACTTAGTTAACCTAACCTAGAAAATCATTCACAAGACAACCAGGAGAAGTCTCTCCTAGGTGATCCTGGCATATTGAAGCTCTTATTAACTATCAAAACATTCAATATTGCAGAGATGTCACCTGTGAAAAAAACTAAGACAAGCATAAGTATAGCCTGCATGAATGGAGAACTATATATACTCATACACAGGTTACATCTCATGACTAGCACCCAAATACCACTTGAAAACACACTACTTGAGAGCCTGTGCATAAAGATCTCCCACTGAACCCAGCCAAGCCACAGAACCATGAGAGAAAATGATAAATAATATTTAATCCATGCCATTGTTAAATAACAAAGAGTAAAGAAAGCACACATCTCTGAAGTGGATAATTCAGTGTATATGATACTGCCAGGTAATTTTGTGTGTGTCTGTGTGTTTTGCTTTAATTTAGAAAGTGGACTTAAATTTTAAGTGACCCATGAATTTGTATCTTAAAAAGAAAGCATTCTAGTAATAAATGTATCAAGAGCTGGAATATATGGAAAATATATATTAAAGGAAGAATTTGTCTTGGCCAGAGGTATAATTATCTCTGTCTCTGAGAAGAGATAAGTGGGGAAAGAGAGAGGAAATGTCTGAGGTATGAAGTTACAACCATGATAGGTGTCTATCTGTATAGGAGTTTTGAAGATATAGCCTATTAATTTAGAATTAAATTCTGAAGATATGAATCATCAGGCTTTTTAGAGTACTAAGGCTCCCTCTAAGGCTACTTCCTCCTCTCTCTGGTTTCTACTGATTGGAATTACCTCAAGAACACTTGGAAATGCAAAGCAAGATTCTGGTCCTAAGAATTCCATTGACTACTATCAATGTCTCCCTGGGTACCTCTTGCAATGGGCTCTGAAGTCATGAGCCACTGGTCTTAAAGATTTACCTGATACAACTGTATCATTGCTTTTTGTTCAGGTGAAATGGAAAAAAGTCACAGATATGATTTTGGCATTGCAGTATTTTGGAGGACCTGCCAATTTATCTTCTGCAGTGTGTGCAGTGGAAACACTTCTAACTTTTATGCTCTGAACACCTATCATACTTGAATGTTTCATTTTATTGGTACAGAAGTAATTTCCGGAGGTCACTCTGTATAATACATGAAAACTTGAAGGTCCACACAATTTATGTTCATTTTAGATAATACCGGACAGCATTTAGGATCTATCAACTTTAATTCTCTAAATATATGATCTAGTACGTTTAAAGATAAATATGTTATCAGTCTTCTGTGGACATACACACTATGATGGCTGTGAACAATCATATTCAAATGTTGTTTGAAAAATGTAAGCTCTTCTAATTCTTTTCTTTAGATTTTAATTCTTCTGAGAAACATTACTGGATTTAAGATTGTGATAGGAAAACAAATATATTCAGGAGAGTAAGCAATACAGAAAAGAAAACAAAGTGTAGAGTACAATTCCCTCTTTAGTAGTTCTGTTAATTTGAAGCTCATTAGATACAATCTCAGACTTTTAAAATATTTTTGTTTATTATACATTAAGTGCATATACATTTGTCATTTAAGTTTGTTATTTATATTTCAATTGTATTGTTCATGTTTATGTAATGGTTGAAAGATTGTTCCCAACGTCATTTAACCCTGCTTACTTGATCACACCCCATATGGTCCACTCTCCTTCATGTAGATGAGAGCTGTGCATGAGGCTTTGTAGAGGGTTTTGTCATGATTACTCTAGCTCTGAGGATATTATGAGCAGCATGTATGCCTCTCCACATACATAATTAATTATCATAGATTAAACGTAAAATAACATTATTTTACTCATTCAAAGAGCCAAGAAAGATATCATCCAAGAACATCAGAAAAACTCTCAATTTTCTCTTTATCAAAAACTCCCAGCCCCACTTTAATTGCTTTCCTTCTCTGAATATCAAGAATGAGATATCCAGTGAGTACATCCTCTCATAGTGATTGGTGATTCGAGCTTTGTGTCATGTGTGGGAATTGCTTCCATGTTAAAAGAAGAAAGGTCAACAGGGACCATTTCGGTCCCACAAGGACTAACAGGGACAGTAGAGTCCCATATACAAGTGTCTTTTTCTGTTGTTAAACATTCAAACTGAAAGAAATTTCTCTTATCCTTAGTGTTATCATAAACTTCCCTGCCTACTTCACAACAGTATCTTGTCATTTCTATTCCACACCTCTCTCATACCTTTTAAAATTGTGTGGATTGATACTTGAATTTCTCCTTCTGTTTTCTCTTCATCCTCTACATGCATGATCCTGTGAATGCCTCTAACACTGACTACAGTTAACATCCCAGAAGGCACAAGAACCTCTCTCCTTAGTGACTATGTGCACATATCAATATCACTAAGATCTCTAGCCTCTATTAAATCAATATTCATCCTTTCGGTCAGTCATCAATGTCTATTCTATCCTCCTGTCTGACCATCCATTCTCTCAATTCAATAGCTAGAAATAGAGTTAAACTTTATTGCTGCTATTCTTTAATGTTGAATATTCATGAACAGCAAATTTCCCATGTTTCTGCCTACTAGGTTTTCTTCCCACTTCAACTTCCGTGAATACTACTTCAAAGTTCTATCAAATCCATGTCCCTGTTTTAACCTTATTCTTAAATAATTTAAAAGCTTCTCTTAATGGCTTGTCCACATTACTACAAAATTTTTGCTTTTCTTTAAGGCTAGGAATAGAACTCTGGGATGCATGCATGCTAGGCAAGCACTTTACCACTGCTGTCTGTATTCTCAGTCCTTCAGAAGTATCTTAATTGTTCCTTAGGAATCTGTTCTCATACATGTTCATAGCTTTCCAAATATGGCCATTATCTTGGATTAAAGAACAGATTCACTGTGATTTACCTGCCTTCATACTGTAATATTAACTTCCTGCATCATAATGTTACTGTCTTAAGTCTACAGAGCTGCACTGAGCTCAGTACTAATAATCTTTAGGTCTCCTACCAGGTTTCTTTCTATCCAGAATTCCTATACCTATGCTTTCCAAAGTGACTTGTAATTCGCAGAATATTCTTTGCAGTTGTTAGTGTGGATCATGACTCTATTGTATATAACGCTCTCCTTCATTCTTTCCAAAATACCTATCACACCCTGTAAGTGTCACATACTTCATGAAGTCCCTCCTGATACCTTTGTTCCAAATTACCCTAATATAAAAAATGAACTGTTTCTGTTTCTAGTGTATTATAATGAAGTAATTAGAACCTTCCATAATTATGGTGTCCTGTTATTTCTAGTCATAACATAGACAATGTGTATAATTATTAGTTAATTAACAAATACATGAGTGCAGGTGTTAAAACATGTGATTCTTTCTGTATCTCAGCTTTGTTCATTTTTACATTCATGGATAATGTCATGACTAGTATAAGGGTGGTTCCAGAGTATTCTGAATATGTCTGCAAATCTCTGAAGGAAAGTAACAGTATCTGCTATCTGCTGGGTCAGGTCTACAAACTATTTGCAAGTAATTTATTTTTAAAAATTTAGAATGCATGTGTTTGGTAATTTTCAATTTGTGCCCTTCTGTAGTAACCACCTTGGTTTGCTGCATCTTTATATTGGATACTGTTACTAGAAACTCCAAGATGTCAAAGAACATGTTGAAGAACACACAGGCAGAGAGTAACAAAAAGATGAGGTTGCTAAGAACTTTGATTATTTACAAGCTGTTTGTATTTAGGATTCCAAAGTCCTAGATTTCAATCCCAGCACCATCCTCTACTGCTGCAACATACTGTGTAACTCTATGCCTCTTCCTTTCCTTCTAAAATTAATATAGCCATGAGGAAATGGGTGATGTATCTATAACTCCTAGAGTTATAGGTAGGCAGCATTCTACAAATATTAGACATTATACTACAGGATCTCTGAAAAAGAAGTACTAGGCTCATATAGCCAGAATTGCTGCCCCATACAATTTAAAATTATAGGTTTTCAGGCATATCATGTAATTTTGGCCACTATCACTGTGATGGATGATTTTCATAGTATAGAATCAATTAGGAATCATGTGTCTGTATGTACCCTGTGTTGATGGTAACTGGAGAGGGAATACCTACCATAAGTGTACATGGATGTCTCTTCCATGGGCTAGTTACAAAATAAAGGAAGCTAAACAGCAGCATTCATCTCACCCTCATCTCTGTGAACCAGTATGAATAACTTCTACCTTCCTGAGACCATGACTTCCCCTACTATGATAAACTCTATATTTTCAAATAGTAAACAAGAATAAAGCTGTTTTCCCCTTAAGTTGCTTTGATTGAGTATTTATCACTAGCTGGCAAGAGTAAAACAAAATCACATTTACCCGGATGATGCCTAGTTGGCTCAATCTTTTCATGAACTATATCTTAGAACTGAAGAGAGTTCAAGGCTAAACTGCATTTTACCTGTACTCGTCCCCTAACTCATCCCTGTATTTCAAAACATAAAAGTATTTGGAGATAAGACTTTTTAGAAAGCTATTAAGCTTAATGGACCTTTTAGGTTTGATCCTAATCTATTCTGACTGCTGTTCTAATGAGAATAATTTTGAACTAACAAAGGGATCAGAAGAATGTGTGCACACAGAGGAAAGGCAGCAGAGGACAAAGCAGGAAAGCGATGTTTTTCATAGACAAGCAAAAGAGAAAGCCCTTTAGAGAATCCAAGTGAGAAACTCATTGACCTTGAATTTCTAGTCTCCACCACTGTGTAAAACCTGGGTATCCGTTTTTTCGGTCACTAATCCTCGGGACTCCTTTAAGAAAATATGACAACTGTTGAGAACTAATGAAGAGAGAGCCCCCTACTCATTATCATCACACATTTTAGTCAAATGTAAACTTAATAAAACTAAGGAATAAAGATATTTGCAACTTTTTTCAGATCACACAGACTACCACAGTCATAAATGTACCAAATTTTCCTTCAAGGACAGACATTGAGCTTCTGCAAAACAATAATTCAAACACAGTAGGAAATTACAAATGTCAATAATCTATGGTACAAAGAGTCATTGTTATGATCAAATTTTAACTTGAGTTGTTCAACTTTCTATATTTCAAGTTTCCATCAATGTTTCCAATCTACTGATTACTTTAGAAACAGTTTCTTTCAGCTTTGGGGTGATTTTCATGAGCAAATTGGGCCCTTTAGTAAATGTTAATTATCCTAAGTCAAACTTGAAGCTGTTTTGTAATATCAGTGATATCTCTTTCTTCAAGAACAATAACAAAAACAGCAACAAATGAACTTTAAAATAATTGTTAGTCCAATTTACTTAGGTTGCAATGTTAACTTTTCACAGGGCTCTTATTTCTCCAAAGTAAATGGTTTTGTTTCTTCGAGATAAGGTCTCACTTTGTACCCTTAAAAGGTAAAGAATTCTCTGTGCAGGTGAGACTGACTTTGAACTCACAGAAATCTGCTAATCTCTGCTTCTCAAGTGCTAGGATTAAAGGTATGCACCACCATGTCCGGCCTCCCACCTAAAGTTTTTAAGGAAAAGGCAAAACTCAAAACAAACAAAGACAAAAACAAAACAAACAAAACAAAATCAAAGCACAAATCAAACAACTTAGTACTCTTTATGCAATGACAAAAAATACCATCTCCCAGTGATGAGGAATCTGCCTTGTAATTATTTTTATAGAGTGAAAGACAGAACACAGTAGATCAAGCAAGTATTGATGGTGGTGTCAGTGTGCTGAAAATGTCAGTGGAGTGGTTGAACTACTGTACAAGTTTCTCAAGAGGAATACCACTCTTCCAAATGTGGTGTTATTTTCTATCACATCTCTGAAAAGTAGAGTACCTGATTCTCATCTTTCTTTTTTGAACAGTCTTCCTTGGTGGTATTGAGATGATGACTAGAAGAGGCAAACATTTTACCTTTGTTTCTTTAGTTGTTTTGTTTGTTTGTTTTCTGATCAGCAGTCACTCCTTCTCCATTCTTACAAATTCAAAGTTGAAGTGACATTGTCTAGTTTGTAGAATTCATCTATTGTTCAGATATCCCAGTATGCATTGCAAAGGGGGAAAGGTCACACTCAGATGTAACTCTACAGGGAGCTAGAATAAAATATATATGTGCTTATTACTTATTGAACACAATCTTCTGAGATCAATGCTCTGTCCTAGTTTCCACAGGCTTATTACTTAAGTATTTTGAATGTTATAAAGCGAACTAGATAGTGTGTAGTTATAATTTATTCCACTATAAATGTAATAAATATTATTAATGGAACATATTCTTTATGTCAGGAGCAGTCCTTGAGATAAAACCATGATAAAATATGTTAAGGAAAGAAAAAAAAACCACAGTATTTATCTGTCCCTATTCATCTTCCTTCTGCTGTAATATGAACCTCTTTGGAGGGCATGACCTGATTACCCCAAGGTTGAGGAGGATTTTATTATAAATATGGAAGAGAGAGGGTGCAGAGGCATCTGGAATGTTCCAGAACAGGGAAAAAAAGAAGTGAACTGGATATGGCCAGTAGACTGAACTGGATCATGAGAAGGGGTTGTGGGGTGCAAGAGAGGAAGAGAAGATAATGAAAAGAAGAGGCAGGGCCAGGAGAGAGGGTTCAAGAAAACCAAGAGAAGGCCAAGAAAGGAAGAGACCCTATGGCCAAAATGTCACTGTTATTTAAGAATGAGAAGCCAGTGAAAGGAAGCCCATGAGCTGGAGAAGTTTAGGATAGAAGAGGACTATTTTAGCTTACGTTTTATGGTGAGGTTGTCAACACTGCAGTTGGTTGTCAACACTGAAGAAGCTGGTCATATTGTATTCAATGTCAGAAGAAAAAAAGCAGTGAATTCTGATGTTCAGTTGACTCTTTCCATTTTATACATCTCTGGCCAATGGAATGATTCAGCCGATAATTAGATGGACCATCCCACATCAATTAAAGGCAGTCTTCTTCACTCACACCCAGAGGCCGTCCTGATCCAGAAAAACTCGCTCAGAGACTCCCTTTCCAGGTGACTCTATTAAATTCCAAAATGTTGATCATTAACATCAACCATTAAACTACTGAATTGCTCAATAGTAGAGCAACAACGGATGAGAAAAATTTAAGAGTAAGCTTGATTGAAAATTAAATAATGTATAAAAGCCATACTACACTTGCAAGTTCTCAGTATCTCTGTGTCAGTGGCTAAAAGAAAGGTCAGGTCTAAAGGGTCTTTGATCATTGCTAAGAATGATTTTCTGGTTGAAATATTTCTATGTGTTAGTGCTTTGCTTATTATGATAAAAAACATTTTAATTTTGTTGATGATGAGCAGCACTGTGGAGAAACCTGACTTATTTTAAATATGTTTGTGGAAAGCAATTGATTTGATCTGTTTACATATATTATTAATCATAAATATGATAAAATTTATCAGCTATTAATTATTAACATATTATATTAATATTAAATATTTACTATAAAATTATAAATTTTATTAATATTGCTCTTTCAACTATGGAAAACAAGATTTACTGTAATCATATACAGGCTATCTATTATTACAATAGACAACAGAGAATATCAGGGCTTCAGGAGGATGGACAATGGAAGCCAACAGTTATAGAATTGGTGCTTGGAAGGTTAAGGGGTTACACATAAAGGTTAGCAGGGGAATCTATAATAGATGATCACACATTTCTAATTGGATAAGGGATCAAGCATGCAACTTAGAGAATCAAAGCTGTGTTTAGGACCAGCAGAGAGGAAGGAATCAACCAAAGTACAATCTTTATGGATTTCATTGAACAGGTATCTTGCTGCTTCTCCGAAACACATTGATTATGAGACTTTACAAGTGCCCTCCATGTTGTGTTTTTACTGGAGCAAGACAAATGACTTTCAGTTGTATGGGGTCATGGTAAGATTAATGTGGTAACTGCAGCGTGATAATTTAATGCCTCTATGATGCTTGTAATTCAATTAATTTCTTAATAAACGCTTGTAGCTATTTGCTTCTTTCACATACTTCTATTTGCATCTATATCTATTCATTACTTCAAGATATAAGTGGCATTGCCTAGTATATGAACACTAAGACTAATGTTGAAAAATTCACACTAATAAGCAATGTACTATATTATGAAAGAGAATGTGCTATTTTCTCTAAAGTTCACGAGTTTCCATATTTTCACTTTTTTCTGTTTCATTGGAGGGCAAACTCTTTTCATATTTTATGTATCTTTATCTCACTATTAAACTCCGCAGAGGAATCCTGCCAGCTCTCATTTTATATATCTTTATCTCGGTATTAACTCTGCAGCAGCACTCTTCCAGCTCTCCAGAGGTTGAAGAGCTTGGTTTTCTTTTTTTCTTTTCTTCCTCATTTACATGCAGGTTGTATGAAATATTGTCTTTATAGAGGGCAATATGGAGGATAGTGATCTAAAGGTAAATGGAGTATAGAACTAGATTTTGTTTCTGAACATCATAAGTTTGTTGTAGTTGAGACAGCATGGCAGGCAGTGGTAAGAAGAAGTGAAATATAGTCATAAAAGACAATATCTATGGCATTTATAGAGATGCATGACCTGCAAGCAAGAAGAGGAAAAAGAGTCAAACAACAGGAAAGATCCAGGTAGTTCCATGCAAAGTAGGAAATGATCAAAGTATAACTTCAATTTATATAGACATAGGTTAATAGGTGTGATTTTTAATAAATCATTTTTCTTCAAATGGTGATTCTTAGCTAAGGAGAGTGACACATTATCTAATGCCAGCGTTCAGGAGAATTGGGAGTTTAAGTTTATCTTTGTATAAATAGATATTTTAAAGCAAGCCTGGGCAAACAAACAAAGAATAGTAAAAGTGACAAAACCCAGTTATACTTTAGTAAGAATAAATATCTAAATTACTTATTATTATAGCTATGATAAAACATGCAACAAATCAATTCAAGAAAGAGATGGTTTATTTCAGCCCACAGTTAATCAAAAACACCAGAAACTGTATCTTCGTTGTTCTATTTTATTTGTCATAGCATCTCAGGAGAATTTTCTGTAATGTTAAAGAATAGAATTCAGGATGGCAAATATGTGCAGAAGAATTGAAGCAAAGTCTCAAACTGTGTGATCTGAAATGTAGTGGGAGTTATCAGGTACTGAGCTCTGGAGAGAGATTCAGAATAGAGAAGATGGCTGATTCACTTCCAAAAAGGGACTTGCACACACACTTTTCTTATAGACTAAAAGGCACAACAAATGAGAGATACTAGAAAGTCATGTTGGTAGATAGGCCAAAAAGAGAGACTTTGGTTTTTTAGGGTTTTTTTGTTGTTGTTGTTTTTTTTTTTTTTTTAACAGTTTACTGTTGTGCCACAAGAAAAAAGAAAGCTAAACAAGAACTAGACATTTCAGTAAGAATTCTCAATGGCAGTGAAATGAGAATTAAGTAAAATATAAAATTGTATGATAGCCACTGGTCATTTGGGGGTAGATTGATGGTGGCTATCAAAGAAGAGTTTAATACTGTTGCCTATCAGCTCTAGACTACACCATCTAATTAAACTACTGTTCAAAAGTAAATTAGACAGAAATAGTTTCATAATATTGATAACTTAAATAGCTAGAAATAGACTAAATAGCCTCCTATAAAGAAATAATGTGATATAGAGATGGAGGATCAGGTTCCACTTTTTGTTGTTGTTGTTGTTTTCAGACTGAATAATTAAAAGTTCCCTGTTTTCAGGGAACTTTTGAAGAACATATTTATTAGAGTTTAAGAGAAAAATATATCCCATGTAGGCAAACTGTAAATTGGGCAGCTTCACACAGCAGGCAATTAGTGAAGATAAGAAAAAGAACCATGCTGTTTAAGCTAAGCAGGCACTGAGGTCAGAAACATGGCAGCCACATAGCAGGCAGAATAGCTTTAGAAGCAAGAGAACGGAAGTCTCAAATACTAGGAAGAGCATAACTAGGTTCTCATCAGCATCCAGAAGAGACGAAAATATAAAAGAAATAGTTTCAGACTCAAAAAGATGGATAGAGTCAACAAAAAGATTGGGAGGTTGTAAGTACTGCAATAGTGGTTGGGGTGCCTTACAGGTAAAAATATCTCTTTGGAGGAAGAGTTATCTGTGTATCTCATTACCATGTATTAAAGAAACACATTGCCCAGTTGATTGAGCAGTCCAACTGGATTTGTACTCTTTTATTTTTGCTTGTTTGGAATGTTAAGACTCTGTACTTCACAGCGTAGTTTTATCTACTTGATAAGAAGAAACTAGTTTTCCATTAATAAGCTTCCTTGCTGCTGTGTCTAAAAGATATATAGAAATATGTCAGAAAATGTTTAACAGTTTTATTTGTCCCCAGAATTCCTGAGATTTCCATTTAAACACGTTTTTATTGCTATACATGATTAAGACGTTTTCATAATCTAAAATAAGCAGTGTTTTAGTTTGAGCAAAAATAGAAATTTTATTGTATCTTTAAAATAGTTCTCCAGCTAATACACGATTGCAGTTTTCACTGGTTCCTAAACAAATAGTGTTAGTTTTCCAATATATCTCTTTTTCCATTAGTTATCATTATATTTTCCTTTCACCAAATAAGCATCATGTTTTATTCTGAGTATGTGTGATTAACAATTACCTGTAGTCAGGATGCTACTGGTGGAGCTGTACCATCCAGGAAGATACGTTTCAGGCCTAACTTACAAGCCTGGAATTTATGTGGTAAGAATTAGTGTGAAGTCAAAATTATATTGTATTAGTTTGAGTAGGTTCTGAAGAAATGACTAATGTTTTCTGTTTCCAGTAAACAAGAGAATTTGGACACAAAGGCACATAAGGACATAATGAGAGACCAAGAATAGACCTATATTTGTACAAGCTATGGAAAGCTAAGAACTGTAGGCTTACCCAGGAGCCAGAAATAGTGGATGGAACACCATTTATGAAGAAGCTAACAAGCCATGTAGCCTCTAGAACTTACTGTAGTGGAACAGTCTTGCTGTAAATTACTTAGTTTCTGGAATATTCAAAGTAGATATAAGAAAAATATAGAGAAAAGAAGAATGTAGTAAACATACTTTTATAAAATAAGAAAAATCATAGATAGTATAAGTAATACAAGTGATAAACGTTTTTATTTTTTTACATTAGATATTTTTAATGTCTTTCATAAATTATGTCCTTTAAGAGCCTGACATGAAGGTTTTATTGAAATTTATTGACCTTTTGAAGAAAAAATGAAAATATTGATCAAGTTATCAAAGTTTTTAGGCTAAAATTGTAGCAATTTGAAAACATCATATGTCTATATATTAGGTTTATTTTCTTCTGTGTTCTCATTGTGTTTAATACTATTTTATTCAAATATTTATTAGCTTTGCATCATAATGTGCTTGTTGGTTGCTTTCATTGTGACTGATACATTGTATATACTGAAAGATATTTGTTGAATACTTTTATGTGAGTAGCATATATACCATGTTGTCAATTCCAGAATTAGCATACATACTGAGAGAAAAAGTAGTCTCAGAAGCCTAGGTTAAATTCATTCGCTGTCATGTGGCATATTAGATATGATCATTGGAACAGGAGCTGGAATGTGGAACAAAGCTCTTATCAAACCTATAGAGGGGAAGCTCTGTTTGTTGCACCATTTTCAGGGAAGAGAGTAAAGAGGTGGGTTATGGGTTCACCGAAGAAAGCTGATATAGTCTTACTAAGAAAAAAGTGACAAGCAATGAGTCTTGTACCAGCCACAAACTTAATGACATTAGCTTTCCTTAAATGATTTCTCTATATAGACATGGTAACCTGGAAGTAGAAGAGCACTGGCTGTGTAACAGTTTCTCAGTAATGGTGGCCCAGCTAAACACTAACATACTTTTTATTAGTATATACTATTACTTATATTGTAAATTTATTCCTCGAGAATTTCATATATGTTCCCACTGTATTTTATTGATCACACCTCTTCTTTCCTGCATCCTCCAAGTACACATAGAGCCCTGCTTGGCTCAGCACACTTCCATCCTACGTTGTATTGTCTCTTTCCTCATTTATAACTCACTAGGTCCAGTTAGAGAATCTTGAGTATGTGTGGGTATGTGCCTGTCTACTATAATATTAAGTAAATATTTTATATTGTTTGGTGTAACATCTGATGTCCTCTCAGTATCTAATTAGATGATATCTGTTGCAATGAGTTGCACCTCCTTGTGCTCTTGGCTGGTTTTAGACATGCACCATGCCAGGAACTATCTCGGATCTGCAAATAGAAAATACACACACACACCCCAATTAATTTTAAAAAATGCCATGTTACCTAAAAGGCTGGGCACTCATAACTCTTCCCCTGCACAGGCCCAAATGGGGAAGTTGCCAGTGGCCCCTTACTCGAAAACTAACATGACTGGTTGGCTTTCTCCCTTGCTGCTGCTGTATCCCCTTCTTCTTCCCCCTAGTCCTGGCAGTTCTCTCTGCATTCTACTCATGTTACTCTAAGTGACTTGACCTGTGCCCAGCTACTGACTGTTGGCATCTTTATTAATAGATAAAAAAAACAATTGGGAACAAGGAACTTCAGCATCTGGACATGCAGATTCTTGATTAAATCAAAGCATCAGAATCACTCCACTACAGATATCCTCAAGTTTTAATATTTAAAATATGTCTTACTTTGTCTATGAAAAATTAATAATCTGTCCCGTCCCGTGGGACCTAGTTATTCATGGGGTCGAGGGGGACCAAGCCTGAAAGGGAAACGGGCAAGAGAGAGGAGCGAGACCAAGCAAAGTTTTGTCAAGGTCTATTTTTTATTATCACAAGCAGATTTTATAAAGCAAAAATCATAGACAAGGGGTGCGGGGAGAGGAAGCTTGCAGCCCTCCCGTTGTTATGGCTCAACTACTGTCTGGTGTCTGAACATTTTTCGGTCAGTCTGTCCTCCGTAGATGCAAGGGACAGCTAATCTTGCACAAACACAGCTGGTTCTCAGAGACCTGCTTTAAGGCTGTACAAACTCAGAAACTTGCCTAAGGCTGTATAAAGGTCAGGTTCCCAAGGGTGGTGTGGAGGCCCTGGCTCCCAACAATAATCTAAGTTATTTTTATATTTATCATAGAGTCACAGCAAAACAGCATCTGCTCTCATTTGAGCTGCTATGTTAATGATACTCAATTTCACTAACTATCCCCGAGAAACCCTGAGTTGTATGTACAGGTCAGATGCAGAAAACAGGTATTCCTGGGGTTTGACTCAAAGACGTGTAATCTATTACTAAACCTGAGGTGTTTGAAACCTTGGATCAGAAACTGTGACTCCTGAAAAGAATATTTTTTTTTCGTTTTTGTTGTTGTTATATATGTCATGTCAGTATTCGTCTGGTTAAAGAATCCTAAACTTCTTTCATTCTTTTTTTAAGTTTTTTATACTTTATTTACATTTCAAATATTTCCCCCTTTCCAGATCTCCCCTTTGGAAACTTCCTATCCCCTCCCCCTCCTCCTGCCTCTATGGAGGTATTCCCCCACTCACCCACTCTCATCTTCCCTCCTTGGCATTCTCCTATACTGGAGGATCTAACCCCCTCAGGTCCAAGGGCCTCTCCTTCCCCTGATGGCTAACAAGACCCTCCTCTGCCGCATATGTGGCCAGGACCATGGGTTCCTCCATGTGTATTCTTTGGTTGGTGATCCAGTCTTTGAGAGCATCTGGAGGTCAGACCAGTGAACACTGTTGCTCCCTCCATGGGGCTGCCAATTCCCTCAGCTCCTTCAGTCCCTTCTCCAACTCCTTTATCTGTGTCCTTATGCTCAGCCCAATGGTGCTGCGAAGTGACTCTTGGGTATTTCAAACTTTTGGGCTAACAACCACTTATCAGTGAGTGCATTCCGTGTTCATTCTTCTGTGACTGAGTTACCTCGTTCAGGATGATATTTTCAAGTTTCATCCATTTGCCTGCAAATTTCATGACGTCATTGTTCTTAATAGCTGAGTAGTATTCCATTGTGTAAATGTACTGCATTTTCTGTATCCATTCCTTTATTGAGGGAAATCTGGGTTGTTTACAGTTTCTGGCTATTATAAATATGGCTGCTATGAACATAATGGAGCATGTGTCTTTATTACATATTGGAGCATCTTCTGGGTATATGCTCAGGAGTGGAAAATACTCTTTGTTTTATTTGCTTACTTTTATGAACACATGTGAGTTGGTGTAAATTATGAACCTGGTACCACTGGGCACAAGGGAAAGTTGAAGGCCTTTTTAAGGTAGCAGTTATTTCTTTCCACACTTTTACCTGCTGAGCCACATAACTGGTTTTGGTAGAGACTATGTTCTCACCAAATGTTGAAAGCCAAAGAATTCTAGAGTAATGGACTTCAGATGAGGAAGCTTTGTTACCAGGTGCCAACTCTCCGTTCCTCCTTACCTCCTTACCTCCTTCCCTCCCTCTCCCCTCTTTTTTCCTCCTTTCTTCCTCCCATCTCACCCAGTCTCTGTCTCTCTCATTATGTGTGTGTGTGTGTGTGTGTGTGTGTGTGTGTTTGCTGCAGAAAAGTGTCCATAATGAACTCTAACAGTTGTACTTAAGTTTATGACTTAGCACCTAGTGTCAAGGCATAAAAGCTTCTGATTCAAATATTTATTCCAAATATCAAAGTTCAGATCTTCAAAACACAGACTGTTTTTTATGGAGAAATTAATTGATTTTTTCTGTCTTTTATTTTCATCATCAAGTGTACCCAGGGATTTCTGTTAGGAGCAGGTAAAACATTTCTTATAAACTATCTTTTCTTCACATGATCTTTAAAGGGATTATTTTTGAAACAGAGAGAGTTCATTCTCTTACACCTTCTATTTTGTTTTGAGTTTGTCTTCTCTCATATTTCTTGAGAGGGTTTCCATTTCTCTGATCTACTAAGACAGACTGGGTTAGGGAGAGGCTCAGTAAACTGGCTTTGTAGGTTCTACTCAAAGATCACATTAGCTCTGTGGTATTGATTAGAATCCCAGTACCAGGTAAGATTGCCTTATTATTGAATGGGACGTATGCCCATTTAGAGACTTGTAAATTAAGACTCAATAAAATGGCTACCTTAGCAAGACTTGAAACAAGCAGGACACCAATAGACATGCCAATAAGAAAATGAGAAAACTCATGAGAACTCAACAATTGACAAATAATTACATTTAATGAAGGGATGCTGAAAGCATAAGATAACCTTTCCCTTTGATGAACCTCCAAATTGATTATCCAGTATGAATTGGTTAGCTCTGAGTACAAATAGCCTATAGACTGGGAAGATTGTATTTATATATTTGGGAGAGTGTGTGTGTGTATGTGTGTGTGTGTGTAACCTCATGCATGCGTGTGTGAATGTGTGCATGTGACAATAGTAAAGCAAAGAAGTCATGAATTTGAAAGGGAGGAGGGTTATGACATGAATAGGAGAGGTTGGGGGAATAAAGAGGAAGGAAGAATATGATATAACTATATTTTAATCTAAAAAATATTAATTCTCTAAATGTACAGGCATTTTCAGTCAAATATGATTTCTATATACTTTAAGAATAATTAAATCTGGTAGACATTAAAATGTTAATATTCAGCATTGTGGAAACACCAAATATACATTCCTTTACAATGCCATGAATTACATATGTAGCATAACTAGCAATAAAATTAATAAATTTTAAACTAATTGCTTAGGATGAGTATCAGAATAATGTGAATTTGACAGATAGAGGCATCAGCTAAAAGTTCTTTATGCAAATAAATTTCTGAAATATAGAAACAAAATCACTTCTCTTTTATTTGATATATTTTCTCTCATACTTGACAAAATTTAAAACATAGAAAATGCAATCCATCTAAAGCTTAGTTTTCACAACATAATATTATTTCTGTGGATTCTAAATATTATTTTTATTACTTTAATTCTATATATATATGTATGTGTCAGTGTGTAGGTATGTGAAAGTGTGAGTGAAAACCTATTGAGATATAGGTGTCTGTGTAACACTCAAATGAAATACTGAGAACAGAAGCCTGCTTCTTTCCAAGAGCACTATGCTTTCTTAACCACAGAGCCATTTCTCTAGCCCAGTTAGAGGAAATGTATTAGTTCCTTTGTACCAATTTCCAGGAATGAATCTCTTTCTTTCATTGTCAAGTTTCTCCTTTTCGTTTCTGCTGCTTGAGAGCAGGACTTTCCCCACCTGGGCAAGCATTTTGTTTTGGATTTTGATTTTGTTCCTTTTGCTTTGAGACTGGGTCCACCTATCCATCCTCGGCTGGCCCAAATTCTTCAAAATAAGAGTGCTGGTATGACAGACATGTGCCGCCATGAATGGCTTTGTCAGCTTTGCCTTTTTCACTTTTTGCAAGTGACAGAGAGCCCAAATGAATTTACTGAGTAAGTGATTAAGGAGATGAACTGATTCAGAAGCAGTTTGGTGAGGAGATACCATGAAGCACAATATTTTCATTATCATGTTCTCTTTCATAGTTCTGTGACAATAAGTTGCCTTTGTTTTCTGTTTATTTTGTTTTAATTTTAAATTTTCTTGTAAGTTTCATTGTAGGTTTGAATTTTACATTTTTATTTGCAAACTTCAAAAATGTAAAGCTGGCAATATTTCAATGACTTTTCCCCTGTGGTAAGAACTCTTTCCAGAAAGGACTTAGGGGAAAAAAGCTTTCTTGATCAGAGCCAGGTTATACCCTGACTCTACAATTCAGTCCAGAAAACCTGAAATGTGGCAAGTTACTAAGTTCGTCAAAATCCACATCTAGAATCACAAGTGTCCAGTCTCACCTAGTCATACAGATACTGTGTTATACAGAAAGAATAATCAAATACTCAGAGATAACCAAAGCAATCAGTATTCCACAGTTTTTCAAAGTTTTTCTATTTAAAGTATTATTTAATTATAACAGTTCAATTATCTAAACTTGTAAAAATGTTTGGATGAAGGGACTCATTTTTATCAAATCAGCTTGATACCCAGGAGCTTCATGACCCACTCTTGTTTGCTTGTGTTCTTGTGTAATGAATTAAGTTCATTCTTCCTTAATCCCCTGCTACTCATCATGAGTGTTTTTATTCTGAGTTTATTAACAAAGAGCACATGGTTGACCAAAGTTAAAATCTCCATGTTTATAAGGTCTTACACCTACCATACCCACATGTGACCAGCCACACACGGTATGCCTCTGTCTGAAATTCCACCTTTGCAAATTTTTCTCCCGGTCAAAGAGAAGTATGCAATGTTACATGATAAGTTAAATAACCTCTTCAAGGATATGAAAGAGATAAGATCAGGAGAAAATGGATTCTTTTCATATTGAAAAAACATGTAGTTTAAAGTTAAAAATGGAGCCACCTGTGCCTTAGTAAATTGGTCATCAGAATTTAGTTTTTATCTTTCTTAGTCCTCAGCCTTTACATATTTCCATAAAATAACATTAAATACAGTGGTTCATTTTAAATATAAATACTGTGCTTCATGTTATTCTCCACATTTATGAGATATGTACCCTTACTCATTTTTGTAGAGCCACACTGAGTTCCACTGCAGTTAATGGCAATGGCATGTGGCAAACTTGGTATCATAATCCAGACTCACTTCATGACAGAGTCCCAGCATTTCACACTCTTCATAGTCATAGATACATAGGGTTTGAAATCACCTCACTCATACATACAAATCATACATATCACTCAGTTTAAATTTTAGCTTTATGTTTATACAAAGCCAGACAACAATATAATATCTATGAAGGATGCATATCATAAAAAGCCAGAAGTAACTGGCTTCAAATCTAGTAAATATTAGAGCAGGGTTTTCCAATTATTGCTTTTTAGGTTTTGAGATTATAATAGAATTTTATTATTTCCCTCTTCCTTTTTCTTTCTCTAAACCCTTATGCACACCTCCTTGCTCTCATACAAATCCACAGCCTCTGTTTTCCTTAGTTGTTGTTACATACATATATATCCCCAAACACATAAATGCAGGCTCCTCTGTGTATGTAATGTTACTTGTATGTATGTTTTCAGGGCTGACTATCTGGTATTGAATAACCAATTGGTGTTTACTTCTGTAAGGAAAGATAATTGCTTCTGCTCTGAACCATCTTTAGTTGCCTGTAGTTCTTTGTATAGAGTTGCGGCCACTTGTGCTTTCCTCTGCTAATGTTAACATGTCTATTGCTGCTATCCTTATTCAGGTCGTGTTTAGGTAATCATGTTGGTGAGATTTTACAATGATAATGTGGGCTTTAACAATTATTTGTTTCATTCTGACCCACTTCATCTATAAAATAATATTGGGGAAAATATTTTGGAATATGTTGAAATACGTTGAAAGGGAAAGTTGGTTTAAACTCAGTTGTTGACATTAAGAAATTTTATGACCACAAAGAAGTTAACTAGCCAATGACTAATTTTCTCACCTTTCTAGTCAAAGCCATATTCATTTAATTAGAAAGTGTTATGAAGACTGATGGTGATAAATATGGAAAGGCTTTATTTCCAGCACATAGTAAACACATTTTTCAATAGTTACAATATGAATACTAAACTAATAGACTTGATACATCAACATGTCAATGGTTATATAGACGAAAGCTCCAAATATTGACTAATATTTTGAAGCATATATCTGCTGTGTACTCAATTTCTTTTGTCAAAAATAAAGTGTTATATTTATTGGATGACCATGAAGAGCCAGACACTAGTTGAAGTGATTGACACACTTGTCTCAATAAAAAGATCATGAAATAGACACTATTATAGTTCTTCTAGAGATGAGAAATCAGGCTGTGAGACTCCATAACTTGTTAATGGTTATAAACTTTAGTTGCAAAGTTAGACCAGATCAGTCTGATCTCAAGCCACAGATTACTTTGAATATCACTGCTTCTCAGATATACATTTTATGCATTAAAATGAATCAGTAAAATACAGAAGACAGCTTATGTAATTGCCAATTTATTGTGTCCCCATAGTTATAGAGAGTTTGTTTTGTTTTTGTGTGCATGTGAGAAGAATAGCTATTGATTCTAACAAGATTTATTTTTATATATGAACACAAAAAGTGTAGTGCAATTTGAAATTGCATTCATGTTTAGACTTACTTTTACAAGTATGATTCAATTCCAATGTTTATACAAATGATATCATTTAACATTCAAGGCATAGTAACAATTTTAAAATTATGATATATCAAAAATCTTAGAACAGGTATGACTGAGAACTTAAAAGATAAAGAATCATGAAAAAATATACTCATTAGAAAATCTTGTGCTTTCCAAAGTAAAATTTCAGAAAAGAAAGGTCTGACTTTATTGGCTGATCCTGACATATTTTTAGAAAGAAGATGTATCATCCATCAACAATGAAATCAGAAAAACAGAATTAATAGCTAACAAGTTTATTCTTTGTTTGCTGATTTCCAAACATCCAAAGGACTATGTCCAGCACATACCAAATTGGGAGAAAATTCTCCTGATAAGAATCAATGCTTGAAATCTGCTCATTTTGATGTGTCTACTTATTAGCTTCTATATGATGATTGATGCTTTCTGCATATGC
This sequence comes from Rhynchomys soricoides, assembly GCA_019843965.1. NCBI lineage: Eukaryota > Metazoa > Chordata > Mammalia > Rodentia > Muridae > Rhynchomys > Rhynchomys soricoides. The sequence continues at coordinate 11,308,776 of JADRCH010000012.1, forward strand.
AAATACACATATAAAAGGAAGCAAAATAAATTTAAATTGGGAAGGGTAAGATATGAAAAATCAAGCTAAATACAGTGGTTTTAGTGACCCATTTACTAGGAAAGTATTTAAAAGCTTCATCAGAATGATGTCATTATCATTATGCTTTATTAACTCATCTTGAAAAATGGAACATGAAATAGATAATAGCAGTAATAATGGATGAAAATTTCTGAAAAAAATAAAAATGCCCTTTTAAGTAATACATGCAATATACCCACATTAGATATTAAATAATGTCTGGTTAACTAACTAACATATAGATGATAACAGTGCTATAAGGGAATAATTAAATATTGCCATTAGATTATATTTTTTACTGAGGTAATATAATTTTTATATTGAAATATTCATTAATTTTAACATTTGCATTTCAAATTTGTGATAACTGTCCACCAGAGATTATACATTTTTATCTTGTGTATAACCATTTAGCTACATGTGTGTATCTATATAACATGTGTGTCTGGTGCCCACAGAAGAGATATAAGAGTGCAGGGAATATAATAGGCCTGCTTCAAGAGCAGCCAGTTTTCTTAACTGCTGAGAAGACTTTATAGACCCCAAGTGATTTGTTTTATATACTGAAACTAAAATAAAGCATAAACATTGAAAGATTAGTTCTTCTGTTTTGTTTTATAAAAGTTACAATGGTTTGGAATAAGGATGTTGTGTAAGAGCAGAGTACAGAGGCTTTGTTGGTTGTCCTTTAAGCTGTTGGAGAAGAAATGTGGAAAATGTTAACATGGAGCTCAGGAAGAAATGAATGCCAATGCCATTTGGTAGATGGTAGATAGGGGCAACCCTTAGAAGAATAGCCCTGAGCTTCAGTGTCATAATTTAATTATTTTAATTTAAGGAAGCAAGACACATTTAGAAATAAAATTCATCTCATAACTTACCATAGAAGCAGAAGTGATATTACATATCAAACCACAAGACAAAGGAAATAATTTAATTTTTAATGCCAAGAAAGAGTAAGAGAATATGGAAGTGGAGGATGGGCGACTGCCATGTCTTAGACTGCAACATACCAAGTTAGTGCAGACAAAAAGAGATATATTCCAAAATTCCACCTTTTGTCTCTTAAATCTCAATTCATAGTCTACTAACAAACAAACAAAACATAGCAAAAACACAACTAATAACTAAATCTGCTTTCAGTTGATTTTTTTCTCTTTCTAATCTCCAAAGAGTATAATGAAGTCTATCTTGTAGCTGTAATTGTTTTTCCTATCTAAATTCCATAGGGTCAATATGTCAGTCATTGGTAATCTTTGTGTGAAAAAAGAAAAAGTCTATGATTAACAATGTCTAATATGAACAAAAGTTTTAGGTCACAACTATGGAAGAACAGAGTACTCTTAGTACCTGACACTGTCAGTGCAGTAGCCTTGAATTCGCAGCCTTGGGAAGAATCACGATGTGCAAATAATCTCCATCTCAAATGAGCAGCGCTTTTGTTACTCTGATGTTAGAATGTAGAAGTGCACATGTTGTTCCAAGGACCAACAGATGAGCTCACATAGTTTTCAGAAAAAGAACACACACTAAAAATAACTGTTCTGTATTCTACACTAATATAGGTAGTGTCTAACATTCATGCATTCTCTACAAAATGTGGCACAAACATTTTAACTCTGAGATATTTGTATGTCAGTTCCACTTACTTGTGGACTTTATATTCTTAGAAATTTTCTAATTTTCTTGTTAGCTACTTACTAAAATTGATCCAACTGAGGAATGTGTATAATAGGACTGTAGAAATTTAAATTTATTATATTACTTCTTATATTCTTTAGGGTTATTTATCTTAGCATCATTTACAGGCTTTTGTGATATTGCATTTATGTTCTCTTTCAATTTTACCACCAGAGATTCTCTGTATGGATATAATTTCACCAATAATACATGTAATAATTAACTTTGAAATAGAACTCATTTAGTGTTTTATACATATTCTTATACAGCTGACATATCCCCCTGTCTGGCTTCCCACTCCTCCTCACTCACTACTGCCACAATCTCAAATCCCTTCCATATCTTTTAGTGCTTAGCCCAGGATTATTGATCTGAAGATTTAACAAACATAAATTTATTAGATTCAGTGTAGTAAAAGAAATACACATTTAATATATATTAGCATACATTCAAAATGTGGTCAGAAGATGTTAATAGGGTTGGGCCTATGAACCAGATCATTAATGAGATGATTTTTGCTTAGACAATGGAAATGGGGAGAGCTTCATCCCTGAGAGTAGAAAGGACACATGAAACCCTATGGAGGCAAATACTGGGAAGAAGCAAAGTGGAAAGATTTATCTAAAGGCTAAAGACAGCGAATTCCCAGAACACCTAATGACACAGCAGTCCTTCGTGATTACTTCTTTTTCACAATATTAACTTTTATGTGCACATTGCCTGGAACTGTGCTATATTAGCATGAGTGGAGGTTTCTGGTAAACCATGGGGAGGAACATGGAGCTTAGACAAAATCCAATATTGTCTGTGCTATGGATTCAAAGGATGATGAAAGGCATTTCCATGCAGAGAAAATGTTTCCTTTGAGTATACTACAACTGTAGGATTGAGACACAAACCATTGGATCTTTAAGATAATCTCCATAAATCTGTTTTTGTAATAATTAAGCAAATTTTCATCTTCATGTGTAGTCATACAGAGGATTCATAATACAAAAGTAACTTTGATTTATTGACTTTGGTATCTTTTTGTGAATTTCCAGGATTCAACAACTAACATATGTCAATATCCCTGAGATGGTGTCAGCTTGAAGTCATGAGAATTAGGGGAAATGGATATGTTTGTACATCATTCAAAACATAACCTTTTGAGTAAAATCTTTTCTCTCTTCTGGTTCCCAATAAGTAGATGTTATCCTATTGAAACACTATAATTATTGCACGATGTGTCATTATATCAATTCTGTAAAAGTTATTGTAAGTTTCTTATTATTTTCTACAGTTGAATTTGAAAGAAATAGAATTACCTTTACTGTCCACCTGTAGGCTAACTTTCTTTAATTTAATGCCTCTTCCTTTTCATTGTGTCTTCCTCTTTCTTTCCTTTTTTTCAGCACTAAACCCTGCCAATTTATACCTCTCTGCCATGTTATGGTTCCATATCACTCTCCCTGTGATACCAGTACTTACCTAGGTGAATCATCATGACCCATGCTTCCATGTAGTGATTTGAGTAGGAATGCTGCTCCTCCCCCACATAGACTCATGTGTTTGAGTGATTGGCCCATAGAGAGTGGCAGTATTACTAGGTGTAGCCTTGTTGGAGTAGGTATGGCCTTGTTGGAGGCAATGTAACACTATGAAGTTGGCTTTGAAGTCTCTTATATGTTCAAGCTAGGATTAGTGTGGCAGGCAGTCTCTCCTTCTGCTGCCTGTGAAACAAGATGTAGGACTTTCATTTTCTTCTCAACCACCATGTTGGCATGTATATCAACCCATTTCCTGCCATGATGATAGTGGACTAATTCTTTGAAACTATAAGCCAACCCCAGTTGAATGCATTCCTTTATAAGAGTTGCCAGGGTCACAAGTGTCTCTTCACAGCAATAGAAACTGTAATGGAGGCATCTAGTTTATGTGGAGTAAGTTGCTGTGCCTATCTCAGGGGTTCTCAACCTACAGGCCATGATTCCTTTGTGGATGGAAAGAACTTTTAAGAGGATTTGCATAGCAGATATCATGCATATCAGATATTTAAAATTCATATTTACAGCAAAATTACAGTTATGAAGTAGCAATGAATTAATTCTATGGGTGGTGTCACCACAGCATGAAGATCTGTATTAAGAGGTCAAATAATTAAAAATTGGCCTATTCCACACTGAAATTTCTCTGGTATTTACGCATTTAGCCAAGAGAGGCATTTGAAAGCCTCTCTTCAAAGAAGTTAATACCTAAGAAAAAATCATATAACTCTATGAAGATTCTTTAGAGTATAATGGCTTTTAAAAATATTTATTTTATGTTATATGATCAGAAACTTGGCGTGCACGAGTATGTTTGCATCACATGTGTATCTGGTGTCTGCCAAAGTCAAGAGAGGGTATGAGATCTCCTAGGACTTGAGTTAGCTCTGTTTGTCAGTCACCATGTGAATTCCTAGGGATTGAAAACAGATCATCTATAAGAGCAGCAAATGCTCTTTACTGCTGAGCCATCTCTCCAGCCCAGTATGTGGCTTTTTTATAAACATAACAATAATAGTATTAGCAACAATAAAATTTCAAAGCATTTATATAGCTGCTGATGTTAAGAAGTTTCAAGATCCAAGTGGGTTCTTTTAGCTACATTATGGGAGAGAACAAAGCAGGTATTTTTATATTCATTTAGCAGAAAGAAAAGCAGGATCAGAGCGTTTATATGACTTCTATGAACTCACCCAGCTAGAATCCAGCTAATAAGAATGTAAGCAGCAAGAATCTAGCATTAAAAGGAAATCCCATAATCCAAGTACAATGATCCAAACAGTGCTGGATTAGCTAATCATTTATGCACTGGTAACCCTTATTAGTAAAGTTAGTTTTAAGGTATTTGAGGACATGTTGCATTATAGCCAATTCTGCATATAATAAATTTCTAAACCACACACTTATGACTAGAAGTACTTTCAGCATTGTCAAGGAATTAGTGATTTCCACAGAGTCTTTGTGGCCCTTTTCTGTTGATTTGATCGTTAAGTTATTCCAGTGTATAGTACCTGTACACAAGTTTCAGCTTGAATAATATTGTTATTTCTTTAGTTGTTTAATAAGAGATAAGGTGTTCAGAGCATCGTATCTGGCATGTAAAACATTTTGCATTAGTTGCTGTAAAATATTTATTATCTTGTGTTTTTCATGTTGACACAACTCAATTCATAAATTATATAAAAATGCTGTATTCTATGACTTTTTAGTTTAATAAAAGCTGAACCAAACTGATAAAGGCTCAGTTTCATGAACAAGAATAGTGTTGTTCCAGATCCATTAAAGTCCTAACAACCTGGGCATAAAATAGTTCACTTGTTTGATGTTTAAGCAAAGGATTTAAGCAAAATTTTGCTATGCACTTGTTATCTACAACACAAACAAGGGATGAGCATGCAAGTAACAAAATCATTGAATCTCACATTGTTGAGGATTTGGCAAAGCAGATATAATACAGATGGGATAAACTATAGTAATTCACAGAAAGACTTATTTAACTGAAGGGGCCCAAAAAGAATGGAGGCTGGTATATTAAAATGTTAAACAAGACTTCTAAGCACAGTGTACAGCAGGACGGGTCAGGGAGAACCTATCAACCTCCCTGCAATATTTGAGTAAAATGAGAAATTCATTAGTAGTTCTTTATGAGACCTCCCTCTCACCTTCATATATTGTCAGAATGAGTTATATAGGAAGACAGCATTTAAAACAAAATAAACAAAATTTGCCCAGGACACAGTGCTGACTGTAATGTAATATTAGCATGGAAATTTATGGACTATGGTAATCCATTTTAAATCCTGAATCATGTTTCCTTTTTCCTTTTGTGGTAAAAATATGAGGAAGGTTTTGTGAAAGATTGTTGGGTCAGATGTTCAATATTACTTTAAGGTCTGTTTGTGTGCTTGGGTGTTGGGATGTTGGAAGTATGTAACCTTAAGCATGTGTATATGCAGAACACAAGTGCCAATGCCTGTAGGGTCTAGAAGGCATGGAATTCACTGACACTGGAGATACACGTGATTGTAAGTGGTTGTATGAGTGCTAAGCACCACGATTGGATCCTGTGTAAGATCAGCAAATGATCTTAATTGCTGATCCTTCTTTCCGAACCCTTTTCTTGATAAATAAAACCTTTGTAGCACAGAATATTTCTTTCCTGCTTCCTAAGGTATTAAATTTATATCCATTATAATCCTGAAATCACCACTAACATATAAATACTATTATTAATTAATCCATTGTAGTGATTAGAAATGACAGGTATTTTTTACATATACTGTCCAAATTATAGAGCTGACAAAAGGAGACAAAATACTTAATTGAAAATTTCACTTAAGAATGCTTCCAAATTAAATAAAGCAAACTCTTATACTGAAATTAAATATGTGACATTTTCTCCACAGAGCATATTGTGACTATGAATGCATTTTGTATCACATTTCTTGAAAATTTTAAAATGCTGTTGATGATAATCACTTTATTTTCCATTTCAACAGTATTCATTGTTAAAAATAACATAGGCTTATATTTCCATATTTGACAAAAGATTCAAGAGTAACACTTTGTTTTCTCAATGCAGGACTGTCATTTATTTCTATTTTAGACATTATTTACTTTTCAAAGGTAATTCATCTTATTTGAAGAGAACATTGTGGTTGAACACGTTTGATTTGGATCATCTTTGACAAGTGATTAATGCAGCTATCTATGATATCTAAACACATCCTGGCACTTCCCCACCTTTCACTATTATGACAGTGGTGGTGTATCTTTGTACCTTCACTTTTTTTTCAATAGGCTGTTTATTATTCCAGTTGGAGTAATCAGTCAAAGAAAATAGAGATTCATTTAATAAAACTGTTTCCTGCTAAGCTCAGCACCCTTTCCTTTGCATGCTTTCCACATCTGTTGTTGAAATCCAGTAATTTGTTTTTTTACTGGAAGAGACATCAGTTTGGGGGGTTTAATTAAATGTATACCCATACCCTACCTGCTTTCTCCACCTGGGATGCCTTCAACGATTTCCTACTGATTGCTCAGAGTCCAGGAGACTGGATGAAAACCTCGATGGAAAGCTAATGCTCCAGACCCAAGAAACTCTATTTCACTCCTGAAAAATACAGCCCTACTCCTCTAATTATTTCCACTGAATGTATTTTTCACATGGACAGGATCACCCCAAGTAATTAAAGTGTCACTGGAATTTTCTGTTCTCACTTTAGACTAGATTTAGGACAGGCCTTGCATCTAAGTCACACTGAATAGCAGCATTTCTAACACTGGAACAACATTTTTACTGTGGGAGTAAGAACCTCTTTTAAACACTCTTAAGGTCATAGAATAACAAATGTTTTAATTCAATATTAATATAGGCTCAGCAGTAATAGGATTAGTAAAAACATGATATAATATTTTATAGTGATAAAGTATTTTTGCATTGTATAATTTTAAATATTTTCAATAAAGTTTACTATTTATGTATTGTTTACATATAGCTCTATAAATTTTTATTAAAAATTGCTTACTTTTATTTACGTGAACCTGTGTGTCTGTATATGCCCATGGAAGCTGGAAGAGGGCTTTGAATTCTCTGAAATTGGAGTCATAGGTATGTAATGGGAACCAAAACTAGCTCCTCTGCAAGAATAGCAAGTGCTCTTAACTAGTGAGCGATGTTGTCTATCCCCAATATTATGAACCTATATTTAAACCCTATGATTTCTTTCTGTGAGTTTTTATTTTTCTATAAGTTCCTTCTCCATTTCCTCCTCCTCCTCCTCCTCTTCTTCTTCTTGAAGGAAATGTCAACAAACAACCATTGAGTAAGAAAATAATGCATACTCTTTTAAAAATTATTTAAGACAGCTTGGAAAATAGAATAGGAATATTTATGTTGCCTTTCTTTAAGGTAAGTCATTCAATTACATTGAATCATTACTTTCTCAATGAAGACAATTGAGAAAATAAGAGAAGAAAATCATTTCCATTGGCTGTAGGATGGCTCTGAGAAAGATTAGTAGGTAATTAGGTAAAACCAATAGGCAGAAGATGCTATATGTTATTTCATAGAGGCAAGGACTCCAACATTCTTTAATAACAAAATAAAAAATAGATAAGGCATTAAATTGCTATCAACTTACTTATCATATAGATTCTACATTTGTGAAAGAACGGTGTGGGGGGGCATTTACTTATGTTCTAGATCTGTGTGTGCAGAAGTGTTTGAATTCAGTAATATATTTGAACTGTACAATAACAGAGAACCAGGAAGGATCTTCAGTCTATCTAAGGCTTCTCAACCAGCATTTGTGTGTAGAGATCTTCAGATGATTCATCATCTGAATAGAATCTTTGCTCATTAGAAGTTGCTAGTATATGCTCTTTGCAGGGATATTCATAATTTTTTAAAACACTGGATTAATTGCATTTTATTTAGAAGAATCATAGCAGGGTGATTGGTTCAAAGACAATAGAGCATCAAAGTAGAAGAGAGAGAATAGAAAGAATACAAGCTTCCTCAGAATGGGGTTTGCTGAGGAGGATAAGCTTGGGATAATTGGGAGTTGGACATTTTTAAAAACATTCTTCTTATTCAGAATCTATTGATCTCTCTATGTGTGTCGTGTGCATGCATGTATACATGAACATACAAACATATTAATCACTATATTACCAAGTTCCCATCATGCCCCATTTAGTAAATTAGTTTAAATTTAATGAACTTTTTATGATTTGGTCATCAAGACAGAAAATAAGAAACACCAGTAATGAAATGTGATTGTCAATCTAGGCTGTCAGTTTGACTTCATTTAGAATTGCCAAGGGAACAATACCCTAGGCATATTTATGTAGAAGCTTCCAGATTATGTTACTGAAGCAGAAATATACTATTGCATAGGGTGGTTGACAGACTGAAATAAAAGCAAAAATGATGAAGTCCAAGCAGTCATCCTTCAGCATCCTGACTCAGGATGCAATGTGAACAGCAATGCCCCTCTGCTTCTGCCAGAAGGGCCTGGACCTGATGCACAGACTCCTGTTGAAGCCTAAGCTGAGATCAGCCCTTCCTTTCTTACTTGTTTTGATCAGGTATTTTGTCACAGCAATGAGGAAATCAGTGTCTACCTGAGATTCTTAAAGAGTTTGAACTTGATGGCAACTAGGTAGTCTGTGCTACAGGATAAGAATGAAGTAGCAAGAGGGAAAGAATATAGAAAATTAATGTATATTTTATCATTTCTTGATCAGATGCCTTGCTTTTAGTTTATTATCTAAACATAAGGGCTATTGAATGGGAAAAAATGGCAGCCTCTCATTTAATTTAAAAATGCTTTTAATTTAAGAAGCATTCAAAATGATCGGTTTCATTATGGTATTTGCACACAGGCTCGAAATGCTGAGCCTCCTCTTCCATTTCCCGCTACCATACCTGCCCCCTTTCTGCTGGTCCCAGTAACTTCTATTCTGCTTTCAAATGAAATGTGTATTGTTCTGTTTTTCTCTATTCCACTTCCTAAGAAAAGTCTCTCTTTTGCTTCTTATGATCTCTATGCATGTGTAAAACTTAAAGTCTGTGATCCATATATGAGTGAAGTCATGGTCTTTCTCTTTTATAGTCTGGGTCTCTTCACTTAATAATTTCCATTTCCATTTGTTTTCCAGAGTATGTCCTGTTTGCATTTTACATTTTGGCGGAATAAACCCCATTGTGTACAGCCAATTATTCCCAGTTACCTACTAATGGATATTTAGGCTGATTCTATTTCCTGGTTACTGTGATTAGTGGTGATCATGGATAAGCAAATATCTGTAGCTATAAAAGGATTTAGAATTCTATCTGTATGAACCACATGTGGAAAACTGGGGCATATAGTGCTACCATATTTTCTTCCACAGCTCAATTTTCAATCTTAAAAATTATAGTTATATATTTTTATACTTTTGATTTATATTTCACCATCTTAACTTAAAAGCTAAGTATTTCATAGTCTCATATTTCCATAAATTTATATTGTAGTCTTTCAGTTACCTAATGTCTACTATAGCACAAAAATATAGAAAAGAATATTGCAGAAATAAATGACCATTAAGCTTTAGATTTTCAACTATCTGGGGAACACTTCAGGATCTCTTGCCATACAAATGCACCTTCCTTTTTTGGAATGAGAATCTTCCTCTTCCCATCTTGATTTTGAGTTATACATGCCCTTAATGAGTCAGTTGAGGTCTTGACTATCAGGATGATTACTGCAACATCACAAGGTTTAGTTGTTGTTAATTACACACGTAGTTATTGCTGTTCTTAATTGTGGCTCAAATGTAAGAGAACTCACAATGGAATTAAGGTGCAAAATGAACCATGGGCTGCTCCTTAGTGTAAAACAGAGCTGCTGAAGATATTTTGAGAAAGAACACAGAATGAATAACCAGAACGTTTTATAGAACTTTTTATAGGATATGATTATGGTTTTGTTTAGTAGTTAATATAAATATTATCCTGTCCCTAATGTATTTATTATATTTTATGTATATTTGCATAGGAAAAACACTATGCATCAGTTTTATAACTTTGGAAATTGTGACTTCAACTGAGGGGCTTAGAACTTCGGCCCACTGTTAATAAATATGTAAGGATTTAAAATCATTTAAATACATGCATATACAGTGCATAATATATAGAGCAGAAATAATTGTTTATAACAAACCTGTTAAATAAACATTAAAATAATTGTAAAGATAATATTTTGTAGTAGAAATATGAACTATAAATGAAATGAAGTGGAATTCAGTGCTGTTATTTCTTTATTTAAAGTTCCCAAAAGATGAATAATCCCCTAATACTCAATGACTTTATTTTCTCTCTTCATCTGTAAAGCCTCTAGTGAAAAGAAAAATAGAGTATTACATTTTATATGAAAATTTCCAGTTTGCAAACGACAAAAGGCCTTTCACTTCCTAAATTCTTTTGTCACTAGTACTGGTATTTTAATAAGTTGAACATCTAGTTCATGTTGTAATACATAGCTACACTTTTAAATCACAGAAATTCACCAAACTATGTGCTTCTCAAAACTGAAATTTTGTGACTTTGTAAGTTTTTAAAGACAGGTTATAATAATATGTGTGTTCTAGTGATTGGTCATAGAGTTATGTTAGCAGAAATATATTCACTAAAAACATAAGATAGGAAGCATGTCCCACATGCTATACTAACCTCTTCAATTGTGTGCAATTTTGTACAATTTTATAAAGTTGGAAGCATGTACTAATGAGCACAACAGATTAGAATAATTTTCATGGATGTGAAGATTCAAACATTTACTTCTGGTATGATAGAATTTCATAGTATTAATTGCTTAATTCAGTTGAGTATATGAAAAAATTCCATATGATCTCATTTGTTTTCAAATAGATACTTTAGGACATGCTGTTGGTGACAAAATTGTAATAATCTCACCCTTTCTCCATTTTAAGGAACATTTATAGACTAATCTTATTCAAGCAAATCAACCTTACTACTCAGCATTTAAAGTTTCCCTTTTTTTCATGCCTTCCAATATATTCACTCTCCAGAAGGAGTTGTGGGCAATTCACCGAATGCAAACTGTGCCTGCTTAAATCTGAATAATAATTTTCAGTTTATGCTGACAGCTAAGTTTGTATTTTCTAAGCATGTCAAATTAAAGAAAGTAAACAGAAATAATTTGTCTCTCACCCACCTCATTAGTAATTTAATACAGTAACTGATAAGTAGGAGTCTCTGGAAGCAAGGGTCAGTCTAACAATGCTAGTAATCTCCTGCCAACCGCTCTCCATTTGGTACTTTGAAAGTTCTGTAATGAATAAAGCATCATATTATGTGACAGTTCATGTCTTGTGCTTTCTTGGTTATAATTCAAACTATTAGCGTCAGGAGAAGTCAGTACTCCACTCTCAAAAGTAACAAAAAGTAAGATGTTTTAAGTTTTCCCTAAAATAAGCTTCTGCTAAATGTCTCTGTGGTCCCATTTTTTCTTTTTGTTAATGGATCAAGCTGTAGATTTTTCCATTAATCTTTCCAAGTGTTTCCACATGGATCTCTTCTTTCTAGTGGTTATCTGCTAGTCACACAAGACAGCTGATCGTGTATGTAGCTATACTGGCTATTGAACACAGTTCAGTTATTGCTGCCATGCAAATGCTCTATAACTCAGTAAAACCGCCAGCCCTCTTCTTACTCTGTATAACACCTGCAGTTGCCAAGCTAAATATCATTCCTTCAGTAAATATGTTTGGATATTTTGTAAATATTTGGTTTCATGATATTTACTTTGTTTGAAAGTACAACTGAAATTGATTCCCATCCTTGGGACTGTTTTTTGTTTACAAAACTTGAGGCTGTTTGTAGATGGTAATAATACCTGACTGTTTTACTCATAAAAGACCTTTATATAATGATATTTATAAATTGGACAAATATTTGGCACCTCCTATGTACCAGTATGTAAAATCTGGACTTCTGATCCAGGTATCTACATACATGATGAGAGAAATGGATATCACTTAAAATCGTTAATAATAAAATCAAAAATCAACAATGGTATCAAATGATAGATGATAAATATAATATGCAGGAATTTAAGACATGCTAAAAGAGTTGTAAGTTCCCACGTCATTAAGGTGAATAAATAAACACATCACCCTCCCCCATAGGAAAGATAAATAAATAAATAAAACCACAAACCCTCTTAGATGAGTTTGCAGAATACTTCAATTAAGACTTTTATACTCTGGCATTCCCACAGCTAGACCCTTGCAGTCCTATTGCCTATTAGGGAAGAAGGGAAAAGTGTTAGGAAAAGAATCCACCCACCAAAGAACACACATGGAGGCCCATGGTGCTGGCCACACATGCGGCAGAGGAGGGTCGTGTTAGCCATCCTCCATGGTGCTGGCCACACATGCGGCAGAAGAGGGTCGTGTTAGCCATCCACCATGGTGCTGGCCACACGTGCGGCAGAGGAGGGTCGTGTGGCCATCCTCCATGGTGCTGGCCACACATGTGGAAGAGGAGGGTCATGTTTGCCATCAGGGGGAGCAGAGGCCCTTGGGCCTGAGGGTGTTAGATCCCCCTTTAGAGGAGAATGCCAAGGAGGGAAGACGAGAGTGGGTGAGTGGGTGGGTGGGTGGTAGAATACCCCCATAGAGCCAGGGGAGGGGGGAGGAAATGGGGAGGTTCCAAAGGGGAGATCTTGAAAGGGGGAAACATTTGAAATGTAAATAAAGGATGAAATAGAGAAAAAAAAAAAAAAGAATCCCCTAGAAACAATGTTGACCTTGACTTTGCAAGCCCTAGCCCCAGTTTTGTCTTTATTCTTAGTGTAATGAGAAGGTCCCCAAAAGTTTAAAGTCAGGTGCAGTTAACTTGGGAGGGGGTTAATGTATTTTAAAAACTGGTCTGATGTTACTTTTAAAAAATATTTTTCATACTTCTAGCCTCAAAATCACTTTTAATTCAGTGAGCTGTGAGATACATATTTAAGCATTTACTGCATGGAGTATGGAGCCCACTCCTAATTATTTGTACTATCTAGCTGTTTTACTTTATTTTGTTTTTGAACTTGACACAATGACAGCCATCTGTGTGGTATTTAAAACAAACAAACAGACAGACAGACACAACAACCAAACCAACCATGAGCAAGCCATGAAAATCAAGCCACTAATCAGCCTTACTCAATGGTTCAGTTTCTGCCTCCAGGTCCCTAGCCTGACTTATATTCATTATGGACTATAAATTATAAGCTTACATAAACACTTTCCTCCACAAGTTGCCATTGGTCATAGTTTTTATCACAATAGAAAGCAAACTGGGTTACCATTCTCTATTTAAAAAATACAGCAAAATGTATACCATTTTATAAATAATAACATGGTATTTTTCCAAAACCTCTCTTGGATAGATTATATGGGATGATATTAAGAAGTAAGATTGTTAGATCCAACTATAAGAAATTTTAAAAATTAATTAATTAATGTACCCTGCTGAATGATCTAATGCAATTTTTCTTTCCTTTTTTTACTGGTTGCCTATCAAAATGTAACTTAGTTTAGCAAACTGTGTTGGATGGTTTTTATGTCAACTTGGCACAAGCTACAGTTAACTGCGAGGAGAGAGGCTCAACTGAGAATGCACCCTCAGAGGATCTGGCTGTAGGCAAGCCATTTTCTAAATCAATGATTCATGGGAGAGGGCCCAGCCCATTATGCAGGATGCCACTCCTGGTCTGTTGGTCCTGGATTCTATAGGAAAGTAGCCATAAGCAGTGAACAAGTAAGCAACACCATTCCATGGTTTCTGCATCAGCTCCTGCCTATATGTTGGTGGTGCTCTGTTTAGTTCCCATCATCAGTTCCTTCCATGATAAAAGAGATGTGAAAGCTTAAGCAAGTTTCTCATCAGAGTCATGATGTTTTATCATAGCAATCAATAGTAACATTAACTAAGCCAAAAATCATTATACTGTAGAAATAACTTAAAATGTCATGCTGATTTAACATAAAAAAAAACTCCAAGTGAAATCAGTGTTGCATACTTACCATAAAATGAAACACACCTTACAGTAACATTTTAAACAATGGCAAAAAAAGCACTCTCTATACTGTAAAGTATCTGGACGTAGCATGTTCAGTCTGTCTGTTATCAGTTGCTCCTTCCGTTTGCTAAGTCTGCTAGACTAGAATAGTTAGGATGCATTATGGTACTTCTGGATCTCAGAAAACAGCTGGAGCTTAATGACATACAACTTAGAAAGCTGCATGCAGGTGTTTCTGTGCTGCTCAGAAAACAGTGAGTCTGTGTACATGGCACCACTCAGGGATCCCAGCAACAGCTTTCAACTACTCATTGGCGACAATGGAGAGAACCCAAAGACATCTGAATGAGCCAGTCCTTCTAATTTTCAGGAAGGAACAGCTTTGTTGATTCTGAGCTCCCAGATATTTAATAAAAAATGTTGCCATCTTTTAATATTTTCAAATCTAAACTCAGTCAGCTTTAGCAACAGCAAAAATAGCCCTTAACTTTTACTATTTAAATTCCCTTTAACACTTTTCATTTGGTTTTAAGTTAGTTTTAATTGAAATTTGTTTAAATTTACTGCATCTGGCTTGCATGATGATCATAATGGCCATTCTCAGCCCATCTGCTCTTACATTTGTCCTACAAATCTCTTTCCTGTGTTTATATCTCTCTGTCTTCATTTGTGTCTTGGTAACTTGTGTTAACCAAGGACATCTGCATGACTGCAGTTGCAGAAGCATCCTTGGACTGTTGGTTGGCTCAACAGAGGGTAGAAAACTAGAGTTAGTAATGCTTCTCAATCCCAGTCTATTTAAAGTTCAAAGGTGAAGGTAGGGTTCTGTGCCTTCCCCCCTACCTCGGTACTCTGCCTTGGCTTATAAGACTGTGCTTCAGTGGTCCTAGCAGGGATAACTACGGCTGTGAGTTAATGATCATAGTAAGTGAATCATGTCAGGAACTGCTGATTCACAGCCTTTCATCCTATCTTCTGTCTGTTAACATACTTTCAAATTCCTCTTCCAAAATCTTTCTTGAGCCTTAGAAAGGGTTGTATAAGGTGGTTTTTGTTGTTGTTGTTGTTTGTTTTACTTTGGCTGAACCCATGTCTGTTATTTATTTTCTGTGTTATGGGCAGCTGAGTCTTTGCTTTCACGTTGTTCATTGTAAGGAGATTCATCATTCTGAAATGTGGCTAATCAGTGGACTTGAATGCTATAACAGTTTTTACTGATGTCATCAGCACAGTACACCTTCCAGGCAAAACAGAGGTCACAGCCCACGGGGAGGACGTTAGCGAGCAGAGTGCAGGGGAGCTTCTGGTTCTTTTCACAGGCACGGTTACAACTCTTGTGCAATAGATGCACTCAGATGATGGAGTACTTCTCACATATGTTTATTCCTTCTGAATAGGATCTTATATACAGTTTTGGGGTGGGTTGGGTCTGACAGCAGGTTCTTCATATTGACCAGGCTTGAGATGTCTCATCTACATGAGAGGTGATTTGTGGGTGCTGCCTCTATGTGACTGATGGCCACTATTCTCTCTGTGGGGGCTATGGCTATATGACAAGGGCCTGAAGTTGGGAGCAGGTGAAGCTCCAGCTGTCCCTTCAGCGTCCCTGGGAACACAAACCTTAGCTTGACCTTACCAGGCTTTCTCTCATGGTCCACCACCCGACCCTGTAGAAAGCAAACTGATAGAAATTCGGCCTCCACAGATCTTTATCTCTCTTAGCAAAGACAGTTTTTAAACCAGGGTAATTATTTTTCCCTAAAACACTGTTATAATAGTATAATAAAGCACCAGGCAAATAGAAGATGTGAAATGCATATTAGTTAAATCTCTTTTTTGACTTCACTGACGCTGTTTTTGTTTGGCATTTAGTTTTGAAAGTTTTCATTTTTTGCACTAGTTTTCTTAGCAGATTTCTATCGATATTTTATTTAACATGGAATTTATATTGGTTGCTTTTTTAATCATCAATATTAATCATTATGTGGTGCTAGAAATTCTTACTTTTTTCACAAAAATTTTAATTAATAAAAACATAGCTTAATATAGAAGAAATTATATATATATAAATGCATTTATGGACACAGCCAATTCACAAATCCATGAAAGGTTTTGAAAATGAGGGAGAATATATGAGAATACAGTGCAATTTCTCAGGTATGCATAGTTATATTTTGCATAAGGCTGGGATCAAGGAAAAGTTAAAAAGGTTCTAGTCTTACTTTGCCATA
The DNA here is from genome assembly GCA_019843965.1 of Rhynchomys soricoides. NCBI lineage: Eukaryota > Metazoa > Chordata > Mammalia > Rodentia > Muridae > Rhynchomys > Rhynchomys soricoides. The sequence goes on from JADRCH010000012.1 coordinate 11,325,351, forward strand.
ATACACACGAGGGAAACATATTCCACAAAGTTCCAATATTGATGAACCAGTCTACAGTTATTCTTCCCATTTTTAGGGCAAGAATCTAAGTGAGAAAACCACAATAGAAAGCTTTTGCTTTCCCAGGATGAACTTTTTGTACCTTAAAAGCCAGGGCAAAGAATTATAAGGAGATTTCCTGAAGATGCTGTTTATATGGGTTACTTCAGTAGCAGTGTTAATTTATAACATTTACAGGAGTACTTCGTTGGCTAACTCTCTCATAGTAAGACATATTCCTTCTTATGCTATCAGATATATTCCTATTCTCTAAGGTCAAGGCTGTTACAAGTATGGTACGTGCCATAAAGACACATTCTTAAAAAGAGACATTGGTGCTTTGATTGAAATACATATATGAAACAATAATACTTTATTTAAAAATGAAAACCCTCCACTTCATCTGTATTACTCTAGGGGATCCTGCCTTTCCTAAACTAGTTCTTTAATATTTACATCCAACACCTCTGCCTCGTAATATGACAGGTGCACACGTTATGACCCCCACAGGGTATCCCAGCAGGGATTGCTTGGAAGACAATTTCTTTCCACGAAAAACAGTTAAGAGAGCATTTTTTTTTTCAGAATTGTTTAGATGCATGGGATTACATCAGTTAAGCTCAAACTTTCTGTATCAGCTTTCGCAGAGAGTCCACATGTTTCTTAGTGTTTATAATGGGGGGTTCCTTTTCCCAAGGGGAAAAAAATGGTGTTGCTGGACTGACAACACATTTACAAGCATTTGTATTATTTTACTAACCTATACAAAGATAGCAAGAAAATGCATAAAATGGATTTTCTGCCTTCAAGAACATAAATAAAATGAGGAAAAAAACCCACAAGAACATACAGTGCTCATACAAGATGTGATGGAAAGACTGTGTTACATTATAACAGGATAGTGGTCCTTGTGCATGACACAATGAAACTCAAGGAGTGAGGGCTGGCAGTGTGTGGAGGCTAAGATTAGCATTTGGGCAGCTGCCAAGCACAGTATTCCATACATACAGCAGTGGCCTGCCAGATTCTGCCGAGCTCCCTCCAGTGAAGCTTTTTCTTTGCTAGCCCTTCTCTCTGTACAGGGCTTTAAACCTATGTGGCAATGACTCCATCTGTCAGACATAGATATATTCCTGCTGATGGTGTTTTTTCCTCTGTCCAATTTATCACTTTCAGCACTTCACTTGCTTGAAATGGTAATGTGTGCTACTATGCTGTCCACACCCTTTGCCCTCATGTTTGCTAAGTCCTTTTTTCCAGCCTTTTCTCCCTGTGTCCTCCTAAAATAAAATGAATTACCTGTATGAAACTTCAGAGTTCCTATGTGATTTACAACTACCCTGCAACCCTGGTCACAGGCAGAATAGGAAACTTTGCCTTACACCCTGTTGGTACTAAGTATGCAAAACAATTCCATCTTTGAAAGTTTCATCTTTCTAGGTTAGTCTTCCAAATATTTATTTTTTTTTATAATGGAAGTTACTTCATTGTTTCGTCATAGATTTTTGTTTAAATAGTTCATCAAATATGTTTGCAGCCTAAAACAGTGTTTATTTGAAAACCAGTTAGGTTTTCTGGCTAATTTTTTTTTAATGCTTGGCAGCTGGTATCTATCATGGAAGTGCTGACACCATATTACTTAAAATAACGGTGCCTGTGAAGCTGGGGAAGCTATTTAAGACAGACCACAAGAAGCCTGCTGAACTAATAGCCCATGTTGTGTTATGTCACCCAGTTCTTCAGCATGGAACTGCATGTGAGTCCAGATTGCTTATCCTTCACAAAGACACAAAATCTATATCCCATTCTGGATGTTAGAGGGACAGTATTCAGGGTGAGTGTACATGGAGCTAGTGTGCTAGCCGCAGGTCACTTAGGGCAGTGTTGTATTTTCTACTAAACTCTCAGTTTCACTTAGAGGTAATCTGAGTACCGTGTTGGGGAAAGACTCTGGAATCTGTTGCTCTAGGTTAAGTTTGCAATTCAGGAAGAAATAGGTTTAACATGAGAGTGACCAGCATCAAGCTTGATGAGGACCTTCCAAAGAAACTATTGGAGTGGTTATCATCTAGTTTATTGCTTTCAATCATCATTTTTAAAAGACATTTTGATTTTTGTGGTCAAATGACACTTAGAATAAGAATTGAGGAACTTTTTCTTTCTTTATGGCTAAATAGGGAAGCAAACAGATTCATTAGGCTGGAGTTAGACCATCTAGAATAGTGCAAGGAATCCAAGAAGAGAAGTCTCTGCTAGCCCTTTTATTTATGGAACCCCCAGTGTGGGAGGATTTGAAAATAATATCACCACCCTAGGAGAGAATTGGGTCATGAGGGTAGAGTCTTGATTGATAGGATTCACACTCATTAAATGACCTGTACATATAAGCCTATCTGTTCTCTACCACTTGAAGACTAGGAGAACTACACTCTGACCAGTCTTCAACCTGACTGAGCATTGTAGTGTTTGGATTGCTTTAAGCCCCCAGATCCAATGAACGAGAATTTTTCTTTAATCTGACAAGTTTCTGCCATGCCATTTCTGCTCTCAAGACCAACACATGCATGTACATAACAGTTCTCAGGCAGGAGTCATGTCTACCTCATGGGAGGATCAGCTGGTTCACCCCACTCAGAGCTCCATTTGACTGGATGAGGGCTTGATTTATTCAACTAACAATCTCATCCAGTATGATCCTCACAGGTAGGCTTATCAATGGGCCACTTATTCAGGCTTCTAGTAGCCAAATGTGTTTGGCACACAGAGTCCATAATAAGTGACACAGACATAGTGTTTGCAATGAGAAACTTTTTACAGTGGTGAGCATCATGACTGCAATGGAGAAACCTCTGCATGCTCCAACCCCATGCATGCACCAGAAGGATGGATTCATTCTATGCATCTGAGGTTAGAATATAATGCTGAAATGAAATAATGAGTTAATAATATGTAGACTGTAAATCCTTTCTTTTAAATGTATGTTAATTATGTAAGCAGTCAAGTTAGCTTTTCTTTGACTAGTAAATGCAGGGAAAGCAGAATGCAAGAGAAATGAAAGACTTGAGCTGTTAAAGAGAAATATGTAACTTAAAAGCATTTGTTTGGATTTTAGAAATTTTGTACACTCTAGTACTGGATGATTTAGAACTCATCATGTATCTCAGACTGGCTTCACAATGTGGCTGATCCTCCTACCTCAACCTTACATGTACTGTAATTATATGTGTGAGACACCAACTCATGCTTAAATGTTTCAGTATATGATATTGAAGTAGAATAAGGTAGAGAGATCAATTATTAGATAATGATTTATCGATTTATTCAGTGATTTACTTAAAGCATGTCTTGGACTATTTGCCAAATCTAACTTCACATGCTTCATGAAACACAATAGCTTAGAGAAATAGCTGAAACAATAGATCATTGGCCTTAACAGCCTACTGACTCCCACTTGCATGGCTGTATGCTCTTGCTTGCTAGTACTCTCCATCTTGTGGTTTTAGAGTATAAAGTGAAAATGCAAACTACACCTGAGGTCAAAGCCTCTCAAGAGCTGTCTTGGTTTTGGTTGATAGATGACATATCCTTGTTTAACTCTCATTGGTGGAAGAGTGCTTATTCCAGTAAGATCCCCGCAATAGTAACTATTCCTTTATATATCTATTCCGATATGTATATCCCTTTGATGAGCATATGTAATGCTCATAACAATCAAATCATCTGCCTATCTTTATACCTTTATTTTTATTCCATATAATAAATCATATATATCATACATTTTATATGTTACACATTGCGCATCTATATCTCATATATTTTTATATCTATTATATATATATATATAAATAACATATATTATATATATATACACACATACACATATATGCCAATCTTGCTATCAAGAAGACAGGAAGTTGAGTGGCTGATGTAATTGTAGGAACTGGGAAGAGTCAGAAAGTAGGAATGAGGTATAATAAGACATATATGTGTGTGGAGGAAGAATACATAAATATCAATTTTGAAGTATTTAAAATACTTGTTAGTATGATTTAGCACCATATTTCAATTAATATAAATGGTAATTTAATTTCTACATCATTTACATATGCTCATTTACTGAGGTTCTTGCTTTGTGGCTCTTGAGCATTTGGCTGGTGATGCTGTTTCAGGTCTTCAACAGACATGCATAGAGAAATTAAACAAGTGACAGACACGGTTGTTGCCTGAACTTGCTTATTTTATGATCTGGAATAAAAATGCTTGTTATCAAACATTAAATCTAGATCATTTTGAACCCCTTAGAAAACATACTTAATAAGAATTTATTCAGCCTTGTAAATAAATTTGAAAAGTTAATTGACCTGCACAAATTAGCTAGCAACCTTCCTTCTCCCATGGTGCTTAACTTCTATTAAAATAAAGAAAATAACATTTTTCACTCTCCTCACAGACATTAGTGGTTGTGAGGGTTGAGTCTATTCCTGTTATTTTGTATGGTTCAGCTATAATGTATTAAAATGCTGCATGGAAAACTATTCCAGACACATGACTTAGAGTCAAATCTAAGCTCCTACCTCTTATTGTCCATGGTTTCTTATCTTTTTTTTCCATTTTTTCCTTTATTTTTTTGATAATTTATTTATATTTCAAATATCCCCCCTTTCCAGATCTCCCCTTTGGAACCTCCCTATTTCCTTCCCCTAACCCCTGCCTAGATGGGGGTATTCTTTATGGGTATGGCATAGTCATTCCAACACTACTGAACTATGTTTCCAGTCATGGATGATAGTTTCCAGTAATAAGTAGTGAAATGTTAGTGATTGTGAGTCAGGTTAGGGAATGTCTAAATAAAACTGTTTTGATAATGAAAATCTCTCACCTTACACTTTTTAAATTTTAGAGCCATTTTGTCTCGGTAAACAATGAAAGAATGGTGATAAAGAAGATGTAATTTTCAGGAAAAAAATGTGAAGGGTTGATTGGAATATTCCATTATTAACATTTTAGAAATTTACATACATGGAACGAGATAACACATTTTATCAGAAGGCAGTTAAATATGCAAAATTGCAATACTGTCAATTATTTTACATAATTATCTTCATTTAAAAATAATTCTTTAATAGGCATATAAAGTTTAGCTTAGAATTGTCAATTCTTGATCCATACAAATCATTTTTTTTCCTTTGAGAGAGAGAGATGCCTTCTCTCTCAGAAATACAGCTGTGACTTGTGGAGTTTGAGAGTAAAATATACAAAAAGAAATCCAAGGCACCCTGTCTTTTCACTGGTGCTGGGTAGGGTCAGATGTGGTCTTGAAAAAGCTTAGATGGTGCTATCAGCAGGGTTACAGACTGCCTAGATAGTTGCATAGTTTCTTTAATTAGACATTTATCAGAAATAATAGTATAGCACATTTAAAATTATCTGTTCCAATTCAATAAAATATAAAGAGTAAATCAGACTGGGTGTAAAGACCAGTAATCAGGCACTTCTGACTGTTTATCCTACCTGTAAAACAAAGGTTCAACTAGAAAAAATAATCCATTATGAATAAACAAATAATTTCAAAGAAAAATGCTAATATTTGGATCACTAAAAATATTCAGGAGTTTTAGCATAATACAAGATAGTTGATTTGTATTTCATGTGTTACTTTTCTTACATTAGAATTATGCCTTTGAAAATATTTAACATTATACTTAACAGGAGCTTCAGGTAGATATAATACCTTTGGTGGCTAAACATACCAAGGATGTGGTCAGAATAAGGGTATTACCTCCCTTTTCAGGAAATTATATTTGCAAAGAGAAAGATGGCTACTGAAGACACTGTGGTGCAACATTACTGTCTATCTAGTTCAAAAGAGTTTCATTAGGCAGGACATTTATACATAAACTTAAGCTAAACCTTTGCTGTTAGTTAGAAACACACATGTTGGCTCTCTATTTGAATAGATTTTATATTTGTTGCAAAGATTTGTCTGTTAACTCCTGAGAAAATTAGATTAATAGTATAACAGTATGTTATAGATATGAGATATCTGTCACTACAATTGAAAACCTGAAATAATTCATTGTTACCTAAGATAAGCGTTGAAATTACAGGTCTGCTAACACACCCAGCGTTAGTCTTTTAACTGATTATATGTAAAAGTATTTTTAAACTTACATCATGTCAAAAAAAAAACCAAAAATATGTTAAGTTGCATTACCAATGTCCTGCTTTTAGTGGTGATTGTAATGAATACAACTGTATGTCTTGAAATTAGTGAATTGTGTCAAAAGACTTCTGTGTCTACTAAATCATCATGTGATTTATGTCCTTAAATACATTTATGTGTGGATTTACATTTATTTATTTGTACATGTTAAATTAGCCTTAAAAGTCCTCTGAGTTACAATATGGTCATGTTGTATATCATTGATTTGTGATGCTTTATGTTATTTGTATTTGTATGTGTTTTTAATCAGATTTTGCTTTTAGGGCTATGAAAGCTTCATTGATTGAGGCTGGTGATTTTCCTTTCTATTTTGTAGATTGAATTGCAGAATACTGGTATTAGGTTGTTTTGTTTTGTTTTTGTTTTTTTAAAAAAACAATTGTCTCGTCTTTGGCCTTCTCTATGTGTGTGTGTGTCTGGGGACATGGACTTGGTAGGTCATGTGTATCTTTGAATACATCCATTTCTTCCAGATATTCTAGTATCTTTGAATATAAGTTTTCAAAGTACTTTAAATGACTTCTTAGATGTCTATTTGCTAGATCTTCTAAAAAAGTATTTACATTTATTTTCTGTCTCTGTGTGTGTATATGTGTTTATGTGTGTGGGTGTGAACGTGACTTACTTCATGTATGGAATTCAGAATACAACTGGAAGGAGTCAATTCTCTCCTCCCTCCATGTAGATTCTATAGATTAATTCCTGTCACCAGACTTAGGAATAGGTTCCCTTACCTGATAACCCATCTCATCTCACTTGCCTAGGGAGACCTTTTTGACTAATTTTTCAACCTAGAAGTATGCAGTGATTTTATTTATTAATAAGTTTAGCTATCTGGTATCAGAATAGATAATAGCCAGCTCATTTTCAGCTTCTACATACTTAATATATTATTTTCTATAATTTAACTTCAGCCTCTGGAGGTCTTTACTAGTGAAGGTTTCTCTCTCTCTTCTTTTAGACAATAGATGGTTGGTTGCTTATTGGCCCACTGAGGAGGTTTACACTCAGGTTATTCTTAAGAAATGTTTAATAATCCATAAAATATTGATAGTTGTTTTCTAATTGGTTGGTATATTACTTTATTTTCTCCACTACTGATATTGGGATTAGATGGGCCACTGTGTTGGATGCAATAAGTTTCTTCCCAGCACTTCTTTGTTCATCTGTTACTGTCATGAAATGTTCTCTTTCCTGTGCTCCTAATGACTGGCACTGTCACATTTTATTCTGCATTGCTAGCTTAGTAGTCATGAACTGTCTCAGCTTTTGTTTGTCTTGAAATATTTTTTCTGTCAAGTTTAAGAGACAGCTCATCTGGATATAGCAATCTGAGTTGGCATTTATTTACTTACAGGATTTGAAATATATCATTCAAAAGTTCTTGGTTTTGAAGGTTACTTGATAAGAGGTCTATATTATTCTGACATGCTTACCTTTACAGGCAATTCAGAGTTTTATCTTTACAGCTTTTAATACTGTTTATTTGCTTTGTATTTTTGACATTTGAGTGTATATGTCATGGAAAGGTGGCCATCTACAGATATGATTCAAAATGTGACTTGTGTCTAGATGTGCATTCCTTCTGGGTTTGGAAAATATAATGGAATTATTTCATTGACTGGATTCTGTATGCCTTTAATTTTACCTAGGTTTCTTATATTATCCCATGAATTCTTATTATCTTGATTATACATATCCCATTTGGCTTGCTTTCATTTTCCAGTCAGGTTCTTGTAGAATATGCTACCTTGAGTCTCTTTGCATAATGTAAGAGAGCCTTGACTTCTGATCATCCTCCCTCCACCACTCTAGTGTGGGATTACAGGCATTTACCACCACACAAAGTTTATGTGGTATGTGGATCACAGTCAGGCTTCTGCCACACTGGGAAAGCTCTCCACTTGGATACAGTACCAGCTACTCATCATTTCTTTAAGTTAATATAATTGGAATATTTTATGTTCTTAACTTTTGCCTACATTGTTTATTTTTAGTTTTCTGTTTGGTCAAGGGTAATTAGTGACACTTTCCTGTATGATTATATTTGATTCCTTGAATTATTTTTTATTTCCAATACTTCTTTTTTCTCTTTAAATTCTACTTTGCATGCTAATTTTTCTTTTATGCCATCTATAATGTTGACTTTTTCATGTATATTCCTCATTTATTCACCTATTTTCCTGAGATATTTTTGTGCTGACATTCCCTCTCCACATCCTGATTTGAGTTCATTTCCTTGTTTGCATCCTCTTTGAGGTCTTTGATCATTTTCCCTGGTCCACTGTTGAAAATTCACCAATCATTTTACCTTTGAACTTTGAGTTGACCAGTCACTAACTTTTGCAGGAGTCATGTTACCCTATTTTGTTGTTGTTTCTTTGTTACCAATATAATATCTTTATTATTTATTTGGGAATTTCATGCAATGCACCCAAATCATTCTTGCTTCCCATTCTTCTCAGGTCCACCCTCTTCCTCCTACTCTTGTACCACGTCCCAAAGAAACACCAAATCCAATTTGTTTTTGGTTGTTGTTGTTGTTGTTGTTGTTCTTGTTTTTTTATTTTTTTACTAATAATTCCATTTGTTTACATCTCAAATGATATCCCACTTCCCTGTTATCCTTCCAATACCCCACATTCTACATCTGCCCTCCCACTCCCCTTTGCCTGTATGAGGGTGCTCCTCCACCCACCCACACTCTCCCACCCCACCTCTCCAGCATCCCCCTATGCTGGGGTATCAAACCTTCCCAGGACCAAGGGCCTCCCCTCCCATTGCTGTCAGGTAAGAGCATCCTCTGCTACATATGTATCTAGAAACTTGGATCCTTCCAGGTACACTCCTTGGTTGGTGGTCTAAACTCTGGGAGAACTGGGTGGTCAGACCAGCCTGTGTTGTTCTTCCATTGGTGTTACAATCCTCCTCTGTTCCTCCAGTATTTCTGCCAGCTCACCTATGGAGTTCCAGAGCTCAGTCTGATGAATAACTCTAAGCATCCAAGTCTTCATTGGTCAGTGGCTGGCTGGACCTCCCAAGGAACTGCCACATTAGGTTCCTGTCAGCAAGCACCTCTTGACCAGAACAATGGTGTTGGGTTTGGTGTTTGTAGACATGATGGATCCCCAGGTGAGGCAGTCTCTGATTGGCCCCTTTTTAGTCTCTATTCCATTTATTGTCCCTGTTCTTCTTTTGGACAGGAACATTTCTGGGTTAAAAAATTTGAGATGGGTAGGTGGTTGGCCCCATTTGTATTACCCATGTAGTCATTGAAATGAAGTCAAACTTCCCAGTGGTCCACCTCTAAAACACAGGTCAGTCCTTTCTTCATCTACTCCCACCAGAAACAATAAATAGTGTAGAACAAGAGTTCAGAATATTTATCACATTTCTTGAGTATCCTCTTTAATAGTTTTCTCTTTGTACTCTTTCTGTTTCTGGGTGTGGTGGTTTGTCACAAGAACTTTCAATGTCTCCTGTTCTTGGATATGAGCCTATATAGTTATTCATACCACTACAAAAGCATTTCTTATTTGTGGGAGCTGTTGGGAACATGAATCATGGACTTTCACATGGTATTTACTAACAGCCTGGATCATTGTCATCAATATAGCTTCTGCTGCAGAAGTATGAAATGTTCCTTTGTCTATTGTATCCATGATTCCATACCTTGATTACTACTCCCATAGTTCCCCTTACCACTGCCACAGGTTCCACTGCATTTCACCATCGTTCCCATCTCTCTATTGCACATTCATTTATTAAAGTGGTGTTGGAATCTGCAGTGTGTCATAGAATATATTATTTTTACCAAACTGTTTTACATGCAAATTCTTCTTGCAATCAGTCATCTGATTCATCATAAATACTGGAATATCACTAAAGCATCTCAGACAACCTGTTTTGCCCAGAATCAGGGTGATCATGCAGTTGGGTAGCTTTTTGAGGGGAGAACTGCCATAAGCTCCAAGGCCTCAGCATATGACCCAGCACTTGACACTATCTGCTCCACTGGGACCCCAAGCATGGCAATCATCACAGTGGCCCCAAGCTCTGCTCCTACAAGTAGCTCATGAGCTGCAACAGAGTGGATTTAACCATCCCAGTGGCCCTACTCAACAAAAACATGTTCCTTTATCTGCTGCCCCAGCTGACCCTCTGTATACTAAAAAGCACTGCTGTGTCACTGCTTCTGCTGTTCTCTACCATATGAACTGCCTGTCCACCCTCCTTATTAAATTCCACAAAATCACTTTGAAAAGAATCTTCTCATAAGAGCCAATGGTTCAGTTGTTTCAGACATACTTTATACTCTTCAGGTTCATTTTCATCCTCTACTGCCTTGTCTCTTTGTGAACTCTCTCCATGGGTCTCTGGAGATTAAGAATCCCTATGGGAGCTGGCAGTAGCTGCTCTCTTGAATTTCTCTTCACCTTGTATTTTTTATGTGTCTTTTTCTTTTCTGTGTTAAGATTGTACAGATGTTGGTTTGAGCATCTGCTCTGATTTCATTTGTAGATTATCTTATGGAACAATTTATTCATGAGGGTTTTGTCTTTTTTACCACTCAGAAAATATAAAACAAACTACCATAATATCAACAATGGCAACACATAAAATATAGATATGTTTAAAATTAAATCAATTAATCTTCACTAATTTATCTTTAATGGTTATAAAATCAAATATATATATATATATATGTTATTCAGCTGTATAGATGTATATTATATATGTATATATAAAGTAAAGGCAAAAATACTGAAAGGATTAAGGAAGCAGAGAAAGGGAAAATAGGAGACAGAAAATGTTACATGAATTATAGGAAATTAAAGAGGTGTCAAAAATTATGTTATGGAAGGGAATGGGAAAGAGCAAGATATTTGGAAAATAATCCAAGATAGAGAAAACAAATATCAAAAATATGTTATAGTAATGATAAAGTTTGGAAAATAATTAATGAATGCCAAAATATAAACAAAAATCATGGATATTGAAAATAATGAGATTAAATAAACTAAGAGCAAGAAAATTAAATTAAAATTATATGATATTGAAAAAGTAAAAAGTTCAGTAAAAGTATGAAATTTAATATATTTTAACAACATGAAAAAGTAAAAATCCTCCTAAAATTACACTGAAAATGAAGACTATAGTGGGTGGGGCAGGAGTTCAGTGTTCCTTGTGAGCTCTTGTCTTTTTGTGTCTCTGGATGTAAATATGTCTGATGTATTCATAACATATATTCTGTTTGATTGGTTTTCTTTCATTGAGTAACAGTAATCTCTTATTGACATGCTTAGTTTGGACTTCTGCAAGCAAGATAGATTGTTTCTTCCTCTGAGAGTCCAGAGACTATGCCTCTGGAGGTGTCTGATGATCTAGCTAGAGGATGTCTCCCAAATATACTGGGAGTCTGGGAACTAACTACAGCACTGAGATTTCTATAGATGGAGGAGTTGTCTTGTGTCTTTTCATGATTTCCCAAGTGTTAATCATCTGTAGGGATTCACTTTAGAGTTCATGACCTTTACAACACTCGATAACATATAGGTGGTTCAGAGGTTGGCCTGCTGGCTGACCTCTGTTTCACTGGTATCACATTCAAATGTTATATTGCATTGATGTAATCTGACTGTCTGATTTTCTGCTGTAACTGCACTTCCTGAAGATTGTTCTTTTAGTTTGTTAGTATCTATCCATCTGTTTTCCACCACTGCTTCCCAGGATTGTTTCTCACCACTGAATTGTGACAGGATAAATTTAGTCTGTCCAGTGCTCTTAGATGATGAGGTACCTTAGCAGTAACCAAAAGGATCCATTTCATGGTAGCAGCTAGCTACAACCCTCTACCCTGATCTATTCCTTGAAAAAATAACAGTCCAACCCACATTGCAGATGCAGTGCCACCAGAGACAGATAGCCTACACTTTCTCTGTAGCTGCTATTAAATTGTAAAAAGAAATAAGAACCTAGCTACCTGAATACATTCAGAGTCACTGAGTGGGGAAGAAGAGGAAATGAAATGCCAAAATAAAAGGAAGAATTAGAAGAGAAGTGAAAAAGACTATAAGGGGCTAGAGAGGGAAAGCTAGTGTGCCAGAGTACTGTCAAAGAGTCATGGTTGAGGATCTCATCCTCTGATGTAAGAGATAGTACAGCCTTAAGAATTGGGTAAAGAGTGTGGTCAGTACCTCATTGGCAGTCAGAATTTTGGTGGCAATATGATATCTCTAGCTGAATCTTCAACAGTCAAACAATAGTTTGCTGATGTTCTGAATTTGAAGTCAGAGTCTGATGCTTGGGAGCATAGTACAGTATAGAAGCTTGGGTATTCCAGAGCCTTGGACCAGAGCATCATCAGGTCCATGGGGCCTGTACAGTACTTGAGCTCATGGGATCAGGTCTGTGGTCAGCATGAGTGCAACATCCTTGCAAGCTGAGGCAAATGCCATTTCAGCTTGCCAGCAGGCACCATGATAATGTCCACCTTGTTGCAGTAAATCTCCAACCCCAATAAGCCCATGCAAGGAAAACACAACTCAATTAATATGAATACAAGCTGCGCACCTAGATTGGGCAGATCTGCTACCACATTACTATATTCCCAGTTATGAAATCCCTTATAACTTTCCAGGCTACGTGCTTCTGCTCCATTTTCCTTCCACTTCCTCCTCTTCAGTCTTCCTTCCTCTCCTTGTTCTCCCTAAAACTTTTCAGCTCCCCCTTCCCTTCCACTGCCCAATCACCTGCTCTAGCCTTTATTTTACAAATTAAGAAGTGGAGAAGGTTCATATGAAATCACCTGAGTAAGTGATTCACTCCTCTTCCCAGGTAGCCCCTCTTGGGTAAGCAGAATTAGCATCAAAATACAAACAGTACCAGGGCAATCCACAAAACCAAATCTGCTATATCACATGCTATTTCTGAAGCACTTTTCTTAACTTTTTTGTCTCAGCTCATATGACCAAAAGTAGTTAAGAAAAGACTACTCCAAAAAACCAACTGGGCCTAAGTAACTCAGGAGAGACACAGCTCAGGAGAGTATGTCTCAGATCTACATCTTACCCCAAAAAATGGTAATTGGTGGTGTTTGGACTAACCCACAAAATTTAGTCATTTATTTTGGACCAATCAAAAGTACTTGCCTGGACCAATTACACAATTATCACTTAACACCAATCACAGTCACTAAGGCTTGTATTTTGAACCAATCACTGACTCTCATTTTAGTAGCAGTCATAGTAATCTTTGCACTAGGGAAACTCTTCACCTCTGGACAAGGTAGAAATGATTCTTTGATGTTTGTGATTGAAAATCAGCTATAGACAGTCTCTGACAGTCTTAACTGAAGTTGTGCTTTGGAAAGGCATGACAATCTGGTTCTATCTTTTGCATAGTTGTCTGGAGACATCCTTGGTACTTTTGACATTACAGGTGTTGGCATAAACCTAATACAGCTGGAAGGTTGACTTATAGACATTTTTGCTTAAAGCATTTCAGGCTGTAAGATAAAAACTGTTCAATAGCTGCTAATTAAGGAGTTAAATGGTTTAATCTACAACATGTTAGCTTATTTACATGAAAAATGCATGTCAGGGGCTGATAATTTATTGTTAAAAATTTTACTATTAATCCTAGTTCTGATTTCCAATTTCAACAGTGCTTTAACATTGTTTGTGTGTGTGTCCTCAGTGCCTAGTGATAGGAATCACCTTCATTTGCCTTAATGTTATACTGCCATTAATTTCAGAATTATACACACACCAAAAAAAAAAAAAAAAATGGAAAGAGATTTCTGTTTCTTCCTTAAATGGTCCTGTTAGTACATAGTGTAGCCTAACCATGAGCATTTTAAACATATAATCACATCAATATTGACTGATTCCCTAGTCCTTGGTTCACATTTTGAGTGACACTGACTTATTAATAATCTGGGAAGCATGAGTGTATGTTAATATTATTTAAATTTTGTTTTTCAGAAAAATAAGTTCAACTGTATGCGAAGAACTCAGTGCCCAGGAGTCAATGTCAGCTCTGTGCAGATACAAGGTGATGCTGATTATTTCATCAACCATCTTGGAGCTCCAACTGTGCAGTTTGCTTATGAGGACATCAAAACATTAGAGGTAATTGTTTCTAAACGTGTAAAGGGCTCACCACAATGTAGCAGATGTTCAGATTTCATTTTAACATAACTTTGTAGTCATCTTTCATACCAAATAGGACACTGTTGGGAGGCGCTTCATTGTGAAGTCATCTTGTTGTTTAGAGGCTTTGTAAGCCTATTTGAAAAGCAAGCCTTTTAAAGTATATTCAGTTCAATTTAGAAAGATTTGCGCTGTTACATTTTCTCAGAGAGCTTCACAAGAAGAAATATCAGTTGTTGGATTAACGTCAAAACACAATTTTAGTCTTCACTGTTCAAAAAAACATGGCACATGCAGAAGATTCTGCTTACCTTGCCCAAAGGAAAATGCAGTTCATGTGCTCTGTGTTATGTGAGTCTTGTGGATTAAGCCCTTAAAAGTTTATTAATAATTTGCCTGCCTGAAAACCTTTACGACAAAGAATGTCAGGAAAGCATGAATCACCTTATTTAACCTTGGTCCTCTATGTTATGGACCTGAGTCCTTTAATATTTGTCAGAATTATGTCACAGTAAACTGCTTCCAGGTAAATCTAAACCTTTTTGAACATAGTTCATTTGTCTGTGATAGGTTCCAGAGTACTCTGATTCAGAAGATTATTACATTGACACAATAATGACTAAAAGTAGGAAGGAGTGAACTTTGGTCTTTTAGCATGGATATGTCCAGGAATGAGTATTTACATTATGTTTGTAGAGTCTCACCTCCAGCTATCAAAATCCTAAATTCTATTAGATTGTGGCAGGGTTTAGTTGATACGTATTCACAGCCAGAGCTTTCTGTTCCACACTCTTGTTTGTTCATAGTTAGTGATCATTTTTCACTAAAACTTATGAAGCACCCAAACTCCAGGTGAATCATATTGTGGGGAGATTAATTCTTTGGTAATATAGGAATAGTACTTTAGATTTACTTGTTGTAAGTTTACATTTTCACTCACTATCTTTATAAACACAGTTAAAAACTATTTTATTGTTGTTGTTATTTATAATGATATGGGGTTGGGGTGTACATGTCATAGCAAACATGTATAATTCAGAGGAGAGATTTCAAGAATAGATTTCCTTCTTTCACAGTATAACCTTGGGCTTGAGAACAGGTCATCAGGCTTTGTGGGAAGTGTTTCATCTGTTAACCATCATTCTGGCCTTTATTTATTATATTCAACATAATGTATGCACATGTAGACGTGTTGATGCTATATTGCATAAACTCAATGTATGCATGTTTATAAATCAATAATTAAGAAATAACGTAACTTTTTTCTGCTCAATACCCTTGAATTTCTCTCATTATCCCTCAATGCTAACACTCTTAGCTCATGTCATACTATCAAGCTAAATGTTCTTTTTATGTACATGTTATTTATTTTGGTTAAGTTTTGATCCATGAATTAGAGCATTCTAGCAAAACTGTGGGATTTGAAGAAGTTCCTAAGATCCTTACAAACAAATTATCTAACTTCTTGTAGTTATTTTTAAATAGATTATTTTTATTTGCTATAGAGTAAACATTATAGCATGTTGTGTAGATTAATTGAGAATGTACATGAGCATGGCTTAGCTAATATTGGACTCATTCTAAGATCCCACCATCCACCAAACATTGCAGTTATCACAGTTTTTTAAGGGGTAACTGACAGGGCCAATAGCAAAGCTTCACATCAGAAACAGCGGGGCAGAGGCAGGGCCAAACAGGTCTTGCTGAGTCACCCCAATATGTAAGTGACTGAGAGAGGTCTCAAAACTCAAGCCAGGCTTAGGCTCTCCCACAAGTCAGCAGAAACTCAAGCCAGGGTTGGGTTTGTCCTCAAGGCCCAAATCAGGGCCAAAATGGGGCCCAATATCTCCCCCTTTTGCTTTTGTAATAAGCAGTTTACATGGCTCCTGTCATAGGTTGTTCCTTACATGGGGATCTCACCTGTCTTTGGATATTATGTGTCACTTTGGCTCAAGGGGGGAAGGTGCTCCATGACCTGTCTTAAGTTGTCTCAGCACATCTGAGATCTTACCCATCGTTCATCAGGTGGAGAGCTGGGAGGGGTGCTCATAGGCAGAGGGATAATTAGAGACTGGCTCAGAAGAGAAAGTCTTTGATAATGGACCTCACCTTGGTAGGCCAGACTGCCTCTAGCCTCTGATAGATAAATTGAGTGAGCTATTGAGCACACATGGCCCATAGACAAGATAAGGAGAAGGCGAAGAAAGGGGCCAAGGAAGGAAAAGAAATAGGGAAATAGACCATGAAATCCACTCCATAACATGTTGTCCTGGACCTCTCTTTGCTTCCTTTACAGTCACAGGGATGGTTCCCAACAGTTTTTTGAGGATCTCTCATACACCTCAGGGACCACCGAATACTCCCTTAGTCAAGATGGGGAGCAGCATCCATGTCAGCAATAGGGTCATTTTCTTGATCATCTTGGTCTCCTGAGGGAGAAACATAGAGGGGTTTCTCAGGGCAGGTGGACTCCCTGGAAATGTCATTGTCAACCTCGCCTTGTTGAGGCACATACTTTATGTCTCTGGTGGGTATCCAGATTGGTCTTTTTTTTTTTTGCTTTATGGAAATATGCAGCTCAATTTCCTTCTGGCTGTCAGGAACAGGTCTGGTCCTCTCCAGGCTCCTGTCAGTGGGTTCCCATACCTAACGTCTATAGACCGGTAGGAGATGGAGGAGGTCAAATGTCTTTGAAATGGGGACAACTGATGATATTTATTTCTGAAAAATTTAAAATATTTAAAGTGAATAAAGCAGTTTTTAGTTGATCATGTGGGGTCAAAACTACCCCTTTTGTTTTTATAACAGAGCCGTTAAAACTTGATTTTTGTCTTTTGACAATTGCCTGTTCTCTTGGGTTATAAGGGATGTCCATAGTGTGGGAAATCTTCCATATATGGAGAAATTCTAAAAAATGTTTGCTTGTAAAACACAGGCCATTATCTGCTTGAATTTGATCTGGAAGTCTGAGAATGGCACAACATTGAAGCATATGGCTAACAGCATGTTTAGATTTTTCTCCTGCATGGACCAATGCCCAGCACACATGGGAAAAGGTTGCAACAGTCACAAATATATATTTTAGCTTCCCAAATAGGGAATAGTGAGTAACATTGAGCTGCCAACGATTATTAGGGCATAACCACCAGGGATTACTTTCTGTTGTTTGGAGGGGAGGCCCCTGTAAAAATGGCTGCCAGCATTTACAAGTACACACGATCTTTTTAAGATCTTTAATCAGAACATGTGGGAATTTGTGTCTAAGGCTTCTCCAATTGAGGTGGGTCAATGAACAGAACTGTGTGGCCTCAGAGACAGTATGACACTGTAATGTAGAGATTAGTTGGATAGCCAAGCTATTCCCCTGGGTTAAAAATCCAGGGAGGTTTTGGTAGCCTCAAAGTTGTTAGATATAGATGGGACTTTGTCTCTGTGTAAGTAAAGTGTAGGCCTGAGTCATCAAAGGGATGATAGGATTAGAATTTAGCTTAATATGAAACTCAATCAAGTTGGGCAGCAAATTTACCACATAAAGGTTTTCAGGAAACAAACTGAAAGGCTCAAGCATAAAATCCAGCACCATCACTACCAAAAACAGTTCTTTAAACTTTGGAGATGCCTCAACAACATAAATATCTGATTTTATGGAGGTCATCCTGTCTAAAGGGGGTATACACAACAATGGAGGATGCAGGTACCCACCATCAGTAAAGACAGTGGGATAAATTGGATTAGGGCTAGAAAGAAAAAGTGTCTGGGGTGTCACTCAAGTCTGGAGAAGAATTCATCCATTTATGTGGTCCAAAGTGGCAATCAATTTCACTGTGAAAGCTCTCTAAGTCCAGAGCAACCCAACTATATATCTGTAACCAAAGGAAATCTGTATTTTTAAATGTGGTATTCAGGATCATATTGTTTAAGGTTGCTGAATCAATGGCTTGTTGAATTGTGTTCAACAGCTTGATATGATCAGATGTCAGCACTATAGGGGTGGAGAGGTCAAAGAATGGTGTTAGATTTTCTGTGGCAATGGAGATCCAAGACCTCATCCAATTTATTTCTCCTAAAAACTGGCACCCTATGAAACTTTTCAGGAGCCACCTGAAAATTATTGTATTCGAGGATGGAAAGACACTCATCAGTAAGCTCCTGAAGGGCTGAAAAGATAAGGGCACCCAAAATAATATCATCCATATAAATGTAAAATAAAATACTTGAATCACCTAAAAAGGATGAAACGATATTAAGCATATAAAATTAACAGATGGGGGGAGGGGTTATTTGCCATGCCTTGGGGTAGGACTGTACACTGGAATCTAGAATCAGGCCTGCCAAAATTAACAGAAGGAATAAAAAAGGCAAACTTCTCACAATCTTCAGGGTATAGGGGAATAGAGAAAAAACAATCTCTAATACAATGATTGTCAAATTATAGGTGCTGAGGATCCCTGGGATCCATGGGAGTCCCCTCTGGGGTGTCCCGAAGAGGACCATCCTTTCTTTAATTTTCCTCAAATCATGTAGTAGCCTCCACGACCCATTGGCCCTTTTAAATCACAAAGACAGGAGCATTCCAGGGACTGGTAGAGGTCCTTAAATTATTTTAATTGTTGCTATACCAGAAGATGTAATTATTGTAATTTGGGGGCAGGGATAGGCCACTGCTTAACTCATCTGGGATCTCCTGGTTTCCAGTGGATCTTAGGTAACAGGGGCCTAGCAGTGGTCTTTAGAATTGGGGATGAGACAAAGGGCATTGTTGACACAACTTCTCAAAATGAGGATCGCCCCTATAATTTGGAAACACTACCTTTCCCTGCTCAAAAGACTGTTTATGATCAGTAGTAATAAAGGCCTCAGCCTCCCCAAGTATATCTTTACCCAGAAGGTTAGCCATCAGTCTGGAAACCACAAGAGGGTGCACTTCACCATAATAGCCATCATGGTCCTCCCAGGAAAGCTAGGAGGCAGCCTCCCATGAGGTTGATTGTGCCCTCCATACCCAGTAAGGGTGGCCAGAATGAGTTGCCAAGAGTGGGAAACTTCCTCTTTTCTACTTACCATTTGATCGGCGCCAGTGTCAATGAGGAACCAGAAAGTTTTTCCACCTATGGCAAGGGTCATCTTAGGGCAGCGCCCAAGGACAAGAGGCACAGTCCAGTTAGTACTAACTGGAGGCTTCCCCTTATATAAAGGGGTTGGGTTCAGACTTGGGGGCTGACCATTTAGGTTGAACTTAGACTTACAGTCTCTGGCCCAGTGGTAGCTCTATTTGCACTTGGGGCTAGGGGTGTACAGATGACCAATGGTAGGGGGTATGCTGGCTTTTGTCAGATTGGGGCACTCTTTTTTAAAATGGCCCTTTTTACCGAACCCAAAACAAGTCTGGCTCCAGCTGACCAGGGTTTGTTGGAGGACATTAACAAGAACAATTAACAAGTATTCTAAAGGCCACTGCAAAGCCCTCAGTACCTAAGGTCTTTCTTATGGGCCTCTTTAAACCAGATGCCAACTCCCTAGTCTGAAAGAAGGAGAAGTTGACATCTACGGAGGCAATAATCTATTTGTCAATACCCTGGCTGCATAACCCAGCACATGCAAGCTTGTGATTGACATTCATTCCATCCCAGACCAGTGAGCAGATGAACCAGTCTCGGAGTTCACCTGCTGGGAATTTTTTTCTGTAAACTCTTTTGAACTCTTATCTGTGAAGGAGGCAAGATCCTTAGTGGGCTTTTCATTAATTCCCAGTATGGGAGAATCAGTAGGTCCCTCATCAAGTTTTTTCTAAGCGATAAGGGCAATGGTTCTAACCTGATCTTGGTAAGGGGCTGGGGGTGTGTGTGTGACTGCCTGCTTGGCACCTGTAGAGTACTGATCTGCTGTGCAGGCACGAATGCCAGCAGTAATGGGGACATGGGGCTGAGCACTTTGGTTCTGTTTCTTCTGGACTTGACACTCTTCCTGAAAACAGGCAGTTCATTTAAGATAGACTGGCCCAGAGTGAATGGCCTTAGCCAAATCCTTCCAGTCTTGGGAGCCACACTTGTGGTGTTCCAGGCCCTCAAGGATAGTCTCAGCCCATGGGTAATTGGGGCCATCTTCAGCCACTGCCTTCTTGAGTTCTTTAATCTGTTGGGGATCCCATGGATACCAAGCTCCTGACCAATTACTGCTGCTGGGGTTGCCATTCACTGGGTAAAGGCTGGTGGTGTACTGGGTGCTGAGCACCTCCCTACTGTAAGGCAGTAGAGCCTTGAACAGTGCAGAGGGACTCTGAAAAGGGTTGTTTGAGGGGTCCAAAGAGGGATAAAGAGGTTCAAGGGTGGAATCAGACTTGGAGGAAAACTGCCCTATAATTTTTGTTGGTAAACTTATCTGTAGACTGATTAGCCAGTCAGCGTTCTTCTGTCAGGAGGAGGGAGAAGTACTTTACACAGGGCACCAGTCTGTAGGCTCCTTGCTGGCAGGTCCAGGCAAGAGGAGAGAACCTGGTCCAGCTGGGTCTGTCCAGGGGATGTCTGAGCAGAATGGCAAGTGTTGATGGCCCAAAAGAAATAGGCCAGACCAGGAGTCTTGTTGAAGCAGGAACTCACTTTATTAAACTAGGCACTTGCTTATATAGAAAAGGCAAGGGGGTGGGCACTTAGATTTGGGAAGAGATGATGTAGGAGGTGGGGAAGGGTGATGGATGGTAAGGAGTAACTGATGGGGCCAATGGCAAAGCTTTACATCAGAAATGGTGGGGCAGAGGCAAGGACAAACAGTCTTGCTGAGTCACCCAGATATGGAAATGACTGAGACAGGTCTCAAAATTCAAGCCAGGCTTAGGCTCCCCCACAAGGCTGCAGAAACTAGAACCAGGCTTGGGTTTGTCCTCAAGGCCCCAACCAGGGCCAAAATGTGGCCCAACAGGAAGCCAATTTGGAAGTGGGTGTAATGAAACCCCCCAGGGGATGCTCTTATCACTGAGGAATTCCCATCACTTATAGAACTGTCTTACTCTGAGAGAGGAAAACAGTTTTTCAAATTATATTTTAAGAATCCCTAACCCTAACCGTAACCTTTCAAATAATTTTTACTACATTTCTTTCTACAAAAGTAATTAGTAGAGAGTCCCCATGTTTTAATGACAAATGACCTTGTTCATGCTGATGTAGTAGAAAGAAGTTTTAAAAATAGATCTGTCCCTTGCAAAATAATATTGCTTGTGATGAGATAATTTTGTGTTGAACTCTCCAAAGAATAGATATTAACCTTTACTTTCTAGGTTAACCAATCATAAATATTTGTACACAGCTATTAAGGGGGATTATAAATACTGAAAAACTTCAGGAAGAATATTAAGATATTTTACAATAACAATTAGTAAAATGGTCAAGGAAATTATAGCCTTGTCACAAATTTTCATGGCTTTCAAACTATAATTTTCACATGTAGTCATTAGAAAAATATTCCCACGTGTTGGGATACAAAAATCCCTGTTTCTTAAGATCTTTCATTTCTCAAGTTCCATGTGCCTATGTCCCCCTATACCTGTATCTAAAAGAGAAGAGAAAAAGAAAAGTGGCACAAAATAGTACTTTGTATATTATCATTTGAAATTGCAATTTTCCACACAGGCTAATGTTTTTCACATTTTGGCACAGTCAGCTTGTGGCACTAATATGAAGGCCGCATAGTCCTTAGGAGATCTGGTTTGAAAGGGACATTGGGAGCAGGATGGTACTTTAACTGTTTCCACTCTCTCTTGGCTTCTTGTCCTGCTACTATGTAAAGACTCTTTTCCATGTGTTGCCACCACCATGAACTGTTCAGAAACTTCCCTAATTTTATAGATTGCAATACCTCCAAATCTGTGAGAATAAAAAGAATCTTCCTTCTCTTATGTTCTTTCTGTTCAACATTAGGCCACAGTGATGCAGGAAGAACAAATGTTAACAACTTACTAAGAATTTACAGTTCTGTTCTGTATAGTATATATAAACTAATTATAAATTACTGAGAATAAATTAGCCCTATTCATGATAAGAATGATCTGGAATTTAAAGTGAAGTATATGTAACAAGGTCACAAATTTACAGAATAGCCGAAAAGGAAATCAACCTCATATTGGTCTGATTCTAAAGACATGTTTTCTACTAGCATAACAAGGAAGCACTGGGGTTCACTTCATCAATATGTTTTGTTTTTCTGCACTTGATTGAAAAACAACACATTTCTGGAAGCACCTGGATTCTCCTTCATAATAGAAATAATTGTCTCAGAATTGGTCTCTATTTTTCTATAATATATATGACAGTGTTCCAGGCTGTTGTCAAACGTATACTGATGAATATTTTCTTCAATACCTGATTATTTCTAACTTGGGAATTATATGAGTAGCATGGACAGTCACATATTGGTACGAACTTGTGTCATTTCTATTACACTGAATCCCCTGTCAGAACTGAACTCATTATCACTAAAGTATTTTTGAGCAAAAACCAAAATAAATAATTCTGTAATTGTTTACACTTTCAAACCTCCATGGTTTAAGTAAACTGCATATCACTGTATTCATGTTTTAAAGATATTATCTCAAATATATAATATTTGCAAAAATATATAAAAATAAGGCAAATTCTAGGATGTATCTCAACATATTAATCCAGGTCATAAACATTCTTAATCTATTATCCCAGATCCCTTTCAGAATGTGCTTCAAGACCTCACTGACCCTTGAAATTATTTAAATGCACTATATACACTGATTCCCTATGGGTATAAACCTATAATGAAGATAAGTTCTTAAACAAACACAGATAAAGATCAATAATGATGAACAATAAAATAGAATAATTGTAACAATGTACTCCATAAAAATCCTGTCGTTGCTACTTTTGCTATTGGGGACTGTTTGTAAATCAAGGAGGTTTACATGAACACATGTACTGAAGTAACTGGGCAAGCAGTCTCACAACCAGTGACTAAGACGTGACAGGAAAACTTGGATCCCCTGGGCAGGATGGAGCACAATAATCTCTGATTTCATCATGATACAAGAGCGTAATAGAGCTTAAATTTATTGTTTGTGACTCAAACTTCTCACTTAGTATTTTTGGACCAAAGTTGACTATAGTTAACTGAACTGGTGAAAAGCAAGATCATTGGTACATGAGACCTCTTTACATTTAAATTCATCAATTAAACCCTCTAAAAATTTGAACTGTAGAAATATAAGCTATTGCAAAGTGATATTTTGTTACATAAGTAAGGTGACATTAGAATTCTTTTAAATGATATCCAACAGTGTAAAAATGTGTATGTCCAGTTCTTCACATTATTGATATTATCAGCTAAAACTCTTCTCCATAGTTTCTGTGGAGTAAAATTTAATCACCTGAAATTGCTTAAAGCACCATATATCTTTGCCTTTCCCTTGCATCTTTCACTTTCCAGTAACTAAAGCTCACAGATGCACAAGGTAGACTGATTTACCGAATGGCAGTATGATTTCTCCTTATAAGATATTACCTTATTAATTGAAACATCTCTGGTTTTCAGCTTCATTTAAATGAGGTTTTAAATTTGTAAACACTCTTGCACCTGTTAGGAGGTGTTCTGCAGTTGAAATAGAAAGTAAAGGCTGTCATAAGGAAATGAAAAGACAGATGCTCTCCAATTAAGGGTGTAGTATTTATGACAAATGATGATCCAAGTCACATTGCTTCTGTTGCTTCCCACCTGTTTGACATAATTTTGGTTCTAGATCAGTATATTTATTCTCTGCAAAGCATGTTAGAGGATGTACCTTTCTTAGTGCATCAGGTGATCATTTATGCTCTCCAAGTTTTATAGCACAAATTGAAGATCTGCTTCCTCCTGCCATTTAACCTTATAGTTCTTGAACTCCTACTGGAAGCATGTCATTTGAAGACCAATCTACCACTATAATTCAGGACTTAGCCTTTAGATAATAATAAGATAAAGGGTATTATAAAAGAGTGAGAGTCATATAATTGTTTCAACATCATTTAGTAAGCTACAGATAAATTTTTAAGTGTCAAAGGCACTGTGAGATACAGTAATTTTCTTTAAAACTAAATGATTTTATTACCAATCTGACTCTTACATCAATATACAAAAAAGTACACATATGTGCCTATATGAACTTTAACAATGAGTAAAATTTATGGAGCAAAGATGAGAATTAATTTCTGCATATAGCCCAAAAAGCAGCAGCCAAATTCATGCATATTTAAAGAAGGATATAAATTAGCATTTTTTGCTTGATTTTGATCAGAGGAACTGTTTTTCTTCCCTTTTAATTTTTTTAAAATAATTTATTTATTTAAATTTCAACTGTTATATCCCTTCCCGGTCTCTCCTCAACAAATCTCCCACCTCCTCCCCCTCCACAAGTCCCCATCTGTCCCCCTCCCCTTTGCTTCTAAAATGATGCTCACCCACTAACCCAACCACTACTGCCTCACCCCTCTAGCATTCCCCTTCTCTGGGACATCAAGAATCCACAGGACCAAGTGCCTCCCCTCGCACTGATGCCAGATGAGTCAGTCCTCTGCTACATATACAGCAGTAGTCATAGACCAACCCATGTATACTCTTGTTGTTGGTCTAGACCCTGGGTGCTCTCAGGGGTCCTTTTAGTTGATACTATTGTTCTTCCTACAGTAATTGAAAGTGCTAGACACCTAGGATATAAGAGGATCCCAGGACCCAATGCATATTTAATGACTTTAGCCAAAATACTCAACAGTGGGGAAATAGAACCTGAAAAGCCCACTTCCAGTAGATGGACATGGCTCCTAGTGGAGGATAAGGCCAACCACCCATCTCAAAACTTTTAACCCCAAATTGTCCCTGTCTAAAGGAAATGCAGGGCCAAAAATTGAACTGAGACTGAAGGAAAGGCCATACAGAGACCACCCAATCATGTGATTCATTCCACCCACATAACCCCAAACACTGACCTTATTGCTGATGCCAAGATGTTCTTGGTATGGCTGTCCTCTGTAAGGCTCTGCCAGCACATAAGACAGATGCAGATGCTCAGCTAACCAGGACTAAACATGAAAACTCCAATGGAAGAGTTAGGGGAAGGGGTGAAGGCGTTGTTTTTATATAAATTAGAAATCATTTTTTCACTATATCTTTTGTTTTGAACACAGCCACATGATTGCAAAGTTAAAAAAAAATGGTTGCCATGCAAAAGTCAGTTTGAAATTCCAGATCATTAAAAAATTGCATTTCTTTCTGCATGCATTCAACTGATATTTTGCAATATCTGATAAAAAATAATCCTATCCTAACTAGTAAATATTTTGTGTAGTTTCAATGTGGGACATAAAAATATGTCCTCAGTGGAAACAAGAAGAAAGCTGTCTTTAATATTTAAGTAATTATCCATAATCAGACAGATGGTGGTAACACATGCCTTTAATCCCACCATTTTGGGGCAAAGGCAAGCTGATCTCTGTGATTTTGAGGCCACCCTAGTCTACAGAATGAGTTCCAGGTCTGTCTAGATGACACATAGAAATCCTATTTCACCCTCCAACACACGAAAATTATTCATAATCATAATTTGTTTTAGGAAAACTATTTATATTATCATTTCAAAGAAGATGGAATTGTTAGTTTCCCATTAGATTTGTTTCACCAAGAGAAGAGTTTCCAACTGTGTCACTAGCAATCTACAGACACTAAGGACCATTTTTCATTATAAATTTTGCTTTTATAAATAATACATTATTAATACTATATTTTAGTTAGCACTGATTCAGTATGTATTCATTTTAATGTAAGTTTTACATAATTATTATTAAATTTAACTATAATATAAATTACTGGAAATAACTGGACTCCTTTGAAGTTAATCAAGTACAAGAAAACCAGTTAGTTCTTAGGTCCATTGCTTGCTGGCAAGCATTAGGACCTGGATATGATGCTCCATAGCCCAAGACAAATCTAGAAGGGGTTGTGCCCATTTATAATCATAGTGCTGGAAAGACAGTGACAGCAGTACCCTGGGAGCTCACTAACCAGACAACCTTACTTAAACTAGTGAATCCTCAAGTCCCTGTAAGAGATTTTTGTCTCAAAATAAGGTAAATTACATGTGAGGAATGACACACAATGTGATCTTGTGGATCCCACATGAGTGTGCATCCCATGTGCACATGCATTAACACATCCAGTCCTGTAAATACCTGTATAAACACGTATAAATATACATTCAGACATTTAAAGACAAAACAATGATATCGAGAAGAATGACATTGTCTTACATTTCTATAAATGTTATCAATATAATTTAATAGAAAATAGTACTATTATCATCAAGTCCAGCATTTATTCCTTTGTAGTATGTTGTCTTGGTACAGAGGCAAAAAGAATTTTGAGCTAATACTTGTTCTCATTAAAATATATTTTTCTTTAGTATCAATTTTAGGTTAGCTCCCTAGATGTTAATTACTGTGTGTGATCTGAGCTAATGTTAATGAACTTTCTGGATCTTCTGAAGAAAATGTAAGAATGAGAGAAAGAAAGTGTTATTTTGAAACCACACAGCTCATAGGAAGACCTGAAAGCCTCTGGCCTGGTAGAACTCTAGTGTGAGAAAACTGACTTGACTAAGTTGGCCTACTTTGTATTTTATAAGCACAATAAGTGTTCAGCTTCACCTCATTCAAGGATATGAGCTATGCTTCAGTATAAACCTATGTGTGTCTTTTCTGGTCATCTCTGGGCATTATCATCCTGCCCATCTGACAAACAACATGAAGTAGAAAATAAAACACTGTCATATATTGATGCTCTATGAAGCATTCTGCCTCGTAGAGACATTTCTTTGGAAGAGAAGGTTAAACCCCAATCAACAAATCAACAGTTACAGAGCAGGCTGAGCAAGCTTTGATTGCACAATATATGAAATGGCTGTCACACAGGGAGTGCTATTAAAGTTTCTGTGCGCTTCCAAGAGCCTGAGGAGTAAACACAAGAAATTGAAATATGAGACAGATACTGGGAGAAAAAGCAAAAGAATGGAGAAACTCTTAAGACTCAAATGGATAATTCAAAACCAGCTTCAAATTGCTTAACATTTCCAGATGGCCAAAAGGACGGTTTTCCCATAGTGCTTCTCCTTTTTTGGAATTCAAAATATGAACATTTATTCTGGATGACTGTCATAATCAGATCAAAATATATATCATAGACACTATAACTCCAATGCTGTTTAGGGTAGTTGATCTATGTAATGATCAGCCCTGTTATGAAGGCATAAGGGCACATAGTGAAATTTTATAACAATATCAAAGTGGGTTTAATGGAAGGCTACATAGTGGTTTGCCAATATTCAACCTCAGAATACATGGCAAGTTTCATATGATTTTGTAAGATATATGTTCATTTAAATGCATGAATTTTCTACTTAGCAATTTTATTCAGTTTTTAAAACACTGGTATTATGACAGAAGTTCAATGTATATAAAACCTAAATATAAAAAAATTTTTCTTCCCTCCATGCAATAGTAATGTAGATCAGAAGTGAGAAATAGATATATTCATATAAACTAAGTACAATAAAAATTATTTTTAAAAGCAGGATTAACTCACAGTTTTGATTCCTTCAAAGCATAATGTCCAGTGGTCACAGATCAGGGACACTGACTGTTAAGGTTAGTGGTAACTACTAGCTTGCTGTGATATAGTATCACCTAGCAGATGAGTCTCTGGGTATGTTCATGAAATGTTTTCTCGATTATGTTAAATGAGGTTAGAAACAACTGACTTATCAGTTTGGGGGGTTCTGAAAGGATGAAATGGAGCAGTAGTAAGTGTGCTTTCTGTATCTTGATTGTGGATATGAAGTGACCAACTACTTCAAATTCCTTTCACTATGACATCTTATTATGACATTACTGGGAAATATGAACTAAACCATTTTTTTGTGGTGACTCCCCTGTAGGCTTTACAGCAGACAGGGAAAAATGATCAGGATGAGGCCAGAATGAAACTTCATAGCCAGATTTATGACACTGGACTGCCTGGTCCAGTGTCAGGCACTGGACCAGGACTTGTCGAGTCTGGCCCAGATAATTTTACTTTAGCCATATTTAAGAAGAGCACAGTGTTTCAAAAGAAGGTTGTGATAACAGTTATCCAGCCTCATGTATATAACAAAGTTTAAGATTTGTTTATATTGAAATGCTTAACAAAATGCATATGGCTTCATATTTAAGATAGTTTCTTGTTGAGTTAAAAACAGTGCTGTAGACAAGGGTCTAGAGAGAATAATTGTGGTAATTATAATGCCTTTGAGAGTCAGGATGGTCCTGGACCTAAGATAAAATATACATCACTTAAGCTGTTTTAAAGCACAAGTGACATCACTCATAAGGATGGGTTTTATGGCCTAAAAGTAATGCTCAAGCTTTTAAGGGCAAAGAAAAGATATTGTATGAGATAAGTAAATTCTGGGAGATAGAGCACAGTCTGTCTTTTCAGATAGTAAAGGATCCTCAGGTTGTAAAACAACATTCCTGGCATCCCAGGCAGAGCAGCTGAGCACCCTATTCCATTGAAGAGGTAAGCTGTATGTTTAACTTTCCTGGTTTCTCCAGTGCTTGTCTATGTGCACAGGGCATTTTTGTCCTCTACAATTTACTCCAGGAGGTCATTTTCTCAGATACTCTATCATAGCAACAGGAAAAGAAGCCAAGATATTTTGCATGTGAGATGTTGTCAGAGGTTTGGCATCCCTTTGTTCACTCTGGTTCAAGGATATGCTTGCCTGATGTCCATTCTACATAAGCAGGTTATTTATAATATATTTTTGACTTAAACTTACAAAACATAAGTATAGAAAACTTATTTGAGAGGTCTCTATTGACATAATTATAAAAGGTGACATACCACCAGCAAAAATTAATATGGAAAGTAGCAATTCTAAAATTGTAGAGAAATTAGTCATAATTAGATGCTTTCTTAGATGTTGGCTTCACATGTGTCTCTAAAAGCCCCCAATTTTTTTTCTTTTTAAATACTATATCAAAATACTGGCTAATAAATATATACTCAGAGCTTTTCAAATAGATTTATAGACTCATTTTTCTATTATTTGATCCAGCTTTCTAATTAACCATTATAGAGGAGGCTCATCCCATTGACTAAGTGGAGATTTATGAACAATTCAGAAATAGAGTCAAAGTAGTATTGAGGAAATTTATATTTCTTAAGCACTAATTATAATATTTGTACCAGATATCACTCTCAAATTTATTTTTTCTACTTAAGCTATATCTGAAGAAATTTGTAGGATCCCTATTTTCTTTAAAGTTGAGACAACCTATCACAAAAGATTTAAGTAACATAATAAAGGCCACCATTAGTTCCAAGGTAAAACTTAGCACTTATCCACAAGATATCTGACCTGTATCAATCATATATACGTATACTCTTTCATTCTTTGTTTCACTTTTATTTCTTTATTTGTTTTTTCTTTCCTTTTTTCTTACCTTCTTTGTTCCTCTCCTTTACTTTCTCCTTCCCTCCCTCCCTTCCTTTATTTCTTTTTTTTCTTTCTCTGTGCTTTTTGAGATAGAATTTCTTTTTTATAGCCCCAGCTGTCTTACTATAGAGACCAGGCTGGCCTCAAACTCAGAGATCTGCCTGCCTTTGCATTCCAAGTTTTAAGATACAAGGCATGTGTCACTTGTCCTGTTTCTTAAGGATTTTTCTATAAACTCTAAAGTAGTAGTAATTCTCTCCATCTCACACTATCTCCATATACAGTCATTGTGTTACGATCTTAAATTCATATTTTCTTAGTTATGCTTAGAAAAGGTTGGGAATGAGTTATATTGAGCATTTCCAAAGGTAAAGAGCATGATAAATGGGTAATATGAAGTCATAATTTTTATTATGATATAAATGGATATTATCATTTTCTTTAACGCTGTGCCCTATTGTGGAATAATATTTGTGATTTAATTCTAAGCCTCCCAAGTGTACACTTCAGATAACTGATATAAATACTAAAGGGAGACTTTAAATCTTTGTTGATGATAAATAATATCATCCTCTACAGTATAGACCTAAACACTATCAGAAATGGTAAACATCTTCAGCAAAGTAAGAGGATGCAAAATCAACAAATGAGAATCAGTAGCTTTTTCACATGTAGCAAGAAATAAGGAGAGCAATTCTATTGAGAAGAGCTTCAAAATTACTATGAGTAAATATATCCAATAAATTGATATACTTCTGCACTAAAACATGTAAGATTCCAAAGGAAGGAATTGAAGATGAAATGAGCTCTCCTTAAGAAAGTAAGAAATGCTGCTGAAAATGTGGTAAAAATAGAATCCTTAAACCCTGTTTGTGAGTGCAGATATTCTTGCAAATACTCTAAAACATTAGGGAAGTTTTTTAAATGAAAATGAGCAAAACCCAACCTAAAACCAGATATGGCTCTCCCATATCACTTCTGATTATGGACAGGAAGGATTCAAGTCAACATGTCCCTAGAAAACTATACATTCACAATCCTCTAGAGTTGTCCCTATCACTGCTGACAGACTCAAGACAAGATGTCCCTAGAAAACTGTACATTCATAAACTTCTACACTTGTCCCTATCATGAAGTCATGGAATCAGCCTGTAATTCCATCAGCTAATGAATAAATAAAAAAATATAGACTGAGGATGGCTAGATAAATAAAAGATATACAATCAAATACATGTCCATGGATAGATGATTCATATCATGTATTCAGCCTAATTTTGTTCACAATAAAGAATATAATTACATTGCTAGAACATGTAGACAACTGGAGATCATCATATTAAATGAAGTAATTTGGACATACATGGACAAATATCATGTTTTCGTTCATTTGTAGGTCATAGAATTCCTTACACAGATAATAGCCCACTATATGTATGGAACAGAAAAGCAGATGATAGCAGAGTAATGGAGGCAATAAAAGAGAACAGCTAAACAGAGCCGGGCAAATCAATATGCTCAAACCCAAGAAACGAAAGCAGAGAACATGCTAAAATCAATCAATGACAGTTCCGGTTTTCAATTTTGAAAATGAAGACATCATGGTAGCTCTGCTGGTTAGTCAGACTATATATGCACATGAGTCTCACAGCTTTAGATGGTGTGGTCTTGCCTTGCATTTTTCCTGATTTCATTTTGGAGGTAATTTCTTTGGAGGTGGAAATGGACCTGCTCATCATGTCAAATTCCTGTGTTAATGGTTAATGGCACATTTCCACGAAGTAAATATTTTTTAGGAATAAAAACATTTGGAAAACCAATTTAGATATATTTTAAACATACAATTAAAATCTTAAAAACCATTTGCTTGCCATATGTTCTAGTAAGACACTGCAGAAGGGAGTCTCTATCTGGAACTTAACAACTGTGATGACCATGACCAAGACTTGAGTTGGCTATCTTGTTCATGCTCCCAAGTACCACAACATTCAACACTAGTGTAGTTGTTTGTTGGCTTTGCTTTTCATCTCTCTCTCTCTCTCTCTCTCTCTCTCTCTCTCTCTTTCTGTGTGTATGTTTTTTTTTTCTCTATCTTGTGACAAGGTTTCTCAGTGTCGCCTTAGCTATCCTGGAACTTGCTCTACAGACCAAGCTGGCCTAAACCAGATTTCATATATATCTTTAGCTGTAGATCTTCCAAGTCTATTTCACAGAAACTTACACTTATGTACATTTTTTCCTAATAAGCAAATGTTGTTTTGTAAAAACTACAAAGGAAGTCGCATTTACAAAATCTCATAAGTGTTCAAAAGCATCAGCTGAAAATCAAAGCTGCTTGCTTCATAGAGATCTCTATAGTGTCATTCTGGAAGTTCATGCCTCCATGTAAGTCTCATGAGAGAGGCAGTAGTCTTTGGTCTTCTTTCATGGTGCATCTGTTTCTGTGATTTTAAATGAATAGAAGGAATTGCACTGAAAGAGAACAAAGTATTTGTAAGCATTTTGATTTCTGCAATCTCTTCTCAGTAGTTTTAGCCTTGAAATCATTTTGACCCAGTTTTCCCTATCCTTGAAGAATGCTTTAAGTGTATGCAGTCAAGGCTTTATGTAGTATCTGGAAGTAGAAAAAAAGAAAAAGAAAAACTGTACCTATATGTTGAAGATCTTTTCTCATCTTTAAATCTCTACATAGTTGTTTTATTTTTATCTATTCATGAATCTTATTTGGGGATTGTTAATTTCACAGCCCTTCCTATTTTGAGACAATTCTAATTTATGGAAGATGTACTCATGTCTGGCATACTTAGGACCTGCATTTGAAAATTCAACATGTATCAAAAGTGTATTTTAAAGATCTATCACTATAAATACTATACATTTATAATATGTATATATGTAATATATATATATATATGTATATATATATATATATGTGTGTGTGTGTGTGTGTGTGTATATGTGTATGTATATATAAAATTTTCCTCTCAATATTCCAAAAATATACAAGGTAAAACTATATACATTTATATTGTGTTATATATTTTAAGTGAGTTAGACATCATTTAAATTATGACAAAAGATATATGTAGTTAAGGAACAAATTTAAAGTTATTGTATATAATACATTTGAACATGCAATTATTTTGTTATGCATATGAAGTCTCAGAAGCAAAGACTCAAGTGGTACAGTCTTAGTGTTTCTGTTGCTGCGATAAATCTACAAAAAGTAACTTGGTTAGGGAAAGTGCTTAATTCTTTGTGCAGTTTGTAGTCCATCACTAAGGGAAGCTACAGAAGCAACTCAAGCAGGCTGGGAACCTGGAATCTATAACTGAAGCAGAAACAATGGAGGAATGTAACTGACTTGCTCAGACTGCTTTGCATAAGCACCCAGAACTACTGCTCAACACTGAGATTACTATGGATAATAATTACTATGGATCAACCTTCCCAATGATCAATCAAAAAGGCACCACTAGCCAACCTCATATAATTCCTTCTATCTTTCCAAAAAACTCTAGCTTGTGTTGTTTTAAAAGTAACCAGACAGATACTAATTTGCATTTCAGAATAAATGTGTATTGATTAATCTGAGAGACATGGCATGATAAAACATTGAAGATAAATTTAGAACAGTTAGCCTCTGTGCTGTAGCCAACTTCCCAGGCCAGGTGTAGAGGCCCAATTGGCTATCAGTGATTTGAAGACTCCCATGAACTCATGATTTTAGAGAATTCGTATTGATACAACAATATCAGAAGCTGCCTTGATATGAATATAATACTAGGGTAGTGGGTTCACATGTTTACATGGCCCAGATTCCTTCTGATGGAGCAATAGGAAAAAGTACCAACTTACTGACTTTTCAGGAGGCAATGATCGATCACAGAATCCCGGAAGTTGGGTTTATTATTCTTTAGGAAAAATATGTGACTTTTTATAATTATTAAATTGGGTAAAGAAATTTATTTTTTCAGCCATCTACTGTAGATATCTCCTTGTATATATAGGCAACATTAAGTAGACATGTGTTTTTCTTTGACTTTTAAATTATTTTTAAAATATTATTATATGTGTATGGGAGTTTTGCCTGTATGTAGGGTAAAGTTCTTTCTGTGCAAACATCTGGACCAGAATTCAGATTCTAAGCAATAATGTAAAAACTTACTTGGCAATATAAATTTGTAATCCCAGATATAGAGACCAAAGACAGGCAAATCTTAGGAGCTAATTGGTTGGCTAGCCTACCCAAGAATCAGTGAGCTCCAGGTTCACTTGGATTTTGAATTATACAAAATATAAAAAACCTCCATGTAGAGGGTTGTTCTGAAAGTGATGGCCACATAATTAGGAATGCTGATGGTCTAGATCACAATGAAGCTAAATTCTTATGTCTAGATTAACTTGACTCTGAGGAAACACATCTGTCTGATATAGAATCAGAAAGTATGGAAACTTTAAAAAATCACATTTATTCCACTTCTGGGGCAGGCCAAGTTTAATAACAATAGACTGTATAATAGACCAAAAGAATGGCTGAGAGCAGGCCAAAATCTCCCTCAGAGAAGATTATCTAATAACAAATGATCAGCACTGAAAACATGCATAGGTAACAGTATACCCATTGAGCAGATATACTTATGTATTTAGGAATATACATCCACCTACACATGATTGCGAAGATAAGATAAAGGGGAGAAAGGAAATACTGGAATCATTTACAATCTCAAACATGATAGAAAAGAACTAAAGCCTATCCTTTAAAACCCATGTGTCTGCAAAACTGAGATAATCAGTCCTGGTGCAGAAGTGGAAGGAAGTATGCTTGAATTAACCCCCTTAAATGCATCTGACATCTTTGCCACTGAAGATTTGACCCTATAAAATCTATCGATCTGCATTGGTTGATGATGGTTTATTTATCTTAAAGATAAATTTATATGTTTAAAGTTTTGTTGTATATATTCATTTTACATGGTATAATTTTACATATGGACAGTTTTTTTTAAAAAAAAAAAATCATCTAAACACTGCATTTTCCCATTACTCTCTCTTTTCTTACTCTTCTTTCCCATTAGTCCTTGTCATTCCTAGACAATTTAACTTCTATTGCCATGTCATACATACGTACATGGTTTTATGCATACCAATAAAACCTTGAAACAGCAAGTGAGATAAAACATATGGCATTTGTCCTTCTGAAAATGTCTGAATTTTGCTTAACATGATTATCTTCTGTTGAATCCCCTTTCCCCTAAATGATTGATTCATTCATCTATTTAACCAGATGGGTGTTGGCTTTGTCTGTCAGTTATGATTTAGTTATGCAAATCATAACTTCACGTAGATATTTCAAACATTTTCAAAATAATAACCTTAGAATCTAAAAGATGCTTTAAAGTGAACATTCCTCAGATAATGAGACATTGTCTTTGGGAAGACTGTTTTAAAGGAAGAATTCATTTCATGAACCTTTAAGCAAAGTAATGACCAGCTGAGCAGAGCCTATGGAAGCCAAGTTTAAGAGTTGTCTCACTGCTCACAACTGTGTTAGAGGGATCTTGACAAGAGTTAGGTGTGTGAACAGTGTGAAAAATATTTTGAGGCAAGCAATATTTGGATGTTCAAGACATTTGAATTTTCATGTTTGAATCTAATGGAAAATTTTAAGAAATAAAAAGCTAAAAATATGTACCAAATGTTCAGCTCAGTCTTCCTGTGGTTTCCCCCAACAACTGGAGCAGGGGCTGGCCTTAAGCTCTAGCCTGACTGTGGAATCTGTGCCCCAGAAGGGCTATCTCGTCTACTGTGAGTGGGAGAGGATGCACCTTACCCTGCAGAGACTTGAAGGACCAGGTGGAGGGATTCCCAGTGGGGTGTCTCTACTTTCACAGAAGAGAAGACAAGGGAGGAGGGAGATGGGCAGAGGGACTGACTCTGTGAGGGGAGGACTAAGAGGAGGGCAGTGTTTGGGATGTAAGAAAAAAAACAAATTAATTAATTGATTAAAACTTAAAGACACATTACTAAAGAAATTTTAGAATGTTAAGGAAGAACTCAACATCTATGCTTCAGTCTTTTTATGACCATAGCCACAAAACTTTGTTACATATTGTGAAAAAAAGATATGAATATAGCATTCTATACGCAAAATACAACACAAGATAAATAGGACTATTCTTTGCCCATTGCATTTCTGAAACCCAAGGATGAATCTTAATTTTTATCTCTATTTTCACCAGAGTAACCATGTGCTTACATATACTGATATTTCATGCCCACGTTCTCATTTTCTCTTTCCTTCCTTCCTTCCTTTCTTCCTTCTTTCCTTCCTTTCTTCCTTCCTTTCTCCAACCCTCTGTTTTTTTCATTCAATTTTGGTCATGTGCATATATTACTTATATTTATTTTAGATGACTGCAAAGCAGCAAAGAGAACTTTTAATTTTATTTTAGAACACAATGATAGCTCATTATATTGATGTGTCATAATCAATGTGATTATTGTCATGTAGGACATCAGGTTTGCCTACACTGTTGTTTTATTTCAGAATGTGACTTAAAGCCACCCTCATGTCTACTTGCATTAAAATTTTTTACTGATCTATTTTTTCACATGCTTTTCTGTATATTAGCATATTCAGCTTTAATTTACTGACTTGAAATTGTTGTAAGGATATTCTGTGTTAAATCTGTTTCCTAAAATGACTATGTCAGTATGAATAATATATTTAAGTATTCTTTCAAGTGCAAAATGTAAGTGTTATGGCATAGATTTTATTTGGAAACCAACCATAACAAATTATTAATCTATAGTTAGCTTAATAATGAAATTCAGAAAGTGTCTATATTTAAGGCATGCATCCCTCAACATGCTCAGATTTTGAAAGTGAGCCGCACAAAGCTTTGAAACATTTGAGTTGTCGAAGCTGGAAAATACAAAATTTGTGACAGCCAGCTTGACAGGTGTCAGAGACCGCCTTACGAATGTCCCACTCTCCTGTTCCAAACTACTGTGAGGAATATGTGTAAGAGAGAGCTCCTTCAACAAGGTCACACCCTTCCCACGAGGGTGAGAGAAAGGGGACAATGGAAACAGTGGTGCTAAGGTGTTTATAAATCAGACTTAATGATTTCAAGGGCATAATTCTAAAATTACAGCTATTTACTGTTAAAACTGCACAAAGGTCTATGTCTGTATGTAGGGAAAGGGTGCACGTTGTTAAGAAATATGACCCATGATTAATGCCTCCATCTAGTAGGCCTGCCACCCTTCAAAACAGCGCCTGCTGTTTCCACACTATGATTAACCTGTAAGGCAACAAAAAAATAGACTTACACCACAGTGCACTCCATCATTCTCTGAGATTGTTTTTTTTTTTAGGGGAAGAATGCCACTTCTACTTTGGTAGGTGGATTGATAGATTAATGTGGAGATAAATTCCTAAACCAATTCTCCTTATGACATTATGGTTTTACTTGTTTTGTTATTGACCTGTATCTATTTTTTTATAGATGAAATAAACATCTCAATTATGGCATTTAATTTGTATTTAGCATAATATTTTATGATTAAAATCATATTTATTGTAATTACAAAAAGGAAGATAACTTGCTAAAGCAACATTTGAAATTAAGACAGCCAGGTATTGGGAAGTCTTTTCATAGCTTTTTAATATTTTTCAGAATGCTTCCTAACATGCTCATAAACTTGAAAGAAGAATTTATAGAATACAGTATATACATTTTCCTTAAAAAGTCATTGCTTTTTATGATTAAGTGACTATTCTTGCCAGCAAATGGCCTTTTCTATTCTAAGTTGCTTTCTTTACTGGGTTCTATAAGGTAGTTTACTTTGTTTTTAATATCCCCTAATATTTTTCATAATATTTACATTCAGTCGAAGTAGAAGCTAGAGCACACATAATCTCTTGAAACTGGAGCACAAGGGGTTAGAGAGCCACCAGGTGGATGCTAGGAATTGAAAGTGGGTTCTCTATCAGAACTGTCCCCCTTAAGCCTCAACAAGGTTGGGATAATTCCAATCTTCATAAGGAATTCTTTATGCCTCCCTTGATGATAAAAGTTACTACTGTTATAAAATATTAGTCATTGTATGGAAAAGCTTTCTGGAAACCTCATCTGGATGATTTCAGCATGTGTTTTCCCCCCATAAAATCCTATTTATGAGATTGGGAGTAAAGTCTTCAGTGTCTTTTATTAGGATCAAATTCACAACATAATGATACATCATCATGCTAATAGTTTGAAGTCTCTGAATTGATAACCTCTCTAACCTTGCATTCATGGAAGTTCAAAGGAGGCCATCAGTGTCACATAGTGATTGTCATTTCTCTCTTACTTCTTTCACTCTTTTAATACAGATTCAGAACACTTGATGTCAAATTTCCTACTTGTTTTGCAGTAACTTTATCAGTGTGTCAGAAGACGAACATAAAATATCCAAGTGCTTCTATTTGACCTCCTCTACGTATTTTTCTTCCAGTTATCTGGAATCATCAGTCTGGGTGATTGTCTAACCATATTGCTGTGCAATATTCCATAGTGGTCATTGATCATAAAACAATAGAATCTCATTTTTTATGGTTCCAGATGCTCACTTACTTATTATAGTTTCAATTTAATCATGATAATAATAAACTAAATGAAGCTAAATTGTACCATCTTAGAAAGAATCTTCACGTAATTTATAACTGTATACTTTTACAGAAGACATTCCTATATACAATATAAAGACAGAGTACTATGACCATACCATTTTTGTATTTTGCTGTCTTCTTTGCAATATGAACAATTTTAAATAAGCACACCTTAATTTTTAATGATATTTTAAGCATGTTCAGACAGAACATTAAAAAAAGCTGTGGAAACTGACTTCCACAAACATGACAGGGGCATTGATGTTATTACAAACATTATCAATTTGTTTTAGGGGAATGTTATAGGGTGCATTAGTATGAAATCTCTCTAGTTTTAAAAATTATTTATTGGCATTTATAAATTCACTGTGCAATATTTTATGCTAGCTGTCCAGACCCTAGCTCTGGATAGCTTACAGAACATTTATTTTTACCACCTAAGTCATAAAAGTTGTTTTCCATATCTTCAGTCAAACTTAACTACGGACAGGAAGAAGTAGAGAAATTACCTGTCACATTTTTCATAGGCCAGATCAAGACACTGTAATACCATTGCCCACTAAGCTAATTTAGGAGAAAAGAAGGGAAAGAGCTTTGTAAAAGATGGCATTTATATGTAATGTATGTAGAATAGTTTAGGGTTTTGACAGTTTGAGATTGTATTCTCTTTAGAGAGAATACATAATGACTTTTATTTCTTCTGAAATATGCATAACATGTTGAAGGAAACTTTCAGGTCTCATTAGCACTTCTCAAAGCAAGTTCTCCATCTCTGTGAAAGTGAAGGGCACTAGAAACTTAAATTTGATGTGTGTTTTCTTATCAACAATTCAGCTATTCACTCTCTTACTTGAGGATTAAATTAAAAAAAAAAAAAAAGCTCTAAAATAGACATAAATGTTAAGGTTTAAGATAGTATTTATTTACTATCCAAACCTAATATTGAAAGGATATGTCTGATAAGAATTTCAGCCATAGAATCTATTACAAACATTTCATGAGAAGGAATGGGACAATCTGAATTTGAGTCCCAACTTGTCACTTCCTGACTTGAAACCTTTAATGAGTATTCTTTAAATTGTATTCTTCTCATTTATTGGGGTAATGTAGTAAAGATACCTGTTGGGATTATGTTGAGTATTGCACTGAGGGTTTACAAACTTCAGCATATTGACATTTGGCCATTGAGGATGCTTTGAGAATTTAGACAATGTTTGATAGCGGGTCTGGTCTCTGCTTATTAATTACCAGTATGGTGACTTTTGTTCTCTAGTTATAAAGGCAAACATGCCTTTACATACTGCTAAATCCCCTTCTTGAGCATGTATGGATTACATGAATATTGTGTTTATGCAAATTCAGAGCTCTGTATAGTTCCTGACACATAATAAATGGATTATTATAAAATATAACTTAGAAAATATTAATTTATAAAATATGTACCTATAGTTTTGAAGAACCATAGTCTTAACTCAAACATTTCCTTTGTTTTTTCTCTATATGTATAAGCATATATTATTTCCATATATGTATATATCTTCATATACATATGCTTTATATTATAAACATTTCAATATATTATTACTAAAGTTAATTTAATTAAAAGTAATGGGTAATATAGAAATACAGCTAAAATATATAGACAGTTGTCAAAATATGTTAATTTTACTTTTTTTACTACTAAATTCTTTTTTCCTAATTGTTTAAACTAAAATATTTAGGGACAATTATTATTATTTTGTAGACAGAAACTGTATTATATATTTTTTGAATGACAGATCTAGACTGAATGTTATGACTAACAAAACAGAAATTTCCATACTGTCCTACAGGTCTTCAAATGTTTAAGCACAACATCAACAACAATCAGCAGGTGCTATTCTGAGAAGCTTCCCAAACTTTCTACTTGTCAGAGACTTTTCTGTAGATTTCTGCTCTTCCATAGAAACTGAAGTGACTGAATGCTTCTCTGTGCACTCTCCAAGCCTTTGGTAATACTTTAATACATTAACCCCACATGAGTTGTGCTCTTAAATACTCCCCTGTATAGTCATTCAGTAGATCTGCTTAGAGACAGTATTCTGACTTTGTTAGGGTCAGTGACACAATGTTTCAAAAGGTGTAATGCATTTGAGCTTAAATTGATATTTGGGTCATTTTTATTCAACGACATGAAGACCTTGAATGCCAGAGGAACTTTTACTGCTCGGAGAAATGCTATTGTTATGTCCTTACTGATTGGAAATGGACAATGATAACATGATAGTAATCTAATCCTTCTTCCAGTGTTTTAGAAGCACTGTCAATAAAAATAACTGACCCTGAACTTGCATTGGCATATGCATTATTACATATAGTATGCAGTAACATTTATGAAGAATTTTGCATACTATGTTATATGTATGTATGAATGCTTGTGACATAGTAATTGTTACTAATTTCATGCTGTCACAGTACTGAAAGACAATTAATCTGTAGGGCAAGATTCCACAAGTATTAAATGGCTATAATGATAATAACCATTAACATTAACAGAATAATAACCATATAGTAGATATTAAGTCAAACAGTTTATTGTATATGGATCCATTTATTTCCTGGAAAAGTTACATATTTCTTGCAAACTGTAAAAAGTATTAAGGAGGCCTGTGTCAGACACTTGACTTCAGACTTGTTTCCTATACTCCCTTAGCTTAGTCAGTATTATACATTGATAGAGCTGGACATGATTCAACAAGTCTTCCATGTTCTGCTGCCACACTGTAACTCAGCTGTGTGCATATTCAGCTTCTGACCTCTGACACATGGGTGTCATTCCTTTGCTTGTTCATTTGCCTGCCATACCCTAAGACATTATGTTGATTGTCCACTATATTCTAATACCTCCAGAAAGTTGGGAGACACTGAACTAAAGGATGCCACTATTCTAAGTTGATTCTCACAAGGAAAAGCTTTTTATTTAGTGAGGTGTCTTCCACACCAGTTGTACCAATTAAACCATTTAAAAAATGCTAATGGGTTATCTTACTATTCTGTTGTGGATTTGGTCTAATGCAGCTTTTTTATGTTAATCTGGTCTGTAAAATTGCATGAGAATCTGCATGTCTGCAAGTAAGAAACCAGGAGAACCCTGTCCCCATTTGCTTTTGATTGGTAAATAAAGTTGCTGATGGCCAATGGCTGGGCAGGAAGACAGGCTGAACTTTTAGGATTCCTGAGCAAAGGACTGAGGAAGAGACAGCTGCCATGTTAGGGAAGGGAACGAGATATCATGCCTGAGAGGTGCAGAGGACAGAGAAATATTGGATATGTAAGAGCCAGGGAACAGTGGCCCCAAGGGCTCCCTGCCCTTGACTGGGTCTAGGACAAAAAGATGGAATTTTTTAGTAAGCAATTAGATTTTAATAAGCAATAACTCAGGAATATAGGGGAAGGGGGGAGTGTGTTAGCCACTTGTTGAATGTTTAGAAGTAGCCCAGTCACTGAGCTGTTAAAGAGATATGAAAATATAAAGGCTGTGTCTCTCATTCAGGAATATAACGCATTGGGATGTGTAGGAGAGTGCCATCACTGCTGGGATTGATATGAGTAGCAATTATTGGGTTCAACTACACTATTACACCAAGTTAAATATTTAAAAGTATCTGTCCTTCTTCAAAGAAGACACCTAAATATGTATAGGTTTTATACTTTAAGCTGGTCCAGGAAAATTTCATTAGATGAGAACATATAGGCATACATCTAATATGTCATGAAACAGACAAATTCTTACCCAAAAACTGAAGAATCAAGTCCCTTTTCAATCATCCTAAGAGAATAAATTATTCCTGAATTGTTTTTATTATATTGTATATTATATGTATATACTATAATAAATCAAAAATCAGCCAAAGATTAAAAAAAAAAAAGAGCAAAAAATAAAGCAACAAAGCATGGAAATAAAGTTGACATCAGACTTCTCATTAGTGAGTCAGAATGACAGTACAAAGTAGCTGTGCTTACAGTAAGCTTTAAACTTAGGAATTTAAAACTATTTGATGTATCATTCGTGAGCAAATTATGATGATATCTCTTGCTGGGGCTCTGAAAGCTTATCTCTATGTAAGTTTTTGTAGAAAATTACTTTAAAATAAAACTAAAACAAAACTAAAGTAGGATCAACATATTAATCTGACCGAAGGTATCTGGATTCGGATCAGAGAAAGATTTGGAGACCTGGCTCAGTGCTGTTCTGAGAGTGTACATGGAGTCTACAACCTATTATGAGAATTATTTAGATAAAAAAAAAATGAAGGAAAGAAGGGAGAAATGGGGGAGGAAGAAACAAGAGAGGGAGAGGTAGAAGGAGCAGCTGATTTGGCGATTGAAACGAGTAATGTTTTGATCAAATTACTCTACAGAAATTAGGGAACAGAAAGTAATTAATACAAATGTCTAGTTTCAGTAAAGCTCTCCTCAGGATCTGTCTTATGCCTGTATGGTTTATCCATTCCCTGGTTAAGAATAGTAGAAGCTAAGGAACTCTCTGAATACCACTATGAAAAACAGGCAAAGATTATGGAATTGTACTGTAAATGCTCTCATTTCCTGGTTAGCAAGGTAGAGGATAACTTCACTCAGTAATGGTTTCTGTGGTAAAGCAGACAATGTTTAAACACAGTGGGTTTTGTTGTTTGTTTGCTTGTTTTTAATTCTCTCATACAATACATCCAGACCACAGTTTTTGTGAATATAACTATTAAGCCGATGTTAACCATGTGAGTGTAGAACAATGTCACATGCTAACCCTTAAATATCATGAATCAAAACATTTACATATCATATGATAACCAAAAATGTGAATGTATAAGCCAATTTTATGTAACTTCGTTGCCATCAATATTTCTCTCTACAGTAAATTCTGTAGAAAGTGAGGCCAGAATGAGGGCTCAACACTCTTTGAAGAGGACTAGGGCACATCATGTGACTCAAGACCACTTGTTCTCTACTTCCAGGGATTGTCTACCAGCAGCCACATCTGTAAATAAAAATTCAATAAAAATAATTATGTATAAAATTCTTGCCTGTTTTTACTGACTAAAAAAATTAGAGATGGGTATGTACACAGACTTAGACACCACATCATTATATTTATTACAAAATATGTATATTTAAAATATGTATATTTAAATAAATATCCCACATAATATGAAACCTTACTGTATAGTAGGTGTTTTATCTTTTCAAGTTAGAAATTACCAGTGGCAGTATTAAATGGGTTTTGGGAGAGATTTGAAATCCCTTAACATGTTAGTGTTTGCAAGCTTACAGTGCATTTATTAGCCTGAAGCCTGACTTAGCAGTGTTTATTCTTCACTAGCTTTTCATCCCACATAAAACAATTTAGCTTTAACGAAATCTGAGCCAGTGAACAGACCATAAGCCACTGAATAGTCTGTGACAAATGTATCTGTTTTATTTCAAAGGATTTCAGCTTAAAATCACTTCCATCCATTCCAAAACAAATCTCTCTCCTTCTGTCATCCACTGCCCAGTATAAACTTCCCATCTGCATTCCTAATTATGATACAGGAAAAAAACCTGTGTGGAACAAAATATTGCTTTTATGATTTTTTTTTCTTGCAGGAAATATAAAATTAGATAT
Organism: Rhynchomys soricoides; assembly: GCA_019843965.1. Taxonomy (NCBI): domain Eukaryota; kingdom Metazoa; phylum Chordata; class Mammalia; order Rodentia; family Muridae; genus Rhynchomys; species Rhynchomys soricoides. Next base: position 11,369,580 of record JADRCH010000012.1, read on the forward strand.
ACAGATACATGAAGGAGAGTCTTTTAGTCTCATGTGCTAGAATACCTTCTAATTGTTTAAAAAATGTTTTGTCTGACATTTTCTTTAGGGCATACTAGAATATTATTACTAAAGCTTACTTGTGACTATTTTCTATACTTATTAAAATAAAATTGTTTATGAATAGCAGCATTATCTCAAATATTAAGTTAGTAAATATGAATGTACATTCTAAACACAGTTTTAACGATTTGTTAAGTTTATCCAATGCTTTCTTTTCCCACAATTATTTTGTTATTTTTAGTTCTGTGATGCTGAACTTAATAAGAATATCCCCACTGTATTTTGATAGAGTGACTGAAAACAACATATGTGCCAGAAGCCCAGAGACCTAGCAATTTAGGGCAAATTCTGAGTTCCCAACAATATCCTGATATGAAAAGTGTCAGACTTAGTATTTTAGATACATTTTTGTAATCTTAAAAAAGATGTAATACATATAACAGGATGAGTGTCCAAGGCTATCACTGCAGTAATATTTATTTTTCTAGGTAAAATTTGAGGTCAGTTGATTAAATGACTAGTCACCCACCCACACAGCAAATGATGCACAAATTGGCTTCATTCCTTAACACATTAGTTCTACTTCTAAAACTACTGAACATTGAAACTAAGAATCAGATATTAATCTTGGTAGCTTTCTAATACCTTTAGCCATGAACTATGCCTTCAGTAATGTCCATGGGCAAAGACAGGTTCTCCAGGTGTTTACCAGAGTAACTTTAACAGAATTACATATGCTCTCTGATCCCTCAAATTTGACAAGATATACCTTAATTTCTATCACCTTTAAAAAGTAATAAACAGTTTTATAATTTTCTGAGGTTTTAGATAGGTATGTGTTTCTCAGGTAGATATTCACTTTATACTTTTGTGTGTATGAGAAATCTTAATTTTATCTGAGATTTTTTTTTACTCTTAATTTTCATAGCATGTTGTTCAGATAATACAAACAGAAGAGCCTTTCTGTTTGTGTCTAGTAAAACTTCAAAAATGATAGAATAAAAGAGAGGCACAAAGATGAAAGAGAATACTTTGTTGTCTTTGAAATGTCTTCTAAGCTTTACCAAATGTTAAGAAAAGGGAAGACCACAAAATGTACCCAGTTTGCATACTTTAAAAAATTATACAGAGAAAGCAGATATATTGTGAAATTTACCTTTACAAAAATAGTAAAATTCTGGCTTTTAGCCCAATGTTTTTCAGATGATAGATTCACCAAACTTAGATTATAATTTTTTATTTGGGTATATTATTCATAAATATACTTCATAGGCCTTTGTCAGAAAAAAATAGAAAACAATCTCATACCCATTAATATATTTCATAATTTTCTCATATTTCCTGATTTTATTTCTGTATTCTACATTTAGTATATAACATGTTTTTTTCCATATTCTAACTATAATTTTTGCTCCTTAAAATATTTTTCATTCATCCTGTCAGATTTTTATAATTTTTCTCCTTATTCTTTTTATTTTTTTATATGGATAAAGACATTTTCTTGCTATATGAAATTGTTGTCATATTTGTATTGTTAGGATTTTCATGAATCACAACCAGTAAAATTAACCTCTATTACTATGATACATGTTATAGAGTATAATGGGAGAAGTGTTTTCTGAGGGGCCTAATATTTACTGTACTAGCATCTATCATATGTGTATTTCCAAAGTCAAGAAAATACTTTGTGAAATAATATAAAATCATGTCACAATTACCATACAGGTCAGCTGGTAAAATATGGAATTTTTTTTTAAATCTAATGTCAATGGTTCCCTCTTAATTATTCATCAATGTTAGGGAGAAGATGATTTCTATTGCAGCAAAGTTTTATTAAAAGGTGACTTCTGTAACCAGTCTTAAGTTTCTAACTTCTATGTTAGAGATAAAGCCTGGGCCCTGTCATTTTTATAATAAGAGTTTAGAATCAGATTTAGTGAAACATGGAAAAAGGAAAAAGAAAAAAGTATCAACTTTAGAATCTGAGATATTAAGAATTATGATACATTAATTCAAACTAAAGATCAGTATGTGAAGGATGCTGTTGAGGTTGGGGTAGAAGTGATAAAAAATAAAAGGTAGCATTCATCCATATTTGTTTTTATTGCTCTCAACTGTCAGCATGTGTTCCCATTTAGGGTAAGTCCTACAACTCTGTATCTTATTCATTTAATAGAAGATACATTCTCCAGTTTAAGCTTGTGGGATATGAACTAAATATACAATACTCCCACATATAAGGATCAGGAAACAATGTAGAAGAGAAAGTAGAAATAGTTTTAGGACTAGAAGATCAGCAAATTTGCTATGAAATTTTGTTTATTAGCAATGTCAGAAGCTACAACAATATATCTGGGCACCATCAACACCCAAACATGAGCTGAACATAGACAATACCAATGAGTGTGACAAAGTAGATGGGGGAGAACCTATGATTCTTAAAACATTTTCTTCCCTATAATCGATTAAAGGAGATTTATTAGTTCTTATTTCTAAATCTGTTTTCTATAATAAAAAATTCCAAAAAATTACTTCTTACAAGCAATTCATGAGTAAACCAAGTGCCATGCTGTAGGCTTTATTGGAATCTTCACATCTCAGGGTGAGGGCCTGCATTGCAGCCGTAAGGAGTATTTTTCTTCTGCATTTCTAGTTATTAGCTCTTCCAGTGTTTCTGTCCCCTTTTGTGTCTATAGCCTTTGGACTCTAACATGAACTCAAAATGAGACAACCCATTATGCCTGTCTCATAACAATTATGCACGGGTGTGAAGTTCAATAATGAATCCTTTAAAAATATGATGAATTCACAAAATTATAGGTTTTAGAATGGCTTAAGTTCAAGGAAAACAAAATGGTCTTCATTGTCCCATCACATTTATTGAATATCTGTGCTATGCAAAATATAAACTGTTCTCAGCGTGGCATCCTCATAAAGACAGCCCATAATAGCCGTTTGCTGTGTGTTTATCTTAGACTATGTATACGACATTGACTATTTTTATTTCTAAAATATTTACAAAGCAAAATGCATGCTGATAGGAGCCATTGGCCATCTGCTACCACCATAATGCATACGGTCATTAAGATACCTCGGCTGATTTGGCCCCCACAAGTGTCGCTGTAGTACTGATGATTGCACTATGTCATATTTCTCTTTTGAGCTAGTTCCTCTTTTGGACAACTAGAATAAAACTACACAGGATGAAGAACTTTTTTCTAAGGAAAGCTTATTCACTTGGATGAGGATAGAACTCTAGGTGCAATTGCCACAATTCAACTAACACGCTCAAAGTAAATGACCAAATGGTGAGCAATAGGGAGTGAATCCCACAGATAGAGTGAAGCTGATGAAAGGTTTATAGACACAAAAATTGCTATTAAGAAAATAGAATGAGCACATTATAGCAAGCCTTAAGAAAGTTTGAGTTAAGAAAATGCACCCCTATCTTTGTACAATCAGTATATAATCATACTGTATAGTTACTGTCTGTGGCATTAACTCTGTTGAACATATGAACTCTTTCTAATCAGCCTTTCATTTTTGCACTTTAAATACATATGGATGAATTTGCAACTAAGTACATGTTTCTTTTAACTGGAGGAGGTAGTTAAAGAATTCTCAGATCTTATATTTGTATTATCCTCAGCTTTTCATTGCTCTGATTAAAATATGTAAATAAATTGCTAAACAAAAATCTCAGTTCTGTAAAGAATAGAAGATGATAAGCAAAATTATTCTTTCCCCTATCAGCTCCCATCCTGCTAAAAGGTACTGGTCACTTTTGTAGTGTGAATAACTGCAATTTTGAGGGGCTGCTTTGGAAGACTATCAAAAATATGCAAGGACAGTGTTGTGACAAGAGTCAGCACTTGTTTCCAAATAAGGCCTTAAAAATCTCTCACTAGCTGTTGAGATAACTAGGATTCTGTTGTGGGTAAATTAGTTCTTTGTTTTTTTTCAACACTTGGACTTATAAGAAAACAGCCTTCCATATTTCTAGTATTGCTTTTATGCCTGTAATATTCTCAATATAATATCTGAAAAAGTATATATATATATATATATATATATATATATATATATAAAACAATGATGTATATTAGAATTTGTTATAAAATAATATTGGCTATAATTTTGCCAATATTCATTCTTTTAGTGAACGGCTTACACATAAAATATTTCATTTAATTTAAAGATGAAAAATATAAAGTTATACACTATATAAGCAGAATTTTCATCAGCATTTTTGACAAATTAAGAAATGTGAATTGTTTTGTAAATGATACATAGTCTAATAGCATAGCATTATAGAAGAAAGATAACTATATGAATAATGACTGAAATAATCATTGTTCAGCTGGGCTATAGGTTTTGAACATTAAAAATTACAACTGTGTAAACAAAATTTTGTTACTGAAGTATGGCTTAAATAGGAAAAAAGCCTTGTTTTCTGAAAAATTCATGTGCGATGCCTTTGGTTGTAAACTGATTTTATCTGCACATTAGGCGAGTGATTGCATGACTGAGCTGTATTGGTAATTTGACAATTTTTAAATCAAGTGTGGCTTTTCATTGGTTGGAACAGCTTTGTTTTACAAGTATCTTTTCCAGCATATATTCATAAGAAATATAAAAATAACATCTATTTTATATTCAGATTGTACACCAGACCTATGCTATAAATGTGATAAATACATACAGCTAAGAGTGTTTTTATTTTAGTGTGAGTTTATATGCATGTTTCAGTACAGTGCCATAATCACACATAGTACCTACAATCATTCACTGGTAGACTTGAGGGGCCATTGAAACACTCTATTTGGCCCTTCTGGCACTTTGCCTTAAATCTTAATAGTATCTCTTAGTTATGTTGAAGTAAGGCCCAAGTTCCATGATATTTCATTATGTGATGTCTATTGCCCATATCCTTATCATTGCCCAACTTAAACATTTAATGAATTAACATACAAGGAAATAGTATCCAGCTTAAAAGCAAGATATTCATGTGCCACCATTGTGCTTTCTTTCCTGTTGCTGGCAATGTGATCCTTTCCTGTGATTATATATCTTCCAGATTAAGCTCAAAATGTAGGTCTGTTTCATATTTGTACTTTTTGAGATTATAATTATATGATTTTCCCATTTCCGTTTCCTTGCCCAAGACCTCATCTACCTTCTTGTTCTTTTTCAAATACATGCCCCCCTTTTCTTTAATTGTTATTGAAAAATACTTCTTATGACCTCCTTTCTCTGATTCCAAACCTTGTTACAAAACAGTTTGCTTATTTGTTACCTTTTACGTAATATTTGTATATTCACACATGAACAAAAGCATGCATATAGTCACAGAATGTACGTTTCAGTGTTATAAACACGAATAAAATGTTTTTAGTAGTGACAGGTCCATTGTTCACACACATGCACATAGATACTTATACTGAAAATGATATATTCTTAAATAAATATCATCTCCCCCTCCTATATACATATTTATGCTTTTATTTCATATTTCTTCTAATTTGTGTGCCTGTTTTATTTTCCTTTAAACATGCACAAGTGCTAATTGGCAGCTCATTAAAAAATTTCTTATAGACTATTTGTAGGTTTCCTTTTTCTTTTTCTTTTTTTCTTTCTTTTTTTTTTTTTTTTGATTGTTGGACTTCAATATTTTTTTTCCTACTTTATTTACATTTCAAATGCTTTCTCCTTTCCAGATCTCCCCTTTGGAACCTCCCCATTCCCTCCCCCTCCCTCTACCACTATGGGAGTATTCACCCACCCACCCACCCACTCTTGTCATCCCTCCTTGGCATTCTCCTATACTGAAGGATCTAACACCCTCAGGCCTAAGGGCCTCTATTCCCCCTGATGTCTAACAAGACCCTCCTCTACAACATATGTGACTCATGGGTACCTCCATGTGTATTCTTTGGTTGGTGATCCAGTCTCTGGGAGTATCGAGGGGTCAGGCCAGTTGCCACTGTTACTCCCTCCCTGGGGCTGCAAACTCCCTCAGTTCCTTCAGTCTCTTCTCCAAGTCCTCCATCTGGGAACCTCACACTCAGCCCTACAGTTGCTGTGAAGTGACTCTTGGGTATTTCAAACTTTTGGGCTAATAACCACTTATCAGTGAGTGCATACCATGTTCATTCATTGGAGAATATAACTACTCATCCATCCTTGAAAAAGCCCAGCCCTCCTCTATCAAGGAAGTTTTTCCTCTTTGGCTGAGAGTTTAGAAACTTTTACAGGGAGGCGGGAGGGCAGTAGAATTTACCCACATAACTAGTCAAGCCAGCCATAAGTAAGGCGATAAGATGTTGCAGACAAATGTTACTTAAATTGGAATAAATACAGGAGGATATGTGATGTTAGTCACAGAACCTTAGAGGTTATTGATTACTGGTATATTGGTGAATTACTATTATTTAGTGTTTCACAAATTTTGGGACTTACATAATATAAAATACCTCCTTGATATTTCCAATAATTTTATGTAGTGAAGAGCCACTATTCTCATGTTGTAGTTTTGATCATGTGAAAGTTTGAGAAAATTTTAATGTATTTAAATAAAAAGCACAAAAATAGATATGATTAAAGTCATTCTATGCATTTGGGTGGCAGGCTCATAAATATCATAGTGATGAATGTAATTGTTTAACAGTCAACATTCCTAATGTTTTTCTTATTATATTTTCTCATTCAAAAAAATTAAAAATGTTGCATGATATTAATGTCCTACTTAGTTATAACATGCTATTTATATATAAATATAACACATACCATGATTCTGAAATCTCTAGATCACAACTGCAATATTTACATAAGGAATTGTGAACTAACTGGTCTGGTGGTTCATCATACAGAGTAGAGTCAGAATTCAAACTGAGACCAAAATTCTTATTAACCCTAGTCTACCATGCTGATTATATTGAGAAATTGATAGAAATAATCTTTCAGACTTGGCCATTTTGTCAAAGAACAATATGGATGATATGTGATTGTATAATGTTTTTAAAGAGCTTTAATTTAGACTTTTTCCAAAGGCAAATGATGAAATTAAATTTGGATACTCTTGAAAATAACTGATGAATGTGAAATTTACTGAAATAAAATACACACATACAATGAAAAACATTCTTAAAATGATAGTCACAAATAAAATGTTAAGTGCCCTCCCCTGACTTTCTTCATTTTTCCAACTTAAAACATCCCTTCTATTGATTCATAAATCAATTAATTGGCATTGAGAGACCTGAGGGCAGCAAGAAATTGGATTCAAATTAAAAAGAAAAAGGAGGTAATTTGTTTTAAGACTAAAAGTCCGATGTTCAATGGAAGTTTAATCAGAAATGAATGACCCATTGTTTGTAGAGTAGAGCATTGATGTCTGTTTTATTTTATTGTCACCAGGACTGGAGAAAATTGAGATAACTAATTATTCTTAATTGAAAATTAAGAAATCAGTAATATCCAAAATAAACTAAATGCATATAGTGCAGAATACATACTTTCTGCATTTTAATTCATTAAGCAAATATTCCATTCTATACAACAGACTTATAATCTTTAAAGGCAAATGTTGCCACAAATATTCTCTCTACCATGAAGAAAACAGGATATTTTCTTTAATACTGAGTTATTCAATTAAATATGAATTTTTGTATATTACTTTATTTACATTTCAAATGTTTTCCCCTTTGGAAACCCCTATTCCATCCTCCTCCCCCTGCTTCTATGAGGGTGCTTACCCCCCCACTCCTGTCTTCCTTCCCTAGCATTCTCCTACACTGGGGCATCTAACACTCACAGGCCCAAGGGCCTCTATTCCCACTGATGGCTAGCAAGACCCTCCTCTGCCACATATGTGGCCAGCACCATGGGTCCCTCCATGTGTATTCTTTGGTTGGTGGTCCAGTCTCTGGGAGCTCTGGGTTGTCCGACCAGTTGACACTATTGCTCTGCTGTTGTTGTTGTAAACTATTTCAGAATTGATTTGGTATCTTTATTGTACCTCAAGTAAATCAATAAAAAGAATGATTGAAATATATGAATTTAGCTTAAAGAAAACATTGCTCCAATTATAAGGTTCTCCAGAAATCATTCCTGGTCCTTGAAATTGAATCTACCTCCAGTTTGTGGCCTATATGAGAAAAAAAATGGAGAATTTCATTTCCCCTTAAGTAAGTTGTAGATGAAACAAATATAATTTCTAAGGATTCCATATAGAATCAGTGTGAAGTTGCATGTATGCTACATAGGTATGCTGTACATTAAGAGGATTGAATATGTGTAGAGGATTGAATGAGCCATTTCTACAATTGTCTCTTTGATTTTGCCTCAATTACTGCCTACATTGGGCTTAGGATTTGATTTTTTAAAAATGTAGATAATTTCAGAATTATATGCTAAATGTAAATCCTCAGGCAGGCTACTGTTCCAAGTTTAATGTCCTTCAATATCTTCACCCAGATTGTGGAACAGGAGGTCATTTCTATCAACGTAATACCTTCTCTTATTTTTTTTTTTTTTTGATAAAGGATTTGAAAGAGGAAAATTTCTTCTTAGGTTTGAATAATGCATTTGTTTCTTCTCAGGCTCATGTTGAGATTCTTTTACCCTTAACTTTAAGACCTTCAAATCCTTCAATTTTTTTCTACAGTTGATTAAGTAAATCCTTGAGGAAAGTACTTAGTGCCTGTTGAGCAGGAAGTTTTCAGGAGGCTAACAGGCTCTGACCTTTGAAAAAGTTGTTACATTAACTTGAGGCCTTTCCAGAGACCATGTTGTGCAAAAGACCATGTCAAAGGTTGCCTTCTCATTATCTAAAGCACATCTTTCCCCTATGAGATCTGAGAATACTAGCTCTTCTTTCCCGGTCTTGCAACTTATTTGGCATAATTCAAACAGCTTAGTGGCACAAGGCACTCAATGTTGCCATGTCATGTGTAAGATTCTACCACTTATCAAAGGTCTGAGTCAGTGATGATTAAAGATGTCCCTGGTGCTGATAATCAACTGCAGATCTAATCTCTCTATTGTCCTGCCATCATCTACAATGATGAGGCTCTACATGAAGTCAGGTTGCTACTAAATTTAATAATCATTATTTGCCTTCTCAGCTATTTAGGTGGATTTTTCCTCACAAAGTGAAAAGGAAGAGAGAGAGAGAGAAAGAGAGAGAGAGAGAGAGAGAGAGAGAGAGAGAGAGAGCACGCATTTGTCTACTGAATAGCTGAGGTTGTAGGACACTATCATTTATTTTACTGTATTTTATAGGTCATGTATTTATGTGTTCTAAGTAGGCAGTTTCTGGAAGGAACCAGAGTATGTTAGCTCTAGATATATACATTTTCTTTTTGCTAGAATACAGAGTACTTGTGACATGAGTTAAAATTTCAGATCAAGAGACAATTTTCAAACTTAAAGAAATATAAGGCAGGATAGTATTTTACATTATGTTTAAAAGAGTTGTGCATTTTTTATACAGATATAGTGACAATAGATTTATTTGCAAGGATTTTCAGAAGTGTGTATGTTAATATATTAGAATTTATATTGTATGTTATAGAGAATACATTTTGCTGTCTTATAAAATAGGTTTATTAATTGAAAATATATACTGATCAAGATTTTTGCTCTCTGAGCACTTAACTCCTTCTTGTTGCTTTTCAACTCCCAACCCACTCAATACCATGTCTTCTTCTTCTCTCTCTCTTTAAAAAATCAAATAGGTAAACAAATAAATAATATAAAAAGCATAAACAAAGAACATACACACATGTACACACACACACACACACACACAAATAAACCCATAAAAATCTTGGAAACCATAGTATATTAAGAATATATAAGCAATATATCTAAAGCAAAAATGCTTTAATAAAGCATTATGGAAAAAAAGTATACAAAAGTACAATGAGATCATTTTGTGTTGATCAACTAATGCTGGTCATGAGGTCTACCCTTAAGTGTGGTTTTCATACTCCATTGGAAAAACCAATTTTTCTTTGTTCTTTTTAAAATTTCTTTGTATTGTTGAAGAGATATAGAAGTATTTCTTTATTTCAAAATTGATACAAGTTTTCTTTTGATCAATTTGGCAACAGCTGATAGCCTCAAAAATCAGTATTTTTATTCCCATACTAAAGTTTTATTCAGAAAGCTTTTCTTTAAAAAAAATATCTATTTTCATGAATGTGAGTGTTTCACCTGCATTTGCATATGTGTACCACATGCATGCTGGTGCCCTTCAAGGTAGGATGAGGGCACCATATCCCCTGAACCTGGAGTTTTGAAAAGTTCTATGCCATCATGTGGCTACTCAGAACTGAACGTGGGTCTTCTGGAGTAGTAGCCTTCCAATCAGCCTTTTATAAAACTTTTAGAGAAACACAAGAAATGATTTCAATAAATGGGTGAAAAATAATTATATACTTTGAAGTTAAAATTTAAATTTGAAGTGAACATCGTAAAATGGCTCAAGCATTAAAGGCTAGGCTTGTAAGTAAAAATAGTAGAGAATGCTAATTTTCCTTTGCAAACAGATGTCAGTTGGAGATAGCTTCTTGGTTATGGATGGGAGTTAATGCCCACTTTCTTCTCTCAGCACTGGGATGCAATATATTTTATAATATGTGAGAGCACAGAGTTTCTAGGATTATTTCCTACTTTATTGCTTGCATTTAAACTTATTTGCCAGAATTTATCAACAAATGGGATAATTACTTCATAGGGATTTATTGGAATTAATTAGCTAATATTTGCCATGTGATTTGCAGCACTGAGTGTTACTCATCATATAAAATGTTGGTTTTCCTTGGATGCTATGTAAACTGAAATCATCTCATATCCATTTTGAGACACATATGTGTAGATATTTTACTTTGTTGAATACTTATTAAGTAAAGAAATGCCCTTTTTACTACAGAATTTATCAAGGGCTGTACAAGATTAGAACATTCCCCTATGTATTTTATTCACATGAACTAGCTCTGCTACGCTCTCTAAAAGTAAATGTATTTGATATATAGTTTAAATTCCATTTACTTATTCTGTGTGTGTGTGTGTGTGTGTGTGTGTGTGTGTGTGTATGTGTTTGGAGTGTACATGAGTGTCACCTGTAGGAGTTGGTTCTCTCATCTTGCCACAAAGGTCCCAGTGATTAAATTCAGGTCAGGAAGATTGATACAAAGCCCCTCACTCACTGTATTATAGGTCTGGCCCTTATTGTTTATTTTTAAATGATACTATTGTTTAAATGTTAAAGAGAGCTATGGCTTAAGTGAGATGATGTCTTTGTGAAATCTTATTTTACTTAAATAGTGGGGTGAATTGGCCTTCCTTTTTTATTTGGTGGTAGTATTTTTTCACTTTTTTATTGGTTATTTTATTTATTTACATTTCACATGTTAGCCCCATTCCCAGTCTCCACTCTACAAGCCCCCTATACCCTCCTCTCTCCCCTTGCCTCTATAAGGATGCTTCCCCACCTGTCCACCCACTCGTGCCTCAGAGCTCTAGCATTCTTCTGACCTGTGTCATCGAGCCTCCACAGGACCAAGGCGCTCCCCTCCCAGTGATGCCCACTAAGGCAATCCTCTGCTACATATGCACCTGGGACCATGGGTCCCTCCATGTGTACTCTTTGGTTGGTGCTTTAGTCCCTGGGAGCTTTGGGGGGGTCTTGTTGGTTGATATTGTGGTTCTTTCTATGGGGTTGCAAACACCTTCACCTCCTTTCAGTCTTGGTCCTAGCTTCTCCATTGGTGTCCCAGGGCTCAGTCTGATGTTTGACTGCATGCATCCACATCTGTATTGGTCAGGTTCTGGCACAGACTATCAGTGGACAGCTATACCAGGCTTCTGTCAGCAAGCATTTCGTGGCATCAGCAATAGTGTTTATGTTTTGTGTCTGCAGACTGACTGGATCCCTAGGTGGAGCAGTGTCTGTACTTAGTATGTATATTAAAAATTCTGTTGAGCTCTCTACTAAGAAAATCTATATTACTTTGAGATTTGGCCATGCAGCTATTGCTCTACTAGGAAAGATTCTGTAATTACTTTTAGCTTATTTTTCTTGTTTTGAAATCATGAAATTGGCTACAGATACTTTCTAAGACTGTAATACTCATAAAGTGGTGTTACATATGGATATAAAGCTGTGTGAGGCTACATATTCAGATTACCTGGTCAGGCATGAAACTTCAACTCTGACACAAGTGTAAGAAATAATTTATATTTTAAATATCAAAATCATTGTTTTCATCTCTGGAATGCACATAAGTGGTCCTGAGGAATTAATCAACATTTATTTTTAGATTTTAATTTTTGGTTCAGTAAAATGAATTAGAAAATAAAGTACTAGAATTGACATACAGAAGCAGATTTAATTTTATGAGGTAAGGGCATTCTGACAAAATAGATAAAGAACAAAACTGTGATCTATTCTCAATTTTGCTATGGAAAGAAAAACTATAATATTAAAATGTGTGCAGAACCTTCTGGTACAAGAGCAGTTCTGTGATTAAATCACACTTTGATTTATTGAAACATCATCTGAGTTAGTGTTTTATTTTCTCCTCTCATGTCATGATGGATCAGACTGCTCCATCAATTGACACTAGGTACAGTGGCAGATACCTGTAATCCCAGCACTGGAGGATGAGGAAAAATTGATGAACATTTTATACTGGCCTAGGTTACAGGGTGAGAACCTGTGTGAGAAAATGTGATGGACAGTGAATATTAATACCATCCTTTATGTGTACAATGGTTAAGATAAATGTATGTCCCAGGGCTAGAAATCAAGGTTCGTAAATCAAGCTACTCAGGATTCTGAAGTAGGAAGAGGATTTTAAGTTCAAGACCAACTTAGACTAAACAAAGAGTTTTGGTCCAGCTTAGGCAATTTATCCAGGTCCAGTATCAAAATAGGAAGTAAAATTATGACAGGTAGCAGGGTGCAGATGTCAGGGGAGGATAGTGGGAGGTCCCTTGGATAAGAGAGCTAGGGAGGTGATTGCCTGCATGGCCATGGCATTAACAATCCTTAGATTTAATCCACAACACTGCAAAAAAATGGTACATATCCATCCATCAAGTGATGAAAGATATGAAGGAAAGATTAAGGGAAAAAAAAGAGATATAAGAGAAATGAGTTTGAAGGAGTTGAAAACATTAAAAAGATTTTCCAATGAAAATATTTTATCAATAGTACATTACACAAAACTGGTTCATTGGGAATTACTTAAATTTTAAGATACATGTAAACATTATTCTTCTTAGGGAAAAAGGAAGTCATAGAATGGGTTGTGACTCTTCTTTGGAGTATGTTACTTATGCTATGTGATGTTAGTAGTGTACTGCTAAATCAGATTCCATGGTTCAGGTCTTAAGGCCCTTTGGAACATGATTACAGTCTATCAGGAATAATATAAATTTTCTTAGGTTTCTTTCACTACTATTCATTCAACACAAACATCCTAGGATTTTCTTTTAATCTGAGTTACAGGAAAATCCTGACTATGCAGAAGTACAAGTCATTATTTTCCACACAGGCATAGAAGGTATCTGTACATAGTATCTTCAGAGTCACTATTTATGACTCTTAGTTTACTACATAGCAGCATCATCACTTCACTCTAGTCTTTTATTAGTGTACATGTACACACATGCAGACAAACACACATACATACAAACACACATACACAAATTTTATATATATATATGATATTCCTATGACCTCAAAAATAACTCAAAAATTTTAAAATGTTTATTATGTATGCACAGACCCATATGACATATAGTGGATCTCTAGGTCCATGTTTTGTGACTCTGTGAGATCATGTAGTCATTTGAATATCCTATTCTTTATTTCATGTATTTAAATTGAATTAAAATTTTAATGTCTTTCCTAAGACTAAAATTAGAGTACTAAATCAATAGGAGCAGGCTTATAGAGGTAACCCAAGTATTTTCAATTATGCCAGTACTATATATAGAACTCCCTAGAACCTGGAAATGTAATTAAAATGTAAAAAAAAATGAGTGTATTCAGAAAATAATGTGCCAATATTGTTCCACATTTGACCCTTAGATGCCTACTCTTTTATTTAAACTCTACATTATCTCTGGTCTATTTTATATTGAGTAGCAATGAGAACATTATGTTTCAAAGATTATGGCTATAATTACCTCATTCGTATGTCCAGAACATAACAAATGTCAGTGCCATTCAAAGGCTACAAGTGTTTTAATTTCATATATTAAATTTAAGTATTGATGTGTATCTTCTTGATTGCATAGAGAATATTACAATGAAGGAAATGTGTGCAGGACTTTTGGTTTCAATTTTCTTTCTTCCAAGGAGAGAGTCTTTGTTCATAGCCTTGAAATTGTTTATAGCTCTTAAACTACTTGTGGAGAGTAGACTAAGGTTGAGAGGAGATTCCAACAGAATCTGGAGTGGATATACTTGAGCAGGACACAGAAACTTTGCAGCGGTGAAGTAGTGTGGTGTTAGAATAGAAGTGTTGGCTGTGGAGCCAGATCTACCATAATTTCTATTCAGTTCTACCAAATATTTATGGTATGATGTCAGCTGTTTACAGAAACACATTGGCTCATCTGTAAAGAACAGGAAGAGACAGCTTTTACTTCATAGACACAAGCCCAGAATAAACTTGCTGAGATGGGCATGAGACTGGAAGCCTTGGATTCTACCAAGTGCTAGAATGTGAGACATCGTAGCTATCCTTGTGGTTCAATCTGGTGCCTACCAGGTACCAGCTAACAGAAGGGGATGGCTGAAGACCTCTGCTTAGTTCATATTCACTGAACCTGAATCAGACAGCATCACATATGATCATTTCAGAAAACATCATGCAAAAATATTGTTTTATTTTAGAGCAATTTCAAGTTTGGTAAGCTTAATGTAAGACATATCCTTAAGACAGGATCTTCAAATTGTTTCTTTCTCTGTGTAGATACCTACACTATTTTCTATGACATATAAATCCAGGATTGTTTTACTTTGTCTCAGTTGATTCTACTTGAATTTATGTTCCTTGAAATTCTGCTTTCTAGGAAAATTTAAAGTTGATTTATTTTCTTTTAAATCAATAATTTGTTGATTTTTTTCCTTGAAGTATGTATATTTTTGTGTGAGTATGAGAATATGTATTGCTTTCCTAAGTTTGGAAATCAGAAAACAACCAGAAGCTTTGGTCTCTTATCTCTGAGCATTACAGTCTAGCTAGCCTGTGAACATCTGGGGCCTCTGCTATCTCTGTCTTTCTTATCATAATAGGAATGTTGGAATCACATAGAATGTTAGCTTCTTGTTCTCTCTTTGTAGACTGGAATAGTGCTAGCTATGTCTTATGTCTTACCATGCAATTAGTAACTAAGGCTACATATTAAGACAGAAGATATAAAGAGCACTTTCACCTCCCACCAAACACATCAGTATATTCCATTCCAATAACCAGGAACTATGACATATCATGTTACCCTATAGGTAACTGTTTTCAAACTTTAAGAGTAACATATTATTAAAATAAAAATTACATACAGAATTCAGTACAGAAAAGCATGTTTCTCCTAATCTAAGCTTCAGAAGTATCACCCTTGGTCACAAAGGAAAGTAAGTTTTATCAGTGATAGTGGTCAAGCACATCTCCCTTTGAATATCTATTTTCTCCTTACAAGATGTTTTTGTATGCTTTTTGTTTGTTAGATATTAATATAAATTTCCTGATGAAGGAAGGTTGGCTATGTTTGAACTTAAGATTGTGGATGATCATACTTAGCCTGAGACATTGAATGAGTTGAACAAAGATCACTGAGTAATTTGAGCTACTCTAATGAGAAAAAAAATGGAGTATAAACCTCAAAGATTAGGGAAGACATTGCAGGAACAGTATAATAAATGAGTGAGAATTAGAGAAAAACTACTCTATGAATACACCAAACTAAAATGGAGAAAGGTTAGTCCAAGATGAGGAAAAAATAGCATAAATAAAACCTTAGGGAAGGTTAGACTCAAGACTTGGTGAACATGTTGCTATAGCATAAACAAACAATACAAAATAGTATGAATGAGTTTTTCAGCAGAAAAGAATGGTTTAGAAACAGGTATGACTTGGCTATGTGATGTATGCATGTTAGTTGGGCTTTGACATATATTCATCATGGAATGAAAACAAAAGGTAAGAGAATTATGGCCATGGGTATCATTTGTAGAGAAATGTCTCAATTTCCAGATCAGACACAGGCTAGTGTAGTTCCATCAAACAGATGATGAGATAAGTGAGAATAAAGAGAGAGTTAAATAAATGTCAATATTTTTAGAATGTCAAAATGTCATTCAAACTAAAAATACAGGACAGCATACATGATGATATGCTGGCACATAACAAATATAGATATATACACATAAGCACATACAGACAGATAAACACCATATATACAATTTCCCATTTCACAGGGATTTTGTAGAGAAGGAAAAATGATGAACTACAAGCAACTGACAGAAGTAAATATAATTAGCTTTACATGAGATCAATCTGGACTAATAGCAAACACACTCACCTAAGAAGGATGCTATTCATATTTAAAACTTTTCTGATAGAATTTCAAGGTGCCATATAACACTGTTTTTCAAGCTCTAACAGTCATAATAAGTATTGTATAAAATAATTATTCTTGAAACAACATATTCTAAATGACTGACAATTTACTTCCCTTTCTTCACCTTCAGCAATGAAATATTAAGTAAGCTTCACCTATAGTGACTGTAAGCCTTGTTGAAACATTACAGACTGTTTCTGTTTAAACCTTTCTCTACTTTATGTTAGGTTGTGAAGATACTTGTTTATTCAACCTGATTTTCATTTTCAACATAACTGTTATATTCACATGCATATGAAAACATGATGATCTTCAAATTCTACTAGTCAAATACTGTATTAATAAGTATTTTGCCCTAAACTTAAGGAATACCCATGACAAAGAGTATATGTCAAATAACCATTTAAAATTATCTAAATTATGTAGGTGTGGTGTTGTCCACTTTCAGTCCTGGCTTTCTAGAGGTAGAGGCAGGTGTAGTTTTATGAGTTTAGGGCCAGCTTCATCTACACATGGGCTCCATAGAGAGATTCTGTCTCAAATGAACTGGTATGTAGATGGGTGGATGAATAGATGATAGATAGATAGATAGATAGATAGATAGATAGATAGATAGATAGACAGACAAATAGAAAATGAAAACAACAACCAAAGCAATTACATTAGTGAGGAGGGCTCAGCCGATGAAGCTGTGTGCTACTAAGCCTGAAGATCTGATTTTAATCTCTTGGACCCTCACTAGAAACAATTCTCACTAGTTGTCACCTGACTTCTACATGTCTACTGTGGCATGCCAGCATGTCAACTCATGACAAACAATATATTTAAAAAAATTTTATGAATATAAGTTTATACAAGCATGCATACTTTATTGAGAGTAAGTGTTAAGAACAAAAAAAGGAAAACATAAACATGTATTGGTGAATAACAAATGAAGGTGTGTGTGTGTGTGTGTGTGTGTGTGTGTGTGTGTGTGTAAGTGAACAGGGATTCAAATGGAAAAGAAAGCAATATAAAAGAAAGAAGAAACAAGAAAGAATACAAAGAGATAATGAGAAAAATAGACAAAGTATTTTAGGTTTTCGTTTTGGAAAGAGACATGAAAGCACAAAGGGCACTATTTGAGCAAATAAAGGTGACCAAAGGACAAGGGAAGGGAAATGGGAGAGAGTAAGAAAAATAATTGTTAAATTGTAATGAATACAACAAAGGGATCATCATACCTGTACTAATTTAGTTTAGAGTTATCTCTATTCTATTTGCAATAAACATGCTAATTTCCAGGATAATGTTGATGACTCTTATGAGAGTGGAGGATATTCTACATGACCCCAGCTTTCTATATATGTCTGTAATTTCTTCATTGCCTGTTGCCCCAGTCAGGTCAATTGCAAATCCATGTAGGTCACAACATTGGACCTTTTTATGCTCCTTGAATCTCATTCCTCTCTCTCCTCCTTCCAAGAACACTGCTTTAATTCAAAGAGACTAGCTACAAAATATTGGGTCATGTATAATTTGTGCAAAGGTTTATGATACTTAGTATTGATTGGAATTTGACAAAGCATTAAACACATTTATTTTCAGTTGGCAGACTAGATGAAATAAGGGCTGAGAATTGTATGGATAGGTATCATTACTAATAACATTTAGTTAATTCATGTTCTTTTCCAGAAACACATAGCTTCAACCAGTCTTCATCTGTGTATCTTTAAAACATTCTGATGGCACAATCCTAAGCATTAATATATTAAATTCTGCTCTGCTATTGGTCTCATCAATACATAGTATGGTAAAAAAAGCAGTTTGAAATCATTACTTTCATGCAGCCATCATTGGCCTGAATATGTTAAATCATTTTTTAAGGATAATTCTCAGTCTATCTCTCTATTAAATAATATTTATCTATCCAACTATCATCTTCTGTCTACCTAGACATAGAGATCGTGTCCCAATTTTTCTGCTTCCTATAATATTAGAGCCTTAGAGTTACTACTGCTCTGTTGAAACACCGTAACCAAAAGCAACTTGGGAAGGAAAAGACTTATTTTACTCAGTTATGTATAGCAAAGCAGTGAGGGCAGAAACTCAGTCAGTGCAGGAACCTGGAGGCTGCTGCTGATTCAGGGGCCATGGAAGCAGGCTCCTTATAGCCTTTCTCCACATGTCTTACTCATCCTGCTTTCTAATAGAACAAAGAACCACCAGCTCAAGATGACACAACCCACAATGGACTGGGCTATCCCCCATTATTCGTTAATTAAGAAAATGCTTTACACCTATATGCAAAGAAGGTGTTTTTAGGTTGGGGCTTCTTCCTTTCAGATGACTTTAGCTTGGGTCAAATTGACATAAACCTTTCTGACAATTAGTCATTATCAGCTTGACACATAATCATATCACCATCAAATCACAACCTTTTCTTTTCCATTCCTTCTCAAGATCTCACATTAAACAAGTAAACAACTTAATAGGCTCATCGTCTTTACAAATTCAAACACATTAACAGCATTAAAAGTTCCGTCCTTTTAAAATATCTAACATCTTCTGCTTTTCCTCAGCTCCAGCAAGTGGGACAGCTAGCCTTGGTCATACAATCAGGAGAGCTGGCCCAGTTCCTTGATGGCTAAACCATTCAGTAGCCTAGCTGGGCCAATGCTGGAGAGCTCACTCTGGTGGTCATGGTGCAGGAGATCTGCCAGGCTGACCAACCTAGCTATCACCCAGGCCCAGATCCAGGGCTATGAGTTGGCTCACTCCAACTACTACCCTATCTATGAACAGCTGAAGCACATGAAGGGGCCAGTCAAGCAGATGTAAAGCTTCAGAATAGCCATGAAGCAGGGTAACAACACAATATCTGAGAGAAGTCCTCAGGTGAGGAGCCAGTATTGATAGTGCAGTAGAAGCCAGAGACCTCAAACCAGACCATTGCAATGAGCATTTGCAAGTAAAGATGTGTAGACAAAAGCATTAAACACTAAGATTTTGATACTATGCTCTGTCACTTTTTAGGCATCCCATAAAGCCATGTGTGATTTTACTTGTATCTTACTCTTTTGATGATATCATCATTATATTTAAAATACCATGTCATGCCCACTTTCCTTATGTTTTTAGGTAGTTTTTTTTTTTTTAATCAAAAAATACTGTTGTCTTCTAACCATAAACACACAATATATAAATATAGAAAAAGAAATTACAATAGAGATTTTGCAGTTTAAACATCTCCCTTATGGTTATAAATATAAATTATAGTAAGAGAAAATATAAGAGAAACATAAAAAGTTATCCTTTTGGTTAGAAAATACCATTTTATGAGCATATAGCATGTTAAAAGTAATAGAATTCTGCTTGCCTAAATGTATAAATTTTCTGGAATGGATAATTAGATCATTCAGATGAAGTTCACACTCAGCAGCAACCTTAAAGCAATTTATAGTTTTTATAAGGAAAATTCAATTAAAATATGAAAAACAAAACCAATGAAGACTTTCTATTTTGCTCTCACAGGGTCCAAGTTTTCTCTCTGAGGCCATGTTTCCTAAGCGTGCAACAAAAATTGAAGAAGTGGATCCATCTTTCAACCTCCATGAAGCCATTACTAAGGTGGGAATGCTTCTGTGAACTCACAAATAGAATAAGAACAAGTTTGGTTTTTTGTTTTGTTTTGTTTTGTTTTATTTATGTTATTGTTGTTTGATTATTTGTCATACATAGGTAGAAGACAAAATAATAATCAGTCAAAACAATGCTTTTATAAGTAGTAAAGATGATACCAAAATGTTTGGGAAAAAGATAATAAAATCATTCAAGATATAGTTCTTGATGCAAGGTTCATGACAAATCAATTGTCAACAAAATAATTTTTTTGCCCTTATCCTAAAATCAAGTTTGCCTTTTATTTTAAATGGACAAGAAATTTAAATGACCATAAAACAAAATAAATTTTCTAACTAATCTGTCCAAAGTTTGCTTTTAATACATCTATTTCTTGCACCTTTAATTCTTTAATTTGTGTGCATATGTATACGTGACATATGGGAATGCACAAGTGTCATGTGATCCTGGAGTGTAAATGATAACTTTCTGAAGTCAGTTGGTACTTGTCTTTTACCATGTGGGTCGTGAGTATGAAACCCAGGCTGCCAGGCTTGGCAATAGACACCTTTACCCACTGAGTCACCATGCTGGTCCTGTTTAATACACAGTTTAGTCCCAGTAAATGATGAGCTTGCTTTATTGGGTACAGAACTGCATTTATAATATGGCACATTTCTACTATGTAGTTTTAGTCATAATTTTATTATTCATAAAAACATAATTTTTTTCAGTGTGGAGAAAATATATTTGTTCCACTTATCATATGGCATCCTATGAGTTTTTACTTTTTATTAATCTAACCTGTCAAAGCCCACCTCTTCAGGATAGACTTTGCAGTGGATATTGATATTTCAGTACCATTAAAATAATCCATATTTATGTATACTTACTAGAATTATTAAATCATCCTTAAATCTTAGTAAAATGTGACAGACTGTTTTTCTCCTTAAAAACAGGAAGTGTGGTAAAATGAACAACCACTAAATAAGATCAGGATTTGAAAGCCTGAGAGTCTATATCTGTCTCTGATATTTAAGAACTATGTAAATTTAGTTTTTGAACATTTAAAATAAGTGAAGTTTGAATTACAGTCTACTTACAATTCATCTAAGCTCATAATATTTAATATGTTTTCCTTTATAATCAACTCCAGTTGCCTAAATTCATTTTTAGTACCATCATCTTATTTCTATATTATTATGCAGATATAACTAAAGTTGCCATCATATCCTTCCTTAAGCATTTAAAATATTAAGTATATTGCTAATACTTAAAGAGATTACATATATATATGTGTATATATATATATATATATATATATATATATATATATGACTACACAAATGATGATGATGACATAAAACTTTAAATGGATATTTACATACATTTGCATCTGTATATATAAGTGTATGCCTGATAATTCACTTAAAAATCTGGACACCTATTCTACTCTTATTTGCTAATTTTATGCAAAAAATTATAGAATTATAAAATGATGAAAACATTATATTTTTTCTTGATTTCTTGGATTTTGTTGATTAGAGAACTAAAGGATTTTTGTGAAAGAGCAATTTGAGACTTTATTGATATTCGACAGGTAATGGGGTAATAATATGTAGTTGATGAAATTTCTAGACACAGAAAATACTTGGCCTTATTTCAGAGGCTGAAGGCATACTAATTTGCAGTAGCTGGGATTTTTTCTTCACATAACAACTGGAACTTTGGAGAGTATTTTGGGAAAAGATGGGTGAGTAAACAAATGGCCATGAACACAGCCTGAATAATTACAGTGGTTCAGCACTCCATGCAATAACTACGTATACCTAAGTATCACATGAATAACATAATTTTCTTCCTCTGTGTCCTACATGTGATTTCTATTTTATTTAATGTTAAATATAAATTTCATTAGAACGTTAAAGGAATATTGAATTTAATTTCTTGCCTTTTACAGAACCGTAAACAAAGTAAGTACATACACTAGAGTTCTATGAAAATTTTCACACATTATATACATTCACAATGTTAATTCTCCTTCCAAAACTTGAGAGTTCCTTCACATTTCAAACACAGACCAAAGGAGGAAATTGTACTTCTGGAGTTCAGTCTTAAATAATTAGTAGCAGGAATGGGGATCTATAAAGAAAAGATTTAGTATTATGTGAAGTGATTTTAATATCCAGTTCTTGCATCACCCTAATCAACAACAAAAGCACTTAATAAATACTAACATATAGTTTTGAAATGTAGAACATAAATTTTTGTTCTAGTTTGCCTAGAAAATATTAATATTTTACAATTGAATATTGTTTTATTATCAACATACAAAGTAATAGAACAGTGATATTCATTTTTTCTAGGAAACAGAGATAAAAAAGAATGATGTTAGTATTTTTTCAACAAATTCAATATTCTTAACCCTAAAACTTAAAGATGTAATATCTTTAAAGCAGATTATTCACGTGTGTTTTCTGAATAGTAATTGTATATTAGGGCTAAAGAATAGCTTTTCTCTATTGTCTATCTCTGTATCTAGTAATGATTTGTAGTTTATAAACATGGAAAAACAGTGTTCGTATAATTAAACAAATACAGGTAATATGTTCAATATATGGAAATTGTAAATTTTTGTGTGCCAATAATTATGGTTGTCATAATATTTATCTAATGTCAATGGTTTGATCACAGCATGTTATTAACTATTCCATATTACAGTGTGATGTTGTAAAAATAATACCCATCTAATTCAAGAAACAGAAATATGTACGTGTTGTTATTTACTAAAAAATGGTACTGATATACAATAGATGCTCTATAAGTTGAGAAGAGTAATTAGTATTGGTTTAAAATATTTTTATTTAACACGAATACGCAATGATGCAACAGTAGCCTATAGTGAAGGATTTTAGAGATTCTCCATGTAACTGCAATCAACTTTTAAAGTTCACATCTCAAGTCCGTTTATCAGAGTTGATTTTCAAATAGTACTGATGTATGACAAAACGGTGTGTTAGTATTTGTGATATTATCAATCACCATCTCCCAGCAAGTAACTCTGCATTTTAGAACTTTGCTAAAATTCACAATTGTAATTTTATATCAACATAAATTTTCTACATACTAAATGTTAACTACTTATGGTTCGTTCTTATCTGCATTTAACCAGTATTTCAAAATAAACCAGCTATCTCCATACTTGATAAGTGAATTGAGTCCTTGAAAGCAGGTCTTCAATGTTGTTCTCCTCTAAGGTTTATTTTTCTTTTTGAATCTTTCTTGGCATTTTTCTTTTGATATAAAGAACAGGACCTAAGAATGTAATGAATGATACTCAGTATTGATGCCAAAAGTTGTAATCCATCATGGCTTCAGCTATCAGGTGCTGCTGTGTGAAGCTGCTGAAGGACGACACATACTGCATGGATGGTGAAGAAGCTTTACTTACCCTCTATTACAGTTGTCTTACAAATCACATTTTAGCTTCTGAGTTACCATATAAGCCAAACTAATTCCTTCAAAGACTAAAGCATGATTAACTACTAGTATAAATCCTAGCTGCTTAATCCTTTAGTAAGTACATTTAAAATACATCATGTATTTATATTTTAAATAAGCTTATTCCTCCTTCTATACTCAGAAGTTGTCTTACTGTGTCTCTAAATCTTCAACAATTATCTCACAAATTGTTATTAACTACCTAGGCATTTCTGTTAGTTGACAATAAACCAAGCATGTGGTAAAATCACTTGAATTACAAAATCAATAAACACATCTAAGTTGGTTCAAAGGAATATATCTGTAAGTTGTGTTAATGTCACGTGTCAAAAAAAGAGATAGTGATGTAGGCAAAGGGTAGTACAAACAAAAGCAGAGGAGGAAAGACCCAGCTTGAAGTGGCATATACAAAGCTTCGGAACAGCCTTGAAGGGAGAGGACAGGCCAGGACATATGGAGAATTATTTACCAGGGAAGGGGCATTCAAAAACGTTAAGGCATTTCACCTTTAATATCCATGAGTTCCTTTGAAGGTGATTTAAAATTAGATGTTGGTGACAATGTGTAAAGATCAATGATATGTATTTGTTTTTAAAAATGCCAAATTTGAGAAACTACTTTAAAAATTATCATCAAGTTGCAGAAAATGAGACATGAATAGAGTTGAGGTAGTGTGTATTTTTCTAGTTGTGTCCTAAGGAAAGTGATACTAGTGAACAGTAGTTAGTAAAATCCCATTACATGGTACTATGACACAGAATAAATTCTTCTTGAGAGCTTACTCATGAACCTCAAATAATTGGTCTTTCATTGTTTGCTCAGAATATGTAGGACAAATATCTTTAAACAAAAACTATTGGATTTAAAGTGAAGTAGAGTTCTATAATTTTATCTTTTCTTTCCTCCCTAAAAGTGTACCCATTCCCACACTATGTTGAGCTCAATTCATAGCATCTTTTACTTTGTTTGATATTGCTAAGTGCAGGTGCCCATGCATGCAGGAGTGTGTACATGTGTGTGTGTGTGCATATATATAAATATATAAATGTAATCTTCTGAGTAGTATTTTTATATACCATTTCAATGCATGAGTGTGTACGTGTGTGTGTGTGTGCAAATATATAAATACATAAATGTAACCTTCTGAGTAGTATTTTTATATACCATTTCAGTTTTGACTACCTTATATAGTACAACCAATAAAGAGGGCCATCCCTGCAAGAGACTATTGCTCCTCCCAAGCACTCATTAGCTGCCAGGTAGTTCTGTGTCTAGATGTGGCACAATATGTATGCTTGTGAGTGTGTGTGTGTGTGTGTGTGTGGGTGTGTGTGTGTGTGTACACTCCTTTTATTTCCACTTTAACTTGATATCACACTGTTTTGGCCTTGTTGGTACATCTATTTCAAGGACAACCTGTTTCCCTATAGACTTCCTCGAATTTTGGCTCTTAAAATCTTTCCATGCCCTCTTATGTGATGTTCCCTGAATAAAGGAAGCAGAAGCTGTAATATAGATGAATTCATTGAGGTTAGTCTCCCCCAGTTCGTTGATCTCTGAATATTATTGAGTTGTGGTTTCCTGGGATGGCTCCATTTTCTGTAAGGAAAGAGTTTTGGTGAAGGCTAGTAACTACTTGGAATTATGCTAGTCAAGCAAAGTAGTGGGAGTAGATTATTTAGATTATTTTCTAATATCCATGACATACTAGCCCCAGGAAACTGACTAGGTTTTTTTTGTACTGGTAGTGATTTCCCTCCTGTTGAGTAGACCTTAGGTCCAAGTAGATAGTTGTTAGTTACCATTGACATATGGCTGTCACTCACTGTGCCTTTATGAATATCTTGCCATACTGGTCATTGTTATGCTTCATAGATGTTGCAGCTTGGTGAGACTTCTTTCTTTCCTTAGCAATCTACACAGTGCTTTCTCATACTTTGGAGGTTAGAGAGCAGCAAAAGGATCTTTGGTGAAAGATAGCTCAAAGGATCCTAGTCACTGGTCTTGAATATGGAGTGTCTTCAACAGTTGGGGCTTACCCCTGAGAGGAAAGAGAAGGGATATAGTGACAATGTACATTACTTTTGCAGTCATTTAACTACCCTAATCATTCAAAAGTTTGCCTTGCCTAATACTTGGAGGTTTGTTAGTTTCTGGTATTTATGGTGTGAATTGTTAACCCGAGTGGCTTAATTAGTATAGAATATCTGATTTTATTACACAATGTCTAGTAATATTAAAGGAGGACTAATATTACAGTATATCTAATGTTATTATAGTATATCTAATATTATTATAGGATATCTAATATAGTATATCTAATATTATTATAGGATATCTAATATTATTACAGGATATCTAATATTATTATAGTATATCTAATATAGTATATCTAATATTATTATAGAATATCTAATATTATTATAGGATATCTAATATTATTATAGGATATCTAATATTATTGTAGGATAGCTAATGTTATTACAGAGTACCCAGTATCATTACAGAACATTTAATATTATACTAGGATATCTAATACTGCTGCAGGACATCCAGTATGATAAGAAGGGAGTCCTTAGATAGGTTGTTCTTGAAATTGGATTTTTTTTACTTTGTCTATAATGTCTAACTATGATCATTTGCTAAATTTTTAGATGACATAATATCACAAAAAAGAAAGTAGGTGAAATATTGTAAT
Source organism: Rhynchomys soricoides (assembly GCA_019843965.1). Classification (NCBI taxonomy): domain Eukaryota; kingdom Metazoa; phylum Chordata; class Mammalia; order Rodentia; family Muridae; genus Rhynchomys; species Rhynchomys soricoides. The sequence continues at coordinate 11,396,059 of JADRCH010000012.1, forward strand.
TTTTCTTCTTACTGTAGATGTCTCAGTGAAGTTTTTCAGTGAGATTATATTTTAGAGTAAGGCAATATTTTGGTAAAACATTGAAATAAATATTAATAATTTTTACATAATTTGCATTTAGAAAATAAAATAAATTTTTACCTCATTTCATAGATATAGCTTTTAATTTAATTTTTAGTAATGTGAAAAAATTAGTGGCAGTTTCACTAATGATAAAAATTATCAGATAAACTTTGATTTTCATCATTTCAGATTATATTAATTGCATATGCCAATCAGTTGTGTTTCTGAGTAAAATAATTACCATTATATTGATTAACATCTAGATATTATTCAAAAATACATGATCCTTGAAATGCAAATCTATTTTAAGAGATCAAATCTTAACTTTCCCCTCATTTTGGAGATGGTCTAGCTAAGTAGCCCAGCCTAGACTATAAATGGCTAGCCTCCCACCTCAGGACAGCCTTATGCTGTGTTGGGTGACTTAATTAATTGTTTAGCATTTGTTTGTCATTTTAAGTTTCTAAGACATGTTTTACTCTTGAAGCTAGTGAACTTTTCTGGTATATGTCTTAAAATTAACACAACACCCAATTGTCATTTCTAACCTCAATGATCAAATGTCAGCATTTCACAAAGTACTCTAATGTTAGTGATGAATTGTTTGGATAAAATATAAAAAGTATTCTTTTTAGAAAATCAAATGTATGAATATTTATCCATACTTTTACATATATATATATATATATATATATATATATATCACCTATATATATATTTATATTCCCATGTGTTTATTTTAAAGTTATTCTAAATCTCTAGTTTGAGAGAAATATAGATATAGATATATAGATATATATCTATATCTATATATAATATTTTCCATGTTATATGATCTTCATTATAATAGATACAAACCATCTCTGTGGAGATCTACACTTCATGTCTTCATATCATTCATTAAAACAGATAATATTCTGGGGAAGTATTTTCAATGCAGAAATCATATGTTGTAATGAAAACTGTGGGTTAGAGCTACTCAAGGGAAAAATAGTATATTAAAACCACCCTTTTATGCTTTGAGAAGGAAATATTATCAGTGTTTATTTTTCTTCACAGATGTATAATTAAACTCAATGTCTTCCTTTACTGAAATTAGAGATTGCATTGCGGCTATGATTTTTTTAAGTGGAGAGGTTTAGTTTATTGTTTTTCATTATACTGTAAAAACATTATAGTTTCTAAAGGAATGCTTGAGACGACCAGTTTTTGTTGTTTTGGTTTTATTATCTAAATGATTATTATATAAAATGTACCCACATTTAATTTACTTTATTGAAAATATTAATCATCAACATAAATATTGTGATAATGCTAAAGTGTATTAAAAGAATTATTACTCATTATAACATATGAAACTAGGAAGGCTGTTACTCTCTGAATGTGTATATTTTATGCAGTTATATCAAAATTAAAGCCCAGGAGAGGGAGATGGAGATGAGACTCGGTATCTTTTTGCTGGGTTTTTTTTTGTTGTTGTTGTTGTTTTTTGTCTTTTGTTTGTTTGTTTGTTTTTATTTATCAGAACCAGATTTAGTTCCTGCCATTCATAACTGTATACCACAGAACCACCTATAAATCCATTTTGAGGAGATCCAATGCCTTTACTCTGGCCCCACAAATACCCTCACACATGTATATACATACATTCCAACAAGTGCATAAAAATAAAAGTAAAACTTCATATAAGCATGAAGAAGAATACTGATTTGAACCTCTATTTGTTGCAAAAACATCAGCATGTGAGCAGTGTAAAATACAATTAGAAGGTATATTATGACTTGAAGATAAATATTTATGACTATAAATAATGTGACTATTTTGAAGCATAACACACGCATTTCAGAAAATGCAGTATCGCATTAAGTAAAATAACATTTTTGGTGATAATTTTATTTTGTGCACTGTGCACATATGTGTTTTTTATTTTCAGAATCTATCAAGAACTTAGAAATTAATTTATATTTTGAGTTTCACATTTCTCATTTACTCTGAGGAGGAATTTATGTGTTTTTGCACCAGTCTTGGACAATGTCATTGTCAAAGTCACCTAAAAGTATTGCAGACAGAGAGCATAGTAACCAGTGCATAAAAGATGGACCCAAGGGCAAAAGGTCAAATATCTTTTCAAAAAGTGCTGTTGAAGCAAACATATATAATAAAGAGATTTAACAGCTCCAGGCACTGTCTACTTATTAAGAAAAAAAAATCTAATATCATGCTACATATCAGAATGACCTGTGTAACCTCTTGGAGTCTGTAATAATAGACTTTAATCTGAAGAGTTTACTGCCCTGAAAGTAAGCTCCATTGTCCCACAGGTGAGTGAAGTAAGAGCTGGCCATATGTGTACATGTGCGAACATAAAAGCTCATGGGGTAAGAACCAATCAGTGACAGAGATATTCATTTTGACTTTCTCTAGTATTACTTCTTGGAAATCCACTCCCTCTTCCACTAAAGTCTCAAATTTCATACAGATATTTTGGTGTTTTGTTTTGTTAACTGCTTTTTATTTCCTTTTACAAAAGTAATATGTAGAACTTTATTTATTGGAAGTATATTAGCCTTACAAAATTTAATATAGATTAATATAGTAAAATCTCTACCTTCTAAAATAAAGCATAATCTATTTTAAACACATGTTATTCAATGGTCAAACTTATATATCTTAGATTTATTTATACTATTTAATACCTATGCTCAATCTTGTTCAATAAAAATACAGGAAGTCTATAAACTATGTAAGAGATAAATCTATAATAGATATATTTCATCAGTCCTTCAAATACGACTCTGGATTTGTTATCTGTTACTATTTTATATCTGTCCTCTATATTGAATGCTAACAGGTTTAATTCTCCTGTAAGGAAAGGTGTTGTCAAATGCATTGACTTTTCTGCAATGCTATGCTATACTATATTGTATCAGTGATAGGACACTATTAAACCAAGAGATGGTCTCTTTTCAGGTATGTTTTCTGAAAAACAGGATGTGAGTTTCTTGGGCTGAAGAGATGGTTTAATAGTTAAATACATCTAGTGTAAATATGAGGATACATTCAATGCTCCATGAGTGCATTCCTGCCTAAGGAGGTGGAGAGGAGAAACACAGAGAGACTGGCAAATGAGACAAGCTGTTTAGGTGAACTGTTTTTGGTTGAGAGGCTCTACCTCAAAAAGATAAAGGTAAAAATAAATGCGAAATCTTGGTTTACAAAGGCACAGGCATCCAAATACACCCAACATGTGAGCCCACTCATGTGCAAGCACACATATTTATAAACATACCCCAATTTTACACATACATATGAAAAAAAAGAGAATGCTGGTTTATATAATGTCATAGACTGACATCCATTGGAGTCATTTAAATTAGCCTTATGCTCTATTATATGATAGATAATGGAATTAACTATGTTGATTAATTTAAGGTTATAGATAAATAATCATTATAGAAAGAGATTTAAGTCACCTTATATAATTTTGATTAGAAATGGAGGAGTTGGCATCATCTGATTCGAAACATGTTGTTTCTGAAAAGTAACATGAGCTATATATCAGCTTCAGTATTTTAATAAACTGCCATATTAAAAAACCTGTTATTTATGCTAAATATCCATAAAGGGTAAAAATAAATGCTTTAGAAAAGGCTGAATCAGTGCTGGAGGGTGGAGACATTTCTGATATTAGATTGTTATACACTATGGACCATTCCTGGAATGAATTAGGAGGTATATTTTTAAAAGTAGGAAATTATTCATAAGGTGACTGGGGAAAACTGAATTTGTTATAGAGATTCACTGTTCAGAGCAGACACTTTTGTGTTTTTTCAAGCAACTTTCTTTTTCTGCCTCTTGGTGGTTATCATCTAAGCCTTAATTGTCATACTCAGAATCATTCTCAATATATCACTTTTCATGCCCACCTCTAAGAACTGGGTACCCAAGCACTCTACCTATCTCTCTTCTGTGTAGCTATTGGCTGTAGGCATCTTTATTCACCAATCAGTGATAACTTGTGGGATCAAGGCTTGGCCCTGGGGCAACCAGGCCTTGGGCACCAGTATTCAGCATTACAAGGTCAAGTAAAAGACCAAACCTCAACAAAGATATGTTACTTACACTTACACACACATTTATATCCTACATATATGGAATATTTATTATTCTGTATCTTCTTATTTTGTTACATATAATGTTTGCCAGGTATATTCATTTTCTTGCAGATATTATAATTTTATTATTTTATATACCTGCATAAAGTCCCATGGTATATATGGATATATTTTCCTCATCCAATTCATCTGTTGACACACAGTGATTTTCATCCACTATAAATAGCACAGCACTGACATGTTTTGTTGCATACAACATATAAAACATATCCTCTTATATAGGCAAAATTTTCTACAGTATACAACAGTCTATCAAATGTTCAACTCTATAGATTTCCCAAGGACTTTATATTGAAAATAATGTCTTATAGATAAAATAATAATTAATTTAAATTTATCAATATTTGTTCAGTACTGATCTACATTTTCACCAATAACCTGTGGTTGCCAATGAAATAAATCAGCATAGAGATGATAAACACAATTTAACAAAAGTGCCTTCTCATTTTGAGTCAGTTTTTATTGAGACTCTCATTTAATTTTTTATGATAACAGTCTTGATTGAACTATTCTTTATAGAACTTCTGTTAGCCAGCTTTCTGTGACATTGGCCAAATACTTTAGTTCAGCATGTAAAAATGAAAGGTTTCTGTCAGCTCACAGTGACTTGGCATTGCTGCCTTTAAGTGACAATGCAGTAAGAGATACTTACCTCATATCCAGGGACAAAAGACAAAGACTGAGGTCCTTCAACAATGCAGAGCACAGCATCCATGTCCCAAAGACCAGCCACAAGGCTTGATATGTCAAGTTTTCCAGAACCTAGTAATGGGTTAAGAACAAAACTAATATATAGTCTCTTGAAGTCAAATATAAACGATGACATTGCATGAAGCCAACCATTCCATCATTGCTCAAATCAAAAAAAGTTGTCATTCAGTTGAATAGCAAATTATATGTGCTTTTTTTAAGATACTTGAGATTTGTGCATTTAAACATGACATGTGGATGGGGATTCTGATGCCTAGAAACCACACTTATGCCAGGTAGGACTGTCTACCCACCTGTAATTTCTGGCTTGGAAGGGAGACATGGGCTTCTAAGAGAAAGACAGCTTATCAATACATATCAGTGAGCTGTTAGTTTTATTGCAAGCCCTTGCCTCAGTAGATAAGGTGACCAAGAATGGCTCATAACTAAGATAATTTCCAGCAACAATTTGGGTCTCCTTATGCATATATATATATATATATATATATATATATATATATATATATATCCACACATCTGTAAGCATGTATACATACACATATGGCTAACAAACTTGCAGAAAAATTGAAAAAGAAATTGTCTACTTACAGAAATGTGAGTTAATAGTTAGATATTAAAAACAAACTTCATAAATAGATGGTGGTAAAAAGGAGAGGAGAAATAAAAACTATTTGAGATGATGAAGAGTAAGGCATGTCTAGGAACACAAAATACAGGGTGAATTTGGATGGGTGGTAAGGAATAAAACATTTTACACAAAAAGGGATGCTTATTACATGAAATCATTTGATGTTTTAGCTATAATACATTAAGCTAATCATTAGTCACAAATTCTGATCACCAGTCAATTTATATGCTGTAGAGATGCTTTCTGACAAAAGTAACTAGTGAATTTTCAGGACAATGGAAAGAAAACAGATTCAGTAATTTCTTTTCACCCTGTCTTTGTTAATTATAAAGAAACTAGTCAATATCCCTGTCATTTAAATCATTCTAGGAACCCTAGGAAAATCAAGTGGCAACATGTGAATGAACTCTCTTGTGTTGGTCACTCAATTTTGTTATCAAGCCATTTGACTCCAATTGTCATCAGACAGTATGGATATTCCTTTATTTTTTAAAAGCTCTGTTGTATTTTTAAAATTGTGTGTGTGTGTGCGTGTGTGTGTATGTGTGTACACACTCGCACACATGAATGCAGGAACCCTTGGCAGCCAAAAGATGGTGTCAGATACCTGGAGCTAGAGATACAATTGTGAGCTTTTAAATGATGCTGCTGCAAACAGAACTCATGTCCTTGGCAATAGCAGTAAGTTATTTAACTGTTGAGCAGTCTCCTCAACCCTGTCCTTATATTCTAAGTTTTAATTTTTTTTTCTTTTATTGGATATTGTCTTTATTTACATTTCAAATGTTATCCCCTTTCTAGGTCTCCCCTAAGGAAACCCCCTATCACATCACTCTTGCTTATGTCTCTATGAGGATGCTCCCCTACCCACCTACACACTCCCACCTTCCAGCTCTGGCATTCACCTACAATGGGGCATTAAACCCCCTCAGGCCCAAGGGCCGCTCCTCCCACTGATGTCCAACAAGGGTATCCTCTGCCACCTTTGCAGCTGAAGCCATGGGTTCTTCCATGTGTACTCTTTGGTTGGTAGTCCAGTCCCTGGGAGCTCCAGGGAATCTGGCCAGTTGGCACTGTTGCTCCCCCTTTGGGGTTGCAAACCCCCGCATCTCCTTTAGTCCCTTCTCCAACTCCTCCATTGTCCCGCGCTACGGTCTCGCCAGCAAGAACGATGCGGCACACATAGGATCCTTCTGCAGTAAAGCTTTAATGCATCTTGAGAGGGAGAGCATAAGCTTGCCACGAATGGAGACCCAGAACAATAGAACACTCGCCCTTTATATGGGTCACAGCGCTTGCCTGGGACATGGAGCTTCCCCATTGGCTCCCGCACACCAGGCCAGATGCCGCCACGAGAGAGGCTGAGATTCTGAAGTGGAAAATTACCAGGTGCATGCGCACTAGCCTGTTTACAACTTGTCCTCGGCCGAATGTAGGCGCCATCTTGTAATGGCGGATGTGGGTGCTCAGGTGGCTCCCAACACTCCATCAGGGACCCCATGCTCAGTCCAATGGTTGGGGGGTCTCTGTATTTGTCAGGCTCTGGCAGACCCTCTCAGGAGACAGCCATATCAGTCTCCTGTCAGTAAGCACTTTTCAGCATATAGCTTCCAGGCTTAGTGTCTGTATATGGGATGGATCGCCAGGTGGGACAGTATCTGGATGGCCTTTCCTTCAGGCTTTGCTCCACACTTTGTCTCCATATTTCCTCCTGTGAGTATTTTGTTTCCCCTTCTGAGAAGAACTGAAGCATTCACACTTTGGTCGTCCTTCTTGAGCTTTATATGGTCTGTGAATTGTATCTTCGGTATTCTGAGCTTTTGGGCTAATATCCACTTATCAGTGAGTGCAAACCATGTGTGTTCTTTTGTGATTGGGTTACCTTACTCAGGATGATGTTTTCAAGTTCCATCCAGTTACCTGTCAATTTCATGAAGTCATTGTTTTTAATAGCTGAGTAGTATTCCATTGTGTAAATGTACCACATTTTCTGTATCTATTCCTCTGTTGAAAGACATCTGGGTTCTTTCCAGCTTCTTGCTATTATAAATATGGCTGCTATGAACATAGTGGAACATGTGTCTTTATTACATGTTGGAGCATCTTCTGGGTATATGCCCAGGAGTGGTACAGCTAGGTCCTCAGGTAGTACTATGTCCAATTTTCTTAGATATAGCCCCAATATTTCTTATTCTGTCAGCTTGAAGCATGGGATTTTCTAAATACTATAAAAGTTTTTACAAAATAGAATTCCTCAAAATTTATTATAATTCAATTTAAAATATTTCACTTTTAAACTAAGTAATTATATTCATGCTGTTTAGATACCACACTCATAGCATGTTATTGACAGAAATTTTACCTATCAGGAAAGCTCTGCACACATGGCTTTACATGTGTAGCCATATAAAGCAATTTTTTATGTACAAGGCTTGCTACTGGATATATTAGGACTAAATGAAATCTGACATCCTGACTGTTTGCCTTTAAGGTACAGATTAAATTCTGGGGCTAGAGCTCACTGATACAGTTCTTGCCTCACATGGACAATGTCCTAGGCTTTAGAACCTAATTTCTACAAGAAATGCCCTTTACTAAAGTCATAAGAAAATGTCATGATCTGCTCATGAATATCTAAGCTGTAAAGAGCATCAATCCCTGCCTCTACTTGTTCTCTTAGCCTCAGATCTGCAGGCATACCTATAAGTTATCAGAGTCCCATAGGAAGGAGAGCACGGACAAGCAAAGAGGATAGAATCATCCTATAGGTAGCCAAAATGGAGTCTAGTACAGCATCAGGAAGGATTTCATGAACCACTCTCTCCAAGGAATACAGCCCAGGTGAGATTCAGTCCATTAAGATACATCCTCAAAAAGGACAAACTTCAAGTTGATAAAGGAGCACTCACATGGCTGACTAATGCTACAAGTGACTGATTTCAACTACTGCGCAAGACAGGGCCATTTGACAAGATAAATCACTTAGTCCTTCAGTCATAAGGATTGCAAACCTCCCATAATGAAGAGACTCCTACAAACAAATGAAGAAACAAAAATAGAAACCTGCACACAGTATCAAATGTCTTTTGATGAACTTCAGAAAAGCATACAGACACATACATTTTTATTTATTTGTGATTGTGGCCCATTGTTGATCTCTTCTCAATGTGGAAAACCTTCCCTTTGATCCCTGGCACCAAGAAACAACCAGTCCAAACAACCTTCATTTCAGCAATGTGCAGGAGATTTGAGGCCAATTTTGAGTTTTTTTGATACATGTATTTGAGCTAAAGGGCCACAGTTTCTCGAATGATGTTTGTCCATCTGGCTTATTAATAAACAGAATCTGTCTCAGAGGAGCCCATCAGCAGGCATTCTGTTCCTCCTTCAGCTATACTACAAAGTGTCATGTTTGCTTTCATGCACGTGCAGATATGAGTCACATTAAGTCATACATGTGAAGCCCTGTGTGAGCCTCTTGAGCAATATAGTTAAACTTGGTGCTTCCCTGATTCACCTGTACAACGTGGCGGCTCAGCTTACGGTAATTTTTTATAGCATTGTTATTTGTTGAGATATTTTAAATGTTTATTTTTAACTTTGCAATATAATTACATAATTCTCCCCTTCTTGTCTTCCTTTCAATCCCTCCCAGCTTGCTCTATGCAGGACTGTGACTATTTCTTGTGTTTGCTGAGCTGAATTGATTTCTGCACACCATTATTTATTTACATTTTACTTGTAATATTTAACTTACAGCATTACATAAATGTATTCTATGAAGATACTGAAAAGGTACACTTCCTGAATTTCATGTAGGTGTGGGACAACTCTTTGACAAAATAGAATGAGGTAGGAAAGATCAAATTATATATATATATATATATATGTATAATTGGAGTGTTTAGAAATATATATATTTGGAGTGCTTAGAAAGTCAGCTTAGGTATCAGATAGCATAAGGACAAAGTCACAGTGCAAACTGACATAGCTGCCAGGGTTCAGGAGTGAATGAGGAGTGGGGAAACAAGTAGTAAATGCAAGAGAGTGTTGCTGAGAGTCTACAGAAAAATGATATTTCAGAATAGAAAAAAAATAATTTTATGTCAGGCTGGAAAAGTAATAAAAGCATTATAAAACAAAAAGAAAAAAATATTGCTGTTTTGTCATTGTTTTGATTTTTTAGCAATCTTCATTTGCTGAAATTCTCTAGGGAACAATTAATTTCTTTTTTAATTGATTATTTTATTTATTTACATTTCAAATGTTGTTCCCCTTCCCAGTCTCCCCACCACAACTCCCCAATCCCATTCCCCCTCCTTTTGCCTGTAAGAGGGTACTCCACCACTCACTCACCCACTCCTTCCTCATTCCTCTAGAATCCCCCTCTGCTGACACAACAAGTCTCTACAGGACCAATCATTTCAGCTCCAATTCATGCCAGATAAGGAAATACTCTACTTCATAGGAATCAGGAGATATAGAACCACCCATGTAAATTCTTTAGTTGGTGGTTTAGTCACTGGGAGATCTGAGAGGTCCAGTTAGTTGATATTGTTATTCTTCCTATGGGGTTACAATCCCCTTTATCTCCTTCAGTCCTTCCTTATCTCTTCCCTGGGCACAGTGCAATAGTTGGCTGTGAGTGTCTGCATCTATCTTAGTTTGGTTCTGGTAGAGCCTCTCAGCTGACAGCCATACCAGACTTCTGTCTGCAAACAGTTCTTGGCATCAGCAATAGTTTTGGGCTTTGTGGTCTGCTCATGGGATGGATCTCAAGGTCACGAAGGCACTGGGTGGCCTTTCTTTACTCTCTCCTCCATTTTTGTCCCTGCATTTCATTTGGATGGGAACAAATCATAATGTCCTTTTGGGTGTGGGTTACCTCATGCAAGATGATGTTTTCTAATTCTATCCATTTGCTTACAAAATTCATGAAGCCATTGTTTATAATAGCTGTGTAGTATTCCACTGTATAAATATAGCACATTTTCTGTATCCATTCTTCATTTAAGGGACATCTGGATTGCTTCCAGATTCTGGCTATTATAAATAAGGCTTCTGTGAACATAGTGGAACACTTGTCTTTGTTATATGTTGAAGCTTCTTTCGGGTATATTACCAGTAGTGGTATAGCTGTGTCTTCAGGCAGAACTATTTCCAATTTTCTGAAACACCACCAGATTGATTTCCTCAGTGGTTTTACCAGCTTGCAATCCCACCAGTAATTGAGGAGCTTTCCTCTTTCTCCACATCCTCTCTACCATCCAGGTCTTCTAAGTTTTCGTTCTTCTGGCCATCTCTTTCTTTAGGTTGGTGAAGTTTTCGTCTATGGTTCTCTTGAAGATGTTTTCTGGCCTTTTGAGCTGGGAATCTTCAATCTCTTCTATTCTGATTATTCTTAGGTTTGGTCTTTTCATTGTGTCCAGGATTTCCTGGATGTCTTGGATAAAGTTTTTTTATGCTTTTCATTGTATTTGAACGTTGTGTCAATATCTTCTATGGTATCTTCTTTGCATGAGATTATCTCTTCTACTTCTTGAATTCTGTTGCTGATTTATAGATCCTGACTATTTTTCTAGGTTCTCCATTTCCAGGCTTGCCTCGATTTTTGATTTCTTAATGATTTTACTTCTATTTTTAGGTCTTTGACCACTTTGTTTAGTTTTTCACCTGTTTGATTGTATTTTCCTATATTTATTTGAGGTATTTATTTGTTTCCTCTTTAATGTCTTCTACCTGTTTAACTGTGTTTTCCTGAATTTCTTTAAGTGAGTTATTTATATCCTCATTAAAGGTCTCTATTATCTGCTCAGATTGGATTTTTGGTCAGCATCATGCTCTTCTAGGAGTATTGGCCTATTCATGGCTTGCTGTGGTGGGAGAGGTGGGTTCTGATGATATCAAAGTTTATTGGCTTTTGTTGCTTATGGTATTTTGCTTGCCTTTTGCCATCTGGTTATCTCTGGTGTTAGCTTGACTGGGTGACTCTCTGTGATGTCTGCCACCTGTGTCCCTGGGTTGAAGTAGATTTCCTGGTGGATCTGTGGCCCTATCTGCAGCTTATCTTTTGGGAGATTTGCAGACTGTTTTCCTGGCTGGAGCAGATCTCCTGGGAGCCCTGCAGATTCTGCAGTGTTGAGAAAGAAGGGGAAATAGGCTGCTCTGCACCCAAGCAGGCACAGAACAGAAAGCATTGATCTTTCTTTTACTTGTAGGACTAAGTCTTTGGTTTAGTTACACATCGGTGACAATAAGAAACAAACGATATTATAAGGAAACAGTAATGGGCCATAGATGGTATGAAGAGTGATGTAAGCATGAAGGTCATTGCCATTTACAAAGCTTTCCCCTACTAAATTTTTGAGGAAACAAACTTATAGTTATCTTTCTTACCTCATTAAAATGTACAAAAAAGAAAAGAATATTTGATGCTTGTACTTTGTTCCCATTTTATTATGTATCCCATCTCATAAAAGCCTATAAACAAAGTGCCATTCCAAGTGCAGGTGAGAAAAATCATGACATTCATAAGGTAAAGCTGAAAAAAAAAAAAGACTATAAAAGCCTGATAAGGAATTTTACTTAGGGGTATGAGGGTAAAATAGTGCTGGGCTTATACACAGATGTATTAATTTTAAAAAATAGATCCCCAGTATAGGAGAATGCCAAGGAGGGAAGACGAGAGTGGGTGGGTGTGTGGGTGGGTGGGAGAATACCCCCATAGTGGCAGGGAGAGAGGGGAGGAAACGGGGATGCTCTGAAGGGGAGATCTGGAAAGGAGAAAACATTTGAAATGTAAAAAAAAGAAGAAGAAATCTTTAAAAAAATAAAAAATAAATTTAAAAAAATTAAAAAATAGAACTTAAAGACAAGAGAAAATGGATATACTTGATGTGAATACATAGTGAAGCTTTCTGAAATAATCATTAAGGTATGATGTGCTTTATGTTGTTTATGAAGGAACACAGGTTCCCAAGATAGTCTGAAAGAGAGAGAGGGAGAGAGAGAGAGAGAGAGCAAGCACAAATCAATACTAATGTTCCTTAGAACAGATGATGATGACTGGTTGTATTGATTTCCATGAGGCAGTAAATAGCTCCTGACAGTAGAGCTGCCATGACTGAGAAGAAATTAGCTCAATGCTTTGACAATCATTGAAATTTTAAAAAATTGAAGAATGTAGAGAAAGGAAATCCTAGTCAAATTGACATTTATTAAATTTTAAGGTCTTAAATCGACCTTGCTTTAAAATTAATATAGATGATATTAATGATAAAACACCTATATGATATAATAAACAAATTATTAGAAGAATTCCTATTTTCTCTTGTCTTTGTTAATATTGTCTGAGTTTATTTCACACATTTTTTAAAATTCTAAAACAGTATAGTGAAAGTTCTTTTCATGATAACAGAAGGCAAGCATTTAATGACTTACTTTTAGTATGTTGCTACATATATATGTACGTGTGTGTATGTGTATTCAATGTGAATTATTGAAATTAATACGTACACAATAAGTATATATTTCAATGTAGTCAATATTATTTTTTGCTCAAAGGATAACTAACAATTACCTAACAATGTACACTGTATTGACATGTTTCAGATTCTTTTATATGAATCTGCTGGTTAATGTATCCATACCCAGATGATATTGTTGGCTCTATATTGTATTTCATTAAGCCTGCTATGAAGGCTTTTCATCTGTATGTCTATTTTATCTATCTCTATCTATCTATCTATCTATCTATCTATCTAACTATCTATCTATTAAAGCAAACAAAACATTTTCTAGTACTATTTTACCTTCTGGATTTGTGGTTTCATTTGATGTTTCTTTTTATCTCTACAGCATCTGGAAGTTAGTAGCCACATTTCTTTTACACATTATGTGTGTTCTTCTCTGTAATGTAACATAGATAATACCCAGGAAAAATTACAATCTACCACAGCCATGTCTGCCCTGGTAGTTATATCATCAGTTCATCTACAATTGGACATTTGATAAGTGTGAAAGCATGCAGAATGTTATGTTCCTCTTGTTTCCAGAAAGTACTACTCATGGTGTTGCTTGGTCAGAGCCAAGTTTTAGACCCTATATTATCATATTCATGAAAGAGTTGTTTTTCTTCATTAACAAAAACTTTCAAATTTTCTGCTACTTAAAATTTAATTAAAATATTATGATTCAAAAAATTTAATTTCTACTTCATGATGTCAAGAAAGTACATTATTACATCAGACCTGGAAGAGCTGAGAAGTCATGATGATCATTGAAGTATATCCAATCCGTTTTTATCAACTAAATCTAATTTGTAAATTTGAAAACTGCTAAAGTGAAGTTCCTCTGATGGCACAGTCTATATATTGTATTACTATCATACTATGTAACGTTATATGTACCTTAGAAACATAAAAATAAAATAATCCATATAATGACTTTTCAGAAACTTTCAATTCCAGAAAGAAAAAAATAGCAAAAACAAACAAACAAACAAATAAACAAAGAGACCATGACAATTAAAATTGTGTTAAATTATATGTACTGGTTTTAAGCAAAGCATTTTAAACTCTGTAGCAAGATCCTATAAATAGCTGTTGTACTATATCTTGTATTTTTGAAAAGGCTTTCTAAACATACATGAAAACAAGTAACATGTAATTGTATCTACAGGAAAAGTCTTATTGTGCCATAAGCTTCTGATCTTTAGCCATGGTTTATAGAATATAAAATAATTAGGTCTTCTTTATTTCCTGTAATGTGTGATTCTATTATGTTACTAAAGGAATGTTTTCAGAAGGAAGTAAATACTTGAAATTGAGCACCCAATCAATTGTATTGATTACAAAATGAATATTGATTATTCAATATAAAATTTACATTAAGTATGAGATATTAACAGTTTTAACTGTTAAATCCAACTTATCAATGTATCACATGATATCTCACAAATACTATTTATTTAGTTCTAGAAAGTATTCATTAAAATCTTAAAATTGTGGTGCTAAACACTATTCAAGACAAAAATTGGTATTTGTAGTCATTACTTTTCTTGTTTCATTGGCAAAATATTTGATAGAAGCATCTTAAGAAAAGAGGAGGTTATTGTGGCTTACAGTTTGAGGTCACACATTCTATCTGGAATGTGAAGACATTGTGGTCAGAATAGAAAGCCATCAGCTCAGTGTATCCCATTAGAAAGCAGGGAGCAGTGAATGCTGGCAATCATCTCCCTTGGGAAATAATGAGCTAAATTTTTACCTAGCTCTTTTGATTTAGTCTGGGATTTTAGCCCATGTCATTAGGTCACAACCCTGCTCTAGATAACTCTTTATAGATAGACTAAAAGGTTTACCTTCACAGGCATGGTGGAAGGTAGTCTCCCCCTCAATTCTAGGTCTTGTCACATTGATAATCAATACTATCACAGCATTTAATATTACTTAAATCTAGAGGTTAACTTTTTTTAAGCTTGTGAAAGGTAAAAACTGATGTGCTACAAAGGCACTGCCATGCTTTACAGAATTTCCTCAACTGATAAGCAAATGTTCTATGAATTGATGGAAGTGTATACTAATCTAATTTAGTTCAGAGTTATGCTATAGCACTTATACATGTGTATTGCTTTTCTATCCGCTGATAAACTGAGATTACTCTCATATATATTATGTTATCTTTGCTGTTAGTTCACATCTTTTATACAAAGTAAGGGGATTAGTTAGGACATGACAATTCACTGAAAGCAATGTACTTAGCTCATAATTGCTCCTCTGTTATCCCTTCTTATTCTCATCTCGCATCACCTCTCTTTTGCTTTTCCAAATCTCCAGTGGTATTGAATTCACTTTAAATACATAATTACAGATATTTTTTGACATAGGTTTCATGTATATATTAACAAAACATGAGAATGTAACCTTAGTGGATTATACACACACAAACACACACACACATGCACTCATATATATATTTATATCTTCACCTTAAGCTATAGCAGATAGCAAAATCTCTGGAAGCACAGTGATTCAGATGTTGTTTATGAAGTTCTTTGGATCAGGAGCCCTGTACAAACTGCATGGAGTGAGAGAGACCTTTACATCACTTAGACTAGTACCCATGCAGTATTTTTTGATAGTTACTGTGGCATTCTGCCAGAGCAGAACTCTCTAGCCATCAGCTCTCATTTCTTGTGCTTGTTAGCACTCTGTGTTTATTGTCTATGGATTTCCCTTCAAGCAGTCAGAGGCAAAGCAATTACTTTACAAACACTGATTTGGTCTTGATCTGGTGTGCCCCCAGTAGAGCTTTGTAATAATATTCAACACAAAGTAGAAAGCACCAAAGCCATGTTTCATCTTTCCATTCTGTTTCATGATAGCTTGTCATATCCCAGCTCACCTAACTAAATATTGGGTATTGTTATTTTAAAGACTTTTCAAAGAAATAAAACAATGGATTTCTGAAGCAGAATCAGAAGGTCAACTATTGATCCTTATGGCAAATTATGGTTTATATTTATGCTGTTTTGCCACATTTATTGTGCTATACAAAATGCATATCACTTTAAGTTTTTAAAATTATTTCCTGCTTTTCTTTTCCATAAAGAATACAATAGGTATAAAGCGTGGCAAATTAATATGCTTCTGGTGATGTTTCAGGTGATACTGAGATACTGATTAAAATATAACATGATATAGTCTGTGTAAATGTCTGTAGCAGGATTGTGCCCACTGTATAAAACACTGTTAAAAGCTGAATGTGATTCACATTAAAAATACACAAACATAGTTTCTAATGATATCATTCTTTTTGGAAATAATTCAAACGAAACATCCTGAAACACTGATACTTTTCTTTGCTTTCTTCTATATTCATATTCAAATTCTCATTGGACTATGAAGGAGATATCACTTCTGAATGCACATACATGCACATACACACACACACACACACACAAACACACACACACACACACACACAGCACACACACATACATTCTTTTATTCTTTGCTGGAAAATGCTTCCAAACAGAATATTTGTTTCCACTGGCACTTTTAATGAAATTCTCTGACATTGAGCCTAATTGATGTATTCTCCAGAGAACTTTTCTTAGATGCTAAACCTTCTATTTCAGAAACATTATCACTAAGCATTATTCTAGTTAATGAATGCAGCATAAATTAATAATGGAAAAATATTTCATTCCTTTTTATAAACTTGAACTACAAAAGTAATAATTTTAAGCCCTTTTTGTTTTTTTTGGATAAAAAGAATCAAATACTCTGCCTATGGTCATTTTCCTTTTAATTCTCTTCATATCCTTAGCTGTCCCTATTCCAGACTAGGCACACATATTTAATTCATCAATAAAAACTAAGTGTTTTGGTACTGTTGAGCAGAAATGTTGAGCCAAAGGCAGTTGCTATTGGCTGCAGAGCTAATTCTTTTGGCAGCAGCTTGATTCTTATTGTTTGCACATAATTATTTAGTTGGATGCCTGTGAGAACAATATAATTTATTTAAAAATATGCAGATGGACCACAACTACAGATCTAGAATCAGAAACAAGTTTTTATTATTTTAACCACTCCTTGTATTCTTACATGAAGCTTTCAACCCCAATCTGCTTATTTTCCTTTACACTAATGATAGTTTTGTGGCCACAAGAATCTGACAGAAACTTAAAAAAAAATACTTTGGTTGTAATTTAGTGGAACTTTTAGATTCTGAGCCTCTATTGGCTGTATCAGAACATTAGTGAAAACGGATCCTTCTTTCCTGTCATTCTGTCAAGTCCAAGACTTAATATACTGTTGGGATTTATGTTACTGTGCTTGGATCTCCTATACAAAGAATCACAGGATGGATAGCTTCAATGCTAGAAATTCATTTTATCATAGATCTGCATGCTGGTGGTCAAGATCTATGGCAAGGAGATGATGTTTCTACTGAGGACTCTGCCCTGGCTTCCAGAAGTCCATGTTTTTCCAGAATAGCTTCACAGCCTCTCATCATAGTGTGCATACAGAATGACAGGCTGCAAGGATAAAAGCAAAATGTTCATGTGTCTACGCTCAGAACACACTGATCCTATCAATTCAGGAACCCACTTTTGACCCTATTTAATTTTAATCTCTTTACCAAAAGTCCCATCTGCTAGACGCACTGGCAGTAAAGGTATTATCATAAGAGTTTTGGATGAAACAAAACCTTAGTTTATGCTTGGGACCTATAGTTTAGAGGTGTTTATTTATTAATATATAAATCTTGTAGGTTTAACTCTACAACAAGAAGTAACACTATTTCAATGACACTTGGCACAGTTACTTTAGGTAGCCATTTACCAGTTTCTTTAAAAACTGGGTTCTCCTGTGACCCAAGAAATTTACTCCTATGAATTTACATATTAAAATGAATAGTGTGTCCATGGAAATGTATGAGATCGAATATTCCAGTGCAATAATTCAAAATAGACCTGTATCTCAACCAAATAAGATTTCATCAAACAGGTATCCATACAATTTAGTATTACATAGTAAGTAAGTGCATTGCTATTATTTTCTTTACAGTCCACTTCTGAGCAATTCATTCATTTGATACATTTAAATTAAATCAATAATTTAAATTGATACTACCTTGAACTTAGTGAGCTTTCATTCTACACTTGAAAAGTATTAATGCATTAAGATATCCTTTTTAAAATAAAACAAGAAAACGAATAGCCACTCATTCAATATAATGAAGCAATGGCACAGATATTGCAGTAAATCAGTATGCTACTGATCTTCACACCATTTGTATTGATTGGTTAGACTGGAGCATTGAGAAGTTAATAGTTAGACTTTTTCTATTTTTAACATTGGGAAATTGGAGTATTGGATGAGCCTCAGAAGAGGAATAGTCACTCTGTACTCTACTGAATCAATGTGTGTGTGTGTATATATATATATATATATATATATATATATATATATATATATATATGTGTGTGTGTGTGTGTGTGTGTGTGTGTGTGTATGTGTGAGTGTGTGTCTTTGTTACCTTTCCACCCATTTCAAAAATCCTATCTATTTTAATGCTTGTGTTTGTTTCCTCCTAATCAATGAATTGAAGGGCACACATATGATTTAAGTTTTAGATTATAGTCTGTGCTTAGTGACGTCTAAAGGTGCTTCTGGAAATCACTAGATGATCACTTTTAAAAAATACCATAAACTATTCACACAAAATTTGGTCAATATAAATGAAATGTAGTACTGCAGGGTTAAATATCAGGAAACAGTGACTGAGCAGTTGCAATTTTAAAAAGTTTCCATGGAATATTTACAAGTGTTTAATGGGAACTTTAGGTTAACTTATCTCTTTTAAGATTTTATTTTTATATTTTATTATGCATATATGTATATTTGTATGTGACAAAAAGGCCATGAAGTGTTTTGTATTGAATCTGTAGATTGTTTTCTGCAAGATGTCCATTTTTACTATAGTATTCCTGCCAATCCATGAGCATGGGAGATCTTTACATATTTTGAGATATTCTTCCATTTCTTTCTTCAGAGACTTGAAGTTCTTGTCATACAGATTTTTCACTTGCTTGGTTAGAATCACACCAAGGTATTTTATATTATTAGTGACTATTGTGAAGAATGTTGTTCCTCTAATTTCTTTCTCAGTATGTTTATCCTTTGACTTGTTTGAGTGAATTTTATAGACAGCCACTTTGCTGAAGTTGTTTATCGGGTTTAAAAGTTCTCTGGTGGAACTTTTGGGGTCACTTAAGTATACTGTCTTATCATTTCCAAATAGTGATATTTGGATTTCTTCCTTTCCAATTTGTATCATTTTGACATCCTTTTGTTTTCTAATTGCTCTAGCTAGAACTTGAAGTACTATATTGAATAGATAGGGAGAGAGAGGGCAGCCTTGCCTAGTCTCTGATTTTAGTGGGACTGCTTCAAGTTTCTCTCCATTTAGTTTGATGTTGGCTACTGGATTGCTGAATATTGCTTTTACTATGTTTAGATATGGGCCTTGAACTCCTGATCTTTCCAAGACTTTTACCATGATGGGGTTTTGAATTTTGTCAAATGCTTTTTTAGCATCTAATGAGATGATCATGTGGTTTGTTTATTTGAGTTTATTTATATAGTGGATTATGTTGATGGATTTTGATATATTGAACCATCCCTGCATCCCTGGATCCCTATCAAAATTCAAACTCAATTCTTGATAGAGTTTCAAAGAGCAATTTGCAAATTCATTTGGAATAACAAAACAACAAGAATAGAGAAAAATGTTTCAACAATAAAAGAACTTCTGGGGAATCAGCACCCCTTATCTCAAACTGTACTACAGAGCAATAGTGATAAAAACTGTATGGTACTGGTACAAAGACAGACAGGTACATCAGTGGAATAGAATTGAAGACCCAGAAATGAACCCACACACCTATAGTCACTTGATCTTTGACAGAGGAGCTAAAACCATCCAGTGGAAAAAAGACAGCATTTTTACCAAATGGTGCTGTTTCAACTGGTGGTCAGCATGTAGAGGAATACACATTGATCTATTCCTATCTCCCTATACAAAACTCAAGTCCAAGTGGATCAAGGACCTTCACATAAAACTAGATACACTGAATCTAATAGAAGAGAAAGTGGGTAAGAGCCTTGAACACATGGGCATAGGGAAAAATTTCCTGAACAGAACACTAATGGTTTATGCTTTAAGATCAACGATAGACAAATGTGGCTTGATACAATGGCAAATCTTCTGTAAGGCAAAGGACAACAGGATATCAGCAAGTAACAGATTGGGAAAAGATCCTTACCAATACTATACCCGATAGACAGCTAAAATCCAATATATGCAAAGAACTCAAGACGTTAGACTACAGAAAATCAAATAATCCTAATAAAATGGGGCACAAAGCTAAATAATGCATTCTCAACTGAGGAAAATCAAATGGCCTAGAAGCACCTAAAGAAATGTTAAACACCCTTAGGCATCAGGGAAATGCAAATCAAAACAACCCTGAGATTCCACCTCACAACAGTCAGAATGGCTAAGATCAAAAACTCAGGTAATAGCAGATTGCTGGCAAAGATGTGCAGGAATAGGAACATTCCTCCATTGTGATTGCAAAGTTGTTCACCCACTCTGGAAAGCAGTCTGGTGGTTTCTCAGAAAATTGGACATTGTACTCCCTGAGGACCAAGCTCCTGGGCATATACCCAAAAGATGCTCCAACATATAACAATGATATATGATCCACTATGTTCATAACAGCTATATTTATAATAGCCAGAAGCTCAAATGTGCCCAGATGTCCGTCAACAGACAAATGGATAAAGAAAATGTGGTACATTTACACAATGAAGTAATACTCAACTATTAAAAAAATGACTTCATGAAATTCCTAGGCAAATGGATGGAACTAGAAAATATCATCCTGAGTGAGGTAATCAAATCATAAAAGAATACACTTGATATGCACTCACTGATAAATGGACATTAGCTCAAATGCTCAGAATACCCAAGATACAATTCACAGACCACATGAAGCTCAAAAAGGAAGAACAAAGTGTGGATGCTTCTTAGTGCTTCTTAGAAAGGGGAATGAAATACTCACAGGAGGAAATACAGAGACAAAGTGTAGAGCAGACACTGAAGGAAAGGCCATCCACAGACTGCCCCACATGGTTATCCATCCTATATACAGTCACCAAACCAAGACACTATTGCAGATTACAAGAAGTGCTTGCTGACAGGAGCCTGATATAGCTGTCTCCTGAGAAGCTCTGCCAGAGCCTTATAAACACAGAGGCAAATGCTCACAGCCAACCATTGGACTGAACATGGGGTACCTAATGGAGGAGTTAGAGAAAATACTAAACAAGCTGAAGGGGTTTGCAACCCCATAGGAAGAACAACATCAACCAACCAGACCCCCAGAGCTCTTAGGGATTAAACCACCAACCAAAGAGTACACATGGATAGACCCACGGCTTCAGCCACATGTATAGCAGAGGATGGCCTTGTCAGGGCATCAGTAGAAGGAGAGGCCCTTGGTCCTGTGACAAGACTGTTCCATGCCCAGTGTATGGGAATACCACGGTGGAGAGACAGGCTTGGGTAGGTGGTTGCGTAGGGGAGCATCCCATGCTCTTAAAAGCATGGGTATAGGTGATGTGATAGGGGGGTTCTGGAAAGGAAACCAGGAAAGGGGATAACATTTGAAATTTAAATAAAGAAAATATCCAGTAAGAGAAAATAATAATATTAATAATAAAAAAAAAAGCCCATGATACATCCTGTCTCCTGCTGTGTGCCTCAGGCATGCAGATCTGATGGAAGTTCTCACCTACTCCTCCAATGCCATGCCAGCCTTCTGATGCGATGCTTCTTACCATGGTAGTCATGGACTCACTCTCTGAAGTATAAGCAAATCCCTAAGCACATGTTTTATTTCCACAAGTTGCCTTCATTGTGGTGTGTCTCTGCATAGCCACATAATAGCTAAGACTCCTGTCCATAAGAATTACTATTAGATGCCTGTAGTATAGTGAAACAAATAGTCCTTGTGTGTTTTAAGTCACATACTACTGGCAACTGTTTGCCAATGAGTAGGAGCCTAAGAAATTGTGCAAGCTACCCCTGGTTTTAGGGAGAGTTACATAAAATTCAGAATTTGAATTGGCTTATCTGAAGGCACATGTGTTGGGTGACAGTTTCCTAGGAGATTGAAATAGTCCATCTTAAGGGAAGGTCCTTGAGCAGGAAGGTAAAACCCTCAATATAGCTTCAGAAAGTCCCTGAAACTGTTCAGATTCACTAGGTCTACCTCTTCCAGAGTAAACAATAAAGACAGAGAGTTCCTCTTAGACTGAAGAAAGCTGCACTGCATAAAAAATGTTAGGACAACATGATCAGAATGAAGAAGACTCTAAGACCAGATCAACTACCCGAAAGAAAGTTTAGACTGAGAAATCAGTCAACTTATCTGGAAGAAGTTTAGACTAACTGAGGCACCTGGAAAGGACACTAATGTCTTTGCCTGTAGGCTGTGCACTGTACTTCAGGTCCCAGCTTTGTGAGCAGTCACATGTAATAGGGTGGACTTTAGTGTCTTTAAGTACTTTATATCCCTTTAAGTAACCATTCACTCACGGTCCTTTCAATAACCCTGATAAAACTCAGTTGGACTTTGGTGACATCCAAACTTTGGTTTGTCCTTGTTTCTTTACCTGGGTTGAGTAGATATGTTGCCTCTTCCCAGAAAATGTTTTGGCGCTCAGCTCAGCAATCTAGATAACACGTCAAAGCAATTAATCCTGTAACAGAGCCTCAGCTCTCAGAATGCTGACTAGTACACATTAACTATTCATGATGCTTGCTGTGTCTCTCACCCAGCCTAAATAGTACATGAAAATTCTCTTTAGCAGTGACACTCTCAATGGGTATTTTGTAGTCAAACATAGTCACACTGCAACAGTGTAAGTGAAATTTAGATATCTGCCCACAGATTCATTTATAAAAAATGTATAACTTTTTAAAATATCTACCACCATATAAAATCATTTCTCAATTGAAGTGAATGAACAATTTCTGCCAAACAGAACTTTACATTTAATTAAGGAGTAATTGAATTATATTTTAAACCTTCTGAGAATAAATAGCCCTCGAAATATATATGTATGTAGACTTCAGTGCAATGGATAGTATTTGATTTCTCAGAAATTTTTTTTAATATTTACATGAAACATCATAAGTAAAAATATTTTGTGTGATATTTAAATTTTGTTGAGCATGTAACATTAAACAGGGATATTTTTAAAAACATAAATATATTTTTGGAGAATTACTAAGTATAGATTTTTCATGTTTTTCTAATATATGAAAGTTCAGTAGTCTAGGAGAAATAGTAGCATAGACACCATCTACCACTCTCAAATTAATCACTCTGCTCTCAAGTAGCAAATGTTTTACTGTGATATGACTTCCTCTCTACTTTCTGTATGATACCACAGAATTGATATTGTAAAAGAATATATTCATGCCAACATCAGGACAGTGGCACTCATCCAAAACCAGCACCAACAGTATTCCAGTGCAATGCACAAAGTGCCGCTGTGCTTTATTTTCCTGTACCTTCTCTAGTTGTCCTAAAAAGCATATCCTGATTTGTCCTCTTCTGTGCAGAAAGTAAAAGTTCACATGATCGATAATTTATTCAAGGTTATCTGAATTATTAAATTCATCTTTACTTCAGAGCATGCCAGTATATTATTATCTTGGGGTCCAGACTGTTTTTATTTAAACCTGGGTTAAATTCCTCTAAAATTATCAGATTATAAATTCTTAAACACTGTATATTTAAATGCACAGTTTGTATAATTACTTAGAGGATTAAATGATAATGTGATTCTATGACAATTGGAAGGTTAATTCATTATGTTATAAATTAAAATATACAATAGACCTTCAAATATAAATATGAAAGAAATTAAACTAAATTACCATTTGGTTTCTGTAAAATTATAGAAGTTTTATCCTATTGTTTGTCATATTCCTCTAATTTGTAGACTGATTATATTAAATAAAATGAGAGTATTTTTTTCAATGGGGCAAAGATTCTACTTGCTTGATAATGGAAGGGAGGACAAAAGAGAAACTGATAAGGACTTGGGAAAGAATAGTCATTTTCTTTCATAAGGACATTAAAATTATTTTGTTTACCATTGTTGGCAAGTTAAAATCTTTATTGAAGAGCTCAATCAAATAGCTGTGTTTGAAGATGTCATTCATTTTCTGAATACAAAAGCGATTCCTCATGGAAGTGGTAAATCATAAATAGTTCAATATCATAGATGAGAAAACTACTCTCTGTAACTGGATTGCTAAACTGAGTGAAATTAAGAGTTTGTCCTTTCACTAAAACGTCAAAGATGTTTTCTTGTATTCATTCCATGCTTGCTGTTGCTGCTATAGATTATGTAATCTAACGTCAGTGGTTGCTATGCATCATGCATCCCAAGTGAATAAGCCTCCATATTACCCCCTTGGGTTCTCAGAAAGCTTACATACTCTGTAGCAAACTGGCTGGATTATGGGAATATAATCTCACACTTTTACTTTTGTCATTAAAAACAATATATAATTTTTTAGACTGAAACTCACTTTCCCATAACTACCCTTCTTATATTGTGGTTAACTGGCATTGAGAAATATAAAAAAAAAAAATAGATTAATTTATAAAGCATTGAAACTTAGATTAGAAACTGACAAGCTTTTCTTCATCAAAAATGTAGAACAACATATAATCAGAAGTAGTCTGAATTCAGAAATGATTTTTGTTGTTTCATATTTGTTCAGGATATATATTTTTCAGTATATAAAATGCAAAAGATATATAACAGTAGAAATTGATTTTATATTTCTAAACAATCTTAATTTAAAAAATTCATTATCATTAAAGATATAATTATGTAAAGTTGTACACGACCTTCTTTTAATAACAGAATTTTCAGAGTAATGATTTCTAACAAGACCTATATAATAATTTTTAATATGTCTCATAAAAATTTCTCAATAAAAAATTTTTGGATGTAGTCCAATATACTATATGAACTTTTGCAGATATGCACACATGCACAAATCCATACATAAATACATACAAGCTTAAAAACACACGCACACGAATACACATATGAACAAACTCACACACACACAATGCCTCCTACCCATTACACACTCTTTGCTAAATTCTGGTTATACAATCATAAAAATGATGACTGTGGATATTAAATTTTTAATCATATATGCTCTTGAATTCAAAGACCTGTGTGAACATATCACATAATTAAATTTAACTTATCAAATTCTTTCTTGCTTTGTCTATTAATTGATGATACACTTAACTACAAATTGGGTTGTTTTGGAGATCTGAATCTCATATGTATTAAAAGTTTAATCAATATGTATGGTTCGTATTTATTATTAATGTCAAAAATAGTGATGACTTTCACATAGTTTGATTATAATTATAGAGTTTAATTCAAACATTAATAACTATATAATGATTACAGCATAATATTTCTTAATAACTCATTAGATCAATCATAAGAGAAATTTTCTTTTTATTAATTACATATTTTTTGGCAATTTGGTCTACATATATACTATTGTTTTCATCCATTCCCCTCCTGTTCCTACTTTTGATTCAGCTGTAAATGATCTGCTCTATAGATTTATTCAACACACTCTATAAGGTGTTTATTCTTTGTAGTAATTAACAGCCACACTGTAGTGTATCTCTGCTCTTCTTCAAATGCTTGTAGCTCTCCTTGCTTGCATTTTAGTTATTGAAATGTTGAATCATTAAAAAGCAAACAGAATAAACATCAGCAGTCTTACATAATAAATTCAATATTTTTCAATTTAAAAAAGCAAACATTCCACTTTGTACAATTTATTTAATTAAATTTAGTATTTTAGTACTAAGTTCTTTCTTAGAAAGTTTAATCTTATTCTTCGCAGTAAATCTGATGAATTCATCATTCTGTAAAGTTTAATGTAATCTTAGATCCTTGTATCCCAACCAACTAGCACAAAAGACATGTAAGAGATGTCCTTCATGGGCTCATAGAAGTCCTCATATTTTCACATTAGGTTTCATGAAAGTGTCTCAGAAGTTAAATTCAGATATCAGCTTGGTGATGCTTTTCCTGAGAAATTGAAATATCTCAGAATAGGGTTGCTTATAATTCATAAAGTTTGGAAAACCAAGGTCCAAGCCCAGAAGATGTTCTGCTTCCTGTTTTGAAAATGATTGCTGGTTCCTGTCTTTATTTGTAAAGAACTTTGCTTCTTTTTAATTATTTTCTCTGTTAGGGAGAATTAGCAAACTACCTTTGACTTCTTGTTAGGGAAACTAGATCAAATTATGTGGGCTCCATTCTTATGTAGACTTAATAACTGCTACAACTGTCCACATTATTTCACTTAAAAAGTTGATTTAACATGAGTTTTAAAGTATACATGTTTAGATCATAGCCCTACCAAAGACAAATTTAAAGTAAAGGTGTCCTTATGGATTAAGACAGCAAATAATATTAATCTTTAATTACTGGAAAAAATCTACAATGATAGGAGTCTGCTTTCTTAAAATAGATCAAAATGCATCTTCAGTGTATAATATGTGATAAAGTTGCATTACTCTTGATTACCATCAATACAGAAATAGGGTAGAATAGAATATAACAGTAACAACTTTATGAAAAGGAATATTTCATTCTTCTTTTAGAAGAATGATCTGTGATCTGTCTATCTCCAGGAGAATCACAGACAGGGCCAGGCACTGCAGGCTCAGTATACAGTTGTGGTTCACTTAGATTGAGGCTGTGATCAATGTTATTTGTAAAGTAAACTGTTGTTCATCTTCACTTAACCATTCTCAGAATCTCTCGTAGGCTCATTCTTTCATGATTTTCAAAGTCTTTTCTGAAAAACTTCCATCATAATTATGTAAAGTTATTCTTTTTAATAAAAGAGTATCTTTTTATGAAGAAGAGTAAAGAGTATTACTTTAAATCTGAGAACTTAAGTAAACTTCACCTCTCTAAAATATCTGAAAGATTTATGAAATACTCAGTAGAGAAGAAACTTCAGATTAATGTAATAAAGGTTATTTCTTTTTAAATTTACAATTGTTATGTAACTTGAAACTTGTAATTTATATATACTGAGATCATTTTGTATATATGTATATAGGTATATATGTATGATGGATGGATGGATTTATGTATTTATTTACTTTAAAACCTCTATTGATAGATGTTTGGAGTTTGTTGACTTTTTTGATAATATTAAGTTTTAAGTTCTTATTCCAAATTAAAAATGAAGTATATATAATCTCAACTTGATCAGACATGAAATAGTTTAAAAACCTTTAAAGATGCATTGAGGACAAGAAACAAAAACAAAAACAAAACAGGCTAAAAAACAAAAAAACTGTTATTTATCATTACTTAAAAGAGACATTTTTACCTAAAAATAATAAAAACAGCATGCAACATAGACCTAAGGTCTTCAGCTGCAATCTTTGCCAATCACTTAGAGCTAGAGTTTCATATTAATTTCTTTTTGCTGGGTGAATAAGCAACTGATGGTAGAGACTATAAGCCAACTTTCCCCCATCCATTCCCTGCTCAGCTTATGAGCAGATGAATTCTCAGCTCCTGTATCAACTGCTTTTTCTCCTCCCTCCTGTGGTTTAGAGTTCTATGGCCATCTGAAATTGGCCACTGAGGTTACACCATTGACATTGAGTTGGCTCCTGACCCTAGGTGTCATCTTAATTTTCTTTGTTCTCTCCATTGCGGTCCTCCCTTGTGGACTTCAGAGAGCGTAGTCCCTATGGAATTCAGGTCTGTAACACTGATATATATTATATCCCACTGGTTTGTCTGCTCTTCTGAACCATGTTGGTCAGCATCTTCCATTACTCCTGTTTGTACTGAGGGTTGGAATCCTGTGGTTGATGCCCACAAGGTATCGCATAGTGGTAGGGTGGTAACCTTTCATGCTGCAGGGCTTATGTTGTTGAGCCAAGCCTCAGGAGCACTTTCCCATCCAGCATTCATTTCTTCACTCTGGTAATTGTGTGGAAGAACCCAACAATTACATAAATGGTGGTTCTAATTGCTAAGGCCGGCTAGATATTGGCTGCCTGGAACTACAATCAAATGAAATCATATTACCAACCCTTTCACAGCCTCGACTTATTCCTTTTTGTCATTCCTGTTGATAAAACTATATCTGTTGTTTACATTGAGACATTATATTGTCCCAATCATTTTCATTGTAGTAACCTTGTCCCCAAAGGTAGGCAGCACAACAAGGCTGCCTGCTCCTATGCTGCTATTCAGTGTCGGTTTGGTATCAATGGTAGCCAGCTCCTGGGTGTTGGACTCTCTGCACTGCTTATGGTGTTTGTAGTGGTGACTGGGCCACAGCAGAACTAACTGTGTTTCCCCTTCAGATGGTGACTAGGCCAGCCATGTGAGGCTCGCAGGTCTCTATGAACTCTCACAGGTCTACTTTCCCCTTCTGTTTCCTATCAGACTCAGATAATTTTAAACTCTGAAATTTGTTCATTTGGGTAAGTGATATTTCTAATGGACAAAACCATCCAGTTTCCAAAGTGGATATGAATGAAAATATGTTTTTGTTTTATGCCTAAGTATTGGACCTTGAGAATATATGTGTATGATTTAATTTTAAATTATTGCATTGATTAATTGGTTGATTTCAATAATGTGTAAAAGTGTGCATATGCCTATTACATTTAAATGGACCACAGAGGACAATGTGCAAATCATTTATTTATTTATTTTTTTTTTTACCTCATGGGTCCTACAGATCATGTTAAAGTTGTCAGGCATTGTGGGAAGGAAGGCTATTACCCATTAAGTTATTTTGCTGGCCAGTGGAATATAGTATGAGAGACATATACTTCCTATTAAGGCAGGGTTGATCATCAGTGTTTATGAATAATGTCTAAGTGAGAGATAACTGGAGATATGGAATTTACTGAGCAAGAAAAATTACAGAGGAGACATTCTTGGTCAATTACAGAGTAAAGAGTATTGTTCCACTCTTCAGTCTGATACCATACCTTTTGGTAGCTTTACAATTCTTTTAAAAAGCCTTCCTATGTGCCAAGAATATGTCTTTGTGACTCTAACATAACTCACTTGTCCTAACTAACTAGCTTAGTCTATTTAATGAAAGGTAATCTATACTGTTTTAGGCTGTTGAGATTACAGTGGTGGCTGGAGTTAGTTTGGTAAAATTTTCTGCTTGGATAGAAATTTGTGTGTGTGTGTGTGTGTGTGTGTGTGTGTGCGTGTGCTTGAGTTTCATTTTTGTTTTCAGTAATAATCAGAAAATGCAGACATTTTATAAAAATAATAAAGCACCATTAGTGAAGTAATTCCTGACTCTTGGTTTTATCTCTTAAGTATGTAAAGGCATGCAATTTTCCTTATTCCTGTGTACATAGGTTTTATTTTCTATATATGTAAGGCATGGAGTATATTTTTATTCCTGTAGACACTGGCTGGACATCTGCTAGCAAGAGATACTATGTAAAATATTCATATATTTATGGGCCCTTCTCACATGGAAATAATTTTGTATTAAAGAAAAACTCAATATGAAATGACTGAATTTGCATGAGTAATTAAAACTTATCTATATTAAATTGTAAGCCTTTCTCCTGATTGTTCCCATATAAAAATATAAATTATTATCATGTTCACTTTCATTTATATTAAGTGAAGCTAATCTAGGGTGAAGAGTCAGATATATATATATATATATATATATATATATATATATATATATATATATGACTAAGTAGTTAGAACTTTTTTCCCTATCAAAAGCTATGAAAGGTTTTACCCCATCATATTTCCAGCTTAAGGTGACGGGTTCTCTCACTAATTTCTTATGACACGATGAATTTTTTCCTCTTCATTTCGATGATCCCTTAACTTGTGTTTTCATCACCTGGGTAATGCAATTGACAAGTGTGTATATGAGTCCTGACACATCTCATCGATATATATTGTAGTCAAGGAGAGTAATTTGCCCAAAGATCATAGCCTGCCCAGCAATTTATCTCACACCTGCCCAGGCAGACACAACAGTCTAGCTCATCCATCATGTTCATGATGTAAGCCCAGAGGAATTGGAAGCTTACAGTACAAAAATGAGATTGGTGTGATCACAATTACATGCAAGGTAACTGAACAACCAATATAGAGCCACAACTTAAAACAATTGCTTATCAGTGTCACAACATTCCAAATAAAATTAGGATAAACAATTCAGGGACAGATTTTTAAAAGTCCTAAGAGAATTTATGTTAAATACAGAGGAAATTTATGTGTTTTTTTATTCTATTAAAATTACATAATAATATAAATTTTGATTTTTTATTATCAAAACTGTTAGCACTTAAAAAGTGGCATGTTTGAGCTTCTGTATCTGATCCTAGTGATAGAAAAGGTAATGCTTAGTATATAATTTTCAAACATTTACTACCCGTCCATTTGCTGTACCTAAGATGGGTAGATGACAATATCTCAGTTGTACAGATAAGAAAAAAGAAATTTGGAAAATGTAAAATAGTTTTTCACAGTAGTAAACACAGCAACTGGAAGTGCCAAGAACATAATTTACGTCTCTGCAATCCAAGACATTCTCCCACATCAGAGAGCTGCCTCGTGAGGCTCTCAGGTGTTGCATGTGGTGTTGCTCCACAAAATAAGCACAACAGGTAAATTGTAGAGGCAGAAATGAGTCTTGGCAGCAGTGGTGCACATTTTTCTAGTTTTTCAAGAGAGAAAATGAAATTCAAAACTAAGGAAGAAACTAAAATAAGAACACAGTTTCATAGATTCACCAATTGGCTATTTTAAGGTATTCAAGTATGTAAACTCATTATAACTATACTATCATTGTTTTAATATTTTCTAAAATATTTCCTAGTTCTTATAAATGCTTTATTATTACCTTCATAACCTGCTTATGAAGAAATGATTCAGCTGTTAAGAGTGGTTGCTTCTTTGTCAAAGACATGAGTTTATTTACCATAACCCACTTCTGCTGCCTGTCTCTCCATCTCTAGGATGTCAACTACCCTCCTCTGACTTCTTCAAGTATTTTCACTCAAATGCACATATCCACACATGGGCACATACATACACATGTTACAAACAAAAACAAGTCTGAAAAATTTCATATTCTTAAAATATAGCAATATCTAAATACCAGATTAACATAAAATTTTTTTGTGTGAGTTGTAAGTGGAAAATGTCATTAATGTAGCACATAATGTGAACCTTTTGAATAAGTTAATTTTGTATTCTTCTTGGCCTTAGCTTTGTAAACAGTAGACTCAATCCATGGAATACAAGTATATGCAACTCTGGTGAATGTGATATCATTGAGTATTAAATTGATCTTATATCTGAAACTTTTAACAACTGTCATATAAATTACCTTATATAACAACATACCTAAGAGGACAGCTATAAGAACAAGAAGGAAACTAACAAACATGCCAACCTGTATGAGGGAAAGCCACAACTCAAAGAACTACAGGCAAGTGAGGAAATCTGGGAGTGGAAGGGTTAGTCTTCCTCAGGAGAGAGTATGCCAATTGATTGTCCAGTGTCCAACTGTCATTCCTGAAAACATACATGAAAGTAACATTATATGGACAGAGCCCAGTATATTTAGGAATATATAGAAATGAGGGTAGAAATGTTGCAAATATATAATAATCTCAAAAATGAATAAATGAAAACAAGTTCTGCTTCTATGTGGGCATAGAAAATTAAACTCGAGAGATAAATGAGGTAAAGTCTTAATACTAAATTCTATCTGAACACATTAATCCGACTGTTTTCTCATGGCTGTCTTTGAATTTCAGACATATATAATTAGTGTTGTGTATACTTTTTGGAACTTAATATGGCAAGTGTATGGTAAGTTATTAATTTTTAGCTTTTCAAGTGCATTTTGTATGTAAGAAGACAGTGGCCCTTATGTCTGTTGATCTGACAGAACCAAGGGAAAGAATTGAAGAAGACACATTTCTTACTTGAGATGCTTCAATCCAAGTATTTTACTCTTTAAATAGTTTATACGATAAATATCCAAAGAAAGGTACATACTGACAACTTTTTTCAATTTCAAGAAATAATTTGTGCTATATTGCCTACTTAGTCAGGAGGTAAGGAGTCAGGAAAGGGGGGTGGGAAACTGTGATGGTATAGTATGTTACTGGTGCGATGTCCTGTCCTTGATTCTAAGACTTATTGATACTGGTGCAGAGCTGAAATAGAATCTTAATGAGCTCCTGTCCTAAGCAATGTGTAGGTACTGATGCAGCAGCAGAAACCACTGAACTGAAAGTAGAGAAACAGACATAGCTTTTGCTTGTCCCTTGAGGGTGTTTGATATCCTTATCTACACAAATCAAGATATCTGTATGTATCAGATAAACTTAGATGAAGAATATGTTGGCATTTTCAGCATACAATGTAAAAATTGCACTTCCTATTACACAACCTGGATACAATAACATTACTTTAATGCCATATTCTCCTTTGGTGTGCAATGTTATAATTTTTCTGAAGGAATTACTTCCTTGCACAATATGTGACCTCTTGTCAGAATCTATTATTGTAATAGTTACTCAGAGGGATGGAGAAAACAGATTACTTTCATCTATGTTGCACCCATATTCTTTTCAATGAACTTTCATAGCTGCCAGCATTACAAGAATGTCCCAATATTCTTGAAATTTGGCCTATGGAGCTATCAGAAAGAAAGCTATTGGGCCTTTGATAAGTTGTGTGCTGTGGCTACAGATCTTTTTTATGTGAAATTGTTCACTATGTAATGATGACTTTAAGAATAGCATTGTAATGTAACTCCATATCACATTCAGCATTTACTGTATTTCAGAGCTTTTCATTTTTCAAGAACAAAATTGAGACTGCTTAATAACTGCAGCCATACCACAAGTGAGTGAGGTAGGACTTGTCCAAGTGAGTTCAGAATAAATAGCAACAGTCATACAGCACAAATAATCATTAGGAAAAAGGGAAAAATTATATTTTAAGTCATTTATTTTTAGTTATACTTTTTGAGTGCCCAATCTTTACTAAAATATATCCTATTAATGATTGCTCTCTTGTTTGCGCAGATAATTTCTCCTTACTGACCATTGTTTTAGGAGCAGGGTTAGCTGTACTTATGCCTGTGCACACACATAGACACACTCACACACCACCCTCAACACATTTACTTTTGAAAAGTACAACTAGGTGACCTCAATTTTCCATTTGATATAGTGACCACAAAAAGTTTCAATGCTGATGAGTTTATGGTTACATAATTTTTTCTCAGATACAAATTGTCTGGCTTGTGATAATCAACATTTCTTAACAGCCTTTATTACATACACATTTATTATGTATCAGACATTGTACTATGTCTTACTTACTTGTCTTCCATATATGACAAAATAACATGGTAAAATTAGTCTAAGGCAAGAAGTGCTGATTCTTAATCACAGTGCCAGGGTACAGTCCATAGGCTCGATTCCGGATCACAGTGCCAGGGTTCAGTCTATAATGGCAGCAGGAGTTTGAAGAAGCAACTGGTCACATTGCTTAGCTATCAGAAAGCAGGGGAAGAGGAATGCTAATACTCAGCTCACTTTCTTCTTTTTATTCAGTACAGCAGCTGAGATGGGTCTTCCCACCAAGGTTAAGCAAATCTAGAAAACTCTCCCAATCATGCCCAGGGATTTATCTCCAGAGTCTAGATCCCCTTCAGGTGACAATTTGTATAATAATTCAATCATGTTTTATAGTCCTTATTTTTTGGTTTGTATCATTGTTATTTCACAGATAGGGAACAGAAGCTTTGAATTCATAGTTTGTCATTTAAACATATGATCTACCGCTGCCCATTAGTCATTACTAAACCAAAGGAAATCCATTGTTATATGTGGCATTCAGCCAGCAATGCAGAAGGAAGTGTATGGTGTATATAAGCTATGCGTTATCTTTGTTTTCAATTATTATGATGATGAGTTTTTCTGGAAACATATGTACCGATAATTACTGACTGAAATCTTATGACAGGTTTTGTAATTATAATGCTGTAGCACACAATCTCCTAAAATACAATCTTTATTTGACCATCCCCATCAGTATGATGTGATGGACACATTTGTCATTTCTTCTTGCAAAAGACCCTCTAATGATTCTTCTCATTCTTCGGACTAACCCCTTATTCAAATTATAAATCAAGTAATATTATTGCCATAAAATATTAAAGACACACTTAATCTAGATACAGTCAGTGAATTTAGTTTTATTTTTATTTTTCTTAAGACAATGAAAAAGTTGATAATTACCAGTATTACCCAAACTGGGAAAGACTGTGGGGAACCAGCAGTATTGAGTCAACGTTTCTTATTTATGTTTGGAGGATGCTAAATTCAGCTTAACAGAAGGTATCTAAATTGTCCTTCAGGGTGGCAGTATGATGTAAGTGAATACTTTTTAAAATGATCCCATTAAAGCCATGATCCACTGCAGTGATTCAGTACAGTTAGTGTTTGAAACACCCTGCACAGTGTTTGTAATTGTTTTAGTTAATAGTATAATGCATCATAACAATAGTCTACTGGGCATTGCTCATTTGACATCAGGGTTTTGTTTTGTTTTGTTTTGTTTAAGATATTTACTTGTTTTTTGGGCCACATCTTACTATTATCACACCCATTTTGGAATTGTTTCCAGTGAACATGCAAATGGTGAAAACAAAGTTTCAGAATAGTTACATATAAATAAATTGATCTTGAAATTGTTTTTGGATTCAGGTAATAATTAAAACATTTAAGTAGATTTCCAGTGCGTACAATTTCCTCCATTAACAAATTTTCAGTCCTGTAAGATACTCAGATTTTGTCTAAATACATTATGAAGGAATCAATTTACTTTTTCCTTTACCATTGTTAATTGGAAATTCGTATAGAAATGGCATAGCATATTGGAACTAATGCTATATTGTTTTATTTAATTGTTTTCATATAATGTTATTGAAGAATGATATCTGAAAAATATTACATTAAAAGTTACCTTGTTTTCAGAAAATAAGCTTTAAAAACGACAACTTTTAAGTTACTAGATAAATTTAATTCAATTATAGAACAATTTTTAATATTCTTAAGTACTTATGTGCATAAAGCTATTTTTATTTTCTTAGCACTTAGTGCCATGTAGTTGAAAAATCCAAATTATTTCTTTCTACTTTCTTTTATATATTTATTTTGTGGTGCTTGAATATTTCTTTGTTTGGGGGTAACTAAAATATCTTCTGTACAATTCTCTTTTGGATATATCTGAAAGTTATGAATAAGTATGAATAAACCTTCTGCATTTATGAAAAAATATGCTAGTTCTAGCAATGAGGATTTTTTGATATATTAAATTTTTCCTCAATTTGGTGTTTGTTGATTAGATAATGTGAACATGTAATATCTACTGCTGTCTGCAAAGATAAAGGAAAGCACATGACTTATGAGTTCATAGTGTATATTCAGCTGTTTGAGTAAGTTTCAGGTTTTCACCATAAAGTTAATGACCAGGAACCCCAAACAGGTCTGAACCCAGACAGCAGTGCCTCAGTTTTACAATCTATTTCAGAGACAAAATTTAAAAGATTATCAAATTTCTAGGAATATATAAGTTCCTTAATAATTAAAATAAAAGGATATTTTTGCAACAAGTATAATTATATATACTTTATTACTATGCTTTAAACATATTTACAAACAAAATTATTATGAAAATTTGAACTTATGTCCTCATTTGCAATGGAAATAATTTGTGCATGCTTGAATATGTACATGTTTATATGTGTGAATGTGTGTGTGTATGTGCGTCTGTGTGTGTCTGTATGTGTGTGTGTGTGTGTGTGTGTGTGTGTGTGTGTAAAGTACATGGGTATGTAAATGGTGGGCAGAGATCAATCTGAGGTACCTTAGATCTCATTCATACTCATCAGGTACTGAGTATTTTATACTTCTTCATCACCAAGATTATAAATGTGCTCATTCATATATGGTTTTTGTTTTGTTATTTGTGTTCATTTGTTTGTTTTGGGGTGGTAGCCAGTCTGTGAATGGAGCTCATACTCTCAGTCTTGTAATGGCAATCAATTTGCTGAAGTATCTCCCTAGACCCTAAAATTTACTTCAATAATTTTTGTTCTTATGTGTTTGTATGTATTTATATGTACTTGTGGGGGGAACATATATATTCATTGACATTTATAATTCTGTATGTACATGAGGAATTCTGTGCTTAA
Organism: Rhynchomys soricoides; assembly: GCA_019843965.1. NCBI lineage: Eukaryota > Metazoa > Chordata > Mammalia > Rodentia > Muridae > Rhynchomys > Rhynchomys soricoides. Next base: position 11,432,605 of record JADRCH010000012.1, read on the forward strand.
TTCAGTGCCTTTATCATATTTTTGAGACAGGGCCCTTTATTGAACCTTACTGATTTAGGTTTAGTGGGGGTGGACAGAAAGTATCAAGGAATGTCCTGTCAATGCTTTCTCTCTGCTGGAATTATAGGCATATACCACCTGGGCCATCTCTACAATAATTATTCTTAATTATTTTAAATATTTTTCTGTAATCATTTAGAAATGAATGGTAGAATTATTTAATTTGCATTATATAAATATGTTGCTTTGTCTTAATTTTCTCAGCATACAGTATTTCTCCTTATGATGTTGCTTATGAAATTATGTTTCATAACAAGGGAATATTTCATCACAGTAAACTTTTAATCCTAGATTTCTTTTATTGAATTGTTATGAAAAGGCATCATTTTCCACCTTTAGAACACTGATACTTTAGTATTTAAACATAACTTTAATTACTAAAGCCTGTAGAACAAGGTGCTGAGGGAAGGAAATGGTAGCAAACTGAAACTTGAACTGGATTCAAAAGTAAATAATTTCTAGAAATTGTTCTGCACTTTTATTGGTGCTTAGTGGAAAGTGCCAGGAACACATTTCTGTCTTAACCCCATCAGGAATGTCAGACTCACAAATGCCCGATACTGAACAGTGCACATAAACAGTCATTCTGGCTTAGTCCACTGGTTTTCTGCAGAGGTGGTCAGCTACTAAATGCAAGCTTTCCCTATCATCCTGTGGGTTCTACCAAAAGCTGAGAATGTTGGTGAATGAAAACTCCACCCATCAAGTCTGCTTATACTTGGCAGCTACACAAAGAGGAAAAGGCACTGGCTTTGGCTTGTTTTCTGCTTTAGAAGAAGACAGATAAAGTAAATTGCTTAATCTCCTATGGAGCTCATTACAAAATCTGAGCTTCAAAGATCCTGCTAGAATAGAAAAAAATACTAAGGATTTTAAAAGAAGTTTGAAGAAAAACAACAACAACAAATGTAGGGAATGAAATCCCAATCAAAATGACATGAATTCCCAAATATTCTTCTGTAAATTTGTTGTTTTATCTTTTGGATGTACAGGAAAGATTTATTAATAAAAATATTTTTAAAATAGGATATACTGGCACAAGTGTGATACATCCACTTTTATAAAAAGTAATGATAGACAAGCTAGATGGTTTGGAAATATCATTTTTTAGATAAGCAATCTATGTTGGTTACAGATTTTTCTTAGAATTTTAGTTTTATTTGAAAGATCTACCTTCATTATGCTGATAGATGAATTGCCGTCATTTTTGAGCCATGTTTATGAGTTTTAGAGGATTAGGTATATTCTTTCAGATATAGCCTGTATATGATTCTGCTGGCTTCTCTCCTTTGTAACATCTCTTCTCTCTCTCCTCTCTTTTCAACTAAGTCTATTCTATCAATATCGTCACACATTGTTTTACCCACTGAATCCTTTAAGCAGGCAGTTCTGTGTGTAGCTGTTCCTTCTAAGATTAATACTTCACTGTTCTCACAGCACAGAATTATCTTATTTTCAATTTAACAGAATTTCCTGTCAAACACGAGGAGGCTAGGTTGTCTAAAATGAAGCAGATGGATAAATGTCATTTGTGTCAAAACCAAATTCCTGCTCTATTATTAATCTTAAGAATCTGTTCTTTAATTAGTTATCATGGGCTTTGTATGGATAGAACCATGTCTGGTAGAGCAATAGACTTTGGGTATTAACATTAGAGTTTAAATATCAACTAGATAGAAATATTAATGACTTTTATTGTTGGGTGAGCTAAACAAAATTACTGATATAATTTAAATTAACTTTTCTTTCAGTGAAAATACAAACTTCTCAATTTAAAGTTACCAGTGAGAAAGGCATGAGCTGATACCAGTCCTCTCATCAATAATGGCTCCCATCAAGGAACCTGTCTTCCTTATGTTTTCTTCCAGACTTTTGTCATGATTTCCCTCAGCACATGTGTCAAAACTTAAGTTTAGTAAAGGTATTCACTTATTATGTTTCATGCATTTTCCTTCACATTGTTATACTCAGTGTTCATTTCCAAAGAAATTAACTAATGTTACTATGAAAATTCTGAGGAATTTTTGAGGGTTTGCCTGCATTGTGATATTTGATACCTGTTTAAATTTTAGATTATACCCACCATGTTCCTGTTTTGTAAGGTATTAAAAATAGCAGTCATGTGCATAGTTGAGCAAGAGTCTTTGTGGTTGGAAAGAACATCTTTTGGATATATACTCATATACCTAGGTATATTAATTCTGAATTTTCTAGCAACCTCCATACTGATTTCCAAAGTGACTGTGCAAGTTTGTACTCCCAACAACAATGGAGGAATGTTCCCTGGGTTTCACTTCCTCGCCATCATGAGCTGTCACTCATGTCTTTGATCTTAGCCATTCTGATATGTATACGATGGAATCTCGGGATCATTTTGATTTGCATTTACCTAATAGATAAGAATGTTCAACATTTCTTCAAGTTCTTCTCAGCCATTTGAGATTTCTCTGCTGAAAATTCTCTGTTTAGATCTGAATCCCATCTTAAAATTGGCTTATTTGGTTTGTTGATATCTAGATTTTTGAGATTTTTATATATTTTAAAAATTATCCCTATGGCAGATATAGAATTCATTTTAAAAAAATCTTTTCCCATTCTGTAGGCTTCCATTTTGTCCTATAGATTGTGTCTTTTGCCTTGCAGAAGCTTTTCAGTTTCATGAGGTCTCATTTATTAATCATTGATCTTAGTGCCTGTGCTATTGGTATATCGTTCAGTAAGTTGTCTCTTTTGTCAATGTGTTTAAGACTATTCACCACTTTTTCATCTACAAGGTTCAGTGTATCTGATTTTTATATAGGAGCATCAGAGAGGTTCTATCCAGCAACTGATAGAAACATTAGAGATCTATAGCAAAATATTAGGCAGAGCTCAAGAAAACCTGCAGAAAATAGGAAGGGGTATTATAGGAGTCAGAGGGATCAAGGATACCAAAAGAATATCCAAAGCACCAACAAACTTGGACTCATAGGGTCTCACTGATACTGAATCAAAATTCAGGGAGCCCCTGTGGGTCTAACATAGGCCCTCTGTACATATGTTAGAGTTATATATCTTTGTGCTTTTGTGGGACACATAACAGAAGGAATGGGATGAGGATCTGAAACTTCCCTGATTATGGGACCCATGTACCCTACTGGGTTGTCTGGACCAGTATTTTAGGGGAAGTAACTTGATATGCCATATTTGACTGATATCTTAGGAAGGCCTGCTCTTTTCTAAAGGGAAATTGAGGACCAGTGGACAGGGAAGGGGGTGGGGGAGTTTACTGGGAGAAGAGTAAAGAAGGGGAAAGTGTGATTAGAATGTAAAATAAGAGAGAATAAATTAATTATTATAAAGTTGTGGGACTAGTAATATATTTAGTTGATAAAGTGCTTGGTTAGCATGAATAAATCCCTGGGTCTGATGCTCAGTATCATATAAACAGTTGTGGGATTTGCTAATCCCAGTGCTCAGAATTTAGACCAGATTAACTTCATAATCATCTACAAAGACATTCCAGGCTGGAGACCACTTGTCTCGAAAACAAAAGGAAAGGCAAAAACAAACCTTGCCATCTTCTCTTCAGTTGCTCAACCTCTGATTGCCCACTTAATTTATATTTGTATTTATGCAATTCATATATACTTGTGTATATATTTATATAATAAATATATAATACAATTAATTATATATATATAATAGATATATATATCAGTGCTTTCCAATTGTTTGATAGTCTGTTTGTCACTGAAATAGATTCAGTGTTAGCACTACGTTTCATTTTTGACAGTTTTATTTTGATTTATTTAGTTGACTTGACTTTTTTAATTTACTTTATAATTTTTGGGGGGATTACAATATAATTACATCATGTCTCCCTTTCCTTCCTTCCCTCCTTCAAACCCTCTGATATAGTCTCCTTGCTCTCTTATCACTTTGTGGCCTCTTTTTTTGTAATTGTATGTGTGTGAATGCATGTGTGAGTATGTGTATATGTGCATCAATGCATATGTGCATGTATCTATGTGTTTACATGTATATGTATTCTCTGTGTGTATGTGTTTGCATATGTATGTATTCCTAAATATATAAATGCAACCTGCTCAGTCCAAGTAATGTTACTTGTGTGCTGTTTTCAGAGCTGACCACTTGATATTGTGTAACCAATTGCAGGGGAAGACTTAATTACCTCTAGTTCTTGGTCTAGGACTGAGGATTTCTGAGCTTCCCCACTCTGTGTTAGCTCATCTACTGGTGTTGTTCTTGTTAGCTTGCTGTCAGATTGTGCCTCTTAAAGAAGCTATGAAGTCCCACCCACATTGCATTTGGTTTTCACAGTCAACTCATTCATTCTGATTCAGAATTCAGGACATTCATCATTTGCAACGTATCATATTCATAAAATAATTAATAACTTTCACTTAATGTACTTTTCAAGTAGCATTTAATCAAAAGTCCAAACATTATTATACTATTAAATTACTGTTGTCTGGTCTCTACTACAAAGTTGGGTCAGTGAGTACAGGCACTTACTGCCAAACTGAATGACCTGGGTTAAATCCTGTGAAACAACATATTAGGGGGGATAAAGTAACTCTTTATCATCATGTATCTCTCGTATCTTCATGTGTGCACTGTAGCATGCATGCATCCACACAGACATAGAAGATAAATAAACAAGCAAATGTAAATAAATCATTATGGTTAAAAATACTATACATATACTATTTTGTTTTATGTACAGAATGCATCTGGGGCATGTGGCCATGGCAGGTGGTGGCATAAGCAGATGTAAGGACTAGGGAGCAGGCCAGTAGGATTGCCTATTTTCTAACTGTAAAAATAATTTAATCCAAGTTTTCCTTTTCCAATCCTGGCTCCCGGAATGATGACTCTGGAGACAAATTATTTATTATTAAACACCTAAGCCATAGTTTTGGCTTATTCCCTGACTAGCTCATAACATATTTGACCCATTTAAACTATTCTATGTCTACTATTTGGTTTATTACCTCTCCTTCAGTTCTGGCCCACTACTTTCTTAGTATCTTCTTCAACACCTCACTTGCCATCTTCCTGAGTTCCTCTACCTGCTGGTTTACGTCTATCTCCTGGATCTATCTAATTTCTCCCAGTATCTCTTTTATTCTCATTTAATCTCCCAGAATCCTCTCTCTTCCTGCAAATGTACAACCTCCTATTTCCTGCCTCAGCTTATTGGCTATTGTCTTTTTTATTGACAAGTGGTGTTATAAGAGATTCTCCATACTTTATGTCTACTTTTTTCAAACCTTCAAAGTGGGTATAATCTACGATAAGTGATTACATTGGAAGTGTTATGATTAAATGTGTGTATACACTTCTAAAGCTTCACTAGTAATATCCTGTGAGTTATGAATGAAGGTAACTGGTTAATCTATAGTTAGAATGGCTTGCATATGTTCTTTGTTCATACTACATGATATCTAGAGCATTCTTTTATTTATTTCTGCTATTGCCATTATTCTATTTGTTGAATTTGTACATTAACAATTGCATGCCAATTTTTAAAGTACCCATTAAAGGAATTTACAATGTTATGTCATTTAATTTTGAGATTTTTGCCCCCATAGAATTTAAGGAAATAAAAATGAGCTCTAGCATAATTTTTTCTCTTAAATATGAATATACCTACTGTGTGTATATTATAAAATTAATCATGCTTTATGGCTCTCTTTGGACATCCTGAGCCTCCCTATTTGACAACTGATGTAATGTGAGCTTTGCTGCTTGCTTGACTTAATGAAATAGACAAGGCAAAAAATAAAATGAAGTGTCACTTCTACATGTTATCTTGAGAACATGCTCTTCTTACCTTAAGAGTGAGGATAGTTTTTTGAATGAGAGGGGGCATGGCTCTCTTAGTCATTCATGACATATTTTATCTCTTCACCGTATAGCTCTCTGAAATCTATATCTGTAAGAAGAGGAAAATTTCCATGTTTGAATTAACTTAAAGACTGGACATAAGGCTATTGACTTTAATAATCATGGATACCCATAGTAGTCCTTGTGTCTTTTCTAAAGTTTGTGATGACTACATTATTTATTTAGGCTTTAACAAAGAAAATAACTATTTATTCCTTCTCAAATACAATTTTTTCTTCTGAAAATAAAACTATAATTTTTTCCTATATCACTCTCTGCCCTCACACAATGAAGAATGAAAAGGTTTGTATTCATTCCAGGACACCACCATAGATTTGAATATGATTTGATAGGAGATCGTTAGCAAAGGTCTTTACTTCTTTAAGTCTAATTTTGCCTTACCTGTGGGTTTATGTATCAAGCCGTACTTAAATAGTATATAATTTTATGTGGGTTAATATTATATGGACACTATTTTATATTTCATTGGGAATAATACAGCTTGTTTTCCCAGATTGACATTTTTAAATTGTAAATGTTGATCCATCTTTTGAGTGTTGTAATACATATGTCCACATCTCTCTCAAATTGTATATTTCATGCCTTAGAGGCAGCACTAGAGAGTGCATGTGATTTTAAATGATAAATTTCATGATATTCAGCATTTCTTTGTTCATCAGATACCGAGTGTGGCCACAGTAGATGCAGAAAAGTTCATCCATGTAGGAACAACATGTGCTCTCCAATAGTATCTACTCCATGTGGAACGATAGGCCACCCTTGAACTCGAGTCACCTTAGTTCTATTATGAATCTATTTTACTATTATTTTCATGTCATTTACAGTATACCTGGCTGTATGGAAATTACGAACTGACTGCAGAGAGTTAGGCACTCCACCTGGAATTGTTTTGTTTCTGTATATTCCCAGCTGTTGGCCTAATTCTAGATTAATGAACCTATTCTTGACAGTAAGAACCAACAGCAAAAAGAATAAAAAGAAAGAAAAAAAGAAAGAATCAAAACAAACATGGCCAGTTCTCAATCTCATTTCAAGATTCTCTCTTTAAAAAAAAAAGAAAGAAAGAAAAGAAAGAAAGAAAGAAAGAAATGTAAAAACAAACAAACCAAAAATCTCAAATGATCACATGAGCAGAGTTTCTAAACTTGTTTCCAAACGGGATGCTTCTGTGTGTTCCCCAACCAAGAAACATCAAAACCAGGGCTAACTGTTAAGAATATGTGGGCAAGATGGCCTTTCCTTCAGTCTCTGCTACAAAATTTCTCTCTGTATTTCCTCTTGGAAGTATTTTGTTCTCCCTTCAAAGAAACACTGAAGCATCCACACTTCGGTCTTCCTTCTTATTGAGCTTCATATAGTCTATGAATTTTATCTTGGGTATTTTGAACTTTTGGGATAATATCCACTTATCAGTGAGTACATACCATGTGTATTCTTTTGTGACTGGATTACCTTGCTCAGGATGATATTTTCAAATTCTATCCATTTGCCTAAGAATTTTATGAAGTCACTGTTTAATAGCCGAGTAGTACTCCATTGTATAAATATACCACATTTTCTGTATCCATTCCTCTGTTGAGGGACATCCGGGTTGTTTCCAGCTTCTGGATATTATAAATATGGCTGCTATGAACATAGTGGAGCATGTGTCCTTATTACATGTTGAAGCATCTTCTGGGTATATGCCCAGGAGTTGTATAGCTGGGTCCTCAGGTAGCACTGTGTCCAATTTTCTGAGGAACTGATAGACTGGTTTCCAGAGTGGTTGTACCAGCTTCCAATTCCACCAAAAGTGGAAGAGTGTTCCTCTTTCTCCACAACCTGGCCAACATCTGCTGTCAACTGAGTTTTTAATCTTAGCTGTTCTGACTGGTGTGAGGTGGAATCTCAGGGTCATCTTGATTTGCATTTTCATGATGACTAAGGATGTTGAACATTTCTTTAGGTGCTTCTCAGCCATTCGAGTTTCCTCAGTTGAGAATTCTCTGTTTAGCTCTGTTCCTCATTTTTTCATAGGGTTATTTGATTTTCAGGGGTCTAACTTCTTGTGTTCCATGTACATATTGGATATTAGCCCTCTATCTGACTTAGGATTGGTCAAGATCTTTTCCCAATCTGTTGATTGCCATTCTGTCCTATTTACAGTGCCCTTTGCATTACAAAAGCTTTGAAATTTTATGAGATCCCATTTGTCCATTCCTGATCTTAGAGCATAAGCCATTGCTGTTCTGTTTAGGAACTTTTCACCTGTTCCCATGTGTTCGAGGATTTTCCACACTTTCGTTTCTATTAGATTCAGTGTATCTGGTTTTATGTGGAGGTCCTTGATCCACATGGACTTGAGCTTTGTACAGGGAGTTAAGAATGGATCAACTTGCATTCTTGTACATGCTGACTGCCAGTTGAACCAGCATCATTTGTTGAAAATGCTCTTTTTTTACATTAGATGATTTCAACTCCTTTGTCCACAATCACCTGACCATAGGTGTATAAGTTCATTTCTGGGTCAATTCTATTCCATTGATCTACCTGCCTGTGACTATACCAAAAACATGCAGTTTAGACTCGCACACCTGGGGATCCATCCATCCATTCCTCTGAAAAACTTGAATAATTGCATTCATATGCATAAACCCACACATGGACAGACATATATAATTAAAGATTAAAAATAAATCTTTATCAAACATCAAAATCTACATCATGACTAAATTTGTTTATTTAACAGAACTACTATGATGTTGAAGGTTTATGCTGAAGACAAGGCTGAAAAAAATGGAATGTAGAAAGTCTGTGGCACCAGCTTCCAGATTATTGATAGTAATTCAAGGTAGTAACAATTGTATAATCTCTGAATAATATAGAAACTACAGGATTGGTGATAAATGAAACAAATTATGATGTTAAAATGACATATTCAAGTAACTTTCTATATAGCAATCATGGATATGAACACACACTACATATTATTTAACAGTCACTAAAATTATATTAAATAACTATGAAAAGGGTGATCAATCCTTTAAAATAAAGAGCAAATGTTTGCTTTACAGATATGAGACAAATATAGCTATAGATGATGAAAATCATATATGAGAATAATTTTGAGGAAAGCGAATAACTTCTCTAGCTTATTGATCATTTTTCTATCTTCTCTACTTCCCTCAGTGACTACTATCTAATTCTGAAGAGTATGAAATTTCTTAAATGTATGAATTTATTTTAATGGAATCAGAGCATTTTGTAAACTGGCAAATATTTGAGATGAACTGTGGCTGTATTTTTAATAAAAAATAGTCTATTTCTTCCCAGGGAAAGCAGAGTGAGAAGTTACTGTATTTAATTATAATAGATGGCCAATCTGAATAGTTCAAGCAAACATTATCTCATCCTCAGTAGGACATTTTTCTGCTTGAATCACTTTAATAATTGCTTTAGGTCTCAACGTTACCTGAGTAGGCAGTCTTCAGCTGTCTTTACATAGTCACAGTTAAATTAAACTTGACTGGAAGAATGAGTCTGTCAGGTATTTTATGGGGAACTTTTAAGATTTGCAGGGATGGAGAAAGCCTTGTAACTGGACCACTAAAGAATTACCTGGCAGCATTGTTTTAATTTTTCTAAACTCTGTAGGGGATATGGTTTTGACGGTGTTTATAATTGAGTTTGTGTGTGAATGATATGTATATCCAACAAATATATATTTCAGAACTGTAAATATTAAACAGGCCACTTTAAAGCAAAAGTCACTCACTATTTTGCCTACAGTTGATATATAACTTGTTCAATGTGGATAGAAATGCTCTATCCATCAGCCTAGCAAGTTGCCCAAGGAAAGAAGGCCAAGGGGAAGAAAGTGGCCTTAGCCTCCGCTGCCACCAGAGACAGGAGGCCAAAAAGGTGGTCAATTCTTTGTTTGAGAAAAGGCACAAGAACTTTGGCGGTGGGCAGGACATCCAGCCCAAAAGAGCTCTAGCACGCATAGCTAAATGGCCCCATTACATCAAAATGCAGCGGCAAAGAGCCATCCTTTTTAAGCAGCTCAAAGTACCTCCTGTCATTATCCAGTTCATCCAGGCCCTGGACAGACAAACAGCTACTTAGTTGCTTAAGCTTGTCCTCAAATACAGGCCAGAGACAAAGCAAAAGAAGAAACAAAGGCTACTGGCTGGTGCTGAGAAGAAAGCTGCTGGCAAAGGGGGCGTCCCAACCAAGAGACCACCTGTCTTCCGAGCAAGAGTCAGTACAATCACCACCTTGGTGGAGTACAAGAAGGCTCAGCTGGTGGTGATGGCCCATGATGTAGATCCCATTGAGCTGGTGGTTTTCCTGCCTGCTCTGTGTTGAAAGATGGGAATGCCCTACTGCATCATCAAGGGAAAGGCCAGGTTGGGGCGCCTGGTTCTCAGGAAGACATGCACTACTGTTGCCTTCACACGGTTAACTCGGAAGACAAGGGTACTCTGGCTAAGCTGCTGGAAGTTATTAAGACCAATTAAAATGACAGATATGATGACATCTGCTGCCACTGGGGAGGCAAACGTCCTGGGTCCTAAGTCTGTGGCTCTCATTGCCAAGCTGGAAAAGGCAAAGGCTAAAGAACTCGCCACTAAACTGGGTTAAATGTACACTAAATTTTCTGTACATAAATATAATTACAACATTTATAAAATGTGGATTGAAGTATCAAAAGGGGGCTTTGTTACCTTCCTGGGTTTTCTGAATGCATTTGAAATGCCAGCGCATGCCTAGGACCCTGTGATGTCATTTGACAGGGGAAAGCACTCTAGGAGGTATAGACAGAGGACTACAGAGCAAGCTTGGAAGAAGGTTTTAGCTGCATTTCTACTGCAATTTATCTTCATCATTGTTTTTAAAGGCATACACTGGACAGAACACCATGGCTTTTAGAAAATCCAAGAGACAAGATGCAGCCCACGTGGCTCATAAATGTGTGACTCCAAAAGAAAGACATCACAGTATTTGAACATGGCTTTTAATATCTAACGTGTATTTCGTTTTCAATCTAGGCTCAGTGACCATGAACTTGAAATGGTGTCCATGATGCAGAATTGTTTATTAATAGGAACAGAGTGCACTTTTGTTTTATGTTTGTTGTAACTTAGAGTTGAGGGCTGAGGCTCAGTGATCTTTATTGTAATACCATTTTCCTGAGTGAAGCCAATTCCTATAAACTCTACCTATGAGAAATAAATGACTACCTCCTATTAGTTCAACTTTAATTTTCTCACCAAGAAAATGTCCATGTCATGATATTCCAAGCCTTAATCACAGTAAAGTCTTCTCAGTGAAGGTGTAACAAATAAGCAGAAAGAAAAATGTTTTAAAACTTGAGATCAGATAAATCAGGACAAGAGGAAGAGTTAAGGATATAGAAGAAAGAAGAAGATGAAAAATAAAATGATTGACTTCACATACATTTTGTCCTGACTGAGAAAGGAAACGAAAATGGTAATGAAGGAAAAAAATCTTACTTTTAAGTAACATTATCATTACTGGCCCTGGCACGTTAAGATCTCTGAAGTGTGCAGAAGTGTGCAAGGTTTACAGCAATTGCTTAAACATGTTACAGGCTCAGAGGTATTATAAACCCAACATCACATTTCATGAAAGCTTTGCTCTTTTCAGAGCTGAGTGTCTTTAAAATGTCTTTCATGGCTACACATAAAAACCTTCATTCGTGATTTTGACTGCATAAGAAATGTGTACTATGTCAGTGAAAATATTCTTCCTTTGAGAACTCTAAAAGACTGTGTAGGTCCCTGGACTTATCTTCTGCTCTAGAAATTCCTGGGTATTGAAGATTTAAAATCTCCTTGCAGAAGAAATTCATGGTCTAGTGCTGCTGTTTTCACCCTGTAAGTAGCAACCACCAGAAAGCATATTTCTTATGGTCTTAGGAACTGAGAAACCAATCAGTAGCAAAATTACAGCTTTGAAGTAGCAACAAAAATAAATTTATAACTAGAGATTTTGATTGTTGTGACCCAAGAGGTAAGAACAATACCTAGTGCAATATATGGGAATATAGATATTAAAATTTCTAGAAAAGGATAAATAAAAATATATAACATGTCATAGGAAAGCAAACTATTTGCTAATTTGGTATGCTTTTCAAAATATTATTTAAGTGCTGACCCAGTTCCAAGGACACTCAGTATGAGTTACTTGGCTCATTACTATGACCAATACTTGATGAAACCTTCTTAAGGTAGGTAGCATTTAATTTAATACACAGTTCAAGATGCAATATGCCATGGTGGCAGATGCACATTGGCAGCTAGTCACATTGCATTTGTAGTTTGGTAGCCAGGAAAGTAAAAACTTTCTTTTATTCTGCTTTCTTTTTATTCAGTCCCTCAAACAGTGATAATGATAGGCTAACCTGATCTAGATAATATCTTGAGGCTTTCCCTGGAGGCTTGTTTAGTTTTATGATGCTAGATTCTATCCAGTTGAAAGCAAGGTTAACCTTCACATGTGCTTTACAAACTTGCCCCTTTTGCTCCTATGGGAGATGCCTTCCACTCTCAGGCTCCTGTAAATTGAAGATAAAGTTATTGTACTACTGAGCCTTGTGCATCAAAGGTGAAAGACAATGGCTGGACACATGTCCTCAGGCACATTGGACACAATGTTCCAAGATCCTACTCTTCATTGCTCGTCATTGTTTTTCTGTTATATACATTGTCTTTTATCACACCAGAAATGTAAAAGAGAAATGTGTTTTATAATTTTTATGAAAATATATTTGCATTTCAATTTCTTATATTTTTCATATGTTACAATTTGAGGATTGTATATGCATAAGATTATTAGATAGATACCTAGTATTTATAAAATAAGTGCAGAATCATTAGCCTCAGTAGTTCAATTGAGATTCTTTAAGTCTGGATGGTTACATACATTCATCACGGAGCATGAAAAGTCCTTCTCCATACTCTTTCTAAGGTTAGCTAAATGTCTGATTCAGTTCAAGCCACTACCACACTTTGTAATTATGGGAGTTCAAATAGAATAGATTTAACATGAATATGAATGGAAAAGTAAACTATTTTCTGGTCTGAAACAAGCATTTACATTACCAAGCCCTGCATCCATACACAAATTCTTACATACAACTGGGCTTTACCATAAATACAATCCTCAGAAACTTAGTAACTGAACCAACTTATCTATTAACTTGGTGTTAAAATTTTTAGGACTACTACTTTCAGTAATTTCACAGGGACATGTTGTCATAATGTTGTCACATCAAATAGCCAGGGATGGTGTACCTCAGACAGTTTAACGGTTAAATCCAGAAAGGAATCCACTTCAGATAAAGAGAAAAATAAAACAAACAGATTTACTGAAGTAAATTTTAAACAAGGAAAAATTCTAAATTTGAAGAAATTTATGAATAAAGAAGTTAATTTTATTATTTTATTATTAAGTTTATTTTTTCATTTTAAAAAAATATAATGGGGTTTAATAATATGCATTGTACTCAATTAAATAGATTAACAGTACAGATATGAAAAGAAAATGAGAATGGTAATAATAACCTGTGATTAGAAACACTTGTACAAATAATTTAGCAACTTGGGTACTGGCACTGAAAGATCAAACACACAGCATTGAGAAATATTATTTTTTTATTTAAAAAATTAGGTTGTTAATCTATAGAATGAAGGATTGATAAAGATCTTTTCCCAATCTGTAGTTTGCTATTTGTCCTGATGACAGTGTCCTTTGCTGTATAGAAGCTTTTCAATTTTATGGGATACCATTTGTCTATGCTTGATCTTAGAGTCTGTGCCATTGGTGTTCTGTTCAGGAAATTTTCCCCTGTGGAGATATGTTTGAGGTTAGATTCAGAGTATCTGGTTTGATGTGGAGATCCTTGATCCACTTGGACTTGAGTTTAGTACAAGAAGATAAGAGTGTATCAATTTCCATTCTTCTACATAGTAACCATGACTTGAGCCAGCACCATTTGTTGAATATGCTGTCCTTTTTCCACTGGATGATTTTGGCTTCTTTGTCCAAGATCAGGTAACCACAGGTATGTGGGTTCATTTCTGGGTCTTCAATTCTATTCCACTGATCTACCTGCCTGTCCCTGTAACAATACCATGCAGTTTATATCACTATTACTCTGTAGTACAGCTTGAGGTCAGGAATGGTGATTCTCCCAGATGTTATCTTGTTGAGAATAGCTTTTCCTATCCTGGGTTTTTGTTTTCTAAATGAATTTGAGAATTGCTCTTCCTATCTCTGTGAAAAATTGAGTTGGAATTTTGATGAGGATTTCATTTAATCTGTAGATTGTTTTTGCAAGATATCCATTTTTTTCTACATTAATCCTGCCAATCTATGAGCATGAGAGATCTTCCATCTTCTGAGGTTTTCTTCAGTTTCTTTCTTCAGAGACTTGAAGTTCTTGTCATACAGAGATTTCACTTGCTTGGTTATAGTCACACCAAGATATTTTATATTATTTTTGACTATTGTGAAGGGTGTCATTTCCCTAATTTCTTTCTCAGCCTATTTATCCTTTAAGTAGAGGAAGGTTACTGATTTGTTTGAGTGAATTTTATATCTGGCCACCTTGCTGAAGTTGTTTATCAGCAGTAGGAGTTCTCTGGTGGAATTATGAGGGTCACTTAAGTATACCATCATCTGCAAATAGTGATATTTTGCCTTCTTTTTTTTCCAATTAGTGTCTCCTTGACCTGCTTTTGTTGGCTAATTGCTCTGGCTAGAACTTCTAGTACTAGATTGAATAGATAGGGAGAGAGTGGGAAGTCTTCTCTAGTACCTGATTTTTAGGGGGATTGCTTCAAGTTTATCTTCATTTAGTTTTATGTTGGCTACTGCTTTGCTGTAAATTGCTTTTATTAGGTTTAGATATGGACCTTGAATTTCTGATCTCTCCAATATTTTTAACCTGAAAGGTGCTGAATTTTTTAAAATGCTTTTTCAGCATCTAATGAGATTGTCATGTGGTCTTTTTTCTTTGAGTTTGTTTATATAGTGGATTACATTGATGGATTTCCATATATTGAACCTTCCCTGCATCCCTGGGATGAAGCCTACTTGCTCATGGTGAATGGTCATTTCAATGTATTCTTGGATACGGTTTACTGGAATTTTATTGAGTATTTTTGCATTAATATTCATGAGGGAATTTGGTTTGAAGTTCTCTTTCTTTGTTGGTTCTTTGTGTGTTGTATATATCAGTATAGCTGTGGCTTCATAGAACAAATTAGGTAGTGTTTCTTCTGTTTCTATTTTGTGAAATAATTTGAAGAGTATTGGTATTAGGTCTTCTTGGAAGGTCTGATATAATCCTGCACTAAAACCATCTGGTCCTGGGCTTTTTTTTTTTTTTTTTTTTTTTTTTTTTGATTGGGAGACTTTAAGTTAGGCTCATGAAATAGCTAGGTCATGCAGTCATGAAGATATGAGTTCAAATTCTCAGCACTCACCTAAAAGTGGTATGAAACATTGCACATCTATAAATCCAATTTGGGGGAAGTGGAGGGAGGTAGAGCCCTGGAGATCACTGACTACATTAGCCAGTCTGTGTTCCCCGTGAGACTTTCTGAAATCAGGTCAAAGGTACTTGTAGCAGAGCCATTCCACAGTAAAGAAATAGCAGTTAAAGAACTAGAGGAAATATGGTTACTATAGCATAATATTAAACAAACTCAATAATTAAGTTTTCATGCAATATTAAAGTGTAATAAGGTTATCTTAGTAGTAACTTTATTGCTTAATTTCAATTTTGTAGAACCTAGTGAGACTAGGGGTTTTATTTATTAAGCATATAATATTACCTTAATGAATAGAAACCCTAAAGAATCTCTAGGGACAATTTCATAAATTATAATAGAGGTACTGCTAAAATTTGCTTGCAGAACACAAGTTTTCATTGACAATTGGCTACTAAATATTAACATATTCAAAAGGAGAAAACTATTTACATTTAAAAATATGCAAGTGAAGATAATTTTTAATTGTATGTATTAATGAAACTTCCCTGCTGTGAATATTAGTGGATATATATATATATATATATATGTATATATATATATATTGTTATTTAAAGCAATACAATTAAACTAAGGTTTATAATATTTATATTATGAAGATTTGTATAGCAACAATTTAAGATGTGATCATTGTAATATTTACTTATTTAAAGTTCAAAAATATCTGTTTTCCCATGACTATTTGCCAAAGATGTTGTTTAAATATGTCTTCATTGGTAGGATGACCAATTTTAGAGGAAGGTAAAAATAAAGCATACATGGTAGAAAAATACTATAATGCAATTACAAATAGCTGTAATTTAGTTGAGTTAACAATAAATACATTTTTTTCTAGGTATTAGCTGACATTAACCCCACTTTTGGATGTAATGGTAGTATTTCATGGCTTTGAGTCATGTGTAAATTCCAAAGATCATTCTGTTCTCTTTAAAAGCCTATAGTTGAGCTCAACACGCAATTATAGTTGAGATCCACAGCCAAGTTCAGCCAGATGCTTTACTACTTCAGTAATCTCACCAATAATCTTGGTGTGTGTTTGTTTGATGGCTGATTTTGCATTAAACTTGTACATTTAATATTTTTTTATTCACCCTTAATTATTGTCATGGGCATTTTGATATGTCCTTTTTTCAAATAAAATTTTCATAAGCTGTAAGAAAATTAAAGTGTGAAGCAAATTTTAGGTACTGAGTTAGCTATCAAGCACAGGGTTATGAGGTTTATCTTAGTCAGGATTTCTATTCCTGCACAAACATGATGATCAAGAAATAAGTTGGGAAAGAAAGAGTTTATTGAGCTTACACTTCCAATTGCTGTTCATCATGAAAGGAAGTCAGGACTGGAACTCAAGCAGGTCAGGAAGCAGGAGCTGATGCAGAGACCATGGAGGGATGTTTCTTACTGGCTTGCTTCTCCTGGCTTGCTCAGAAGGATTTCTTATAGAGCCCAAGACTACCAGCCCACAGTAGGTACCACTCACAAAGGGTCCTACACCCTTGATCTCTAATTGAGAAAATGCCTTGCAACTGGATCTCATGGAGGCATTTTCTCAACTGAAACTTCTTTCTCTTTGATAACTCCAATTGTGTCAAGTTGACACAAAACCAGCCAGTACAATTGACTCCTTGTCAACTTGACACACAAATACATTACTATTAAGCCTCATCCTTTATTTTCTTATTTATTCCTAAGATCTAAATAACTTTAAAAGTCCTATGGTCTATGCAAATTCTTACATGTCAAAATTTTAATCCTTTTAAAAATATCCAATCTCTTAGAATTCAAAGTCTTTTTACCATTAGAAGTCTCTTAACTGTTGTCTCTACTAAAATACCTTCTTACTTCAGGAGGGAAAATATATCAGGTAACAGTCACAATCAAAAGCAAAATCAAACTCCAACTGTCCAATGTCTAGGATCCACTCATGATCTTCTGGATTCATCCAAGGACTTGAGTCACTTCTCCAGCTCTGCCCTTTCTAGCACACACCTTGTCTTCTAGGCTCCAGATGCCTGTACTACACTGTTGTTGCTGTTCTTGGTGGTCATCTCATGGTACTGGCATATCCAAAACACTTCTGTCTTCTGATGTAACTAGGCTTTACCAACAGCCTCTCATAGGCTCTCTTCATGGTGCCAAACCTCACCTCCTTTGCATGACCCCTTCAGTCATGGGCCATCAATTGCAACTGAGGCTCCACTTACCTTCTGCGGCCTCTCACAGTTTCCAGGTCTCAGCTGCTCTTCATGACTCCTTCATGCCTTCAAAACTAGTACCACCTGGGTTATTCTTACATATTACTAAGTCCAGCCACAGCTCAGTGTAAAACCCTGGTTATCTCTGGAATGCAGCTGCTATACTCTCAGATAACACTTCTCAGAAGATTTCCCCTCAATGATGCTGGTCTCTTCCCAATCACCACCAATTTTCAAGCTCCAGCCCACCAACACCAATAGTCCCAGTAATGCAATGGCTTTGCTTTAGTAGTTCTGGTATCTTGTTAATCACAGCTGATCCTTCAGCCCCAGCTAACCAAAACCACAGAATCTTCACAGTCAAAATAGCAACAGCCCTGATAAGAGTCTCTAATCTTCCCTCTGAAATTTCACAAGCCAGACTTCCATCTTCTGCACTGTTCTCAACATTATCTTCCAAGCTCCTACACAACATTCCACAGAGCTCTTAATACCAAATGGCCATTCCAGCCCAAAGTTCAAAGTCCTTCCACAGTCATCCCTAAAACATGGTCAGGTTGTCAGAGGAATACTCCACTCCTGGTATCAATTTGTCTTAGTCAGGGTTTTTATTCCTGCACAAACATTATGACCAAGATGCAAGTTGGTGAGGAAAAGGTTTATTGAGCTTACACCTCCATGCTGCTGTTCATCATGAAAGGAAGTCTGGACTGGAACTCAAGAAGGTCAAGGAGCAGGAGCTGATGGAGAGGCCATGGAGGAATGCTGCTTACTGGCTTGCTTGCTTCTCCTGGCTTGCTCAGCCTGCTTTCTTATAGAACCCAAGACTACCAGCCCACAGATGGTACCACTCACAAGGGGCCCTCCCCTCTTGATCACTAATTGAGAAAATCCCTTACAGATGGATCTCATGGAGGCATTTTCTCAACTGAAACTTTTTCTATGATAACTTCAACTTGTATCAAGTTGACACAAAACCAGCCAGTACAAGGTGTGAGAAGTAGAATGTGATTGCCATAGACAAATAATTCACTCTAAGCAATATGTAAAAGTTTTATTAAACTCCTAGAGTAACAAATTGCTATGCATAAATGCTGAATGCCATTTACAAAACAATACAGAGTAATCTACAATAAAGTTTGGCCAATAGTGTAGATGATAACTAAACAGATTCAGTATTTAAAATTACAATGTGATCTGGCATAGTATTTAGAGACAGTTTTAACTAGTAAAGTCTAAAATTCTTTTGAATGATAACAGTAATATTGATCAAGTTATGATGGCATAGCAGCACAAAGAGACCCAATGTGCTAATCTGTTATCATTAATGCAGAGCTTGGGGAATATAAAGAATGCTAATAAGACTATCCGTTTATGTAGTGGCCCAATGCAGTCTTCCTAACAATGATCTGATGTAGGAAAGTCATTTAGAGTACTGATTAGTCCTGACATGTGTGAATGACAAATAACAGTCAGGGGACCAGGTCTAGAGCCTGAACTCTTTCTTAACAAATCCTATTTGTTACATAAAATTCTGAAACACCAAAAGAGACTCTCTAAGTGACAATAGTCTTCTTTGCTGATGGTGGATTTTTTCTTTTGCACAAAATATTTAGAGATATGTTGATAACATTAATATGCATAACCTATTTGACTCTGTAGTTTTTTTTGATACCTGAAGGAATTTTTATTTTTAAATTTCTACTGTGACTTACAAGTCCCATATGTTAGACCTAAATAAAAGCATGTTTGTGAATGAAGAATGCAAAATATGTGTCATCATAGGCCTTTGAACTACAATCTCACAATTCCTTGACTTGAAGAAGGCAAGACACATTGTCTAAAGGCTCAAAGGGATCTAAAATCTAGCCTCTGAACACAACCACAGGGAACTTTGTGAAATAGCTACTGGTTGTATAATGTCCTAAAGAAATACCATCTTTAATTGTTGTTGGCTTCTTATTTTGTCTTATATCCCAGTATCTAGTGACATTCTTATATGCATGTGACAAAATCTACAGAGAGGTTTACAGAACAGTACAAAATGAATCCAGAAGATTAGCAAGCCCACAATTATACAGAATGTTGAACCATGTTGTGGAGAATAGTCTGACACAAACACACATCTCGCTGTGAGCCTCTAAAACATTAGAAAATAGATGTCTAAGAATTTCTTTGGGCTTTCTGCAAGTGAGGAATGACAAATTGAATTAATTGCATTAACAATTTGGGTGTATAAAAATGTCATCTGCAGTGTTTCATTGAATAAGCTTTTTATTGTTTTAGTATCATGTAAAAATAGTGCAAACATATTTTATGCATTTTTTCTCATTACCCTGACCATTGAACTTCATTTTTTTCTTTGAGATGTTAAATACCTCAGTGTCAGTTCTGTTATTTCAGCAATTTTTCAAGCTTCTAACACTCATGTTTTTAAAAGCCAATTATTGATTAGCAAGGTGACTTTAAAATTCACCTCTGTACTTGTACTTGAATCACACAGCAATAATTACATTTATTGAGTTACTGTTATGAATTAGGTCCATTGCATGCATCACTGTATTTAATCTTTAGAACAATTCTGTAATACATATTAATATCTATGTTCAATAAATGAAGAAATAGATGGTAACAGGAGTTTGGGTGTCTGACAACATTTTCATATAATGCCCTGCTGGATCTTCATGTTGATTAGGATCCATGCCAAAAGATCCACACCACACTGAGACCATACCATGCACACACCACATTGGTGTAGTTCTCCCTTTCTTTACTGCAATTCTAAGTAAATACAAAAGGCATATAGCAAGTTAGAATGTGTATTTTGAAAAATTGTTTTCTTTTAAGTCACTACACTCTGAAAATATTTCAGTGAACAAATTCAATGGATTACAATTGTTCAGCATGTTCTCCAAAACATGAGGATACCAATGGCCTTTCCATGTTAAAAATAAAGATTGTGAATTTGGTTGGAAATAATCTCACCAGCTTTAAGATATTCAGCAAAGGGAGCAACTGGATAGTTAACTTGCTAAAATGTATAAATTCTACAAAATACCTTCCAGAACTGTAAAATGTAAGCTATGTAATTCTAGGACCTCTAATCTAATTGGTCAATGGTCCAGAACTCAGACTTTTAGCATAAATTTCATCTGGGGTAGGTAGTGTCATTGTACTGATGTATATTCTATTCCAGGATCAATTTCCTACCTTCATGAGGAACAGGGTTTCATGAGAGACATTCCAGTTTTCAGTACCACATTCTTACTCCATACCACTCTTTCTTTTTAATTATTTGGTTAATCTGAAATGATATCAAATTGGAAGATATATAGCTGTCTAGAAATAAAACTTAGTAATGGAAAAGTTTTGTAAGACAATACCTTTGCTATTGATGCTATCAAATTTAATCTGGTAATAAGATGGTAACTAATAACTTAATTAACTTATTTTATCTTTCTAAAATATTGCTTTTTTCCTGATCTCGTAACAATCTTAAAATCTAGCCCATGTAAATATTAAAACAAACACAGCATCAGTCTTCTGTCTGCTTTATTGGTATTGAATGAAATTCTTCATGTAAAAGGAAATGTTATCACTATTATATTATTCTTTCTCTCTGTAGATATTGAACAGATCTTAAAAGTATTGGCATGTAGATATTGGTCACATCTTAATGATTCTTTCTGGATACTTTTGCATGTGTATATGGTCATAGCATTTATTATAAGTCTCAATTAGATTATATTTAAATTAATTAAAACATAATTTCAATGTTTCATTATATCTATATCTATATCTATCCATAGACAGATAAAACCAAATACTCAGATCTATACAAACATGCACACACACACATACACACACAAGCTCTGTCATGATAGAGTTTCAGATCTTAGGAAAATAAATTTGGAAGAAAAAGATAGTATCAAAAATTGTCATATATGTACCACTTTTAAAAACAGCATTAGATTTCTAGAATTTAGAAATTTGATATGTTTCATTCTTTTTGTCAGTTTTGAATTACAATTTTATATTTGTTTTCTAAATATCTAGAATTGTTTCAAATGGAAATAAAAGCACTGGTAGCATCAGTTTCCCTGTCGTTTCTTCCTTCATACTGAGTGTTTCAAGCAGCTTCCTGTTACACTATGCATTGTTTTCTTGTAAGCTCACATTTCTGCAGTGTCACTTATGCGTTGCAGAGAAGACCCTTCAAGTTGCAGGTTAAACCAGTGACATAAAAAGACATTTTTCTTTCCTAGTGTGTGCTCTGCAGCAATATTTCACTATTTCCCTTTACACTGTTTAAAGAAACAGAAAGAGGAAGAGGAAGAGACTGATCCTAATGCCCCCACATGAGAGTATCACCCAGTGTCCTGATTTATGCTATGGATCCCTCCTGCTCATGTAGCTACCATTTCATAGAGCAGCTATGCTAATCTCAGAAAACCGTTCCTATTTTAAGGAGTAAAAGTGAAATCACTGACCAAAATGTGATATTGTCTTGGAAAATTTACTGTAGTTGTTGATCAATAAGTTGTTGGCACTGAATGATCAGCAAGGTTTAAAGGGATGTAAAATAGAGCCAATCCTTTAAGAAGTATGCATGTATTCAATCAGTAGTGTATCTCTGTCATCCTACCTGCATTGTGCTAGATTAAATATCTCAGAGCAAACAAAAACTAGTGATCCCTACTTCCTAAGACAAAAAAATGCATACAGATACCTTTAAAATACTTTTCCCATTATGGCTTCAAAACAACAGGTTGTGGACTTCAAATTTAAAATTTCCTAATAAAATTACACAAAATAATTAAATGAGAAATGAATAATTGGAGACTCCGTAGAATGACAGGATACTGAAAATCTAGTATAATATGAATTAAGAATACATGTTGAATTCATTAATAAACTAGTAGGTTCGTGGCATGTGTAGCCATAAACTCATTCTGATTGTTGCTTCAGTGTTCACTGTCCTTAAAGCCAAATTGAAATGAATGTTTTAGCTGGTCTTCTGAATGTACTGGCCTCATCCCATAAATAATATGAGACACATTATTAAAATATCTACACTTAAATGGATAAAAGAAAAACATAGGAACAATTTACCAAATGGAAAAAAACTACCATGTTACACAAACCTCAGATATTAGATGATATTGTTTATATTGTCATTCACAAACAGATAAAACAGTCTTTGAATCAGTGATGACTAGAAAAAATGTGTGTTAAGGAATCTCCATGGCTATGGGAAGTTAAATCTTGGCATTTTATTTTGATTCAAATATTTTGTCCTTTTTGCTTATGAGAGGCAAAACTGTGTTTAAAGTCTATTGATTTATATTATATTTTAATTAAATATATATATATATATATATATATATATATATATATATATAAGTTTCAGATTAGCTTATGGACAAAATCATGTGCATACTATATTTAGAACTAATCATTACATTAAAAACACCCTTGCTCAGTATAAAAGCATATGCAGCATATAAACTATTTATAAGCTTTTTCCTATTTCACTCTCTCTGCATTTCACATTTACTATAGATGCATGCTTATGTAATAATCACAGTAATTTTACAAACATTAAATTATGCATATTTATAAAGAAAGTGGTATACATTCTTTACTGCACTACAATACTGTGTATGTTGTCTATTTCTAAAGACTTTTATAGTTCTGAGTATTATGTACATGATGGAAACATTTTGTAGGAATTTATATTTGTACTAATTACTTAACTACATTTGATACACAATATTCTATCTTAATCTTCTAGCTTACAGAAAGTGTCTGATGCCATAAAACCAATAAATTGGATAGTAGGGACATATATACACATTTTATAAATATGTAAAAAAAAAAACAGAGATATTTGCCTCAACATTCTCTTATTGATTTAAAGATATTAACTCAAATCACATGAATAAACAATAATTTCTGGTCCATTATACTCTTGCCCATTAGCCTGGTTGTGTTCTTTATTTAGTTCTTAAAAGTGATCAGTAACTCATAAAATAATGAACTGTTTTGACTTCTATAACTGAAAACATTTCTAAATGTTTTTAAATTACATAGTACACATGAAGATGTACCACAAAATTAAGGAAATTAAGAAAATCTTTAAAATATAATATTTGTGGAGTGATATAAGAATATGGTATATAGGTTGGAGTTGTTCATATTAGTCAGCCTCTTGAAAACAAGCTAAGGGCAACAGTCATTGTGAGTGAATTATGAGGGAACAATACCCCTGCCCCCCAGGGCCTTACAATTTTCTATGCTTTCTATTTGCAGTGTAATGATGGTTTTGTGGAGTTCAAGGAGAAATAAGTTCTGATATGAGACAAAGATAAAGATCCTCCCAGGAGTCTTGATGGGTGTCTGTATTACAATTAGAAACTGGAGATTCTGGCTTAATGCACTCTCTTTTGGTGTTATCTCTGAATTCTTCATCCTTACCACAGCCTTTAATAAATTAAATCAGAAAAGATAATGGCAAGATGACTCAGTTTGCTCCTCTGCCAGAAAAGCATGAGAACCTACTAAGTTAACGTACCCAGCACATCTGTAAACATCAGCTTGGTGATATGTGAATATAATCTCAGCACTCTTATTACCATGAGATACAGAAGAGATAGGATACTCACTGGAAGCTGATGAGCTAGCTTGCCTAGTCTATGAAGTATAACCAACAAAGGACTAGGTCTTAAGGTAGAAGGTGGGGACTGACATCTACCTTTATCTTTTACCTCCCTACCCCCACATTCGAATCCACAACACACAAAGAACTCAAAACACAGCCACACACACACTAAAACCCAAACCCAGCAAACCAGCAATATAGGGAGAATAAGCCATTTAATTCTACAGCAGGCCCTTCCAGTGTGGTATGGTAGTGAAGCTACTGAGACTTTCAGCAATGTAATCAGTAAACATGATATTAGATTTCATGCTCAGTTCTTAATGAGCAGTTTCGACATTGCTGCTGCTTGACTTCCATGTATTTTGCAGGGCTTCTGTCACCTAATTTGATGTGCTTATGGTGAGGTATAGAGAAGCCTGTGAAACTCCAATCCTTGGGATAATTGGATACTTTTTGCTACAGCACACACTTGCAATTTTATGTAGAGTGATTTTTTTCAATTATATGTACACCATGGTTTCCAACAAGATCCTTTCAGACTTTCAACGGGGACTTTTCTGTTTTTCCACTTCTTCCATCAAAACACTCTCAAATTGTAGACTTCACATTGCAATTTTGTGGTTGGAGCTACATTTCAGCATCTGTTGTAGTGATTTTCACAGTAATGTTTGAAAGTATGTTTGTTGACAAAATGAAACACCTCTCAGTCTAGGGACATGTCCTGAGCTGTGTGGAGTTGTTATCACCCTCGTTGTCTATATAGGTAAAATTAGTACAGTTTCTTTTGGAATCAAAGCTACTGTAGTGGGTGAAACCTACATCTTACATTAGACAATCTTACTGAAAAAAGTGACTTAAATAATTTTTAAAATATTCCAGTAGAATGGCATAATGCTTCTGAAAATAGGTTCTAGTGTCCAGGAGTTATTTTGCGATCTATCCTTTGAGGAATAAACTATTATGGTCTTGGATTTCTAATCATTAAACTTAACAATGTTAATATTCAAAACTCCATAGGTGGTAGTATATTTATTGGTAGCAATAATCCTGGCTGTCTTTGATGAAATTAGAATGGCAATACAATGCCTAACTTAAAATATATATATAAAACAGAAAGAGGAAACATTGGAGATTCTAGAAAGAAAAACAAACAACTTGGTGCCACCCTCCTATTTCTGATCCTCTCTTTGCATGTCTGCAATGATGAGGTGAAGCAATATGTTTTGTAGCAACCTGGTAAATATCCAGATCATCCCTAACACCCTTGGAAAAACTGGGTCTTTTTGCTGTTTTCATGGAAAAGAATATCATCACAAACATTCACAAAACACATATTAATGGACACCTACCTTATATAAGGCATTCTGTTTGGTGTCATGAACAGAAAAATGTGCCAGACACAGGAACATATATGCTCCTAAAGAAGATTTGTTCCCATAAAGGAAGGTGTGCATGTAATAATGTAATCACTGTGATAATGTAATCAGTGGTTTGATTGTTAATTTCCAAATTAAGGAAAAATTATCCAGAACAGAAAATGCTAAGAGATGACATTTACATACATGTTTTTCTCTGATATCAGTCTTTTGTGAGTTTTCTCTTGATATTCATATTAAGGGTAGGTAACAAGGGATAGAGAATAAAGAAATGTATTCATTACTTTTTCTCATTGCTGTGACAAAACATATGATGAAAGTAACTTAAAGAGCAAAGAGTTTGTCTGGATTCAGAATAAAATGCAGGGGACAGGATAAATTTGTAGGCAGGGAAGTTAGGGAGCTTGTCTAATTACATTTACAATCTGGAAGTAGTATGCATTTCTTCTTTTTGTTTAAGCCTGGACACCAAATGATGGATTGATGTCACCTATAGTTAGAGTGGCTCATAGCAGCTCAGTTAAACCAATCTAGAAAACACCTCAAGGATACATGCAGAAGTTTGGGACCTAGATGATTCTAAATCCCGTCAGTTAACAATATCACCACAAGTATATTTTTTTTGATACATCTTTTTTCTGTGTGTATGCTAACATAGGTCATAAACACTCAATTGCTCTTAGCTTGTTGCTATTTATCCTACAATGAGGTAAAGTGCTATCTCTTCAATGAGGAGTACACTTACTGAGTAAATACTCAATGTCATGCATAGTGGTACTTCTTTAGCCCTCTACCCTCTCTTCCTATTAAGAAGGTAGAAATTCACTCTCCTTAAACTTACCTGCAGTGAGACTAAGGTGTTTCCTTAACATTGTTTAGTGATAGTAATTTCTATTCTAGTGCTTATGAAACAGCCAGGAGTTAAATACAGGATTAGGATAGAATATCCACACCTGTGTGTGTGTGTGTGTGTGCATGTGTGTGTGCACGCACGCACATACACATACATACAGAGATGCAAACACATATCAGTGTATTTATGAATTCTACTGATTGACTCTTAGAAGTATATTTTCATATATTGTAACATGCTTCATAAGATTTTATTCTCATTTTAGTCATGATTAAAATAGGGATTTTAAATTATTTATAAATGTCAAATCCTTTACCATGTAGCTGCAAGACATTTTGAACAATGATATACTTATAATGTCAGGGTACAAACCATTAAAAGAGTTAACATGGTACCTAAGGACATTTTCCATAGTCCACCTAGAATATCAGAGACAGTGAACATTTGTAATTTCCAGGTTATTTTTGAGGTCTTATTTTTAAAGATAAAATTTGTCATAGTGATTGTAATCACCCCCCACCCCCCAGCAAATGTACTTCCTCTGAATTTGCAATCCACTGTACTCTTACAGTAGTAAAGTTACCTGTTGAGACTTTAATTATAAATATCACATGTTGGAATTACATCTATTGAAATTTGGGTTAGTTATATTTTTAAAAAAAAATAGATTTGAAACAATGCCAAATGGTAAATTTTTTCTGCGGACCTTGAGACAATTGACTGGAATAAATTGAAAATGATTAATACCACTACAAGGACAATGAGTGCAGAAAAATCTCCAGTTTCTTCTATGAATGAGACAAAATATCCAAAGACTTGCATATTTTGAGGTGAGGACAACTGCAGCAAGTAGCTAGAAATCAGTTGTTCCTTTAGCAATAGGTATTCAAAGCTGAGCTACAAAATTTACCTGGAAGATTCTTGTATTGAAAGTCTTTTTTAGTTTTTACAATAAGTTTGAGATCCATACCCATGGTATTTGAAAAGCTAGAACTTGTATGATACAAGATATTTACAGGATGCTGCTTGAAATCTGTTAGGAATAAATAAGGGATCATTGAATTACTTCCAGGGGGTGGATGAAGTCTGTTAAGATAAAGTAAGGGATAATTGATTTTAGAAAGTCCTTGAAAAGTGTCTTATTCTCCTGACTTACCAGATGAAAACAGGATTGAAAGTGTTGAAAAATAACACCTACTATTTCAGCATGCTTTCTAAACTTATTTTTGTTTAATTGAATTGATTCTATATTTAATTTAATTCTAGTTTAATATAATTAGTCATATTCTCTAATGGACAGAAGAGGATATATATATATATATAATTTATGTTTGAGTGTGTGTATGTGTGTGTGTGTGTCTACTTCTGTGTGTAAATTATTGAAGTGGGGTATAAAGTATTGTGAAGCTGAGAACACAGTACTCATCCTTGAGTCTGGGTGCTTCAACAGGCAGAGTAGTTCCTGAAAGCTGTCTCTCACTGGGAAATGGCATGAGGTGGGGTAATGGAGGCCCACTAAATTCCTGGAAAACAGCTGGCTCCTATTCTAGGATGAAAGTTTGGAAGTGCTGACTCTGCTATTATGGAATAAATCAGCAGCAGCAATAAGAACAGAACAAATCAAGTCAGTGGCCAAAAGGAAGGCTACATGAGGGAAAAGCCTCCTATTCCTCAGATTCACTTTTTTATCTTGGCTGCTCCCACAATCAGGGTATGTCTTCCCAAGTCAATCAAGGTAATTGAGACAATTTGTTGTGTAAGGTTCCTTACACAGTTATTCTATTGTAGGTTGACATTAAATGACCTATAACGTGTGGCATATATATTTATTTTTGGAACATGTTATGGTATGTTGGAGGGTTTACTGGTCTTAGG
Source organism: Rhynchomys soricoides (assembly GCA_019843965.1). Taxonomy (NCBI): domain Eukaryota; kingdom Metazoa; phylum Chordata; class Mammalia; order Rodentia; family Muridae; genus Rhynchomys; species Rhynchomys soricoides. The sequence goes on from JADRCH010000012.1 coordinate 11,461,098, forward strand.
AAACAATCAAGTATAGAAAGGGAAGTCACAGTGGACCATCACGAGAGTCTTAGGATGATATAATTTGAAGTAATATTGACCAAGATATTGTAAAAAGAAGACCAGTTTGATGAGAAATAATGGCTGATTTTCAAAGCTTTCACTGCTAAGTCTGCAACCATACCTTGCTTTGGCAGAAACTCAAAGGTAGCTAAGATATTTTAATGTTTTGTAGGAAAGAGAAAAAGCATATATTTGTTGAGGCCTACAGGTCTTAGCTATGTGAAAGCTAAGAAGTAGAAGTAGAACATACAGATTAAGTCAGGAACATGTTTCTTCTGCTTGGAACTAGAACACAGAAATTCAAGACACTATCAATTCATGTTAGTCTCTGTGATTTTGGGGGGAATCTGCACATGTTTGCAGTTGCATCCTGAGAGGTTGTTGCAGATCATAAGGCAGCGTTCTATGTCTTATTTTTAAGTTTTAACTGTATGAACATGTCTGTGTGTGAGTATATGCTTGTGGAAGCCAGAGGTATTAGATACACTTGGAGATGGAATTACAGGCAATTCTGAGCCATATCTGAATCCTCTGCAAAATCATGCCCACTTGAAACTTCTGAGACATACCTCCAGACCTCTAGGGTCTATTTTAATAAGTGTCTGGATATTCTCTATTTGTATATCCTGTCTCTCACTACAGATGCACAGCTCTGACCTACCCATATGTGTATATAAACCAGAAGCTGATTTCATACACATTTACTCAGAAATGTTAAAATATCCCTAGAAACATGTGCTCATGGGCACAGTACAAAGAAATAGACATGAACAGCTCACTGTCTATGATTCCACTATGTCAGCTGAATCAAGGAAAATGCAACTACGTGAGGAGCAGTGAATTCTACAGATAGCTGTGGTGTGACCACCATGACTGTGCTAAAGGAGAATGAAGTAATTCTTAACATTTTCCCCCCAAAATATACTTAACAGCATTGTAACTGAGTTACCTTTTCTATTTAGGTTACATTAGCCACTTGTTTTTCCTGTCATTTTCTGTAAAACTTAATGAGTTTAATTTTTTTTTCTGTTTCCACTCTTACAAGCTAGATGGATACTGCACTCATTTATCCAAATTTTAACTTCCTGAATAATGGACTTAGTCTGCAATGAGAACTAATGGTTTCAGCTAAATATTTCAGAATCTCTAAACTCCAATGTTTATTTACGGTTTCCTCAGCAGTTTTATTTTATTTAATTTTTTTACCTTGAGAAAATAAATTATGAACACATCAAACACGCTGGTTCTAACATTTAGCCAGATAACAAATGGTCTTATAAAGCAACACTAATGAAAAGAAATACGAGGCTAATCTTGCAATCTGTGCTAACAGTCATTTATAGAAGTCTGGAGCTAAAGTTTTGGTGTTCTCTCTCTGCAGATCATAAAACATTTAGAGGACAGTATGATTCAAAAATGAGAAACTGTCTATTTATCCTTAAAAAGAATTCTTGCTTATGAGTCTGCCAGGTTCAACTTTGGGTCTCTTTCAAAGTAGATTCCCTTAAAAAGTGTTGATTTTCCTTGTATTGTCAAGTCACTTAATCAAAGCATCTTTAAGCTAGCTATGTTAAGAGTTACTATATTTTATGGTAGACATGAAAGGTTCTAAAAAGTTCTACACACAAAGTTAGAGAACAACAAAGAATTCTTGAAAGGAAGAAAAAAAGGCAGTATATTAAAAATATCCAATGAGTGTGACCTTTGCATCAGAGTTATAGCCCATTGTAAGATATATAATAGAATTTGTTTCCAGCCTATGTGAGGTTCTTATATATGTTATCAAAATGTTCCTAATTTTAGAACCAAACCTCTTCAGAATCCAAATGTTGTCTGCGGTCAGAGTAGGAGAAGCAGAAATCTTTCTGTCTATTTTAGTTGATTTCAAATCCCCTACACCAGCTAAATATGTGAGCCTCTCTGGGAGAGGATAGACCAAATCCAAGCAGTAAAGCCTTAGGTCCTGCATTTGATTCTAAGAAGAAATTCACCTAAGAAAGCTGAGTAGACATTGATTGTTGATCTATCTCACCACTAGACGGAGGCAGGAAATTCACTGGAAAGCTATTGCATATTCTCTATAAAATGCTTAATTTGTTATGCCTGCTGCTGTATAAATTATTCTAATTCCTTTTAACCCTATCACTGAGCAGTATTTGTAGTTTAAGAAAGCTGTCTTCCATTAGAAAGCTGACACAGGATTAGAACCACACTCAGTCACCATGTACCAGCCGTCAGGTCATTGCTCTTGGAAACAGCTTTCGACAGTAAGCCCTCCGGAAATCTTATTTTCCAAACATCTGAACAGATGTTTTGGGTTTTTGTTTGTTTGTTTGTTTGTTTGTTTTTTGTTTTTTTAATAGGGAGAAATTTATTTTGCAGGTGACTAATTAAACCTTAAGAATAATCACTGTGATTCTAGAATACTTCAGGAGGTCCATGACACTATCCAGAGGTCTATAAGCAGCAGTAGATCTGACAGCTCTCTCTCTCTCTCTCTCTCTCTCTATCTCATATCTGAGGAGGAACTGGGAATACCCATATAGATGGAGACAACAATTAATCTTTAAGGGACCCTGCCTTTTTTTTTTTTTTTACCTTATAAGCTACAATGAAAGCTGTGTGTTAAATGAATCAACCTGCATGAATTTTCCTAATTTTTTTTGGCATTATAGATAAGATTTTTGTTATTTTTTTTAAGCAAGACCCTTAACACATACAGAGTTCGTGAATTTCTATACAATGTCCAGTGTGTTATGTAGCTGATTTTATCCATAGAGCACAAAAGAAAATGAAGGGCCTTATCCTTATACAAGAGTATATTTAAAAGAGACAATAGTCCCAGGTCATAGGGAAAGTCATTCCTCTTAAAGATGGACTGAGGCTCAATTAGCTTTTAAAAAGATACACAGGAACCTTTTTCTTTATTATTTTTCTCTTTTTAAAATGAACTTTATTGAAATTAGTACTTTATTTCCATATATATTTTTCTGCTGTTAGTCTAGGTCCTTGAAGAGAGAATATGAGGTGGTAAGTACTTGAAGAGTATCTCTCCTCATACAGCTGCAGGGTCTGGCCTGCTCTAGGCTAATGTTGTTCTTAAATGGGTCAAAGCTGACGACCTATGCTTGCTTGAGACAGCTTTCCAGGTTGTTTTCTCTCTGTTCTGATTTCTCTGGAGATCACCAGACAGCCTTCTCTCTCTATTTTCTGTTAGAGACAGTTCTCCAAGCAGTCCTTGCCATTCTAAAAAATTCTGTGGATAGCTCATCTCTTGCAGTTTCTAAACTCAATCTTTTATTTTACATATCAATCCAGTCATTTACCCCAGATTTACTTTTGATTACCCTATGGACCAGCATTGCAGGACCCAAGTCCCTTAATTCTTAGACAACAAGCACATTTGTTTTATTAACATGGCAAAAGAATTCAGAGATCTGTCTGCACAGAAGAAACCCTTGCTTGGTAGAACCCCACCCTGAAATTACCATTTCTACCAAGCCTAGTCTGGGACTGTACATAAATTCCCTCTGTCCCAGGCTGACATTAAACTGCCTTTGAAAGCAAAACCTTTAGCTGAGTGAGATCTCCATTAGTTACCACTCCCCAAATCTCTTACCTCCTATCTGATAAGTTGGCTCATAGTGCAGTTGTTTTTGCTCTTTTACATTTGCAAAGGCCCTCATATAATTCATCCTGCATCCTTATATTTTGTATAGTTGAGGAAATATATATATATATATATATATATATATATATATATATATATACACACACACACACACACACACACACACACACACATATAAATTTATTTACATTCTAGTCATTGCCGCCCCTTCTCAGTCCAAGCTCCCACAGTTCATCATGCCATTCTTCCTCTCCCTTGATTCCAAGAGGCTGCCCACCCCCCATTACAACAGGCCTCCCCTTCCCTGGAACCTTAAATCTCTTGAGGTTTAAGCACATCTTTTCTCACTGAGGCCTGTGCAGGCACACCTCTGAAATATTTGTGCAAGGGGCCTCTCAGACTGGCCTGTGTATCCTCCTTATTGGTGGCTAAGTCTCTGGAAACTCCCTGGGGTATGGGTTGAGACTGCTGGTCTTCCTATGGGGTAACTCTCCCCTTCAGCTTCTTCAGTCCTTTCCCTAATTCAACCACAGGGTTCCCCGACTTCAATCCAATGGTTGGGTGTAAGTATCTGCTTCTGTCTCAGTCAGCTGCTTTTAGGGCCTCTCAGAGGACAGTCATGCCAGGCTCCCATCTGTAAGCACATCAAAGCATCAGTAGTAGTGTCAGACCTCAGTGCCCCCTCATGATATAGACCCCAAGTTGGGCCGGTTATTGGACTGCCTTTCCTTCAGTCTCATCATTTTTATCTAAGCAGTTCTTTTAGGCAAAAATAGTTCTGGGTCAGAAATTTTGACTGTGGGTTAGTAACCCTGTCCCTGAAGCCTTGTCTAGCTAATGGAGACGGACTCTTTGAGTTCCCTCTCCCGAATGTTGGGTGGTTTTACTGAAGTCATGCCCACTCAGTGCTTAGAGTCTCTCACCTCCCAAGTCTCTGGTACTTTCTAGAAGGGACCCCAACTCTCACCTCCAATTCTGCGTATCTCCATTAATTCTCTTAGCCCTCTCCTGCCCCCCCCCCATAATTGGTCCTGTTCTCCCTTTCGCCTCCCTCTCACCTCAGCCATCCAATCCATCACTCCCTCTGCCTCCTGTGATTATTTTCTTCCCCCTTCTAAGTGGAATTGAAACATCTTCACTTGGGCTTTTCTGCGTTTTATACTTCTTATGGTCATTGGGTATTATCCTAGGTTTTCTGTACATTTTGGTTAATATCCATTAATCAGTTAGTACATACTATACCTGTCCTTCTAGGTCTCAAATACCTCACTCAAGATAGTTTCATTGATTTTCCTGAAAAATTCAGGATGTCCTGGTTTTTAGTAGCTGAATAGTATTTCATTGTTTAACGGAACCACATTTTCTGTATCTTATCTTCAGTTGAGGGACATCTGGGTTGTTTCCAGGTTCTGGCTATTACAAATAAGGCTGCTATGAATGTGGTGGAGCACTTGTCCTTGTGGAATGGTGGGATATCTTTTGGGTATATGCCCAAGAGTAGCTGGGTTTTCAGGTAGAACTATTTCCAATATTCTAAGCAATTGTCAGATTGATTTCTAGAGTGATTGTACCAGTTTTAAATCCCACCAGTGATGGAGGAGTGTTTCTCTTTCTCCACATCATCAACAGCATGTGCTGTCACTTGAGTTTTCGAACTCATCCATTCTGATTGGTGTGAGGTGGAATCTTGGGATCATTTTGATTTACATTTCCCGACCACTAAGGACTTTGAACATTTCTTTAAGTACTTCTACACCATTGGAGATTCTTGAAGTCCCATATATCAATTGTTGAACTTAGATCCAGAGCCATTCATGTTCTGTTCAGGAACTTTTCCCCTTTGCCAATGAGTTCAAAAGTCTTTCCAACTTTCTCTTCTATTAGATTCAGTGTACCTGGTTTTATGTTGAGGTCTTTAATCCACTTGGATATGAGCTTTGTACAAGGTGATAAATATGGACCTATTTTCGTTCTCCTACATACAGACCACCAGTTAGACTAGCACCATTTATTCAAGATGCTTTCTTTTTTCCACTGTAGGTTTTTGGCTTCTATGTCAAAGATCCAGTGTCCATAGGTGTGTGGGTTCATGTCTGGGTCTTCAATTCTATTCCACTGATCAGACCTTTCTGTTTCTATACAAATACCATGAGATTTTTATCACTACTGCTTTGTAGTATAGCTTGAGGTCAAAGGTGATGATTCTCCTGCAATATTGATAACTGCTTTGGCTATTCTGGGATTTTTGTTTTTCCATATGAAGCTGAGAATTGCTCTTTCCATTTTTGTGAAGAACTGTGTTGGGATTTCAGTAGGGATTGCATTGAATCTGTAGATTGCAACTGATATGATGGCCATTTTCACTGTTAATCATACTGATCCGTAAGCATGGGAGATCTTTTAATCTTCCAAGGTCTTCTTCAATTTCTTTTTTCAGATATTTGAAGTTCATGTCTTTCACTTGCTTGGTAAGAGTTACCATAGTGAGATTCATCTGAAGTTCTCTATTTTTGTTGGTCTTTGTATGATTGTCTTCATTTTGGTTTATTGTGAAATGTTTAATTTCTAGTGTTTCCTTGGGAGTAGTTATTCTCCTTGTGTTGGAGATTTCCTTCCAGCATCCTCTGTAGAGCTTGATTAGTAGAAAGATATGGTTAAATTTTATTTTGTCATGGAATATCTTGTTTTCTCCATTTATGGTGATTCAGAGTTTTGCAGGGTATAGTATCCTAGGCTGGCCTTTGTGGTCTCTTAGGGTAAGGATGACATCTGTCCAGAATCTTCTGGCCTTTGAAGTCTCTGTAGAGAAACCTGTTATAATTCTGATAGATTTGCCTTTATATGTTACTTGGCCATTTTCCTTTACAGCTTTTAATATTCTTTCTTTGTTATATGAATTTAATGTTCTGATTATTATATTATGGGAAGATTTTCTTTCCTGGTCCAATCTATTTAGTGTTCTGTAGGCTTCTTGTACATTTATAGCCATGGTTTTCTTTAGGTTAGGGACATTTTCTTTTATGATTTTGTTGAAGATGTTTTCTGGCCATCTGGTCTGGGATTCTTCACCCTCTTCTATCCCTATTATTCTTAGGTCTGACCTTTTCATAAGTCTTGAATTTCCTGGATATTTTGGGTTAGGAGTTTTTTACTCTTTATATTTTCTTTAACCAATGTGTCAATATTTTCTATGGTATCTTTTCTACTTGAGGTTCTCTCTTCTACCTCTTGTATTCTTTCTGTGATGCTTTCCTCTATAGATCCCGATCCCCTTCCTAAGTTGTTCATTTTCAGGGTTGCCTCCCTTTGTGTTTTCTTTATTGTTTTTATTTCCATTTTTAGTTTTTGGACTGTTTTGTTCAATTTCTTTACCTTCTTGATTATGTTTTCCTGTATTTCTTTAAGGGAGTTCTTTATATCCTCCCTAAAGGCCTCTATCATCATCTTCATGAGATGGGATTTTAGGTCATTATCTAGCTTTTCTGGAATGCTTGTGTGTCCAGGATTTGCTGTGGTGGGAAAACTGTGTTCTGGTGGTAAAAATTGCATTGGGCATGTTGCTTATGACCTTGCCTTTGCCTCTGGTTATCTCTACTATTAACTGGCCTGGGTATCTGTCTAGAGCTGAACTGCTTGGAGGCAGGCAGTTCTCTCTCTGGTTAAGGTGGGCTTCTAGTGTTTCTGGTTAGAGTTGGCCTTCTGTGTCCCTGGTTAGTATGAATCTCCTGGCATGCAGGTATGCTGAGTCCATGCTTACTGCTGACCTCCTGAGAGGCAGACATGCTGGAAGGTGTGGGAGAGCATCATGCTCCTTGACCTGACCCAGGTTGAGAAATGGACCAGAAAGAAGGTGGATCTCAACAGGGTAGGTGGGCCCCTGTCAGCTGGGCTCTTTGTCTTTGGTTACTTTGGACCTCCTGGGGAAGCATGTATGCAGTAGCCTGTGGGCTGGTATATGGCCACTGATCTATGCTGGGTAGGAAGAGGGCCAGAGGAAAGGTGGAACTTGGGGGAGAGACATCCCACGTCAGCTGGGCCCCATGTTTGTCCCAGTTGGCATGTATATTTGGGTGAGATTCTCACCTGTGTCTTTTTAATGCAGACCTCATGGGAAGCACGCAGGCTGGAACATGTGGGTACATATCGGGCGTCTGATTCTAGGCTACTTCTAAAATTGGATATTTTGATATTTTCAAAGATTCCCAAGCATACACACATTTCCATTGCTTATTTGGATAGATATTTGTCTGTTAATACTAGGGGTATCCAGACATAACATCTAAATGAGTTCACCCATCTGTCCTTCACGTTAACTCTAGTAGGAGAAGTGATTATTTTTCTATGATGAAACACGTGGAAGTCTGTATTTCTGGTAAACATGGGAACAACAACAAAGAGCACCCTCATTTCAGATAGTTAATATGAAAGACCTCTGGATGAAGAGTATCTACATCTTTTATGTTGATAGATGTTTTTACTTTGCATTACTAAGGTAGTCACTGAAGTTATATTTTATATATATATAAATTCAGAAATCCAAATAAAAATAAAATTGTTTAAATAACTGGTACTAAGTCTAGGACCTAGTGGCAAATCTAGGTCTGTAAACCCAGGCAAGAATCATATCAATCATATTACTTTGTACAATACAGCTGCTCATGAATGAGTACAATATCAAGTCAGAAACAAGCCTGAACACTGAACTGAAGCATCAGTAAGTAAAGGGCAGATACCATGTAGTGTCTTATAAAATAATATGTGGGAAATGAGTGAGTACTTTCAACTTAAGTATATACATTTAAATGCATATATATATATATATATATATATATATATATATATATATTTCCCATCCCCACATGTACAAATACATTCTAAAAAAGCTTTTAATCTCTGAATTTATAGAATGACAAAGCCTAAAGAATACATGCCTAAAATAATACAACATAGAGAATCCATAGAGAATAAATAGCAAGATATACATTGCACTGAAAAACCACTACAGACAACCTGCCCAAAAAGTTTGTACTTATTTACTTAAATTATTTGTGGTTGCAAGCATACCAAAAGAGACATATTACCAAAGGATCAGTATCTCACATTGTCACCATGGATCTGAAAATTCTAAGAATGAAATTGTTGGTCAAAGTTTTATTTTATTTTATTTTATATTCTAATTTATATTTTAACATAGGTATGATAGTTTAAATAAGAATTGTTCTCATTAGCTTGTAGCACCATGTCTGCCTGCCATTATGCTTCCTGCCATGTTGCTAATGAACTAAACCTCTGAATATCAGAAAGCCACAATTTAAGGCTTTGTTTTAAAAAGAGCTGCTGAAGTCATGGTGCTGCTTCTCAGAAATAGAACATTGACAGCTCTGAGAACTCTAAACCACATTTGTTATTCTTTCAACTTCCTCTAAACTTATATAATAAATGAATAAAGCAAATAACCTAGGAACAAGGTGTGTAGACTGATGCCATGGAGCAAATCCAGAGTCTGCTCATATACACATATTGCTTTGTGCCTCTCATAGTCTCACACCTTGTAGATGAATGCATAATGTTCAACTTTGAAATTGTTTACCTGAAGGATTTTAGATTAGTCAAGTATAATATTGATTCTGAGAAATTTGAGTTCTTGACATAACTTTTATTCAAGAGATACCCCAAAGAGATTTAAAAAAATAAAAATAAAATAAAAATAAAGTCCTCTACTAGTCTCAGAGGCCAATTGACATTCTTTTGCCATGTCCAGAGCCACTTGGAAAACAGTACATACCATTCATAGAGTTTCCTAGGAGATAATTTTCTCAATAATGTAGCCTCTATTTCTGAGTATTTTTTCTTTTTTAGTAAATATTGTTCTGCTTTCAATTTAACTGGTTTCTAGAAGCATATTATACGGTGCGTGGCTGTGAAGATAAAGGAATATATAACTATGATATGGAGTTACTATGTCTGCCCTTTACATACAATAAAAATGTAGAATACACTGAATTCTAGAGCTTGGTTGAGATAATTGTAAAATATAGAAAAAACATCTTATGTTTGTATGGATGTAGCATCTGTCTACAATAAAACTGATGGCTTATAGCTTAGGCAGGACATGAGGGGTGGGAGATCATGGAAGCAGGGAAAATTCTGGGATACTGCAGGCATGAGAAATTTGCCCATGAAGGGTGACAAGACAGATGAGCACAAGTAACATGTGGCATTATGTAGATTAGAATAAATGGATTATTTTAAGTTATTATCGAGTCAGAGAAGAGCCTAGCTATATAGTCAAAGTATTTGAAAATAGTTTTGATTCTGCATCTTATTTCTGGGAGCACGGGGCTGAGAGGGAAAAACACCTGACTTCTAGAGCAATGTAATCTAGTTCTGTGACCAGAGAAAGTTAGCAAATGGATAATATGGTTTTAAACATTACAGAGTAAAATAAAAATTGTAATTCCCAATATAGTTTTCTGGAAATATCAAGACCTCATTGCCAAGTGAATATCTCTATCAGATACTTATTGATTCATTAGAACATGATGATAAATAATTGAGTTTCACGTAATAGTCTTAGTACTTTTTTAGTATATTAATTAAAATGGCAGTACTAAATAGAATTATTTAGAGAGATTATACAGGGATGTGTTAACATCTTACCTTAAAATCTTTACAAAATAAATTGAGAAATGGTTGATAGGAGTTATAGAGGCCTAACACAACTTACCTAGTAAGTAAATGTTTTCATGAGGTCTTCTAAGTGGTTATTTGGTTTAGAAAACACAGGCAATCTCTTTATTTATTTTTTTAACCTAACTGTTGACAGTATAGGGTTGTACTCTCTTTTGACATAATTCTAGGATATGATGTGAACAATGGCCATGAGTATATTTTTAATAGATTTTGGCCTACCAAATTTATGAATTAGATAAAGGAATTAATTCTGATAACTCTTTCACATAAACATATTCTTGTTATCCATCACTTGGGTTTAAAATAAGGAGAAATCTGAATGTGTTCTAGAAGTAATAGTCCAGAGATAGTAAGAAGGCATGTTCAAGATAGGGTGAGACAGATAACTGATAGAGATCGCATATACAGCTGGAAAAAGAAAGAAGCTAGAAGAGAGAGATAAGACCTATTTTCAAGATATATAATTTTTATACTTGAAGGTGAGGAGAATGGAAAGTTACGAATGAATAGTACATGTAGTTGTAAGCCCAATATCAAGGAAATAGTTTGGTGTGATGAATTTTATTACAAAATGTTTGAAGAAGATGGAAAAGAGTAAGGTGAACAAAATCGACGTTGTACAAAGGACAGATTGAATATGGTGATCATGGAAGTATACCAGCATGAAATCTGCTTTAATCTAAAATTATGACATATTTAGCACAAGTATCTGAGAAATATTATACATTTAAATATAGTTTAGTTGGTGTGACTAGATTTTATTGTATTATATATATTGTTTTTATACATGTATATATATTTAAACATATGTATATAATATATACTATGTATATTTATACAGAAAATATTGTATATAGACTTTAAAAGATTTCTACAACTATATATAAAATATACATATATATACATATATTATATATATGTACTCATACATATGTGTATGTGTGTGTGTTTGTGTGATTTTAGATTTTTAAATATATGCACATGTATGTAAGATTTTTATATAAGTCACTTATATGTATACCTGTATATGTGTTAGTGTTCAAATTCAAGCTATATACACCTATAAACATATATATTTATCTCAAATACTCTTTAAAATATTTTTTTATACTTACAATTTTTAAAAAAGTTTTAGATATCTGCATTTGATTAGGCAAAGTTCTCTCATAGTCAGTTAGGTATTATGTTCATGATCGAATTTAAGCAAAGATTATTTCCAATGTTTCTGTGAATTCCTTTACAAATTCTTCCCACATAACAAATCTTGGTGTTTCTGTCTAATATCTAAATAAAATATTGAACAGACTATTGGTAAAGGTATTAATGTTTTCAAATTTGTATTTGCTTAACTCCAAAAATAAAAGTTCACTGTGATTGGAAAATGATAGAAAGGTAAGAATCATTCACAATAATCAGCAGCAAGAATGACACTCAAGATTATATGCATTATTTTAATTAGGCATGCTTGAAAATACATATGGTTTCCTTTGAATAATAAGCATCTTCAAATGAGATTTGATTATCAAATGCAATCTCTTCTACAGGTTCAATTAAATCAGCTGCATTTCAATAATGGTAAGTGATTAGAGAATTTTTTATCAGAATACCACTCAGAGTCATCATTCAAACAATCTATTTTATTTTTTAAAGTCTGAGGAATAGTTTGCATGGTAATGGTTCAAATTCCAAATCAATGTGGGAATATTAAGAGTGATTAAATTATGCATTCATCAGTTTGTGATTTAATGTGTCTGGTTGATTTAAAGAATTTTTATTTATTCTTAAAAGACAACCATGTATGTTAGTGAGCCTTGCAATTTGTGAGAGATGAGCATTAAAAGTCACACTATAAAGTATATGTAGAGATGAACATCCAAATCCTATTGATTTTGACTTACTCTTTTTAAAAAATCAAGTATATGGCATTTAACTGAGTACTATGATTTGCTTTGCTATTGTTTATATTTAATCTTGAAGAAAAGTAGGATGATTAGTTATAAGGAGAAATAAAATGTTGCAGGAAAAATGTTCTATTCTTACTTGCTGCCAAGAACACAAAGCTTTCATATTTTAAAAACTGGGGATGGTATTTACTTTTAAATCTATGCCAAATGCAATTTCAATATATATTTATGTCTGGTAGTGATGATATAATATGAAACATTATCCAAATGTCTCTCATTCTAGAGAAATATACATGCACAAAAGGTTCACTCCTTGAAAAGTTGCACTATTTAATTCTACCCAGAGAAGCTTATGATAAAATCTATTTGTCATGATGATAAAGTCTATAAAATATTTTACAAAGACATGATCTGAATTTATAGAGACATGATAGGGTTTTTTTTTTTGCAGAATAAATATAAAATGCATTATGCCTATTTCAGAAGGTACATGTAAAGAAAAGCAACAGTCTTTTGCTATTATTAAATTATCAAATTATAAATATGTAAAAGATAGCTTGTATATATGACATAGTGATAGGACACATGCCTAGCATGCTTAAAATGCTGGAGTCAATCTCAGAACTGACCAAAACACAAAAGTGGATACAAGCAGTTTGAAAAGTTTAACTTAAACCATTTCCTTTGTGTGTGTGTGTGTGTTGATTTAATGAAATCAACAATGTTATACTTGTGTCATTTATCTGCAGATAAAATGTAATACATACTCTTGTCTTTCCTGTAATAAATCCTAAGGTGATCAATAAGAGATTAAGCAGTATACTGTGCCCCTTCCTACTGAGGGAAATCAGAATTTTAATACAGGAACCTTAAAATGATGAGGAGGGGCAAATTTACTAACAAGAGACCGAAACAAAACTCTTTGGTCCTGAAAACAAAGAATAAGCTCATAATGTTAGTTACTTTAGTGGCAGTTTTGTAGATACACAAATTTACTCTCACTGGACTTCCTTAAACAACTGATGGATGTTTGCCTCTGATATACAAAGTTTGGAGTTCTATAACAATATGTTGAAAATCACTATGCCAAGTACCATCTAGACTTCTAAGAAAACCACAAAGAAACCATGGATGCATGCCAGAGTCTCCAGCTTTTTGACCGTGTGAAATTATATTATCATCTTCTGAGTCTATGCTTCAGAAATACACAATGAAAATACAAAAGGAAAAATGGCCAAAAAGCCCTCATATTATTTTAATTAAGTTTGTGATTTTGCTTTGAGCCCTATTCATAGGTATCCTTGACTACAAGTATAGTATACACACCAGAAACAAGAAGGGCATCTTCACTGTTTTCTGCTGTTGAAACTGGCAATCATTTGGCTCAAGGCTTTGGACATTATAAAATCCAAGAACATGTTTCTGGCAAATAGAAACAGTCTTCATGCTACACTGTAGAAAATCAATAGAACACAGAAGACAGAGATGAAAATCTCATGTGTTGTGACTAGCCTGCTCCTGAGACAAGCCTCTACTTTTCATATGCATCTTTTCATAAGTCATAAAATGAGAATACTTTTAATAGTACTGCTTAGGCACATTCTAAGGGACAGCACTTGCAAGCCAGTAGTGGGCCCTTTAGCCCTTTCTCCTCATACCACATTGTAGCCAAAATTCTTCCTGCAGATTGAAGTGCTCTGTATATCTATGTCTCCTAGGTTGAATCCCACTTACAATGTGAAAGTATTAAGTGTTGAGACCTTTAACAGGCCATTAGGTCCGAGCGGAGCAGGGGATGCCAGAAAGTGTCTGTTTTACATTGAAACCTGCATATTCCCATGAGTGGGAAAAGCATGTGTACATTTAGAAAACGGTAAAAAGTCTTAGAAAGTATGGAGAATAAGTGGCTCACTGGGTTTGGAGAAGAGACTGCCAGCTGGCATTTGAATGCAACAGGAAAACAAACTTTAAAATATGTGTGGTATGATTTAATGTATTGTTCAAAGAAAGGAAGAACATTCCAGATATTCTGTAGAGAGTCTTCTGAGGATGCTAATGAGTCAACATGGCAAGCCCAGCTAAGAAATTATTGCTTCCTGCTAGGTGTGTGTTTATATTCATGATGGGAAATACATTGTCTTAACAATATAAAGCAAAGCTTGACTTAAATTGTGTGTTGAAAACATATGCAAGTTACTTTACTGTGTTATTTTTTAATGTTTTATGATGATTTTTATTTTGTTCTTCATATCTTTTGAAATAGATGAGTTCATGTTTTATCTATTGTAAACTCTGACTTGCTATTATATTTAATAATTAACTGACATTCTCAAGTTTTAGAACATCTTGATATATAGTGTTTCTTTGAACTTTATGATCTCCACCTTCAAATACATAGGATATTATAATGCCATAAACTGGGTAATACACACACACACACACACACACACACACACATTTATGTTTTATTCCTAGAGAGGCTAGGAAGCAAAGACAAGCTGCTGGCAGATTCCATGTCTGATAAGGGTTGATTCCACTCAAATACTGTGTCTTGTTTGGCTGAGGATGGGCTTACTAATAGATATCTTGATTGACCTGCACAAGGTTCTGTGTTTATTCCTAACATCACAGGTATCTTAGGGCTTCTATTGCTGTGAAGAGACATAATGAGCATGGCAAGTCTTATAAGGAAACATTTATTTGGGATCAGCTTCCAGTTCCGAAGTTTAGTCCATTATTGTCATGGTAGGAGCCATGGATGCAGAAAAGCATACATGAAACTGCAAAGGTAGCAAAGAATTCTATACCCAAATTGCCATGCAGCAGAGAAGAAAAAATGACATTCACCCTTTTCAAATCTTCAAGCCCAATACATGTGACGTACTTTCTCCAAAAGAACCTCACCTACTGAAACAAGACTGTATCTCCTAATAGTGTCATTTCCTTATGAATGTCAATTTCATTTCAATCACCACAACATGTATGCGGGTGCATGTACACATGCATATACACATATACACACAAATTCACACAAACATACACACACATACCACACGACACCATACTTTATGCAGTGTCTTACTACGTTTCCTCACATGGTTTGTGGGACTATTTTGTCCTTTTATAGGAACACTGATTTCAATTATGAGGGGTCCACTCTCAGTTTTTAATATATTCCAAGGCTTTATGACCTTATATTATCATCCTCTGAGTATAGTTTCAGTTATGAATTTTAGGAGGTCACAGTGTAGACCATACCATTTTCATCTCCATATTTTTTTAAACATTTGTTTGTGTATTGTATCTCAGAGAAAGTCTTCAACATATAATTGGTAGTCAAATGACAACTTGCAAGAGTCTATTCTCTCTTATAGTGATAAACCCCAGCAATATTAAACTCAAGTTATTAGACTTGCAGCAAGAGCTTTTACCCATGGAGCCATCTTGCTGGCCCATCTCCAGTCCTTTTTATTTCTTAGAACCACACTCATAAACTATAGATGCACACATGCATACATAATTACCTATGATTAATAGTTGAAAATGAACCATCATAATAAACATGTATAATATTTGATCTGTACCCAGAAATTCCAAACTAAACTATGAGACATTATAGATATTGTTATAGAAAAACATAAATATTAGAAACAACAATAAAATCAGTTATAATGAGAAAAATAATAGACTTAAAAATAATCATGTATCTCTAAGTAATACAGACAATGAAAGTAAAAACTCAATGAATACAAACAATGAGAGTAAAAACTCAATGAATGAATAAAATTATTTATTTATCTATATATAATATGTAAATATTATAAATGTGTGTATTACAAATATAAGGACATGCTATGAGTCCAGTATATGCCCTCTCTAAAATTAGCAAGTGTTCTTAATTGCTTAGCCATCTCTCCAGCTTCTCTTTCTCACAGTTTAATACTTTACATGAACAAACTATCATATACATTAATATGTAATTATATAACAATATCTTATGTAATATATGATTTTATTATAAATATTACATATATATCATGGTAGATTATGACTGAGCTAAAATTAAATCTGACGAAGTAATTCAGAAAAATATTAATTTTTTTTAAAAAAAAGGTTAATAAATAAGAATTGTATTACTTAGAGTGTTTCATTCTAAAGTTCATTCAAAGTGTGATTATGGGTTTGTAGCAGTATCTGAAAATATAATAGCTATGTGTATATGTGTGTTTGTGGGTGCTACTTGTATGCATTTGTGTGAGAGTGTGTGTGTGTGTGTGTGTGTGTGTGTGTGTGTATACTTGTATGTATGTCCACAGAGACTAGAAGAGAGCATTGGTTGTCCTGAAAATGGAATTAGAGAAGGTTATGAACAACAAAAATTGGTTCCTATGAATCAAAATCAGGTCCTCTGTAAGGACAGCAAGTGCTCTTAGGTAAATACTGAACTTTTTCTGCAGCGTTCTCAAATTTTATTTTTAATATCAAGTCAAAAGTAGTATATGTTGAAAGTCAAATCTATATCTAAACAATATATGAGAAACTGTCGTAGAAGAGAAGCAACTATAAAATGTTAACAAAGCTATATCAAAGACTTGACATTATGTGCTTATAATATGGTGTTGGGGAGGGAAAGGCTAGAGGATCCCTAGGGCTTGCTGGCCATCAGCCTAATGTAGCATATTTAGCAAATTCCAAGTCAGAATGATAGCATGCCTCAAAGAAGGTGGGTAGCATCAAGGAGTTCTACTTTGACTCATACACACACACACACACACACACACACACACACACACACATTTATATTCTCCTGGTAGCATTTTCTTATGTGTAGAAACAATGTATTAAGAGTTTTGAGCCTTATAATTTCACATCTGGTGTGTCTCTGAAAAGTTCTGTGATGATCAGAAAGTCATTTCAATTTGCAACCCCTATTTCTGTATGTGCAAATTGAGGTGATAAGATCAGATAGCATCCAGGGCTTCTTTCATCACTGGCTTCTCTACAAAGTTATGCAAAACGTTTGATCTTCTGAAAATTAGTTTTGTTACTTATAAATATGTATTTACATTCTATATTTCATAAAGTAATATTGTACAGTAATTAATTTTCATTTGAAATAAAAAATGTTACTTGTCCAAAGAATGTCATAATACAGATCACAGTAAAAGCCCAGGTATCTCTTAACCTTCCTAAATAGGTGAGTTAGATCAATAGAGTACAACACTTAGAGGTGTCTGCAAGCTTCTGAATAATTTGAATAGAGGAACACTGGGCTCCTTGATATCCCTAAAGAAAGACATAGTTAGCAACTTATGATACATAAATGCAAAATTCTAACACATTACTAAAAATACCTGCGTAGCTGCACTTTTCCACTACATCAAACTTTAAGTGGAAGATACTATGGTGTCTGTTACTGGACATAGTTTTGTTCATTTTCAGATTACCCTCTTGACTTGATAAGCTTTTGTTACTCATGAAATTGTCTCATGACTTGTATTCTTTAGTCACGCACTTTCTCAAAATCAATATGGCAACTAATTTGTATTTATATTTTAAAGATAAAGTTTCAGGATTTAGAAATCTATCTACCTATTTATCTATCTATAATCTATCTACACACACACATATACACACACACATGAGAATATATATATATATATATATAATGTTTAAAAACAGCTTTTAAATAGGCAAAAGACTCAGTCTTTTAAAATGCTTGCCTTCAGGATGGACTAGAGTCTGAGTCCCTGGAACCATGTGGTAGAGGAAAAGAACTGACTGTCAGAATACCTGCCTTAGTGTGTGTGAAACATACATATATAGACACACTGGTTCTCAAAATCTGTTCCCATACCCACAGTCATCTGCCATTAGTGATGTTTATTTTATTTTATTGAGTCTGTGTCTCATGTAGCCTGTATTGGCTCTAAACTCCATTGAAGACAAAGATGACCTTGAACTTCTGATCTTCCTGCTTCTGTCTTATAAGTACTGAAAACATCAAACTGCTGGATCATGTTGCAGGAGGAGGCAGGGCCATGTAGGTGATACAGGAACACTATACCAGCTAAACTACAGCCCCAGCCTGGAAGCTTATAAAATGATAAATGGCAGGATATTTACTCAGATAATCTTAGCTTATTCCCTGTGTGGAAAAGTCACAGGACTTAGGAATTTACATCTTTGAAAGCTATACAGTTTTTTTTCTGATGCTAATAGTCAGAACACCTTTTTTATGTATCAATACAAAACTCTTTATTGTAACTTACTGGGTTGTAATACTTATGTAACTTACTTTCATAGTCTAAGCTATGAAAACTACTTTCACTGCTTATAAGTTGACATGTTTATATAAGGTGAAATGCAATCAGGCCTTCTTGATTCCAGTGAAATGCCTAGCTACAGTCCGGTACCTCCAGAAGTTTGGTCAAGGAGCTTGGAAGAAGTTTTCACCAGCAGTGTTGATTGGTCCTGGGTATCACAGTTGGTTAGGGTAATGGGAATGTCCTAGCTAAATAGCTGTCAGAAGTATAGTCACTCTTGATAGACAGCCTAATGTTAGAGAGAGGCTTTGGAAGAGGCTGCTGCCCTGGTGAAGAACAGAGTAACAACCAGAAAGGGTAGTAGTTGTACTAGAGGAGCAGAGTTGGCTCCTTGTGTTTCTACAGCAGGTGATCAGTCCAGAGGGTCTGTGTTGGGGTGGGGACAGGGATCTAGTAAGTCTCAAAGGAAGTTTGTCATTTCTGGCAAATGGACACAGGGAGGAGAGGATTGGGAGTGGGATATATCTGATTTTAAGACAAGAATGTATATATCCTACGCTAACACCAAATGTCTTCTCAAGGTGAGAGTGACCATGAACTTCTAACCTTCCTACTCCTACACCATAGACAATGCTAGAGACTACAGCCTTGAGTCACTATGCTTTCTCCTTTCTTCCATCTCTCACACAAATAAAACAGAGATATGCTAGGTTACAATTTTTAAAAATTATTTATTTATTTATTTAATATCCTGCACTCAGCCCCCTTCTCGCCTCTTCTCCCAGTCCCACCTTCACATGCCTTCCCTTCTTTGTTACTCCTTTTCTTCTCAGAGAAGGGGAGGTCCCCCATGGGTACCAATCTTCCCTGACATATCAAGATGAAGCAGGACTATGTGCATCCTCTCCAACTGAGGACAGACAAGGCATCCAAGCTAGGGGAGAGGAATCCAAATGCAGGCAACATAGTCAGAGATAGCCCCTATTCTAATTGTTAGGGGACCCAAATGAAGACTAAGCTGTACAAATGCTACATATGTGGATGGGGGCCTAGGTCCAGCTCAAGCATGATCTTTGATTGCTGGTTCAGTCTCTGGGAACCCCAATTTTCCCAGGTTAGTTGACTCTGAAGGTCTCTTTGTAGTGTCCTTGACCCCTCAGTCTCTGAATCTTTTTCCATATGTTGCAGAATGAAGCCTGTCAGAAGACAATTATGATAGGCTATGGTCTGCAAGTATAGCAGAGTATCATTAATAGTGTCAGTGGTTGGCTCTCTTTCATGGAATGAGTTTCAAGTTGGGCCAGTCATTGGTTGGCTCTTCCCTCAATTTTGGTTCCACCTTCATCCCTGCAGATAGTTTAGGCAGGAAAAATTTGGGGTCAAAAGTTTTGTGGGTAGGTTGGTGTCTCTCTTGATCCTTTGGAAGTTCCTTCAGGATCTTCTTGCAGTAGGAGGCTACTTTAGGCTCCATAACCCCACTGCTAGGCATCTGAGCTAGATTCACATCCATAGACTTCTGGTAGCCTCTGTCATACGAGGTTCCTGGCTCATCCCTGAGACACCTTCCTATGGATTTCTCTTAGCTTTCCCATTCCTCTCCTTCTTTCCATACCTGATTCCCATTCCCATTCCCCTCCCCACTCCATCTCCCAACCATTTCTCCCCCTCCATCCACTTCCAGTGCATAGTTTGTTTTCTCTTCTGAGTGAAATTCAAGCATATTCCCTTGGTCCTCCTTAATACTTAGCTTCTTTGAGTCTGAATTATAGCATGATTATCATATAATTTATGACTAATATTGACATATAAGTGAGTATTGCATGATATGTCTTTCTGGGTCTGGGTTACCTTACTCAGAAGTGCTATTATAACTGGGTGTTTGTTGTATGTAAAGGAATTCAAATGGATTCATATTTATCACCCTGTGTCAAACTCAAGTCCAAGTGGACCACAGGCCTCAACATAAAACTAGATACACTAAATCTAATAGAAAAGAAAGTGGGGAATCGTATTGAACTCATTAGTATGGGAGACGACTTCCTGAAAATAACACCAATGGCTCAGGTATTAAGATCAACAATTGATAAATAGGACCTCATTAAACTATATGGCAAATGTGACAAAATGGCAGCCTACAAATTGGAAAAAGATCTTTACCAACCCTACCTACATCCTACAGAGGGCTAATACTCAAAATGTATAACAAACTCAAGAAGTTAGGTACCAACAAACCAAATACCCTAATCCAAAAATGGGGTACAGAGTTTAGCAGAAAATTCTCAACAGAGAAATCAATCATGACATGGAACCACTTAAAGATGTGTTCATTGTATTTAGTTATTAAGAAAATGAAAAGGAAAATGACTCTAAGATTACACCTTACATGCATCAGAATGGGTAAGATAAAAAACTCAAGTGATAATACATGCTGGTAAAGATGTGGAACAAGGAGAACATTCCTCCATTGCTCGTGGGATGATGAATTTTTAAACCACTCTAGAAATCAATTTGGCAGAAAATTGAGAATTGTTCTACCTCAATACCCAGCTGTACCACTCTTTGGTATAAACCCAAAAGATGCTCCATGATACTACAAGAATACTTGCTCATTTATGTTCATAGCAGCTTTAGTTATAATAGCAGCTTGTTTAAAAACAAGGACATCATTTAATTTGCAGGTAAATTTCTATATTCTAAACTTTGCTGATGCTGGTAACATGGAGACATGGGGTATTGACTTTCAGAAAGTAAAGCAGGAGCACGCTCACTTCCATTTTTCCAAACAAAGCTTTAAATTAGCATCCTGCATAGAATGGTCAAAGCTACAAAACATCTGAGTTGTCAAGTCACTAAAGTGTATCTGAAACACACTCTCCTTCGTTTGAGACACTGACAAGGAGAGTCCTTTTCAAACAGTCTTTTGCTTACTTAACTTTTCTTCTGTAAAGGACTCCTTCATTGATCAAATTGGCTTTTTCAGAGGTAGAATCAGCATTTGCATATCCTTCCTTTTACTAGAATGTTCTCAGTTCTCCAGCCTCTCTAAGTGTTAGCCTTTCTTTACAACCTAGCAGACATGGAATCTTCAGCCAGAGGTCTGGTATGATTGCACTTTTAGTAACCCATGTGTCCTCTCAAGTGACTAGAGTTTTGCATCTAACTCAGAATTTGTGTGTGTGTGTGTGTGTCTGTGTGTGTGTGTGCGTTGTGTTTGTGTGTGCATATGTATTCCTGTATATGTATATAAAATGTGTGTGTGTGTGTGTGTGTGTGTGTGTGTATGTGGTATGGCAGGGGCATGTGTAGAGTGTAGAATGCAAAGGACAAGCTTGGGTGTCCATTCATACTCTTCACCATGTATAAGGCAAGGTCTCACTGTTATTTCCCACAGTGCTGCAAATTTCTTGCTAGTTAATACATGAGCTTTCAGAAATGTCCCTCTGTCTACCTCCAGTTTTGCTGAAGCAGCATTAAAATACTAGTTGTGAACTATTATTGAGAATAACCATTTGAGTTCAGATCCTCATGCTTGTGTGCAATGTGTTCTACTCACATCTCTCCAACACTAACCAGAATACTTGTATACTAAAACTGTTGAATTGTGTCATTTCCAAGTGTTGCATACATTTCTCTAAGATAAAGTATTGAGAAGAAATTACAGGATCCTGTCACATGGGCTAATTGGTAAATGACAATAAAACTTTCAAATACTTTCACTGTTCTATGGACAATCAAGATATATTTAAAGAATATATTTTGGCTGGGTTTAAAGAATATATTTGGGCTGGATCAGTCTTGTCTGTTTCTAAGCAACTTGTGAGAAAAAAAAGATCTGTAGAATGCCTGAGTAGGCCTGTGCACTCTGTGTCTGCAGCACCTTATTTACATGCATATACTTTAGATTCAACTGAACAATAGCATCTGCTTTCCAGAAAGTTGCTAGAGGAAACTTGTCATGAATATAATGGCACATCAAAGGAAATGAAGCCTGGTTGTTTCTTTCACTATTTCTAAAATGTCAAGTCTCACTCTGTAAGAAGTAGTCTACAACAACAGTTACTGCATTTAAAGTGGGGGGGGGGAGGGAAGAACTTCATTCACAATGTAATAACAAACCTTCCAGTTCATATATACTTTGACCATTATTTAAATCTGAAATCTCTGTAGAAAAAGCAGTTAATACAAAAGAAGAATTTGTTTTTCCTTGCCATTCACATCATCCTTCCCCTCTATTGCTTCTACTGCTTCTATGATGAAAACATATCATTATTTAATTAAAATTAGAATGATATCATGACATATTATTTCTAGAAGAACAGAATTCAACCCAAACTACATTGAAACAGCAGTGGCATAGATTTCGATAGTTCTCACTGGACACATACAAAAGAACATAATTATGTGAACAGTGTATATGAGCAAAGTAGCATTGGTCAATTAACACAATGTGATAGTTGATATGAATGTCAAGTTGACAGCATATAGAATCTTCAAAGAGAAAAGCCTCTGGGCATGAAAGTAAAAGAGTTTCTAGATGATATTAGCTGCTAGGAATGCCTAAGGGATAAGGAAAATGGAAGTGGGAAGACCATTACACTTGGGTGGTGCCATAAACTGTGTTGGTGTCCTGCACTGAATCAAAAGAAGAGAACGAGATTGGCACCAGCATTCAAATCTCTCTCTACCTTTTACCAGTACATGCAACATGACAGCTGCCCTTTCAAGGTCCTGCAACCATGACTCTCCCAACATGATGAACTGTACTCTCAATAAGGGAGACAAAGGATTGTCTTTGAACATAATTACATGTGTGATTGTCAAAATGTCTTTTGCTAGGTGTTACAAACCAATGCTGTCTTTATTCTTGACCAACAAATTTTTATTGTATTAAGAACATATTACTTTGCATGTACAGACACTGGCATTATACTCTACACTTGTAAGATATAAGAGAAGGCTTCTCATAGAAAATAATTAACACTGCTTCATTCCTGCCTCTTGTTCTTGACACACGTTGAGTTATCATTGTTAGAATCTGCTAAGTCTGTCATCTTTTGTTTCAGACTTGGATAACTGATGGAGTTCTTGATGTAGTAAGGATAAAATGTCAATACCTGGACCCCTCCTGTTTGTAACCCAACAGCTCTGGTGACCTATAGACTTAATGGGAGAAATAAGGATGAATAGCTATTCTTAACCAAACCATGATTTTTTTTCTTCATTTTCAGGACATGTATGTTGAATAAGTATTAAGATACTTTTAAAATATTAAGAACCATAATCTAATTAAGAAAGTTTGTGTGATATAAGGATACTTGCTTTTCATCCAGTTTATTCCTGGTTCTTTTCTTCTTGATACAGACCCTAAGTTAGTTTCTTCCTCCCAGAATGCCTTTTCTCAAGGAAGCCTGTCCTGATTCTTCTAATGTGTAAGAACTCCTGAATAGTTTTTCATGGTGCCCTGTGAAACTTTTATCCAAAAAGTATAGCTATTATTTATCTCCTTTTATAAGCATCATTCCAATAGCTCCAATGACTTATCAAGGTCCTTCACATGTAGCGGTGCAGAATGAATGCTGTCCTAATAGTAGAAATGTCCTCCAGCAACATGGATGAGGACACGTAGCCTGTCACTGATATCTATTGGGATGGTGGCAATGTTAGTTATTAGATGCATTTCCCTGAGCATTTTTCAAAGATCCTTAAGGTTGAGGCAGTCCTCTAAATACATTGGCCCACAAGCATTGACTGTCCTTCTCCTTATTGTTCTTACTTTCCAGACTATCTGATTATCAACATTATTCATTTAATGAAATTGATGTTAGAAACAATCTTTATTGATCAGCATCAAGGGGGATTCTTTTACTTCATACATGAAAATTAGTACTGGCAAGCATGAAAATTATATATATGCTAATGTGATTATCTCAGGTCTTTATTTTAAACATCTGTCATGGATGTAGCAAAAGCTTGGTCAAGCCTTAGAATATATCTTATGGTTCAATAAATATGTATCAGTAGAATCTTGTATTCTTGATTTGTTAATATTGAAAATGAAGGATAATATGCTAATTGGTGTTATAATTGGAGTCTTGGTTCTGTATCCAAAACGCTTTCTGTCAGATCTCAAAATGACCATTACTAGCTAAATGGTCTTGAAATAGTTAATTAGTTGAGTAAAGTCTCAGTTTTCTCATCTGAAAATTATAATAATACTTTTGTATGGTTTAAATGAATTGATTCATGTAAAGAATTTAGAAGATTGCTTGACACAATGGAAGAGCTCTAAAATGTTAGTTGTTAATTCTATTGCTAAATCATGTTGAAGTTAGATATTAGTGAAACATAATGAAGATATTTAATCTTTCACTGGCCTGACAAAATAATACTTGACAGCAAAAATAGAAAAGCATGTGTCTTGATGTTTCTCCTTCCAATACAACAGAAAATATTAACACACTGGGCTCTTCTCTTCAAATAGTATGATTAGCAAAGTCAAATTCAATTCTTATACTCTCTAATGTTATCTAGATTCAAATATGTTAAATAGATTATTTACAAACTGATGGCCTGAAAATATATTTCTTCCACTAAAATAGGAGAAGAAGATTGCAATCTCTGTTGGAGAACAGGGGCCTCACCTAGGAGAAACAGTAGACTTACCTGTAATCTTGAAATGAAGGAAGTATTTGATTTTCATGGGACATTCCCAAAATTGTGGTCTGTCAATTGCAGCAACTCTACGAGGGATAGATGTGCCAATCCCTACCTTGTGTCCTGAAATCCTTGCTCATCCTCTCAGAACGATAGCCAGTGTCATAGAGATGGAATTATCAGTTCCCTGAGGCCATTGGCAGAAAGAATTTGCTTTCCTCCAAAGACATCTATAGTTCTGATGGTTTCATTGCCAGCATCCTAGCTCACCCTGAGTACTATCACTCTTTGTTTTCACACACACTTTTCCTGTAGACTGTCGTTTGCCAGATAACAGCTCTTTTGGAGTTCCTAGTATTGGCTAATACTATTAAATATACCTATTAAAGTAGGTGGATATTCAGTGTATTTTCTGAACTAAAAAATAATTTTAAAATTAGTGTCCTCCTAAGAAATTCCTTCTGGGATTCTTTAGTGATTTCAAAATTCTTTGCTCACAGGTAACTTCATAGGAGACTATCATTCAATCTGAACCATTCTGGTATTTTAGAAACTTTAGCACTTGAGGAGAGGACCCATGAGTATGAAAGCTTCAACACCCTCTTTTCAGTTATGTTTCTGTCTAGGGGTCACTCTCAGCACCAACCTAATCCTAATTACCTGCCAGTAACACCTTCATATCAATGTATGTATTGTAAATTTATTTTTCCATATTCTCACATGGACTATATATCAGACAATACTGCATGGGGCTATAGGTCTCATCACTGTCTAGCAGTTGAGGATCTGGCAAGTATGAATCAATATTATAAGAAGTTGGTTTACTTAGTCAGAAAGCATATGAATTCATTACAAATAGGAGTATGGACAGAGAGATTTAGAGTCTACCTTTAGTTCTTTACAAATAATCAATTAAAAGTCCCTTGCAAGACTTTTCCATAAAACTCAAGATATAAGCACAGAATGGCATTGAGTTCACATCTGGCTCTGTGCAATGATTTGAGGTTTTGTAAACTTTCTGGGACTTGGTTTCATTATCTGTAACATAGACATACAGAGAATTAAATGCTTTGAGAACTTCTGAACAGCATCTGATTCCAGAAATTTCTTGATAAATGTTGACCCTTGATATTTTAGCTGTTACTGTTATCTTTAACAACACCTTCTCAGTGCAGGTCATTTCAGTTATATGAACTGCTATTAATTCCCTTACTGTTAGTTTCAATGAATGTCCTTGTAGTCTGATAGGTAGAATAGAAACAAGAGCCTCACATGAGCATCAGGGAAATTTGTGCTCTGCCACTGAAGGATGCCTGGGACTGTAAGAAGAGCTTTTAGCAAAGCTCACCTCCCTTCACACAGCACTGGACACACAACTTTCCCTCTTGCCTATAAACCTGCAAATGAAGCTGGTTTCCCATCTATCATGGCCCAGGTGCCTTCAAAATAACATTCCTTGTTGCCAGGTTTTTTTCTCCAAAGAAGTAGCAGAGTGGCTGGCGTGTATTCCAGTTGTTGGTGCTGCCAAATGAACACTTTTAGAAATAGAACAAAACAATGTTTCCTGGCAGCACAGAGTCACCCTTCTCCTACCTCTTCTTCCTTTCATTTGAATCATTTGTAACGTGTGGCTTCCATATATCCAAAGCATCAACAAAACATGTCTGTTTTGTACTTTCCATTATCCAGTGCAAATTGGAAAAGGGAACTTTGATACTTCCTGACATCTGTTAAATTTTTCTTTTACAAATAATTTATTTCCAAATATTGGTGTTCACTGCATGATTTGGACAGGGTGAGTGGAATAGAATGGTGACTCCTATCAATCTGCTGCCAGCTGTTTTCTGTTCTGAAAGCACAGTGTGATCACACTGGGAGCTCCCCACAGGATGTGAGACAGACATGCTGAAGATCAAACTCCACAAAGAAATACTGGTCACTGGGAAAAAAAAATTCCATTGTTACATTTGGGAGTGAAATACCTCTGAGAAATAACAACATCTCTTCCCTTTATTTCTCAGAAACATGTTTTTCAAGCTTGGACAGACCAGACTGAATTGCATTCTTAACATGACATGAATTGTGTCAATAATAAGGAAATAGAGTTTTTAAATTATGTAGGATACAATGCTTCTTGAATATGGTGTTCTGATTATCTAAAATCCTGTTGACTTGATATTTTGTATCTCTGTCAGTTTCTTTACTGACTCCAGTTAATAGTTTGATTTCTGAGTATAGTTTTTGTACAATATCCACAATGCATTTATGATACCAACATAATATTTGCTTGGATTCAGGTTCATAAGGGACAGATGAACATGTGAACAGCCTTGCAAAACATATATGAGAGTAAAAGAAATCTAGCAATGGTGTTTACTCGTGGCCTGAGGATCCTATGATAGTTCTGTGTATACAGACTACTATAGCAGAGCACGGAAAGCACACTCTTACTTAGATGTAGTGTTTTTCAGTTTTCAAACATAGTTTTAGAGTAGAGTGAGAAGTCTGTATATGTGTAGGAAAATCCCAATATGACCTTGGTGATGCCATATAAAGTTTTATTTACCTTTTTAAAATTTAAAATGTGTTCTGGAAAATATGTATATATAAATAACATTGGTTTGGATGACTTTCAGAAGCATAATTAGTGGTAAAGTTATGCATTAAGAGAAGAATACCTAAGGGGCTAATGTATTAGATTGGATTACATATTAAATGAAATACACCAATGGTTAACTGTGTTTGAAGATTCCTAAGTTTAGAAACCAAAGGCTTTTGCTTGTGATTTTTTTGTTATTGTTGTTATTTTGTATAATATTTGTTTTTTTTAATGTTAGGAATGGTTTTAAATTAACTTGGTGACAGTTAACTTAAAAGAGAATTTGCCATCATGTCCTCTTGCTATCCTCTGACATCAGAAAGGTATCTAGCCTTTGTTTTCTTTACAAAAATGTAAACTCAAAAAAAATTTTTGAAAGGAAAAGATTTTTAATTTTTTTCTCTTTTATTATTACTCTGGGTACCTAATAGTATGTGAAATACTTAAATGACAATGTTAATTACTGAATGCTAAAAATTATTTTTCTTTTCATTTCAGCTCTCAGGAGAAGTAATTTTACAAATTGCCAGTGATCCTGTTCTGCCCTTCAATGCCCTCGATATAGCATTAGGAGTTCAAAGCAGCCTTAAAGGTATCTTTTTCTTTAAATTGTTTTCATTTTATTAAGTGAAAAATGTTTTCAGATACTTTCAACAAGGACTAGATAAAGTATCCAGTATCTTAAAACCTGTAGCCATGCTGGCTATCCACCACTAAGGGGAAAAATGAGAGCAGTTGAGGAATATTTTAGCTACCTGGTAGGCAGAATTGGGACAAACACATGTGGCAGAAAGCAGTGTGTTAGAGAAGGAAACATCTGACTGCTGTCTTTGATCAATGAGAATTGGATCTCAATTCACAGCTTCTATTATTTTCTATAGATTCATTATGAGCTAGCAGTTCAGGAATCCAAACTCCCTCCAACATTGCACATACTACATTGCACATTCATTCTACACAGGATGGGCTCCTAAGTTTCTCTTTGGGGACTGGTTGCTATGGAATGTGGTCCAAATTCTTGACTGATGAAAAAGCAGCAGGGAGGCAAAAAGAGCATTAATTTAATAGTTTCAATCTCAGTCCCTTATACATAAACATGAGTGCAGAACCCCACCTTTAAGTTAGGGTCTTGCATGTCTTAGTTAACTAAATGCAAAGTAGGATATGATGACTAAAGTTGTCATCCTCCACCTGAGTGACACATCCTGCTATCAAATAGGGAGTTAGCCAGTGATAGAAAACCACTCAATTCAAAAGAAATTCAGTAGTTTTACCTGTAGTGCTTAAAGTATTTTCTGAAAACAGAATGGTCTCCTGAGTCAAAGATTTCCAATAGTTTAAAATTAAATATATACTTTTTAATTTGGAATTATTATTCTTCAGAGGATTATCTAAGTCTGTTCATCTATCATTTGTTTATATTATTCTACTGAGCAGAAACAATGGTGTTGGCAGCTTTTCTCTTCATTAATTGATTTATTTATTCACTTTACATCCCAATCATCATGTCCCACCTTCCTTCTCTCCTTCCAGTCCCAACATAACTGTCCCATTACTCTCATTTCTTCTCCTGAGAGAAAGGGAATTACCCCTTTGGGTACCACCAGGGTCTTGAGACATTCAGTCCCAGTGGGACTAAATACATCCTTTCCAACTAAGGCCTAACAAGGCAGTCCAGCTAGGGGAAGAAGATCCAATGGTAGAAAACAGTCAGAGATTGGCCCCACTCCAATTGTTAGGGGACCCACAGGAAGACCAAGCTGCACATCTGCTCCAAATGTGTAAAGCACCTATGTCCAGCCCTTACATGCTCTTTGGTTGATGGTTTAGTCCTTGTGAGTCCCCATGGGTCCAGGTTAGTTATCTCTGTAGATCTTTTCTTGGTGACCTTGACCCCTTCAGCATGGTCTGAGCTCTGAAAATATGACAAATAGTCATATTTGGCTATGTGTTTCTGCATCTGTTTCTATCTACTACTGGATGAAGCCTCTCAAGAGAAAGCTATGCTGTCTTCCTGACTTGTGAAGAGCTTTTCTGTTGTTGATTCTTAACCTACTTTTGTTTATCTATGTAGTTCTCTTCTTCCTTGTATCCAATAGGATTCCATCACACCAAGGTTGCTATGGCAACATGTGCTTCTCTATTTCCACTTCATATTTGCTATTTCTAGAATAGTTGGAGCTCAGAAACTAGGTAGTGAAACATATGGCATTTAAAAAATAAGCTTAGAGCAGGTACAGAAAATCCATTGTTCTATGAACAATAACCTTTCTCTAAGAATTTTTTTTTAAAGTCTGTTTCATTTGTTCTGAGGCTGTTTTGCTTTTTTGTTAGTGCCCAAAATTCTGTTGTTATGGCAGATACTACTTTAAATTTTGAGAGAACAAAAGATGAGGCTTTTTACTTTTTATAAATCCTTGACCATCTATAAAGTATCATACATAAAAAGGAGTAGTGTACTTGAAAATATCAACATTGTATTCTAGAATTATAAATAAGTTTCTTTCTGACTTAATTTTTCTATGATCAACATATCTGCAAGAACGAAAAGTATAATTACATTTTAAGAGGTTAAAAATTAAGCAAATAAAAAACATAAGTGGTAACAAAATCATTTTAAATATTATTTGGTTATATTTTTAGACAATTGAGTTTATTTTAAAACAAATAGGCACTGTAGTTTGTTATTATAACTGCTATTAACATTTTGATAATGTAGGGTATTTGGAGAGTTCAAAAAAAACCTATTATTCATAGTTAGGGTTGTATTATTAATTTGGTTTTGGTGGTCAGTCAAGGACCCCTTTAAAGATATGTCTTATCTTTCTCCCAAGAGAAATAATACATTACAAATTGTTTTTCATGAACAACCCCCCTTGGATTTCACAGGGCCTCCTAAAATCATTTGTTCACTAGGTTAAAACTTCACTGAATATATATTTCGGGCTTATTTTAAAATGCTAGATGTAGAGTGAGGATATAGTACCTTTGTTACATAGTGATCAAACCTCAAGAAAACTGAGGCCCAGATGTTCACTACTATGTGCAAAAATATGTATGCCAATGTTATCTAGAGGGAAACCAGATTTAGAACAATGGTGTGTGCAAGTCATGGCTGGAGTGGTTAAAAGAGAGTGTGCAGTTAGGAACCAACCAAGGAAATACAGTCATGGAGACAGTTGGGAAAGTTGACCTTTTTTTTTTTTTTTTGACAATGGTCTTATGCTGAGGCAAATTTTGTTCACATATAAAAATAAGAGAATTAATTATTGGTCTGCTTTTCTTGAGAAGGTGATACCTGAAATTTGAGGTATCTGATGTGGGTAATAAGTGTGTTGGTCTATTTGGAATGCAGCAACAAAAGCTGCAGACTAGTTTCATAAACAACATGGATTCATTGCTCACAGTGCTTGGGGATGAGAATCCCAAGATCTAGGCCTAACATATTCAGTACCTGCATCCTGGGATCCAGAAGATGATATTTTATCTAACCTCACAGGGCAGAAAGTCCATAAGTGTTATCTGGGCCTCTTTTATAAGGTGTTCATCTCATCATAAGGATTCTGGACTGTTAAGTTAGTCATTTCCAAATTACTGGACATAACTAATGTAATTCCTCTGAGTTTTAGGATCACAGCACATGAACATCAAGAGTGTAAAAGCATCCAGACCAAAGTGGGAGTTGAAATTTTCATCCCTAATATAAATATGTAGAACATGTTAGATAATAAATGTGGTTATGTAAGCTCTTCTTATGTCTCTCAATTCATAATGGAGTACTATTCAGCTATTAAAAACAAAGAATTCATGAAATCCTTAGGCAAATAGATGGAACTAGAAAATATCAACCTGAGTGAGGTAACCCAATCACAAAAGAACCCATGTAGTATTCACTCACTGATAAATGGATATTAGTCCAAAAGCTCAGAATACCCAATATACAATTCACAGACCACATGAAGCTCAGGAAGAAGGAAGACCAAAGTAGGTATGCTTCTGTCCTTCTTAGAAAGGGGAACAAAATACTAACAGGAGCAAATTCGGAGACATAGGTGTAGAGCGAAGACTGAAGGAAAGGACATCCAGAGACTGCCTCACCTGAGGATCCATTCTGTATACAGTCACCAAACCCAGACACTATTTTTGATGCCAAGAAGTACTTGCTGAAAAGAGCCTGATATGGCTGTCTCCTGAGAGGCTCTGCCAGAGCCTGGCAAATACAGAGGTGGATGCTTGCAGCCAACTATTAGACTGAACATTGGGTCCCCAATGGAGGAATTAGAGAAAGAACTGAAGGGGTTAGCAACCTCATAAGAAGAACAACAATATCACCCAATCTGACCCCCCAGAGTTCCCAGGGACTAAGCCACCAACAAAGGAGTACACATGGAGAGACCCATGGCTCCAGCCACATATGTAACAGAGGATGGCCTTGTCAGGCATTAATTGAAGGTGAGGTCCTTGGTCCTATGAAGGCTCAATTGATGTCCCAGTCTACAGGAATTGAGGGAAGGTGATGAGTGGGTGGAGGAACATCCACATAGAAGCAGGGGGGAGGGGATGGGATAAGGGATTTCTGGGAGAGGGAATAACATTTGAAATGTAAATTAAAAATATCCCTTTTTAAAAAATGAAAAATGTAGTTGTATGGGAACAAAGAGAGAGCTGTGAAAATGTGACAAATTCTTAGCTACTATTGAGATTTCAGAAGAAATATGTGATTTAATAAATATATATTGGAAATTTTATAATTTAGCTTTATTGTGCAATTTCCTGTCTTCAGACGGAGGTATAGATATGGATAAGGACAATTATTTTTGGTTCCCCTAGCACAGGTTGATGCTCTTAGAGCAAAGGTGAGGCAGACACGTTTATTTCATAATGTACACAAGAACCTTCTGTGATGGAAACTCAGGAAATGGAGAACAGTAGCAATTTTATCTAAAATTTGAAGAATAGACAGCCACACAGAAGCTTGAATGATGGTTAGAAGAATGTGACTTAATGCAAACAGTGTTATTATCTTACCAAATCCTGATACCTCAGTTTGTTCTCTAGGATTCTGTAACCCTATGGACAGATATAAGGAGCTTTCTTGCTCGGAGCATGTGGTAGAGAGCACTGCAAAGGTCTTACCACTTCCCTGAGAGTTAGGTCAGACAATTCCATGGTCCTTTTCAGGATGAAAAGAAAGAGAATCATTGAAACTATTCTATTCTTCCACTTCAGCAACTGAGAATTACAAAAAATTGAGATAAATATTATTTCAAAAGGAGTTATTTGTTCAAAGGGTTAGTATTTCCTTAGAAATTTATCCTATCAGGCTCCTAGGCTGAGTCAGCAACAGGACATGAGAGTCAGAAGAATCCAGTCTTGAACAGGTAGAGAAGCCAATGGACTTAACGCAGTGCCAGGCTTAAATCAGAGCAAGAAGGCAAATAAAGCTCTCTGAAGGTCAGTGAGATGGCTGAGTAAAAAAAGTTACTGATGGTCTGGGCTTCATCTCTGCCCCTCACTTAGCTTCTACGGCAGTGAATTATTATGAAAATACCTCCTTCAACCAAAGGGACTAGAACTTTTGCTGGATAATCTAGTCAGCACTAATAAATTGTTTTAAGGTTAGTTTGCACTTGAGACTGCTATCCTACTCTGTACCCAGGCTCCTTAACCTTTCTTGAAGAGAAAAATATAACAGCCAATCTTATTTGCTTTAGGTTTTCTATGTAGTTAACATTTACAAGCTAAGGTAATGCATAGCTGAAATCTTAAATTATATGTTCTTCTTTGTCCCCAACCCAGAAGAGCAGTGCATATATACTTGTGCTAATATTTGCTTAAAACATTTTTATAGAAAAATTCCCTCAATAAATTAATCTTGACCATGACTGGTAGATACAACATACAGATATCATTTGATAAACAACATTTGAAGCATTCATTTTTTTTAGGGTCAGTTGTGGTCAGTTGACATCAGTGACTTAAACCCTTGGCATGTTCTGTTAAAGGTTGCTGACCAGTACTCTTCATTTCTTATTCATGTTGATTCCTTCTGTGCTGTTCAACAAATGAGAGAGCAAAGCTCAACTTTAGGTACATAAAGACCAAACTGGACAAAAACAGATTCACAAGATAGCATTTAGGCAGGCATAGTTCTGTCCACTACAACAGAGATACAGGAATGACTGATGACTCAGCAGGAGAAATAGATAATCAAAGTCTGTCCTTTCTCCTGGTTAAATGGCATTGAGAACATTTTTAAATTATTTCTAAATTAATAAATGCAACTCTGACATATTTTGGCCACTTTCAAGTTATTATTAATGCTTTCAAAACAACAAAATACTCATGTGGTAGAAGGAGAAAACTGACTCCTACTTCTTTCTTCTTATTTCCATACATGCCCCATGGCACATGAATGACCATACACTTAAACGCACAAAATAAATCAACGTGTAAAAATGAAAACACTTTACATGTAGGGCCAGGTTAATAACCCTGACAATTCTAATCAGGAGCATGCTATTACAGCAAGAAAAAACACAGTAAAAAATGTGAAACTGTGGTTATTCTATGGGATTTATTTCCACTTGAGCTCAGACACTGCTGTCGGAAGTTGCCCTGAGATTGTAAGTTTTGTGTGGGCTCAGGCCGAAGCCCTGGCTTCTTGCTGTGTTGTTAGGCTGGCTCCTCCATTGCTGGTGAAGACCATAGCTTTCCACTGTTGTGGTTTTCATTGTTTCCTATCTCATGTGAAACACTTGGTGTTTTTTTCATTCAAAATTATGAAGTCTGAAGTCAGATTTTATAGTTACTCAAATTAAATTCTCAATCAAAGTGAAAGAAAATATAACAAAAATTTGATTAAAATTCTTTTTACTTGTGTCTAAATATTTGTTCAAAGTGTTGCAACATGTAGCCTTTAAAATAGAATTTTTGGTTGGTTTGTCAGTCATCCTACCTTAAAATGATGAAATATTAATTGCTTGCTAACTTAAGTAAGCCCATTCAATTTCTATCATATTGGCTGTAGCTGTATTTGTATTTCCAATATATTTTACTTCAGGATGATAATGTACAAATATGACCTTGATGTCAAACACCTGAATAACTGATTTTGCCAATGATGCTAGACACTTCCTTGAACTAAACACTTTCTGTAGCACTTTAAATGAAACGTACATTTCTACTGCTTAATACTAGCTTAAAAGTGTTGATATATTTCTTATTTTGTTATGACAGTCAGCAGTGATTAGTCTCAAGCTCTAATTTATAGTAGAGGAAAAAAAGTGACCTTCAAAGCTGAACTATAAAGTACAGTTTCCCTTCACTGCAAGCACTGAGTACTGAGGTCCCTGAAACTCAATTGCATTTCAGCACTGTAATTTTTATCTGTTGAAAATTGGCCATCGTGTTTATTTACGATGCTAGTTTATGGTCACAGCCAACCATTCTCTATTGTTCCCACAACCACCTGAAGTAAGGATCATTTACCAGTGAATAATGTGTTTGAGTTGATTTACTGCACCTTTCTTGAAAAATGCATTTTGACTGAGTGACCTTGGCTCTTAATATTTGGTCAATGCCAAAACTAAAATAGAAACTGAATATTTATATAGTCATTCATTGCAAGTGAAGATGGAGTAGAAATTGTGATTGATGAAGTGAATGATATATTTCAGGTATACTTTTATGTGGGTGGATGCCTGTGTGTGTGTGTGTGTGTGTGTGTGTGTATCTATGCATATGCATATGTGTATACATGCATAAGTACACATGTGCACACTTGTTTGGAGAGGACTAAATGTTCTTCAGCTCCTATCAATGTGTCTTTAAGCAAGGTCTCTTAATAGCCTGGGACTGAGCAATTAAGCTAAGAGAGATGACCAGTAACCCTAGGGATCTGCCTGTCTCTGACTCCACACCAATGGAATTATAAGTATCTGTCACCAGATCTAGCATTTCATGCTGCTGCTAGTATTTGAAGCCAGTTCACCAAGCATACAAGTCAAGCACTGTAATGATTCAAATATTTTCCCTATACCCATTAGATATACTTTTGATAAATAAAAGTAAGTCTAAAAGATTTTCCTAGAAAGAGATGGTACTAGATTGTGGGAGTCAGGCTAGTTATCAAAGAAAAAAGTTAATATTAGGTTTATACTCAGAAACCTAGAAACAGATCAGAGAATGGGTAACTTATAATCTTACTAAGCTTTTTCTCAATTTTACCATAGTCTAACATATAAAATGGCACCTTACAATAATTAATGACTGTGGAATTGTCATAACGATTGTTTTTTCTTTAACAGAAGTCTGAATGTTAATCATAATTTAAAGTTATTGTAAAAATCACATGAGACCAAATAAGCAGGAATAGTTGTCATTTGATCTGGCTATGTACAAATGTATTTAGTGCAAGCCAAACTTAGAAGAAAATATAATTTTGAACACTGTGGCTTGTTGCGCCTTTGGACTGTCTCACTATATTTAACTCTTGTTGGCAGCTTTTCTCTATGTCCTTTGAATAACTGGCAATGTGGACTTGATGGGGTCCTTTTCATTTTTATTAGTTTTGATAGTTTACTAATGTCATCCACTGCATTTGGGAAGGAGATGGAATATTCAAGGTGATGGTGCAAAGAGACCAGGATGTAGAGTCCTATTATATTTGTAGTTTCAATTTTTAAATGTCACAAGTAATTGATACCCATCTAATGTGTTTAATTTTCTTTCTCAGTAATATAAAATGAATTTCCCAATTGGCAAAATTAAGTTACATGCTGAACAAATTGCATGATTCTTGTTCTCAGCCCATCTGTTTCTATCTTGGTTTTAATTACCAGCAACTTCCACTCTGTGCTGGCTGATACATGGGGAGCCAGCCATGCTCTGCTCGCCTAGTTCTGTGAGCTCCCTTTGAAGTCCATGGTAGTTTAAATTCTAGTGATTCCAAAAATGAATTTTACTTTCTCTTCATTGTCATTTTTGATGGTGCTAGATCTCTAGCAGTCTGCCTAGAACAGGAATGTCTGAGAATGGCCTATTTATGTACTAAACAGTAAGTGCCACAGAGAGCACTCTTCCAGTCTTGCTGAGTCAATCAAAATGCTTGTGAAAATATTGACACCTTTTAACACACATTCATAAAAATTGATTTAGCCTTAATCCTCCTTTTATTTATAAATGAATTCTCACTACATGCTATCAAACAGTATAGTTCACTTACTGATAATCAACAACCCATAGACCAATGAAATTTTTGAAAGAAAGGAGTCTAGTAACAGAATATCGTCTATCTTTACACTGTCAGTGTTGGACTGTTAACTTAGAATTTTCCTTACATATTAATTTTTAAAATACGGATTTTGTTTGTTTTTCAAATAATGCCCCTTAATTGTTATTCTGTGTTTATGTATCATTTCATATTCCTTAAAGTATACTATTGTTTGTCTCGTTTCTTGCTAGTTACTCGGCTTCCTTTGTGATGATCCTATCTGTCACCATAGTCTCTGCCAATATATGCTCTCACTGCCATTACCCGCAGCTCAGAGCCAACAGTGCGGCATCTAGAGTTGGATGTTCACCCTTTCTTCTTCTGACTTTTCCATTATAATTTTAACATAATATTTTAAAAAATTTACTGAATATATTTTTATTCTAAAACCCAGTGCCTATGAAGTTACAAACTTTCAGTCTATACATTTTGATTCAATGATGTGTTTTAAAAGAGTGCTTGGATCAGTTGGTTTGTTGGTTTGTTTAACATGTTCCCTCAGGGAATTGTTTGCCAGCAACAAGATCACAAATACTTCTTACCTTCATTTTTAATAGAATTTATCCTTATATTCAGCAACTTTATGTAAATTGTATTTTTTTCATTTTGACATAGCCAATGCATAATTAAACTCAAATAAACTGTTAAATATTCAGTGTAAAATTTCTGCCTGAGGTGGATAATGGTAAGAATGTATAGTACATGAATATAGTTTATT
Organism: Rhynchomys soricoides; assembly: GCA_019843965.1. Classification (NCBI taxonomy): domain Eukaryota; kingdom Metazoa; phylum Chordata; class Mammalia; order Rodentia; family Muridae; genus Rhynchomys; species Rhynchomys soricoides. The sequence goes on from JADRCH010000012.1 coordinate 11,498,879, forward strand.
TTAGAAAGCTTTGGGAGCTTGTGAGACAGTTCAGTGGTTAAGAGTACTTGCAGCTCTTGCAAGGACCCAGGTTCAGTTTCCAGAACCCACATGATAACTCAAAACTGTCTGTATGTCTAGTTCTAGAGAAACTTATTATCTAATCTGGGCTCCATTGGCTCCTGAGACTTATATGATATGTTTATTTGCATGTAAGCAAAATAGTCGTATTCATAAAATAAGTATATCTTCTTAAAAAGACAGAAAGCTTTAGCTCTTCTGAACCTGCCAATGGACAGATCTATACTCCAAGACATTGCACAGTGGAAGCATTAATGAGTTATAGAATGAGCTTACAGTTTATTCTATGTATCAGGCAGGCAAGGATGGGGGCAGAGCTCAATCAGTGTAGTATTAGGAGATATATTGGTTACTTCTTTGTTGTGATACAATGCCACCAGCAATGCAACTTACAGAAGAAAGTTATTTTGGCTTAAGGTTCCAGAAGGATAGGGCCATGATGGAAGAGCCATGGCAACAGGCAGTCAGAGAAAAACATCTGAGAGATAACCTTTTCAACAGCAAACATAAAGTGGAGAGAATGAACTGGACTGGAAGTTGAGCCAGACTCCAGGCTCTCAAAGCCCATTCACAGGGATGCACCTCTTCCAGCATGGCATCATCTCCTAAGGCTACAGCACCACAAACTCTACCATCAACTGTGGACCAAGTGTTTAAATACATGAAACTGTTGGGGATATTTCTCATTTAGGTTTCTATAAGGATACATCTCACTCACTGCAGTGCTGGGGAAATTGTATCCACATAGCTTTGGGGATAAAAACCAACTATTCTGTGTACTTGGGTGGGTGGGGAGCTTATTCCATGCACTTGCGGAGGAAGAGAACATTCCACATACACTCCATTCAGGAATGATACAATGCTCCTGAATGGAGTCTGCCATGGTTACCTGGACTATTAGATACCTTTTGTATTCAAGAATACAACGCCAAACTACTTTTTAAGTAGTAGGCAGACTCTAATCCTTTTCCAAATATCCTTTTGTCATCTTTGCCAAGTGGATCTTGCATGAATTCAGTTCAGCCATAATAACTCATGTTCTTGTATATTATTCCTCTTTAAATAGTATACATTTTATATGTACCATATAGTCAAAGCTGGTTATCTTAACATTATGCTTGCTTTAGCTTGCATGAGTCTTTCTTTAACTGAGTGCTGTCTAAGGTCTTTAAGGAACCAGCTGATATGATACATTATAACTTCCACTGAAGCAGACAGCCTGAGGGATAGGAAATGTAACCTAATAAGGAACTTTTGTTCCCTTGGCTGACATCAAGTTGGCAAATTCCTTTCTTTCTTTTAACAACACCATGAGATATTTTAAAGATGATATTAAGTAGTATATTTTTTCCTGAAAATAATCTCCTACTCTGCTTTTAACTACTGTATTTTAGCAAGCAAAAGTTAATTATATGTGTGTCTGTCTGTGTGTGTGTGTCTGTTGCTATAGATCAGGGAAGTATAAACTGTGACTATGCAACCATTAGCACCTTTAGAACTGTGATAAGCCCCCGTTTACAGCAATGGATTCTGTGAAATGCTAGTAAATAAAAAAGCTATGCTTGTTTTATGTAAAGATGTAGCTCCTTTAGTACAACTGGTACATTTTCCTCATGTTATAAAAGGAAATGGAGTGGATTTTTAAGCCTAGAGTTGCAGAATAGAACCAAATCATACAAGATTGCAAATAGCTATTATCTAAAACTTTTTGGATTATAAAAATCCCCAAGAAATTACAAAAGTAGAAAGTAAAATCAGTCTTTAAAATAGGCCAATGATAATCTTGTCAGAGTTTGTAAATCATATAAATACTTAGTGGTTTATGCCAGTGGGAGTTCTCGAGCTATGAAGTAGCTTAAGCTGATGGGTATCTTGAGCAAACCCTAGGTGCAGTCATAACCAAATGCATGGGCAATGTCAGCACTGTAGTTGATGTTTGATCAATCATGTGTGTAGGAAATGTAATGAGTACTTTATAACAGGGAGTTGGAGCTTTCTACCTACTAAAGGAAGGTATTTGGGAGATCCTACATTAAAAAAAAGAGATCTTTATGAAGAATAAGGTCTTAGAAATATTTGGGCACTTCTGAGATCATGCTAAGAGGAAGGCTGTATACTGTACTGAGTTCCCCTGTTCATGACATGATTCAGGAGCTGTGTTCCTTAGATGTTCCAAATTAGATCTAATTTTAAACTGAGGTGAAAAGAGGTTGTACATCTTGGGAAGAAATATGCATTTAATCAATATAGGTTATGGCTGCATTTAGATTTGCCAGATCTCAACACACCTGGCAGTCCACTATTCAAAGCTGCCTCAGGACTCAAAACTAGTTAGGGAGAGATGCTAGAGTAGTGATGGTCTAGATTGGCAGGACAGCTGTAGGCACACTTTAATATTGTGGTTTAAAATATAAAACTTGCCTGAAGTGATTTGCTCTATGGAAAATGCCCCAGAACATTCCAGAGTCATTTTTAGGTAATCCCAAAATATATCTTCCATAGTTTTCTTCCTTGGCTTCTGTACAAAATATTTTTGTAAATGATCCATGAAAATCATCAATGGCCTTTTCATGCAGTGATATCTCATGGCCTTGGTACTGAATGTTTATGACTATTATGTGGACTTTGAATTAAGTAACAACTTATTTAAATTATTAATCTTATTTGTATTGTTATTATTTGTGTCACTAGCAGTGACATACTAGTGAATAAAGAATTACTACTTATGAACATTATAGTTCTATGAATTTTACTTTTAGATGCAGGGAAAATAAAGGTATTTTCCATTTGAAATGTAGAAGAACTTTAACCATCTGGAATATATAATTTTAGCAGGTAGTCTGAAATATTATGTACTATATCAGGCATGATTATCAACATTTAAAATAAATCAATATTTTCTACAAAGCTTTAAAGCATCTATATTTTTTAATAGAGGCCAAGATGTGACAATCATGTTTTAAAGGATAACTACTGCATTTCTTTACCTCCAAATCAACCGGTTCCTTTCTTACAGAGGTGGTGAGGCCAACCCTTGGTGAGGACACATGGCTACAGAGTCAGACATCCCACAATGAAACTGAGATTTCTTAAAGTGTAAACAGGGAGGACTTTGACATTGGGGGCACAGATCTGGAAACTATTTGGAAGAAACAAGTTTGAGATTAAACTCAGAACTGTGATGATGTTGTTGTTGTTCTTTGTTCTTTTCAAAACTAAGTTAGAGAAAGCATATTTAGTTTATATACTCTAATAAAAACAACTGATTGAGAGAGGTCTATGCATTTAGAAAAATAAATGTAAGACAGCAAATGAATTTCTCCACAACATACTGGTAGGAATTATGTGTATGGAATTGTTATCTTTGTTGATATCAAATCATTGGTTTGTAGACCTAATGTATATAACATTAATTCAATTATAACCCTGTCTCTGAGAAACCTTTAGTTTCCAGTTAAGAGTTTTTCATCAAAGGTAGGTATTATCTTTTAAATGTGAGCTGTTAACAGTCTCCAACTGTCTTGCGTTATCAGACATTTCCGGTCTTGAGTGAAATTCAAAGTGTTTACAAGAAATCTGCAGGGAATCTTTTGTTTCAACTTTGTATAACTTAACTAATTGCTATCTTAAGATAGTTTCTAATCTCTTAAGTTTCTATTTTCAGCATTAATTTATTTATATGTAGAGAGTAAAAGAACTCATCATTGATGATTGTTATACACCAAACATCTTCCAGAATGATTTGCAGTCCTTGTGCAATTATATTTCAAAGAAGACATTATCATATAAGTCAACATTCAAGAATTGCATTTTTGTTTTTGTTTTTGTTTTTGTTTTGTTGTTGTTGTTGTTCTTACTAAATGACTATGATAGAGCAGCTACATGGAGAAAAATACACTCTATTTTCCTATAGGAGATACTTTTCTGCTGAGAAATGAGACACACCAGGTAAAGATAAAAATGGTACCGATTAGAATTCTATGATTCATTAAATGATACATCAGTTGCAATTTTTGGTACCAGGAAAATGACTGTAACTACATAGATTCATGTCTCTAGGTGATACAGCTAACATGCAGATCCAAAATCTGTGAAGGATTACTTCATCTGAGATCAACAAAGTTTCAGGGAAAGGGGGATTTCATTCTGGGTCTGATTTAATACTCAAAGTGATTGACAGGGAAATGGTTGCTAACATTCCTTGAAACATAATTCATACATCAAAAACATTGGCTGAGCATTTCATGTGGAGCTGCTTCTCAATATCTGACCTCTGATCCTGGAGGTAATGCTTGCTATATTTAAGGAGTGTCACCACTCTTTTTATTTTTTCTGGAACTAACTAGTTGAGAGAGCTATCACTTCTCTCCATCTGCAGTAACATAAAAGATAAATGCATTTAAAGCTAAATAAGAAAAACTGGTACAGTTTGTCTCACTTGATTTTGTAGTAATGCCTTCAATTCTGCAGAGGATGTTAGATCAGAATATATTTTTCTTTCTTAAGTGAGAAAATCTCAAAGATGTTGAGCTAGTTTTTTCTTTGCTCACTCTTTCAATTTAAGTGATATCTAAATGTGCCTTGTACATTTCCTTTCTGATCTGTGAAAAGGAAGTCTGAGTATTTTATACATTAGCTTGTTGAGTCATTATAATTTAAGAAAAGACTTGCCATCCTAAAATTCGAACACATTATTTGGGACTTGATTTTTAAAATCCATAAATGTTCTTCCTCATGATCTAATATGAAATCCAACATAGACACTAGTCAATATGTAATGCACAGTGAAAATAGAAAACACCCAAAGTCTGACTCCTGCAATAGAAACTACCATATCAGTATTTGTGAACAGGTATCTCAAAATTACCTTCAGCTCACATATTTGCCTCAATACAGTCTTCAACAATATCTGTAGATACATATATTTAATTTTTAGGTTTTGTGCAGATATGTCCTTTAAGCCAAACTGTAAATTTTTTTTGTACTCTCTTTACAATGAATTATTTCTGTTTGATTAATGGAGTTTTTATTTAGGCTAGTGTAGTGCTTCAGCAGATTAAGGCACTTGTTGCCAAGCTTAATGATTTGAGTTTCAACCCTAAGACTCACATGTGGAAGGATAGAAATGATTTCTACAATTTGTCCTCTGAGCTACACATACACATTGAATAGGAAAATTTTATTATTTGACCATTATATACATGCTTATGGTTTGATTATATTCAATCCTATTACCCTCTCTGATAAAAAATGAAAGACAAGAAATATGAGGATTTTTTTAAATTATCTCTTTCATATGATTCTATTTTATTTTGGACATTTTGTAAATATAGCTTATGCATTTACTTTGTTCTTCTAGCAATTATTGAGTGTGCACATTCAACTAGACCCTAAATGTCATGATAGTAGCAATTGGTAGTTTTAAGCAAGACATATTTTATGAGTTAACTATCTGTAGCATAAATTTTCATCTTACCACAGTAATAATATTTTATATTATTTCTTAATCTTTAAACCTGTCAGAATAACTGTACTAGCATGTGAAGGAGATTCCTAGACTCCACACTGAAAGAACATGAGCAGAGCAGTAAGTCTGTACTTTCACAATTACCAGATGTTTGAGATGCTGATGTTCTTGGGCTTCCCCAGGAGAATGTCCTTCTGTGATCCTTCTCCTCTTACCAAGACTCCCTATAATAACCCCTAAAAAAATACCTGCACCAGCCTGCCTGCCTCAGTGTCCCCCTCCTATGACAACAACTAAGACTCTATACCTATGCTCCTGAAACAATTTGACTGGAAGTAAATATACAATGACATGTTGATTTTGGGTGGGAGGGGTAGTTGTTTCAAATTTCCTAAGAGTGACAGTAGCTGTATTCCGACAAAAAGACTCATTATACTGGTCAGATATGGAGAAGATGATCATAGGATTCTTCTCTCATGAGATTCTAAAAGACATGTTTTCAAACACGGTTTCAAATCACCACCTTTTGGGAAGTATTTATCATGTATTAGTCATTTGATCCTAGGGAAAATGTTAGCAGTAGATAATGTCACTAACTTTATTTGATAGTTAAGATTTTAGAGGTCCCAGAATGCTACAAATGTCACACAGATACCCAGTGGTAAAAACATAGCACCAGAGTCAGGTAGGCTTGCCCCAAGGTATGGGTCCACTGTAGCACAAGATATGGCTTTTCTTTTGGACAAAGGATAAACCACCATGAATATAAGAATAATTTCTGTCCAACTGTCCAACATGTGGAAAATAAATCAAACAACTGTTGTCTTAGAAGCAAACTAATAAAATGTAGCAGCACATGCAGTGATTTTAGTACACTATAAAGTCCAAAATGTATTTCAAATATCTATGATGAAACTATGAAAAAAAATCTAAGAACAGATGAGAACCGTTAGGCATGCATTACCAAGTAGTCACATAACTTACATCTTGTCATAGGAAGAGATATTCTTTTCACTTTTTTTATTTCTTCTTATTTATTTATTTATATATTTTGAAAGTGCCTGATATAGTGTTAGCTGGTTCATATTCTCTATGTAGTCAAGAATGATCTTGAGATCCAGATCATTCTGCCTCCACTTCACCTCCACTGCCAAAAATGTCATGCACTACCATGACTGTATCTTTTACATTGTCTTTCTTCAAAATCAGGTATACTATGATGAATCTATACAATTGGGGCAAAAAGATCAAGTTCCAGTTCAACTTTGTTACTTGCTTGATGAATCGTGAGCTTAATTTGTGAGTCTTACTTGTCTCATTTTCCATAAAATAAACACAGTTTGATAAATTCTATATGATATATCTAATAACACTTGATAAATATTAAATAAAATAATTATGTGTTGAGCTTAATATAGTGCATACAATATATCAATTCCCACCATCAGTACTTATCTTCAGTTATTAGAAGGAAATAACCATGCACTTAATTTAGTAGAAAATAAGTACATGTTTGGACAGTATATTTGGCAGAAAAAAAAATGTTATCTGAGTTTAATCAAAACATTTAAGCCTTTGTTTGAGAAGGTTACTGACAGAACTATCAAGGACAGGCCAGTTTCAGGGGTCTGTCTGATTTACAAACTAAAAACAGTAAAATATTTGCTTGGCTCCTTTCACCAAATCTCTCCTGAGATGGCCTCATTTTTCTTCACTAGGTAATGAGCCTAGTGTCCCTCACCTGCTTGCCTTGGCATCAAGGCTGAGAGACAGTGCTGAACTCTTCCAGTCAGATGAGATGCGACCTGCCAATGATCCAAAAGAGAGAGCTCCCAGCCGTGTCCGAATGCTGAATGACATCCTTCAAGACCTAGAGAAGAACTTTCTGGTGCAACGGGTACCATCAGGTTTTTATAGGTAGGAAATACATCTCCAAATTGTTGTCTTTATTTTAAAGCCTAAAGTTCACTTCCAGAATATTCTAAATACTATAAAAGTACGTAAAGGAAGCTGCACTTTTGCATTTTTAAGGTAAGAGAGAAAATGATAAGACTATGTTGAAGTCAGAATGAGCTAAAATGACTTGAATAGAAAAGTGGGGAGAGGCTAGGAGAGCATTAGAGAGAAAGAAAAAGTATTAGGTTTGACCTAAGCATATTATAAGCATATGCAAATACTCTATTTTAAACAATCAAATAATTATAGATAGAATAAAGAGATGACTGTTATCCAAAACAAAGCTCGAGGAATAAAGGACACATGACAAAATGTCTTATATTTAATTTAACTTGATATTATCTCTGGAAAATCAGCTTTGTCCAAGCTTCCATGGGGAGAAATCTGCCTTCTTGATAGCCAAGTGATGGGCTATTCTGCTGTTTTTTAATAATAAGAACATGTCTAGAATGTTAAGCCTAGTTCTTTAAACTATAATTCATGACAATATTAAATCCATTTAATCGTTTGTTAGAGTGCAACTTTATTAACTCTTTTTATTTATTTATTTATTTATTTTCTACTTTATTTACATTTCACAACTGAGAGAAGAGGGCAGTTTGGTTGGAGAAGCACAGGAGTACTCCTGAGAACGTGTGGGCAATGGTTGTTTAGGGACAGCAGTGTGACTTGGACTCAGTGCCTGAAACCTGTAAAATATGGTTATGTTCTCAAAGTAGAAAATAAAGAAAGGGAAGATGGAAGTTAACCAATTTTGAATATTTTAACAATTTTATATAATTGATTCATTCTTATACTCAGAAAACTATATACCTTTCTCTGTAATACATGCTGTATTATGTGTATGAGAATGACTGATATATATTCATAAGTACTATATCTTAAATATGCATATGCATAATTTCTTCATCCATATATGATATTTTAAAGTGTTATGATTCTTTATGGAAAGTTCTATGCTGAACTTGAACTACTTCCTCACTTCTCCCAAGCTTCTACTAATCCATTGTCTTCTTTCATGACTAGACTTGCTAACATGCTATGTATAACCAGAGGTTAAAGCAAAGAATCAATTATTGATACAAAGATATAGAAATCTTAGTTACGTTTGAGAAGCAGTTTCTGAAATTACTACTCCTCTAAGATTATGACAGTCTTTATAGCAAGAGATGCTCCAGCACCATACAGTTTAAAACATGGCTTATAACCTATAAGCCTGTGACTTTTAAGTGAGCATGAGATTTGAGTGGTATTTGGAGCAAACTTGATGACCTGAGAAGAACCTCTCATCAACCCACATCTTTTTTTTATTGATATTTTATTTATATTTCAAATGTTTTACTCTTTCCATGTCTCTCTTATGGAAGCCCCCTACCCCATTCCCCCTCCTCCTGCCTAAATGAGGATATTCCCCCAAGCACCCACCCATTCCCATCTTCCCTCCCTGGCATTCCCGTATACTGGGGCATCTAACACCCTCAGGCCCAAATGCCTCTCCTCCCCCTGATGGCTAACAAGGCCCTCCTCTGCCAACTATGTGTCCAGCACCTTGGGTCCCTCCATGTATATTCTTTGGTTGGTGGTCCAGTCTCTGGGAGAGCAGAGGGTCAGGCCAATTGACACTGTTGCTCCCTACCCATGGGGCTGCAACCTCCCTCAGCTCCTTCAGTCCCTTCTCCAACTCCTCCATCTGGAACCCCAAACTCAGTCCAACAGTTGCTGTGAATTGAATTTTGGGTATTCCAAACTTTTAGGCTAATATCCACTTATTAATGAGTACATACCATGTTCATTTTTTTGTGACTGAGTTACCTCACTCAGCAAAATATTTTCACGTTCCATCCATTTGCCTGTGAATTTCATGAAGTCATTGTTTTTAATAGCTGAGTAGTATTCCATTGTGTAAATGTACCACATTTTCTGTATCCATTCCTCTGTTGAGGGACATCTGGGTTGTTTCCAGTTTCTGGCTATTATAAATATGGCTACTATGAACATAGTGGAACATGTGTCCTTATTATATGTTAGAGAATCTTTTGGGTATATGCCCAGGAGTGGTATAGCTGGGTCCTCAAGTAGTATTATGTCCAATTTTTGGAGGTTCCATGAAACTGATTTCCAGAGTGGTTGTACCAGCTTGTAATCCCACCAGCAACAGAGGAGGGTTTTTTTTTCCACATCCTCACCAGCATCTGCTGCCACTTGAGTTTTTGATCTAAGCTATTCTGACTGGTGTGAGGTAGAACCTCAGGGTTGTTTTGATTTGCATTTCCCCGATGCCAAAGGATGTTGAACATTTATTTAGGTACTTCTCAGTCCTTCAAGTTTCCCCAGTTGAGAATCCTTTGTTTAGTTCTGTTCCCCATTTTTTATAGGGTTATTTGGATCTCTGGAGTTAACTTCTTGAGTTCTTTGTATATAGTATATATTAACCCTCTATCGAACATAGGATTGGTAAAGACATTTTCCCAATCTGTTGGCAAGCATTTTGTCCTATTGACTCTGTCCTTTGCCTTACAGAAGCTTTGCAATTTTCAGAGGTCCCATTTGTCAATTCTTGATCTTAGAGCATAAGCCATTAGTGTTCTGTTCAGGAACTTTTCCCCTGTGTCCATGTGTTCGAGACTTTTTCCCATTTTTCTTCTATTAGATTCAGTATATCTGGCTTTATGTGGAGGTCCTTGATCCACGTGGACCTGAGCTTTGTACAGGGAGATTGGAATGGATCAATTTGCATTCTTCTACATGTTGACTGCCAGTTGAACTAGCACCATTTGTTGAAAAAGCTGTCTTTTTTCCACTGGATGGTTTTAGCTCCTTTGTCAAAGATCACATGACTGTAGGTGTGTGGGTTCATTTCTGGGTCTTCAATTCTATGCCATTGATCTACCTGCCTGTCACTGTACCAATACCGTGCAGCTTTTATCACTACTTCTCTGTAGTATAGCTTGAGGTCAGGGAGGCTAAGTCCCCCAGAAGTCCTTTTATTGTTGAGAATAGTTTTTGCTATCTTGGGTTTTTTGTTATTCCCAATGAATATGAGAATTGCTCTTTCTAAGTCTATGAAGAATAGAGTTGGAATTTTAATGGGAATTAAATTGATTGCTCTCACAGGATGACCATTTCTACTGTATTAATCCTGCCAATCCATGAGCATGGGAGATCTTTTCATCTTCTGAGGTCTTCTTCAATATCTTTCTTCAAAGACTTAAAGTTCTTGTCATACAGATCTTTCACTTGTTTGGTTGGAGTCACACCAATATTCTTTATATTGTTTATGACTATTGTGAAGGGTGTCATTTCCTTAATTTCTTTCTTAACCTGTTTATACTTCGAATATAGGAAGACTACTGATTTGATTGAGTTAATATTATATCTGGCCACTTTGCTGAAGGTGTTTATCAGCTGTAGCAGTTTTCTGGTGGAGTATTTCAGGTCACTTAAGTATACGATCATATCATCTGCAAATAATAATATTTTGATATCTTCCTTTCCAATTTGTAATCTGTATCCCTTTGACCTCCTTTGGTTGTCTAATTGCTCTAAACAAAATTTCAAGTACTATATTGGAGAAAGAGAGAGAGAGAGAGAGAGAGAGAGAGAGAGAGAGAGAAACAGAGAGAGAGAGGCCTTGTCTAGTCCCTGATTTTAGTGGGATTCTTTCAAATATCTCTCCATTTAGTTTGATGTTGGCCACTGTTTATTGCTTTGACTATGTTTAGGTATGGTCCTTGAATTCCTGATCTTTCCAAGACTTTTATCATGAAGGGATGTTGAATTTTATCAAATACTTTTTCAGCATCTAATGAAATGACCATATGGGTTTTTTTTCTTTGAGTTTGTTTATGTAGTGTATTACAGTGATGGATTTCTGGATATTGAACCATCTCTGCATCCTTGGGATGAATCTTACTTGATCATGGTGAATGATAATTTTGTTGTGGTCTTAGATTCAGTTTGCAAGAATTTTATTGGGTATTTTTGCATCGATATTCATAATGGAAATTGGTCTGAAGTTTTCTTTTTTGTTGAGTCTTAGTGACATTTTGGTATCAGTGTAACTGTGGCCTCATAGAATGAATTGGGTATGTTCCTTCTGTTTCTATTTTATGTAATAGATTGAAGCATATTGGTAGTATGTCTTCTTTGAAGGTCTGATAGAATTCTGCACTGAACCCATCTGGTCCTGGGCTTTTTTTTTTTTCGGTTGGGAGACTTTTAATGACTGCTTCTATTCCTTTAGGCATTACGGAACTGTTTAGATTGTTTATCTTATCTTTACTTAGCTTTGGTATTTTGTATCTGTCTAGAAAATTGTCCATTTCATCCACATTTTCCCAATTTTGTTGAGCATTTGCTTTTTTAGTAGGATCTGATGATATTTTGAATTTCCTCAGAATCTGTTGTTATATCTCCCTTTTCAGGTTTGATTTTGTTAATTTGGATACTCTCTCTGTGCCCTTTGGTTAGGCTGGCTTCAGGTTTATATATCTTGTTGATTTTCTCAAAGAACCAGCTCCTGGTTTTCCTGATTCTTTGTATAGTTCTTTTTGTTTCTACTTGATTTCAGACCGGAATTTGATTATTTCTTGCCTTCTACTTCTCTTGGGTTTATTGGCTTCTTTTTGTTCTAGAGGTTTTAGGTGTGCTGTTAAGCTGCTAGAGTCTACTTTCTCTGGCTTTTTTATTTTTTATTTTTTTGGTACTCAGAGCTATGAGTTTTCCTGTTAACCCTGCTTTCATTGTGTCCCATAAGAAGTCTTTAATTTCTTTCTTTATTTCTTCTTTGACCAAATTATCATTAAGTAAAGCATTGTTCAGCTTCCATGTGTATGTGGGCTTTCTGTTGTTTTTTTTGCTACTGAAGATCAGCCTTAATCTGTAATCTTCTGACAGGAGGCATGTGATTATTTCAATCTTCTTATATCTGTTGATGTTTGTTTTTTGACTAATGATATGATCAATTTTGGAAAATGTACATGAGGTGCTGAGAAGAAGGTATATTCTTTTGATTTAGGATGAAATTTTCTATATATATCTGTTAAATCCATTTGGTCCATAACATCTGTTAGTTTCACTGTGTCTCTGTTTAGTTTGTGTTTACAAGATTTGATGGACAGATTTCCTTATCAGAGAAGATAAATCACATTTGAGGACCCATTTAGTAAGAGCTCTTTCTATAAAAAAATGTAATATTTTTCTTGACATTCTTCCAATATGTAGTTGGTCTACCTGTCTAATGTGCTTTGCTTTTTATTACCCTTTCAATAGTATTAATAGACTCAATTTACTTCATCCTATATTTTGAGAACAGCAAACATTTGTATATTCATGATTAAGACTAATAAATGTGATTTTTCTAGTTTTACAGTTGGTACATATGCCCTGTATCCATGTAATACAACTCCAAATGTTACTATAATATTCTAGTTCATAGACTTTAAACCCTAAAATGTAGAGTAAAGCATTTTAACATTTAGTCAACTTTGACCATAGTTATAAATGGAATGCATGGTTAACATGCCTTTCCTTTTGTTAAATGCTGGACACATAGCAAGTCTATTTATAACTTTGTAAGAAACTATCCTTGAAAGTAATTCCATCTTGTACATCCAACAGTGAATAGCATGGTACTGCTGTTCATTTCTCCCTCACCTGTACCATCCAGTGGCAGTGGGTAAACTGGGTTACCTGAAAGGGGGGCTGGAAATGAAGAATGACTGGGTGGGAGAGAAGGATGAAGCCATGACAAATGTTCTGATCAAGGCTCAATGTTTAATATTTAGCACTGTATTAATATAGGGAGAGCCCACAGACTCCATCTTTGTTTCAGCTGGATTGAGTTCTAAAGCAAGCTCAACAGACAGTCCACTCCTGCAGGAAATTTCAAATGTAGTGAGGTGAGGCTGGAGGTCAAACCAATGTGGCAAGCACTCAAGGTCTTTTAGCCTACTCAAGGCTGGGGGAAGGGCACAGTCATCTTTGCTGTCGGTTCCCTGGGTATAAGCTTTGCTGAAAGATGCATAGTTGGTGTCTAGACTTTGAAATCACAATTCCTTGATGGTATATATTGTTGATAATCCTGGACTATGCTGAATTCTCACCTGTGTTTCTAAAGTAAGATTTCTCTTGAACTATATTGCTCAACTTCAAAACTGAGTTGTTTGACTTTTGGTTGCTATGTTTTATCAATTTTTTAACATTGGATTCCAGTCTTGCATCAGATAACTGTTTGGCAAAGACTTCTTCCTATTGTGTGTTTTGTCTCCTTCTTGTAACAACATTGAATGGCTTTTCCATGGACATAATATATTTGAGTAAAATTTATAGCAAGTAGGTGGGTTTATTGGTTCCACTGGCCTCATAAGAGGGGTCAGTGAAGTCAAAAGACTGGGCTGGAGTATGGTCTTCTTAAAGGGGAAAGGGGAGGTTGTGACATGATGGTGAGGAACAGGGGCTATATTCTTATTTGGTATGTTTAGGGCCCCTGTAGGTGATTCTTATGTCCACTGGTTACTTTGGAATCTGGAACAAGGAGTTGCTTTATCCAATGCCTTACATGGGTTTTGAAGAGTTCAAGCAGCTGTTTAGAAGAGATGGGCAGGGAACTCTTGGCTCAGGCATCCTGGCTTTGGGACAAAGCCTCTGGCCTAAGAAATATCTTTTAGTGAGCATGAGTTTTTAATATTAGTAAAATATTGCCAATAAATTTACCCTTCATTATTTTCCTTCTCTGTAGTTTCCAAAATCTGATCATGAAAGCCAAGGTTACTTTGATCATTTTGTCTAAAGTATAAGACTTTTATAGTTTTATGTTTTAGATTTAGGTGTGCTAACCAGTTTGATTTCATCCTTGTGAGTTGTAACCTATTGGCACTCAAGTTCTTCTTTCTTTATGGTGGCACAAAGTATCACTATTTTAGCACTCTTTAAAGTGCTGTATTTCTACATTACTCTATTCAATTGTCTCAGCTCCTTGGTTGTCCAATAAGCACTTATTGAATTGTGCTTTTGGTTTCTAATCTGTTCAGGCAGAACAACTTTCACAACATGTAAAAAGCACTGTTGCCAGAGTGGTGTGTATGGGATTGCCAGAAGGTGAAGGAGCTTGTGGAAGGAGGCTTGTATCTTTCATCTGGGATGTGCTGCATCCTAGATAGAATTTCTAAACATCAGGTTCACATCTCTAAACTAGAAAATCCCCAAGAGATGTTAATAATAGAATGAAGTTAGCTGAAATTAGGTCAGAGTATCATGAGTTACATTAACTTTAAAGTTGTATACAAAAGTTGCAAAATGAAAGTAATATTATACCACTATGCTATGTCAATTTGACACTCTAATAGTATTTGCATCTCCACAACTTATGCCCTATAGCACCAAGGGAGAAATATTTTATTATTAAGTGTTAAGAGTTGACACATACATTTTCACATTATGGTACTAGCAATTTTTGTGACCAAAATTTATTGTCTTGTGAATTTATGCTTCCTAGCTTGTTTGAGCAAATCTAAGGAAGAGTCTCTGCCTTGTCCCCAGTTATTTCGTTGGTAAGGATGTGTTCTTACTGCTTGGGTATCTCCATCATTTCCCTTTCTTCTCACCCAACAACAGCCCACATAGCATTAACAATGGGTGAATACTAACCATTGCATTTACTGGATTTAAATGACTGCACTGCACTGACATAGAAATATCTTCAACTTTCAGCCTTTACAACTAGAAAATAATAGGGTTGCATAATGCTCTTCACAGGAGCGATTAGCAAAGGCTTTCAAGGTGTAGCTTAAAGCAGGAGTACAAGTTACAGCAGCATGTTTTCAGTCATACATTTAGGTAGAATGTAAGCACAAAGTTTAACTTTAGCTTCTCAAAACATTTAAGGGAATGATAGTTAATCAGAAAAGTTAAGAAAAGTGTCACAGTTCACTTTAACTTTAAGTTTACAAAGCCTTGAATTATCAGAGAGATAAGTCTACATCTAGGAATGCCTTAATATTGGACTATGAGGGATTTTCTTGATTACTAATTGATGTAGGAGAGAAACCCGTACAGTGGGTGGTACCTAGTCTTTGGTCTGGGCTTGTACAAGAATGATATCCATGCATGAGACACAGAGCAGGCCAGCTGATAAACAGCATCTTCCACCGCTTCTGTTGTATTTCCTTGGCTATGATGCTCTGGCTAAATGCAATGCCTCATGGAATACTGAAAAGTCCTCCCTTAAGATCCTGCTCTGACTTCCCTCAGTGACTGTGGACTGTGAACTGGTTGTTGGTTTTCTGAGGATCACAGAAACATAATGGAAATGAATAGAGTTTCTATTGTGCTATGTATGAGAAAACACACACAAACACACATGACAATTTCTCTGCCAACTGTGTTTAAGGGAAATTTCAGCAAAGGATAGCAAACTTACTATGGCTTTGTCAAGGAGAACTAGAGGTCTAACCTAGCATTTATGTTGAACTTAATTGAATTCAAGAGTGTGGTACACAGAAAGGTGCACAGATATGAGATAGTATCTAATGTCATATTCTAGGTAGATATTGATATCAAGGAAAGTAAACATCTAATGCTTCTAGATATAATGAATTATGGGGCAATCATTAAAAGAAATTTAGAGCTGGCAGGTAGTTAAAGCCACTTTGTTGCAAGCCTGATGATTTGAGTTCAATCCTTGGAATACATGTGTTGAAAGAAAATAACTGAATTTTGTAAAATCTTCTCTGACATCCACCTATGTACTGTGGTATATGTGTGTCTATTCAAACACACATACAAACACACACACATGCACACACACACACACCCATGCACACAAGCACACTCATGCACACAGTCATGCACATATGCACACACATGCATATACATACACACAAAAGAGAGAACAAGAAATATAACTTAAAGTTTTTAGATACATCTACTTCTTTTTATATGATCGTTCTATTTTTATAAAATATGTGTTAAATTCAGTTGTATCCTGCTTATGTAAACTAACTTTATAGACAACTATTAATATTCATCTAAAAAGATAAAACTAAGTATCAAATAATGGCAATATTCAGTGGCTTAAAGAATTCAGACCATTTGTAAGTTAAGTGACAGTATATGTTTGTGCTTGAGTGCATGTGTATATAATGGGGTTTATGTTGTTGTGAGAAATATGGCTTCAACATCTTACAAAGGATTTCTGTTCAAGTTAGCCAGAATGGATTTGAGCAAGTTCAGAAGACCATTCCAAGCTAAGCTAAGGCAAGATGATTTTCATGTGCATCCTTGAAAGTAGAAAAATAGCAGTGTAAATGTCAAGATGCTTCTGCCCTGAACCAAGAGTAAACAGAGCAAACAATCCATAAAAGTGCTTTTCAAACATGTCAGTTTCCCACTTTTCTTTGGAAAAATGTTGTCTAGCTTCTATATAAGCATGGAAGGAGTGGTATGCAGAATGATGGAAATCCCACTCTCAAACATTCACACTCATGCCCTAGCTGCACACTCATGGTAAAGGCTTAATTTTAAAGAATTTCCAGAATTTCAAAATATAGAATGCTAGTTCCCTCACTTTTTATGAATTGCCAACATCTCATTATACAGCTTGCATATAATTAGAGCTAGTTTTAATTAGAGCTAGTTTTCTACATAAAAATAGAACCTGTTGTTTGATATTTGACTGGCCTAATGACTGCCCTATTTGGGTTATACATTTTCCTTCAGTGAGGTCCGGGTGGTCTGAATTCACGTAAAATCTCATTATTGTGTCTCTTGCTATTACTTCCTTCAGCTCTGCCTCTGATTTCTTTAGATTATGAAAAATAACTACTGATTAAGGATTGCACTAATGCTTTTAAAGTATTTTAATAGTAGCTGGAGAACAAAAAATTCAGTGGATGAATAGAGATCTAAACAATGGAGACAAAGTAAAATTTCGAAAATTTGGTTATCTGATTCATATAAAAAATTTTCATATATGAAAATTTTTCATTTTATATGTTCATTATATATGTTATATATATAAATTTTTCGTTATATATGTTACCTTTTATAATTTATGAATAGATGTATTTATATGTTCTATGATGTATACCTTGCATGTTTTATTTTATCTTTCTAAGATAATGAAAACATCTCTTGTATTTGAATAGAAACAAAATTAATCTGTTAAGTTCCAAGCTCATTTTAATTATTCTTTCTATCTCTGTGAAAACAAGGTATCTCATTATGGCATAAACCATTTACATGCCATTAGGTAGACATTTATTAAGTCATTTAAAATTTTCAGACAGCAGTGATTATTTTCCACAGTTACTTAGTCTGGTTTGTCTTTGTTGTTGTTTTTCGGTATATTCTAATTCGATTACTGTAGTCATTACTTCCCTGTGCTACTACTAAAATATAGCCATAAATAAAACTGATGAAGAAACTGATAGATGTCTTCACAAAAAAAGAAAATCAGTTTTCTTCCCTCATCACAACAATAAACACTTTATCTAAAAAGTGTGAAAGAAATCTAACTAATGAATAATATTCAAAGTATTAGCCTAGACCTGAACCCATTATAAAACTTTGAAAAGTATTTCCCTTATACCACCACTTATACTGAATTTTTATTCCTCTTGCTGGAGCCCAATAGGACTCAGAGCAGGTTTTGATTCAGCTTTCAGTCATACCTTTAAAAAACAAGTCTTATATCCAGGTAGTTGGAGCTCAATATTAGATGCTTGCCTATCATATGCACAGCCTTGGAGCTGATCCACAGTGCTTAGAAATTAAATGTGTGTGTGTGTGTGTGTGTGTGTGTGTGTGTGTGTGTGTTTACACATGCAATCCCACATTTCTTAGGATGGAAAGAATAAACACAGTGCTGTTCTTTGAAAGGCTGTTGAAGGAAGGCAAGTATGGAAGCACTGCAACTGAATTTATTTCTATCACTGCCAGGAGGTTAATGATAAATACTAAAAATATTTATGTACATACTCAGTTTCAGCTTTGGGATGAATCTTCACTCTCTATCTGAATAAAAAAACATCCATGTGTGCCTGTTAATCTCTCTCTTTCTCTCTCTCTCTCTCTCTCTCTCTCTCTATATATATATATATATATATATATATATCATGATGATATATATATATCATCATTGTCATATTTAGATAAAAAAACCAAACATCACAACAACAGTCACTCACATTTATAGGAGCCTTTCTATTCTAGTAGCAGGGAAACTGAGGTTCAAGTGTGGGGAGTTAATCAAGGTCATAGTCCATGACATAATCATATTCCCAGAATCCTTTACTGTTGTTTTACCTGTTGTACCATACATCAATGTGGTTTTGTATTTCACTCTGTTGTTGGAGTGTAGGAAAAGCAGCTGGACAGGCTGGAGTGCTAGATTGTGTTTACACTGGGCTGCCACTGGCTGGCGCTGGTCTCTAGCGAAGCATAGACACTCCTCAGAGGTTGGAAAAAATAGCAGCCTAGGATGTAGGAGGCAGAAGCTGGGTTTCCCAAGCTTCTGTCTATCCAGTCACTGCTGGAAACAACACTGAGTCCAGAATGAAGTGTCAGAAGTCCATGGGCATGTGATGAGGAGCCTGGGCTCAGAGGCTCCCAATTTCCTGGACACCCAAACACCACTTTGTCCCAGGGAGTTGGGAATAGAGTGGGCTGGTGGGCTGATGATTAACCAGGGGTTGGACTGGAGGGGAACTTTGGCTTAGCAGAGGTTGTCTGGGAATGCAGAGGGGCCTTCTGCAGGAGGCTTAGGCAGGGCAGCTTTGTAGAGGAAGGCTATCTCCATGCTCCCCCCTGTGGTGCTTGATGAAAGAGACGGTCCTTGGTTCCAAAGTATTTATTGATTGTTCATCTTGGAAAATGAGTACATATAATCTCCTCATGGTGGACCAGAGATTAACTACCTTTTGCAGGGAGGAATGTCTGAGATGGGATGCTTAATGGCTAAACCCTCAGGGCTTATCTAGACAACTCATTAGCAGGGAGAACTCTCTTCTGATTCATGTGACCATAAGTCACATTTGCTATGTGGGAAGCGTGGCATGTGTGTCAGGCCAGGAATGTGGTAGGGAGCAGGGAGCTGAATATTGTTTCAGGTGGGTGTCTGGGTATCAGGGACTCTGTACCCACTCATCTTATCCAAGTTTCCTGGCATGGTCCATTTTCCTACGGCCACTTCTCCAGCTCTGCCCTCTATAGCACTCTAGGCTCTGGTTTACGCCACTCTGTGCTGCTGCTGCTGCTGCTGCTGCTGCTGCTGCTGCTGCTGTTGCTGTTCTTGGTGTTCATCCCTTGGTACTGGCATCTTTAATACACTGGGGTCATCCAATATAACTAGGCTTCATCAATAACATTTCATAGGTTCTCTTCATGGTGCCAAACCTCAACTTCTTTGCATGACTCTTTCAGTTCTTGATCTACAACTGCAACTGAGGCTGTACCTTCACCAATGGCCATTCCTGGCCTTTCACAGTCCCAAGAATCTCCATGCCCCTTCATGCATTCAAATCCAGTACTACCTGGATGAGTCTTACATTTAACCAAGTCCAGTTGCAGCATAAGGTAAACCCTTGGTTATCTCTAGAACATAGTTTTTTTGTGCTCTCAGAAAACATTTCCCAGAAGATTTCGCCTCAGGAATGCTGGACTCCACTAAATCACCATTAATGTCTTATCCCCAGGTAATCAGCTTCAATTGTGTCAGTAACCTTTGTTATTCTTGACTCTAAAGCTACAGTCAAGTAGCTGAAGCTGTGGAGTACTGCTATTTGCTGGGTCTGGAACATTCTCTCCCCCCCCCTCATTCTGTTACATGTTTTATTGGCAATAATTGACTGCCCTAGAACTTACTTAGTAAACTGATCTTAAATTCAAAGATCCATATGCCTCTGTCCTCTGAATACAGGCATTAAAGACATGTACCACCATACCTAGACCTAAGCCTTTCTTTACCTTTCTACAAGATCTGTATAAGTTCTAGACTGTAATTCATTAGATATAACCTCAAACTGACAATGGAGACTAGCCATCATAATCCAGCCCTTGTCAATTTGACATTTTATCATATCTCCTTATGTGCAATTCTGCCCTGGGGATACCACTCCCTTAATTACATTTAATATCCTTGAATACAGAATTTAGCTTCATTCTACTTCCTGGTGACCCTTTACCCTTTAAAACATAGATGTTTTATTTTTCTCTAAGCTAGCGACACATGAACAAAACAGTCCTCATAAGATTAAATCTAAATTAGGCATTTTAGAGACTTCCTTTGTCAATGCAACTAATCTAAATCATTTTACCTTATCCTCAGGCAGACTCTTCAGACAAGGGCAAAAAGCCATACCCTTTACCAAAAAAATCACAAGAATTATTTCTAGGCAACATATTAAAACTCTTCTCCTCTGAAACCTCTTGATCCAGGCCCACAGAGTTCAAATCACCCTCAGTACAATGGTCTTCCATATTCCTTCTAAGATGGTCTATTAAGCCCACTTAATGCGTTTAACTGTTTTGCAAATCCAAAATCCCCAAATCCACATTTCTTCAAATACAAATACGGTCAAACATATCACAGCTATACTCCACTTCTGGTATCAGTCTATGTCATAGGGTTTTATTGCTATGAAGAAACCCCATGACCAAGCCAATTCATATAAAGGTAAAGATTTAATATGGGATGGTTTACAGTTTCAGATGCTCAGTTCATTATCATCATAGTGGGAAGCATGGCAGAATGTAGGCAGATGTGGTGCTGGAGGAGCTGAGAGTACTACATCTTGAACCAAAGGTAGACAAGAAGAGACAGTTTCCATAGACAGCCAGGAGGAGGGTCTCTTTCGCATTTGAGGGAGCTTGAGCATAGGAGCTTAAAGCTCATCCCCACAGTGACACATTTTTTTGCAAAAAGGCCACACCTGCTAATAGTGCCACTCCTTATGAGCCAAACATTCAAATGCATAAGTCTTTGGGGGGCTAAAATATTCAAACTGCCACAGGGAATAAATGGTTTTATAGCTAATTCAGAGCATCTGTTGTTTGTTTGTAAGTGAAAATTTCAAGTAGATAAATAAAAAATAACTTTAATTCTAAATATTATAAATTAAAATAGTCAGAAAACATTTCCCAAATCACATCTATAGTATAAAGACTATCTTAATTTTACTTCATTTGATAATCTTTTGGTCTGTTTTGTGCATTCAGTTTTATAAATCATATGACTTAATAACCCATAATATTGGAGTCTCTAATCCTAAGTCAGTTAAATTTATATACAAATTAGATTAGTTTTGAGTAAAATTCATTTATCTCAAGTCATTAAAAAGTAGCCAATTTTTGTTCAAAAGTTGGCTTTTCATTACCTGAGAATTTGTATTAACTCTGCTTTAAAAAATTAAATTCAAAAATAATGAATTTACAAGATTTAAATTGTGCATCCATTACAGTGTCATACTGAAATTTCAATGTATCTTATTTTGTCCTTCAGGATGTAAATTTCTTCCTTACCTAGTGTTTCTTTAGGGTGGGTGTAAATTACTCATCCATTGCATGGTAGGAATCTCAGAATTTGTGAAAATGTCATGATGAATGAATTTACCAACATTGGGTTCATATTACTCTTAGGGTAACAGTGTTGCCTCAAAACCAGAAATTGTATTCTGGCAATTTTATTCAATCTTATTATTATAATTGTTTAGTTATTACATATTATTTATTTTTTTACTGTAACTTATTTACATGGATACCCAGAAAAACAAGTAACACTAACTTTTGTCTCATGCATCTTGACAGGGTTTTAAGTGTTTGACGCTAAGCAAAATTGGGATATTACAATATTAACTATATGTAAAATTTCTAGATAAATTTAACTTTCTATGAATAAGTAAATATTCATAATGATCACTTTGCCTATGTTATAAAATTTTTGTAGCTATTATATATAATGCATAAACTAAATCTATTCATTTTTATGACTGTCATAAAAATAACAATAAATCCATAGGTTTAAAAAACGAATGTATTTCCTCATAGCTCTGCAAGACCAAGGTCTGGCATCAGTTATTGATAAGTTATGCTCACTGAAAGTTGTTGTTCCATCACTCATATTTCTACATACTCTTCCCATTGCTTCTTTTTCTGTGTCAGCATAAAATGATTCTATATCCTTTTTTAAAAAGGGGTTACTAGGCCAGGCGAGATAATCTCTAACAAATATGAGGGATGAGCTTTCATTGCTTATCTCTAATTGATGTCATTGTTTCAAGAATGTAGAAAATGTTCGTGATTGTCTCCACTCTTCAATATTACTTCACCCTTCTCAAAGGGCAGTCTTCCAAGTTTTGTGACAGTTATTTGTGTTCCCACTTCCTTGTTTTAGTTTAATTGCTTAGAGTAAGCAAGGATGTTAGCTTTCACAAATGACCTCATCCCTATCTCAGCTCACCATGGCTGCTACAGGAAAGTGGAATTTTAATCTTTCTTGTAGTTGAAACATGTTCATAACTGAGTACCCGTGTTATGAGATCATTAGTAAGAAAACAGGCAATAAATAACTTCTGTTTACTATTGAGTGTTTTAGTACCTGTACATTTAGTCAGTACATTTAGGAATGTGAGTTTGTGAAGCCAATGATATACAAGTTGATCTTCTATATGATATATGTGGTTTATTGTTTCCACACTGACTTTTCAAAGATGTTAAATCATTTTATTTATGTATTTTTGATCCAAAACTATTTGGAGATTGAAGGTCATAGTAGAAAACTGAATCCTAAATTCCTGCCTGGGGATGATGAATGAGACTTATAGCAGCATACTTTGTGGTGCTGTAATTAATGATCTGTCAACATTTCTAATACATACTACTGCTTCAAGGAGTGAAATTGTAGTCTTTGGCCTATCTTGAGTTATGCAAAGCAAGCCTTCAAGTCTGGTAGGTCATTGGGATGTATTTGCTGTATTTTGACTAAAGTGATAAACAATTAAATCCAGGGTGTGCTAGTTTTGTGAAGACTCATACACCCATCTATAAGTAACATCATTGGGACAAGCATGCTTAATTACATGAATATTAAGAAACTTACAGATAGGAATGTAGTTTAGGGAGTTGTGCACTTGCCTAGTATTCACAGAATCCTAGTTTCAGTCCTTAGCACTACATCTGGTAACAGCAATAGACCTCAACACCTCATGCCCATAACACCATGAGACTTCAGCCTTACCTGCTGTAATTCCATTGCCCTCAGCACCTCATGCTTCTATGTCATAAGAACTTTGTACTAGATGCCTATAACCAGCAATCCTCAACAACTCAGGATGGTAACACAAATGTTTAGAAGGTACAGGCAAGAAGATCACAGGTGAATGTAATTTGTAACCTAGTCTTTTTTTAAAAAAGCATAAATGAATGAAATTTTGAAAGAAAATAATTGCATATTTTAATATTTTATTTATACTCACTTAAAGCAATGACTAAGAAAAAAAGTAAATTTTCATTTGTAAATGTATGGCTTCTTTCTGATCCATGATAAGATGCCTATGCAGAGCTCAGCACTACAAAAAAAAAAAAAATTGAAGTGTAATACTGACTCATCAATTCGCTCCTAAGGATAAGAAAGGTTAATTTCAGAAAGCATTTCTTTTTAAAGATCTCTGTTAGCTGTTCAGTGTAAAAATTGCTTGTAATTATGTGACTGAATTTCTAGATCTATGCTCCTCAACATGGTAGCCACAGAAAATAACATCCATTAACAATATGATGCATACTTAGTCCAAACATAGTTGGTAAAGGAAGAATACACAACGAATTGAAGACTTACTATTAAATAAGGGTGATGAACTGAGAAACAGCACACTGAAAATTCTATAATGACTAATGTAAAAATCATAGTTCTAGATTCAGTGGTAAAAAGTGGCTCCTTTTTTTTTTTTTATTTAATGAAGCCTCTAGAGAATCTCAAATTGCACATGCAACAACCATTAGAGTTTTTCCGATTAGTGTTGCTTTAAATATTTTCCTAAAAGCAATATATTTTTTATAGATGAAACATAAAGCTGATTAAAAATAGATTCAAATCAAGAAATATTTTCAAGATCCTATCACAGCATACTGAGGCATCTTTTGGCAGAGGAGTGGCTTGTAAAATGAAAGTGTGGTATATATAAAAAATATAATTTTATTCATACATAATGAAAAATAAAAAACTTCACAGAAACATATGGAACTAGATATATTATGCTACATAAAGTATCTTAACTTCAAAAGGACAAATCATACCTTCCCTTATATATTCACCCTAGCTCCTATATTTTATGTATGAACAGTTTTATGGGAGTACTGCAAGTGTGGGTAATGAACTAGAAACAGTGACTATGATAAAGAACAGGGAAGTATGAAAGAAGGGCGTAAGATGGGTACAGAACAATTGTGACAACAGTATAGACAGGTGAATGCTGGAGGAGGGTGGAAGCAAACACAGGGAAGAGTGTGGGCTGACAGACAGGAGACATGAGTCTGCATCATGTGTGAGAATTTCATAAGGAAATTGTTACATTGCTTATTTTAAATAAAATAAAAATTACCTTCATCCCTAGTAACCATAGTGGGTAAAGCTACTGTAGTCTATGGTGAGGGTAGATTGTAAATAAATAACAGGAGTTCTTGGAAATAAAGAAGTGATCATTAACATCCAAAATAATTAGTAGATTATGCTTTAACAAGATGAAAGAGAGCTCAATAATCTCAAAGTATCTTAGGTGAATGCAAATTTGTTGACCTATGATAGCTGACAAGATGAGGTGTGTGTATTCTATTTTAGTTGAATTTCTTTGTCATGATGATAATAGGATTGTATCTATTATTTATCATATAACTATTTAACTTCTGAAGTCATAACTAGAGCATGACTAAAACTCACTGACTATTTGCTTTACTTATGGACCTACTAATGTTATGAATAGTCCTGTTGCTACCTTGTTTTAGATAGCAAAACCAGAGCTTGATGATTACAAAATAAAATACTTATTTCCTTTGGAGATCTTATTCACATTCTTTTCCTGATTTATAGCATCTACTAGACTACATTAATTGAAGTCTCCAAAAATGGATGAAATTGAGGTACCCAATCAGGGGGAACTAAAGGAAGCTATTTCAAATGTCATATATAAAGTTGCCATAGAAGTCTATTGAGAAATATTACTGTATCAGCATCTTAGATGTGACGTCATGAGGTTTGGGAGCACAAGTTGAACAGGATGTCATACACCTGGACTTTGAGTGAACACCAGAAAGCAAGGACTAAAATTAAGTTTGGAATTGTTTAAACAAGCATGCAGAACATCCATTAGGCTTACTGATCATAATTAACTGTTTACTATGTGTATCTAATCTCCTTTCATTATGTCTATGACTAAGAAATAATCTTTCCAGTATTGAGGGGATAACCCAGTAACTAAAGCATGAGAAAATTATGTAAGATACCCATAACTCATGTAAAAACTCAGACATAACAGCATATCTGTAGTATTAGCACTAAAGAGGTGAAGAAAATAAGACCCTAGAGCTCCAGGTTCATTAAGAGATATGGTCTCAGGAAAGCAAGTAGAGATTGAATAAGATATCTGATATCAACTTCTGGCCTTCACATGCAAACACAGAGAGAGAGAGAGAGAGAGAGAGAGAGAGAGAGAGAGAGAGAAGGGAAATTAAGAAGAAAGAAGGTGGCCTGTTCCAAAGCTAGCCAGCTCTCCTTTCTACCTCAGCAATTTCTCTGCTGGTTTCTTTCATTGGATTTTAAGATCCTCCTCCCTCCACAAATTGTACATTTATAAGGAGGTTTGATTTCCTGTCAAAGGCTGGGTTTGACACCACAGGTAAACTGAGAAAGGCAGTGAGGTGTGGAGTTTATGATTGGGGTCTGTGTTGATAGGAGATGACCATGCCTCCCACCTCCCTAATACTGTCAGTGGCAGACAATTTATAGGGTCAGTGCTGACAGGAGAAAAACTTAATTATCTAGGACAAATACTCTCTGTGACCCTTTTAGAAGTTCTGAACTCTTTGAGAGTGAGTGAGAAAGAAAAAAAAAAGTAAATTTATACACTCACAAAGACAAACTTAGTTGATGAAGCAAAGCAGGTTATAACAAGTGGGTTCCAACAGCAAGCTCTAACAATTTCACTTACACACACACACATACACACACACACACACACACGTGTGTGTGTGTATACACACATAAAGACATATATATATGTATATGGTATGTATATATGTATATATATATATGTATACATATATATATATGGTAGATGGAAAGAAACTATAATTTTACACCTACACATATACACATATACCCATATATACATACATATGTATATGCATATATGCAAGCACCCATGCATATAAATATGCATGTACATATTTGGTCGGTGGAGTAAACTTCAAATTTACACTTGCACACATACCTAACATCCATACATATATACGTATATGTGTATATTGATATGTGTGCATATGCATATGTGCATAATACATATATGTGTTTCTCTGCATATGCACATATACATATATACATGTATACATATTTGCATAGAAACACAGATACATATATGCTATTATGAATATATATATATATACATATGTACATGTAGACACATGCATATAGACATATATATTGTACACACATATACATTATATACATGTATCTATACATTTATACATATATAAATATATACACATGTATATATTTGGTAGAAGGAGCAAACTCCAATATCCTTATTTTTTCCTTTAGTCTTTTGTGTAAACCCTAGTAAAAATTTCTCCACAGAAGAAAAGTTACCTCATTCAGAGACAGATAAAATGTTACATAAGAGGGAGTTATAGCAAGATTGTTGATTATATGTTCAAAGCAGTAGCTTTTGTGTTTATGGACTTACTTTATCATGGTGCTCACCTGTGGCCTCATCCTTGGACCTTACCTAGAATGAAAGTTTTCTCTGATCATTAGTTTTTTCCAGGACTTGTTTTGTTCCCAGTATAACGTATGTACTTGTAACATATGAAATCTTTTTTTTCTTTTTTTTTTTTCATACTTTCTTTACATTTCAAATGTTTCCCCCTTTCCAGATCTCTCCTTTGGAACCTCCCCAGTCTCTCGCTACTCCCCTTGTCACTATGGGGGTATTCCCCCACCCACCCACCTACCCACTCTCACCATCCCTCCTTGGCATTCTCCTATACTGGGATGAAATCTTACTGTACTCCTTTGTATGTTACCTTTACTATTCTACAAGGGAGAGGCATACTCTATTTTTGATTATAATTTTAAACTATCTTAACTTCTTAAACTTATTTGAATCAACACCTGAATGCTATAGAATCATTAATTCATCTAAATAGCATTATTTCATGAAAATTTACCTTCATATTGATCTGCATGAAATTAGTACAACAGGGTAGGCTAATACCCAGAAATTTATCATAACAAACAATAGACAGAAAGGTTCTTTCTTTGCCCAATTCCATACCATGTCAGAACAATGAGAAATACAGGAGTGACAAACATAAGAAGGCACATCAGCAGAAAGAAGCAACTCTGGGGCAAAACTCGTGGGCCGGTGCCTTTATAGGATTCACCCATCACAGCCATGAAAAATGGTGGACTGTCTCCAGAGAGCTCACTTGCCCACTTTGGCTCCTGCTGTGGTGCCCACCAACCTCTGCTATGACTTCCACTCTACAAACACATTGCACTAAGGCCTGTATAAACTCCTTCCCACCACACTCCCAAGCCTGCTCATTCTTTCATCCATTCAGTCCTGGCCATGTTTCCCTTTCCCTTTCTTTGTAACATTGTTATCTGAGATTTTCATCTTAACACCAACAGATCATTTTACCTCTCTAGTCTTATTTGAAAATTATATCTTTCAGTGATGTTAAAGTGAACCAATTTGGCTGTCAGTTTTCCCACTCTGCTTTGTTTACTTTTAGAATATTTTTACCCTTGAGCTATTTATAGTGTCCTTTAAATTGTGAACCATCTTTTCTTCAAAGTCAGCATTCAAAAGATTAAATTTGTATTCAAATTTTGTTTACGACATGGTATTCAAAACTGCCTTATGGTGTATTTGATATGGTGTGTTTGGATTAAATTTTTTTCTACTATGATTGTGCGTGGATATGACAATGTTAAGAACTTATTAGGTTAGGTCAATTTATGATTATTAAAGGAACCCTACCACTTTCAAGTGATTTTGTTAGTATTGAGGCTTTGTTATCAAATTTAGCTGTTTCTAATATATTCTTCATGTCCTGTCTCATTTACTGTCTAGCTTAGCAAAGTTCTCTGCCCTATTATGACTCTGTGAGCAAAGCTCTGAGCAGATGAAGCCCTTTGATTGTGTGCTGCATAGAAAATTGTGAGCATTTAATTTATTATCTTTAAAAATCATCTGGGTAATGGTATTCTATTATAGGAGAAGAAAATGTACTTAAGTTTTTGGTGACAAAAATCTTAGTTAATGATGCTGTTTTATTCTTCTTCACCTATCAGAACAGAAAAACAATGTAGAAAACTGTTAGCAAGGAAGGAATAGAGAGAGAGCACATGTACGTAAGTCATATGGGCCATAAAGCCATCTCCATTCTCTTCTATTTCCCTCTTTCTCTTCTTCACACACTTGCCTTCAAAGCAAAGTCTTTACCTTCATGAAAAATTTACTCTGGTTCAAATTCATATGCAACATTGCAAGATACACAGAACTTAAGTTTTAGGATGGGTAGACAAATTTTATTACCTGAGATAAACTGTCTTTTTGTTAAAAACCAACCTCAGGCAAGTATCTATATCCTGAGTGATAAAGCAATACTCCTGGCACAGAGTGAGGAGGAAATACATTAGCTGTTTCCTTATTGAGGAATTTGTAAATAGTTATGAGTTCGGGATGAGCTGCACATTGCCTGTTTCACAGGAGGTTTGTTGTACTTGCTTCTGCTGGAATCTTTTCAGTCTCTCAGGCAAGGGCTCCAGTTCTGTACATGATGACATGCTGATATAATGTAGGTCCATATACAGAACATATTGAAGTTTAAACCACTATACCTATGTGCTTTGCCAAAGCTGGCTCTTCTGGGCAAAGGTCATGGCTATTCAATAAATGAATTTCTCTGTTCTGACTTCTTTTTCTATATAAAAATATAGGACAGTACAACATATACTGAGTTGTTTTCAAGATGACATCAGATAAGTATGTAAACTCCTCAGAAGGTAAATGTTAAATAATCACGAGAATTAAATTATTTCATCAGATTTATTTGTATCTACTTCTGAGAAATCTGGGACAAACATGGTGAACATTAAACTATCTCAATTCTTGAGGATATTCACCTATGGAGAGGCAAGTGGCAAAAAGTTAGAATGGACCATGACCATGGTCAGTGCTATGATGATATTATCAGCACATTTTGTCCACTGAGGAGAAATTTATCAACTTTGTCAGGAGTAGCTGGCTTCTTCTCTGAACCATAAGAGGCTCATGCTCATTCATTCAGAGCACAAGGCATACTTTTGCTAATTACTTTCCTAAGAATCCTTTATTTTATTGTATGGTAAAAGGAAAACTTTACATTCTAATTTACAATTGACCTTTTAAACATTACATGAAAGCATCTATTATTATTTGTGAACCTCAAGATACATTATCTTGATGAAAATTTTCTTCAATGTTTTAACCAGCTGTGTTTATCAGTACTAATTGGATCTCTGATTGCTTACAACTGCATACACATCTTTAAAATGTCAAAGCTCTTTATAAATAACACATTTCAGAATAAAATGATAATATTTGTCTATAGAAGAAAGTCTGAAGTTATTTAGTGGAGATGAACTGTTAGCAGTATAGATGGAGTAGAGACATTCCCTATGGAGCACAAAAAGGAATATTGATACTTATTAGCCATAGGACTATATAAAAAAGTATGCAGCATTAGGGAATCAGAGTGATTTCTGGAAAGGGATTGATCAAGTAGCTTGTTCTGTTGCTGGTAAGGTAAAATACAAAAGGACAGGTGGGTCTATTTGAATGCACACCTGCAGGGCATTAATATATCTGGTACAGACTGTAGAAGGGGCTTTTATTCGTTTAGAGTATTTGCATGAAACTTTTATTGGTCAATCGAAGTCACTGGATGATTAAGAGGTCATTTGGGACTTAAGGTAGGTGGGAGGATACATGTCTATAAAGTGAACCCCCAAAATGTTAAACAAAAAGAGGGGATATTTCAAGACCATTTTTGCAATTGTCAGTCACTGTGATGATAAATGTGCATGTTATAACTCACTTAATCATTGTAGCTACTGAAGACAGTAAGAACAAATATTTCTTATTTTTACCTTAAAGAAGGTATTTGTTACTTAAAGAAGTGTCAGGTTCTATTAGATGTAATATTCTCAAGAGCATGAAATAAGGAAGTTGTAGTGATATATCTGTCTTAAGGCTTGTTGGTAGATATAGAAGATATAAACTCTACTTCTACACTCCTAGAATAATTTCTGCATAGTCCTTAGATTAAATTTTCTGAAGACAAGCTAGCAAAAGATAAACATACATATATAACTTAATAAAATTTCATAGTCGTTCATGGGGGTGCTCACTATGAAAATATAGAGTCAAAGCAATGACAAGAACTTCTGAGGTACATTGAAAAAAACAAAAGCATACACATAAAAAACAGAACATTGAGAAAAAATAAGGACAGCTAATTGTGTAAAGGTGATTATGAAAATAGAGATTAACTACTAAGACCAGTTTGGTAGGTTTTTCTTTGCTTTTACCTCTGTGAGGATGGTAAAGGTATCCATTTTCCTTCTTGTACAAAAGGAGACCCTTCATATAAAAATACTATCTATCCTGCATTACAGAACAGAAAAATCCGATAACCGTCTTTTGTGTGTTGTGTTTTCAGCATATTCTAACTCAAAATAGAGTCAATCATGTGGCCTGATTCTCTGACAAATCAAGCCTTTGTGGGTAATCTAGATTGTTAGACAAGACCATGAGTCTATACCTGATGGACATGATTTTGTTGTATAGCACTGTGTATCCCCTTGCAAATTTTTTGTTGTTTTAAGATCTACTTATTTATGTTCTTTACTTATATAGGTGCTTTATCTGCAGATATGTTTGCACACCAGAAGAGAGCAAAACATTAACTTATGGATGTTTGTGAGTCAACATATGTTGGGAATTGAACTCAGAACCTTGGGCAAAACGGCCAATGCTCTTAACTGCTGAGCTGTCTCTCCAGCCTCCAACTTTTGTTGGCCTTAACTTTTTTCTTAAAGTTCTATCATTTATTATAACTAGCTTTTTCTTGTACTTTTATTTGTTTACAATTCAGTTTTAACCCCTCCCATTATGCTCTCCACAGTTTCTCATCCCAATCTTCTCCTTTCTCCAAGATGATGACCCTACCACCAACCACACAACCAACCAGGCCTTCCTATTTCCTAGCGCTTCAAGTATCTCAAGGGTTTGGCATGTCTTCTCCCACTTAGGCCAG
This sequence comes from Rhynchomys soricoides, assembly GCA_019843965.1. Classification (NCBI taxonomy): domain Eukaryota; kingdom Metazoa; phylum Chordata; class Mammalia; order Rodentia; family Muridae; genus Rhynchomys; species Rhynchomys soricoides. The sequence continues at coordinate 11,530,932 of JADRCH010000012.1, forward strand.
ACCAGAAAGTCCTCCGCTACATATGGATGAGGGTCCTCAGACTAGCTCATGTATGCTGCCTGGTTAGTGCCTCATTATCTGAGAGATCTAAGGGATCTAGGTGAGTTGAGACTGCTAATCTTCCTACGGGATCAACCTCCTCTTCAGTTTCTTCCAACTTTTCCATAATTCAACCACAGGGGGAACCAACTTCAGTCCGATGGTTGGGAGTAAGTATCTGTGTCTTTCTCAGTCAGCTGCTTGTTGGGCCTATCAGAGGACAGCCATGCCAGTCTCCTGACTGTAAACACACTATAGCATCAGTAATACTGCCAGGTGATGGATCCAAAGTGGGGCCAGTCCCTTTACTTTCTTTCCCTCAGTTTCTTCTTCATTTTTGTCTCTGTAGTTCTTTTAGACTTGAATAATTTTGTGTGAAAATATTTGACTATGGGATAGCAACCACTTTCCTTCATTTGATGTTCTTTCTTTCTACTGGAGGTGGACTCTACCTATTCCCTCTCCCCAGTCTTGTGCATTTCATCTAAGGGCCCTTTGAGCCCTGAGAGTCTCTCACCTCCCTGTTTTCCTGTACATTCTAGCTAGTCCTCCCAACTCCTACCTCCTGATGTTGCCTGTTTCCTCAGGGTTGTTTTGATTTTCATTTCCCTGTTCACTAAGGACTTTGAACATTTCTTTAAGTGATTTTCAGCCATTCAAGATTCCTCTGTTGTGAATTCTTTGTTTAGCTCTATACCCCACTTATTTGATTGTTTTTTTTTTGGGGGGGGGGTTGTGGTAACTTCTTGAGCTCTTTATATATTTTGGATATTAGCCCTTTAATGGCTGTTGGGTTAGTGAAGATTTTTTCCCAATTTGTGAGTTGCCAATTTGTCCTATTGACTATGTCCTTTGTCTTACGAAGTTTTCAGCTTCATGTATGATTTATTAATTGTTGATCTTAGAGTCTGAGCCATTGAATCTCTGTTTAAGACCCTCTCCCCTTTCCCCATTGCAATGAGATCAAGGATCTTTCCCTCTTTCTCTTCTATTAAATTCAGTGTGTCTGGTTTTATGTTGGCGACCATGATCCATGTGAGCTTGAGATTTGCAGAAGGTGATAAATATGGGCCTATTTTTATTCTTCTACATACACACTGCCAGTTAGATGAACTCCAATTATTGAAGATGCTTCCTTTTTTCCATTGTATGTTTTTGTCTTTTTTCATCGAAAATCAAGTGTCTATAGATGTGTGGGCATATTTCTGGGTCTACAAGTCTATTCCATTGATTTACAAGTCTGCCTCTGTACCAGTATCATGTGGTTTTTGTCACTATTGCTCTGATGTCGGGGATGATGATTCCCTTGGAAGTCCTTTTATTGTTAAGAATTGTTTTTATTCTCCTGGGTTTTTGTTTTTCCATATGAAATTGAGAATTGCTCTTTCCATGTCAGTGAAAAACTGTTAGAATCTTGAAAGTGTTTGTGTAGATTGTCTTTTGGTAGGATGGCCATTTTTATTATCTTAATCCTACCAATCGATAAGCATGGGAAATCTTTCCATCTTCTGAGGTCTTCTTTGAATTCTCTTTTCAGGGATTTCACATTCTTGTCATACAGATCTTTTACTCGCTTGGTAAGGGTTACTCCAAGATATTTTATAATATTTGTGGCTATTATGAATGGTCTTGTTTCCTTAATTTCTTTCTCGGCCTGTTTATCATTTTTTAAGGGAAGGCTACTGATTTGTTTGAGTTAATTTTATATCCAACCACTTTGCTGAAGTTGTTTATAAGATTTTCTAATAAGTTAAGATTTGAAGGTTACTCTTAGAATAGAAAAGATAATATGAGAACTTGAAGAGAAGTACTGAGACAGACATCAGAGAGAATTGTCTAAAGCCTCTGGATTATAAGCAACTTTGCATGATCACTTATTATTCTGATGATTATAAAGCATCAACATAATCAGTACTTTGTCTCTCAAAATAAAATATATTTGCTTAGTTTGGAATGGGTTTATTTTTATTGACTTTTACTATTGAACTCTGGACTTTTCTGTGGAATAATCAGCCTTTAGTTTGCTATTGGATTTGGAGGAGACAAAAGATTAACAATTTTCCCTCATTGTTTATTGTAGTTCAATATAAACACAGTGTGTGTGTGTGTGTGTGTGTGTTAAATGACTGTATCTATTCTAGTATAAATGTACCTGTATGACATATGAAAATCTGTATATATAAATTTGAACAGGTAACCATGCATAAATATGTGCATACATGTATATATCTTAAAATGTATATACAAGTAATAAAAACAAAAATAACAAGAATGAAGAACTAATTCCCCCATGCTGACAGGCATAACGCTTCTCTGAACTGATGTTTTATATGCTCATAAAACGACAGGAGAGCAAAACATGTGTAGCTTATCTTCAAAGATTATTTATTCATAGCTGTTGAGTAGTAGTAATAGCTTTTGTTATAATTGTACCTTATCTGCATTTGGGAATTCAAAAACGATTTTCAAATTCTATGATAAAAATTACCTAAAATTTTCAGTCTTTTGAGGTTAGTAAAGAGATTTAAAGAAAACCATTTTTTAAATCCCCCCTCCCCCAATTTACTTTCTGATTGAAAGATGCAACTATGTTATTTCTTTTGTTTTTATCAAAATGTAAATGTTCTTGCATAATTCTTCTCTATGTGCTAAAAATATCAAAGTTCTGTATCTTAAATATTGCATATTTAACTTTACAATTTTGATTTATTTAGTGAGATTGTAAAATTACCTCACAGACTCCCTGAAACTTGTATAATTTAAGCTGAGGACATATGCTGCACCAAGAGGTCTTGATCTTTGCATCCCTGTCAGTTCACTTAATGGTATTGGTTTGGGGATATTGGATTAATGTGTCTGCCAGAATATTCTCTGAGTGAGGAACAAATGTCAAGTGACATGTACCAATATGCCTATCTCAAGAATCAATTAACATCTTTCCTCTCAGCTTTCAGCTACAAAAGTGTCCAACCCAGATGCACATGCATTTTTTTCATGAATTAAGTATTAGAATTAAAAAAAATAAGATTTCAGACAAGGAGAATTCCATTAACTGAAGCAGTGAATAACAACACAGCTATTTGATTTTCAGTTGGTAAACTTAGATCTTGTGAAACAGATTCCCAAGTATTTATAAAATATTGTTATTAACTAAAATAGACATATATTTAGCTATTTTGTAGTTTAAGTTATTTAAGAATAAATTTGCCCATTTTTTACAAAACACAGACTTTAGTATGATTAATAAATGAAACATTTAGTAGTTATTTAATTAATTCAGATTTCAGTACAAGAGTATACAAAGGATTTAGTATATAAAATTTAGAAGGAGTTACTAAGATGGTTCCACCTGATAGAGAAAAACAAAGAAATGCTGACTTTTATCTTAATTTTGATGATTTGGGTAACATAACCAATTACTCATAAGCCCATGCACGGTTACCAAGAAGATGGACTGATCAATAATACAGAAGCAGGGTTTGAAGAGTCTACTAAATACTGACCTCTTTTCCTTTGGGTAATCAAACACTACCTAATTCACCTAATTTATAGAACTTAGTTCATGACCTTATCCACTGGAAATGAAGGTGAAAGTAAATCCTATTGAACAAGGTAAACAACCATCCTTTGTAAATCTGACACATGTTTAATCAGTAGATGTTCAAATGTTTGAAAGTACAACTTAACCTAAACATTTGCCAACAACATTTTGCTCTCAGATGATGGAGATTATTCCACCTATCATTCCGGTAATTATAACTCTAGACTTTTATTTGTATAAATCACATGGGTGATACATTATCTGAGACTTTCTGGTTTCCATTTTCTCACAGAAGCATAAAAAATAGGCACTTGCAAAGCAATCTAAAAGCATCTTTCTTCTCTTCATCTTTTATTAGCATGTTCTCCAGATCTCTTTCCATTTGTCTCTCTAAATATAATCCAGAGATACTGGATTATATTTATGAGTCTTCAAAAAACAACCAGGGTCATTTTGATGTGAATCATTATTTTCTGCATTTTTAATGTTACTATTTTAACAGTGTAAATTGAATCATGTAATTTTATATAATTACACATTTCACTGAGAAAATCTATCTTGAGAACAAAACAAGAGCTCTTGCTAAATGAAGTATTCAACTGTAGGAATTGAGGAGTACGTAAGTGTCATGATATAGTTAGGGTTCAGAGCAGAAAAAACTATAAAATCATATAAAGCATCTAGAAATCAGTGTCTTGGTCATTACAGATGGTTTTTTGATGCTTTTTGTGTTTGTGTGTGTTGTACATGTATATTCATGTGTGTGAGTACATATGCATATGGAGGCTCAAGGTTCATGTCTAGAACATCCTTCTTTAATCACTATTCCACATTATATAATCAAGAATGGTCTCAGTAAAACCCAGAACTTGCAGATATTGCTTATCTAGCAAGTCAGCTTGCACCAGAGATCCCCTGTCCTGTCACATGAGGCTGGAATCACAGTCAGGCTATCATGCCCCACCAGAACTTACATTATACTTGGAGATCTGAACTCAGATCCTCAAGCTTTCATAGCAATAGTTCAGTACTGAGGCATCTCTCCAGCCCAGTAATCAGTTCAAAAAGTGTTTCAGTACACATTAAGTTTAATCATCTGTGCTATAATATTATAGAGTACTTATATTGAGCATAAGACAGAAAAGACAATACAGTAGAAGAGCAATATAAAGAATGATGCCAGATGCCATAAAGAACATTGTTGAAATACACTTTCATTTCTTTTCATCAATGCAGAGGATTATGTGTTGTTCTTTTAAGATTATTTTCAAAGATTTGATTCAGAACTTTCTTCTGGTATGAAGGTACTCCTTTTTTTATTTAACTGCCACTATGGGGATATTCTCCAACCCACCCACCCACCCACTCTCGGCTTCCCTCCTTGTCATTCTCCTATACTGGGGGATCTAAAACACTTAGGCCCTTGGGCCTCTCCTCCCCCTGATGGCTAACAAGACCCTCCTCTGCCGCATTTGTAGCCATGGGTACCTCCATGTGTATTCTTTGGTTGGTGGATCAGTCTCCAGGAGTATCAGAGGGTCAGGCCAGTTGCCACTGTTGCTACCTGCCTGGGGCTGAACACGCTCTCAGCTCCTTCAGTCCTTTCTCCAAGTTCTACATCTTGAACCACACACTCAGCCCTACTGTTGCTGTGAAGTGACTCTTGGGTATTTCAAACTTTTGGGCTAATAACCACTTAACAGTGAGTACATACCATCTTCATTCTTTTGTGACTGTGTTACCTCGTTCAGGATGATATTTTCAAGATCCATCCAATTGTCTGCGAATTTCATGAAGTCATTGTTTTTAATAGCTGAGTAGTATTCCATTGTGTAAATGTACCACATTTTCTGTATCCATTCCTCTGTGGAGGGACATCTGGGTTGTTTCCATCTTCTGACTATTATAAATATGGCTGCTATGAACATAGTGGAACATGTGTCTTTATTACATGTTGGAGCATCTTCTGGGTATATGCCCAGAAGTGGAATAGCTGGGTACTCAGGTAGTATTATGTTCATTTTTCTGAGGGTCTGCCAAACTGATTTCCAGAGAAGTTGTATCAACTTGCATTCCCACAAGCAATGGAGAAGTGTTCTTCTTCCTCCACATCCTCGCCAACATCTGCTGTCACCTGAGTTTTTGATCTTAGCCATTCTGACTGGTGTAAGGTGAAATCTCATGGTTGTTTTGATTTGCATTTCCCTGATGACTAAGGATGTTGAACATTTCTTTAGGTGCTTCTCAGCCATTTGAGTTTCCTCAGTTGAGAATTCTGTTTAGCTTTCTTCCCCATTTTTTGATAGGGTTATTTGGATCTCTGGCATCTAGCTTCTTGAGTTCTTTGTATATATTGGTATTAGCCCTCTATTGGATGTAGAATTGGTAAATATATTTTCCCAATCTGTAGGTTGCTGTTTTGTCCTATTTACAGTGTCCTTTGCCTTACAGAAGCTTTGTAATTTTATGAGGTCCCATCTATCGATTCTTGATCTTAGAGCACAAGCCATTGGTGTTCTGTTCAAGAACATTTCCCCTGTGCCCAAGTGTTTGAGACTCTTCCCCTCTTTCTCTTCTATTAGATTCAGTGTATCTGGTTTTATGTGAAAGTCCTTGATCCACTTGGACTTGAGCTTTGTATAGGGAGATAAGAATGGATCAATTCGCAATCTTCTACATGTAGACCGCCAGTTGAGCCAGCACTATTTATTGAAGATGCTGTCTTTTCCCCACTTTATGGTTTTAGCTCTTTGTCAAAGATCAAATGACCATAAGTGTGTGGGTTCATTTCTGGGTCTTCATTCTATTCCATTGATCTACCTGCCTGTCACTGTACCAATGCCATGCAGTTTTTATCACTACTGCTCTTTGGTACATCTTGAAGTCAGGGAGGCTGATTCCCCCAGAAGACCTTTTATTGTTGAGGATAGTTTTTGCTATCCTGGGTTTTTTGTTATTCCATATGAATTTGAGAATTGCTCTTTCTAGGTCTATGAATAATTGAGTTGGGATTTTGATGGGGATAGCACTGAATCTGTATATTGCTTTCCGCAGAATGGCCATTTTAACTATATTAATCCTGCCAATCCATGAGCATGGGAGATCTTTCCTTCTTCTGAGGTCTTCTTCGATTTCTTTCTTCAGGGACTTGAAGTTCTTGTCATACAGATCTTTCACTTGTTTGGTTAGAGTCACACCAAGATATTTTATATTGTTTGTGACAATTGTGAAGGGTGATATTTCCCTAATTTCTTTCTCAGCCTGTTTATCCTTCGAGTATATGAAGGCTACTGATATGCTTGAGTTAATTTTGTATCCAGCCACTTTGCTGAAGTTGTTTATCAGCTGTAGCAGATTTCTGGTGGAGTTTTTCGGGACTCTAAAGTATACCATCATATCATCTGCAAATAGTGATATTTTGATTTCTTCCTTTCCAATTTGTATCCCTTTGACCTCTTTTTGTTGTCTGATTGCTCTAGCTAGAACTTCAAGTACTATATTGAATAGGTAGGGAGAGAGAGTGCGGCCTTGTCTAGTCCTTGATTTTAGTGGGATTACTTCGAGTTTCTCTCCATTTAGTTTGATGTGGGCCACTGGTTTGCTGAATACTGCTTTTACTATGTTTAAGTATGCTCCTTGAATTCCTGCTCTTTCCAAGACTTTTATCATGAAGGGATGTTGAACTTTGTCAAGTGCTTTTTCAGCATCTAATGAAATGACTCTGTTTTTTTTTTTAAGTCTGTTTATGTAGTGGATTAAATTGATAGATATCCAGTATTGAACCATCTCTGCATCCCTGAGATGAAGCCTACTTGATCATGGTGAATGATCGTTGTGATGTGTTCTTGGATTCGGTTTGCAAGAATTTTATTTAGTATTTTTGCATCGATATTCATAAGAGAAATTGGTCTGAAGTTTTCTTTTATTGTTGGGTCTTTTTGAGGCTTTGGTATCAGTTAACTGTGGCCTCATAGAATGAATTGGGTAGTATCCCTTCTGTTTCTATTTTGTGGAATAGACTGAAGAGTATTGGTATTAGGTCTTCTTTGAAGGTCTGATAGAATTCTGCACGGAACCCATCTGGTCCTGGGCTTTTTTTGGTTGGGAGACTTTTAATGACTGCTTCTATTTCTTTGGGGGTTATGGGACTGTTTAGATGATTTATCTGATTCTGATTTAACTTTGGTAATTGGTATCTGTCTAGAAACTTGTCCATTTCCTCCAGATTTTCCAATTTTGTTGCATATAGGCTTTTGTATTAGGATCTGATGACTTTTTTAATTTCTCAGAATCTGTTGTTATATCTCAGTTTTCATCTCTAATTTTGTTAATTTGGATACTGTCTCTGTGCCCTTTGGTTAGTCTGGCTAAGGGTTTATCTATCTTGTTGATTTTCTCAAAGAACCAGCTCTTGGTTTTGTTGATTCTTTGTATAGTTCTTTTAGTTTCCAATTGGATGATTTCAGCCCTTAATTTGATTATTTCCTGCCTTCTACTCCTCTTGGGTATATTAGCTTCTTTTTGTTCTAGAACTTTCAGATGTACTGTTAGGCTGTTGGTGTATTTTCTCTCCAGTTTCTTTTGGAGGCATTCAGAGCTATGAGTTTTCCTCTTAACACTGCTTTCATTGTGTCCCATAGGTTTGGGTAACTTGTAGTTTCATTTTCATTAAATTCTAGGAAGTCTTTAATTGCCTTCTTTATTTCTTCCTTGACCAAGTTATCATTGGGTTTCTGTTGTTGTTGTTGTTGCCATTGATGACCAACCTTAATCCATAGTGATCTGATAGGAGGCATGGGGTTATTTCAATCTTCTTATATCTGTTGAGGTTTGTTTTGTGACCAATTATATGATCACTTTTGGAGAAGGTACCATGAGGTGCTGAGAAGAAGGTATATTCTTTTGATTTAGGATGAAATGTTCTATAGATATCTCTTAAACCCGTTTGGTTCATAGCATCTGTTAGTTTCATCATGTCTCTGTTTAGGTTATGTTTCCAAGATCGGTCCATTGTTGATAGTGGGGTGTTGAAATCTCCCGTTATTATTGTGTGAGATGCAATATGTGCTATGAGCTTTAGTAGAGTTTCTTTTATGAAAGTGGGAGCTCTTGCATTTGGGGCATAGATGTTCAGAATTGAGAGTTCTTCTTGGTAGATTTTTCCTTTGATGAGTATGAAGTGTCTTTTCTCACCCTTTTTGATGACTTTTGGTTGAAAGTCAATATTATCCGATATTAGAATGGCTAGTCTAGCCTGTTTCTTCGGGTCATTTGCCTGGAAAATTGTTTTCCAGCCCTTTACTCTGAGGTAGTGTTTGTCTTTAACATGGAGTTGGGTTTCCTGGATGCAGCAAAATGCTGGGTCCTGTTTCTGGATCCAGTCTGTCAGTCTATGTCTTTTTATTGGGGAGTTGAAACCATTGATGTTAATAAATATTAAGGAATAGTGATTGTTATTTCCTGTTATTTTTGATGCTCTTTATATTGTTTGTGTGGCTATCTTCTTTTGAGTTTGTTGAAATATTACTTTCTTACTTTTTCTTTAGTGTACTTTCCCTCCTTGAGTTGGTGTTTTCCATGTATTATTCTTTGTAGGGCTGAGTTTGTGGAAACATACTGTGCAAATTTGGCTTTGACATAGAATATTTTGGTTTCACCCTGTATGATTATTGAGAGTTTAGCTGAGTATAGCAGCCTGGGCTGGCATTTGTGTTCTTTTAGAGTCTGTATGAGATCTGCCCAGGATCTTCTAGCTTTCATAGTTTCTGGTGAGAACTCTGGTGTAATTCTGATTGGTCTGTCTTTATATGTTACTTGCCCTTTCCTCCTTACTGCTTTTAATATTCTTTCCTTGTTTTGTGTATTTGGCGTTTTGATTATAATGTGACGGGAGGAATTTCTTTTCTGGTCCAGTCTATTTGGCGTCTTGTAGGCTTCTTGTATATTTATGTTCATCTCTTTCTTTAGGTTAGAGAAGTTTTCTTCTATAATTTTGTTGAAGATATTGACTGGTCCTTTAAGTTGGGAGTCTTCACTCTCTTCTATACCTATTATCCTCAGGTTCTGTCTTCTCATTTCATCCTGGATATCTTGGATGTTTTGGGTTAGGAGCTTTTTTGATTTTGTGTTTTCTTTGACTGTTGCGTCCATGTTTTCTATGGTATCTTCTCCACCTGAGATTCTCTCTTCCAGGTCTGGTATTCTGTTGGTGATGCTTGCATCTATGACTCCTGATTTCTTTCCTATGTTCTCTAACTCCTGGGTTGTCTCCCTTCATGATTTCTTTATTGTTTCTATTTCTGTTTTTAATTCCTGGATGGTTTTGTTCATTTGTTTGATTGTGATTTCCTGTAATTCTTCCCTTTTGATTGTGTTTTCCTGTAATTCTTCAAGGGATTTTTGTGTGTCTTCTTTAAGGGCTTCCAGTTGTTTACCTGTGTTCTCTTGTATTTCTTTAAGGGAGTTATTTATTTCCTTCTTAAAATATTCTATCATCCTCTTGATAAATGATTTTAAGTCTGAGTCTTCCTTTTTTGGTGTGTTGGGGTATCCAGGGCTGGCTGTGGTGGGACAGTTGGTTTTTGATTAAGCCAAGTAGTCTTGGTTTCTGTTCCTTGTGTTCTTGCCCTTGCCTTTCGCCATCTGGTTATCTCTGCTGTTAGCTGGTCTTTCTTTCTCTGACTGTGGCTTATCTTTACTTCAAGCCCAGATGTCAATATTCCCGGGAGTCCAGTTCTCTCTCTTGTCTGTTCTTCAGACCCTGCGTCTGGAGTCCTCCTGTTGCTGGCTTTTCCACACAAGTGGGCAGCTCACTTTCTCCCTGTGCTGTTTGTCTATGGACGCCTGGTGGCCCAGGCAGTGTTCTCCCACCACAGGTGGAAACATGCGTGCTTTTCCTCAGACCCTGGGTCTGGAGCCCTCCTTCTTATGGCTCCTCAGCACAAGTGGGTGGCTCGCTTTCTCCTTGTGTTGTTTGTGTATGGAGGCATGGTGGCCAAGGCAGGGGTCTCCTGCCACCGGTGGAAACCTGCGGGCTTTTCCTCAGACCCTGCATCTGGAGCCCTCTTTCAGCTGGCTCCTCAGCACAAGTGGGCGGGTCACTTTTTCCCGTGCTGTTTGTCTATCGAAGGTACTCCTCTTGAGTTACAGAATCTTGCCCTACAATAAGAAAACTTGTTCAGAGACTTGTACCTACATTAGAAAATAGGTATGCTGGTTAGTTTTATGTCAACTTGATATAAGCTAGAATCATTTTAGAAAGAACCACAATTGAAAAAAATGTACTCATCAAATTGGTCCATAGGCAACATTTGATGTATTGTTTTCATTGATGATGGATGTGGGAAGTTCCAGCTCATTGTGGGCAGTTCCACTCCTGGGCTTTTAGTCCTATGTGCTATAAGAAAGCAGGCTGAGCAAGCCATAAGAAACAATCCAGTGAGCAGTATTCTTCCATGGCCTCTGAATCAGTTTTTGACTCCTTATTGTCTTGATTATTTTTTCTATTACTGTGACAAACACCCTGTCCAAAGGAACTTGTATTAGAAAACATTTGATTGGGCTAATGGTTTCAGAGTGCTAGAGTCCATGCTAGTGGAAATCAGCATGGCTGCAGGAAAAGTGTGTGTGTGTGTGTGTGTGTGTGTGTATGTGTGTGTGATAGCAACATTGGAAATAGCATAAGTCTTTTAAAACTGTAACATGGCCGCTAGTGGTATACCTCATTCAAAAGGCTGTACCTCCTAATCCTTCTGAAACAACTCCACCAATTGGGGAAAAAGTATTTAAACATATGGGCCTAAAGCAGTTATAGCTTTTCTTTTCTCATTCAAACTACCAAAAAGTTTCTTCCCTTCTCTGGATGATGTACTATAAACTTTAAATAGATATAAACCCCTCCCCAAAATTGCCCTTGGCCATGATTCTTTACCACATCAATACACATCTAAGACAACAGTTATATGACCCAGGCTCAAATACTCTAAGGACTTTAAAAAGTGAAAAGAAAATCTCTCTCTCTCTCTCTCTCTCTCTCTCTCTCTCTCTCTCTCTCTCTTTCTGTGTGTGTGTATGTGTGTGTGTGTGATGGTTAATATTGACTATCAATTTGCCAGACTCTAGAATTGTTTATGAGCCAAACTTTTGGTTATGTCTATGAGAACATTTCTAGAACAGGACACATGATTTGAGAAGATTATCCCTAAATGTGTCCTCAATTTCATGGGCTGGTTTTGTATTAATTATTAATTAATAAATTCCAGTGCTGGTTCCTTCTCACCAGGGAATGATTGATATCCCCGAATGAAAGACACACAGTCTTTATATTTAATATTCCTTAAGTAGCACAATAGCTGGGCAGCTGCCTTGCCTCCATGCTGCTAGAATCTACTTCCCAATAATAACTCCCAGCTACAATTGACGAATAATATCTGTGCTCCATCTTAGCTGCTCTTAGTCAGCTGTCAGGGCCACATATTTTTGGCCCAGAGTCTGAGGCACTTTCCTTGCTTTTCTACCACATGGCAACTTCTGTGACTCCCTCTCTCCATACTCTCCTAAAGTATGGCCACTCTCCTTCTTGTTCCTTCTGGTCTCAAGTCCAGAAAATCCTAAAATCCTGTCTCGTCTGTCCTTCTAATCTGTTGGATGCTGGCATTTATATTTAACTAATCAGAACCATCTAGAGGCAGTTTTCCATAAGTGAGTGCAGACCTTCTCATTCAGACAGTTTTGGGGGAACATAATTAGCATTCATAATACAAGCAGCTACAGGCTGGAATCTCAAATTAACTGAAAGAGAGGGGAGAGAAGTGAGTATGGGAATTCATCTCTTTATGCTTTCCCAAATGCAGATGCAGTGTGGCCAAATGACTTATTCTTCTGCCATCAGGATATGTTATACCCCAACCTCTAAGTCAAAATAAATGTTTCTATCTTTAAGTTAATTTTGTCAGGCATTTCATTACAGTAGGTAACTAAAATGAAGTTGTTTCCAATTATTCCAGTGAGTTGGTGATAAAGACTTTTGTTGCAATAGCCAATACTGAGAGACAGCAGCCTGTCTTTGTTGGATTTTACATAGGAGTGGCCATGTAGGTTCTCACAATTAAGTGTCATGACTTAATTTTTTCCTCTGGGGTTCTTGCTCAATGTTTCTGGTGTGTCATTTTCTTGATTTCTTCTCCTCTTTGATTCTGATTATCTTTTTTCTTCTATAAACAATCACCAATAATCACAACAACACATGTACAGTGTTCATATTCATAACTAAAAGCATTTCTTTTTATCTAGACATACCTATTTATTATTGATATAACCAGATACTCAACTTTAACATAGTGAATACAAATTTGCCTGCTTCATTCTTACATTTTGAAATAATTTTTACAGTACTTGAAAATCAGATTGCTTTGGTATTTTAAAACTTACAGGGTAGGAACAATAGCTTAGCAGTTAAAACCATTTACTACTCTTGCATAGGACCTGGATTTATATACTAGCACCCATACTAGAAAATTCACAACTGTCTGCTAGTCCAGTTCTAGAGGAAATGAGATTCCTTGGTTTCTGAGCTTCTGACATGTACTCACCCAATGCACATAAACTCACATAGATACACATACATACACACAATAATTAAATACTTAAAACAATTGTATAGTAAATTGTCTGTACATATATATGTCCTCAGATCAATTAGTATTTACCAAATTAGTATCTTTAGAAATTCTTTAACCAATGAAACATAATCTTCTAGTCTCTGAGTGATTTTTGCATAAAATATTCATGTATTAAGTATCTGTGATGCTTCCAAACAATGTCTATAGCTTTAATATGTCAATCATTAGAGTTTTGTGTACTTTTCATTTCAACTAAAGTTAGGCAAACATTCACAATATCATGATGATTTTTAAAGAGCTTGTTGTGAATAAAATAGTATCAAAGATGCTTAACACACTAAAGCAATTTTTTCAAAATAATTATCAAAATTTATAAATGAGCAGTACATCCTGAATATATACTACAAACCCAAAATAGATATAAATCTTCATTTTATTCTTCATAAGGTTTTAAGCATATGTATTAGTCAGGGTTTTACTGCTGTAAATAGACACCATGATCGAGCTTACTCTATAGAGGACATTTAATTGAACCTGGCTTACAGGTTCAGAAGTTCAGTCTATTATCATCAAAGCAGGAGCAAGGCAGCATCCAGGCAGGCATGGAGCTTAAGAAGGTGAGAGTTGTACATCTTCACTCAAAGGAAACCAGGAGCAGACTAACTTCTACATGGCTAGAAAGAGGGTCTCATAGCCCACATCCACAATGACACACTTCTAACAAGGCTACACCTCCCAATAGTGCCATTCCCTGAGTTAAACACATTCAAACTACCATAGCATGTTATGTAAACAAAAGTCAAAAGTTAAATTCACATACAAAGCTATTCATTTTGTGCTTGGCTTCAACATACATTTTTTTTTTTTTTTTGGTTCCCATACTATCTAACACAGTGACTAACTCATCTTTGTTATTTAATATGGGGTGATGAGTAAAATGAGAAAATCTAATATTATTGGCTCAATTAATATTATTGGCTTTATTTAAATAGACATATCTACACTGTGGAGTATTTTCTTTAGAATAAACTTCCTTAAATACCTTTCTCATTATATTTGAATGTACTTGAAAATAAATATTTATATATTTTAGTTTCATTGGACAGAGTATTAATTACTGTCTGTCAAAAGTGATAAAAGTACCTGAAAAAATAGAAAATGAAACATTATGAATATTTGGAACGTAAGATGAAAAGAAATAAACCTCTTTTAGTTGTTATAAGTCCATAAAGTCTTCAAACGGCATTGTCCTTGGAATATGTATTAGCTACTTGTCTCCTTGCTATTACAAAACAGTTTACAAAAAGCAAACTTGAAGGAAAAAGGGACTATTTTGGCTCATAATTTTAGTATATGGTCCTTCACAGTGGGGAATTGATGGCTGCAGGTGCAGATCACATTTTCTCTATAATCGGAAAGCAGAAAACCATAAATATTATGCTGAGCTAACTTTTCTGTTTAAAATTCAGTCTGAGGCCCAAGTCAATGTAATGATCTTGGCCACAGACCTTTTTCCTCCCTCAATTTATTGAGTCTAAACAATCCTTCATACGTGTGATTACTAAGTAATATAATCTTGAAACTACTTCATAGACTATTCAAAACACATGGCAAAGGAGAGTGCTCAACAGCACCAGCTTTCTGTCCAACTATGGAATTCTAAGAATTATAAAAACCATTGTCTAACTTCTATATCTTCATTTAGATTCATAGAAGATTCTTTGTACATAGACACATGTTTATCTCTTTGTTGACAACCAGCAAGTTCTGTGATGGAAGAGAATCTTCTTTAAATTATTGTAAAGCACAGTAAAAGTCAGAAAGCCACTTGAAACAGGACTTAGTCTGTTTTATTGAAAAACTTTTGTTATCACTGCATACCCCACAATTGCTTCCCTAACATAATATACACAGGATAGTTTTAACCTATTTCCTGATCTATACTTAGCAAAATGATCCATTCTTATATACTTTGATGTTTTTCTTAAGTGAGACCATGTAAGACAAAATACCACACAATGGAAAAACTGAAAAATAATAATTTCTTTCTCCGAAATCTAAAGCTTATATTTCACAAACCTGGGTACCAGTCAGAAGGTTTCTAGTAGTGATCCATTTATATTGTACCAATGACTATCTTTTTCCTGGGACTCTGGCATGCTGGGAAGAAGATGGAATGGTTGTTCTTCCTAGTATATGGTTGTTCATTCCTGCACCCTTCATGGGGGCTCCACTCCTGTAATTCATCTGAAAGCCAATACTTCCTCACACCATCACATTGCTGAAGTTAGGAAATTCCGTCCATTATGATGCTATCTTACGTTTCTTGCTTGAAATAAAACTCTATAAATTGACTTTTAAGAATCAACAGAGATAACAAAGCTTTGTAGTACACACTACAAGGCGAGGGTCTTGATTTTTCAGACAATCTTCTTAAATTTAGTATTACTAAACTATAGGTCTCATTTACTCTGTTAAATTATTAAGATAGAATAGGAAATGAATTTCTGTATCATCTAAACCCTGTTCTTCCACACAGAGAAGACAATCACTACAAAATGTATCAATAACCTATTGAAAATCATTCCAAAATTTGTTATATTAAAATAAGAGGTATTTATTTTAATTATAATTTGCTGGTACAGCTATTCAGGGTGGACCCAGCTGTGTGGTACTTGCAAGCCACGCTGAGTTGTATGCATATCTCATTGTGTGTATGCATCCAATATTCTTCCTGCCCAGCTGTCCGAAGCTAACTCCTCACAGGCCTCCGAGGACCATTTCATTTCCTCAGATGACCCTTTTTTCTGTGATCTACTATTCTCCTCTTAATCAGGCTAAAAAATACTGATTTTGTGTCAGCTTGGGAGTGAGAAAAACAGCAAGCATTGCATCTGTCAAAGCAAATATTGAGGGCAGATCAGCCTGTCTACCCCTCTCTCTCAACACCAAATGGTCTGCAGGGCTCCCAAGAGCTCTGCTGCAGCCATGACAATGGGTAGAATGCATGCCCAAATAACTGCAGCTGCTAGGACAACCCTCTCACACAAGGTGACCAGCAGATGCCAGACCATTTCATGTTAAATTATTGGAAAGATCAGGAACCCAAGGCCTTTACCTAAACATAATAAAAGCAATTACAACAAACCATCAACCAATAACAAATTAAATGGAGAGATACTTGAAGCAATTCCTCTAAAATCAGGAACAAGTCAAGGCTGCCAACTCTCTCTTTATCTATTAAATACAGTACTCAAAGGTCTAGCTAGAGCCATAAGACAATAAAAGGAGATCAAGTGGATACAAATTGGAAAAGAAGAAAGCAAGGTATCACTATGTGCGGACGGTATGATAGTATACATAAGAGATCCCCAAAAAATTTACCAGAGAACTTCTAAAGCTGATAAACAATTTCTGCAAAGTGGCTAGATATGAAATTAATTCATATAAGTCAGTAGCACAGATTGTAGCTATCTCTTCTGCCAAATTTTTGGGTATATAATGAAAACTATGGCTTGAACTTATCAATAATTGCCTCATTTATTACCCTGAGGATTTTTGATAATATCATAGTCAGATTATCTTAAATAATATTTTTATAGTATGGCCACATATTTTGTGAATTCTCATGGATAGAATATCTGTGTTCAAGTATTTTTTTCTAATGTCAATATTAATACAGTAATCTGCTCATCATAATGGGATGCAGTTAGTGCAATCCATGAAAGAATTAGAAACCATCATACACAATTGAACTGGACTTTCTTGCTTGCTTTAGTGTGCATACCTAATCAGTTCTGAAAGACATGACATATTATTGATTGTGATTTAATTTAAAAATTCCTATTATACTGACTGTAGTACAATGAATGGTAATTCAGGTTGATAGTGGGTGCATCCAATGATCGTTTACTTATATAAGAAGAAACAGTTAAAAGGGAGCCATCTTTTTTATCTTTCCATTACTAATATCCCAATTCTCACAAGTATACACGGTTCATGAAGATTTTCAAAGCATTTATCTCAAAATTCATTTTTCCTACTCATTTATTTGGACTAAGTTGAATGGGAAATATTTATCAGTTGAGTAGGGATACTTCATCTCTTATACTAACACTGCCAGGAGTTATTAATTAGTTGTCTGATTTGGTACAACTCTCTCCTGCTTATTCTGATGTGTCAGTGAAACAGACCCATTAAAATGAGGGATGTGTGTTATAATTTCATTAGTGCCATCAATAATGCATCACATTTTCCTTTTATATGTTTCTTTCCATGCATAGAAGGGAGCTTCAGCAGAATGGCATGTTACATTTTTAAGATCCAAATAGTTACACATGTTGGAAGGTAGGAATGAGGATATAATTAATGTTATGTTAAACACAATAACTACTAAAAGATTTTCATTTAAATAATTTTTAATTATGTCTGACATCTATAAATGCCATACTGTGATACATGTTATATTTATGCAAATATGAAAGTTATTTATTGAGTTCAAGCAATGTCCACTCTCATTTGTTCTATAGAAAATCATTTCTCTATAGGACTAAAGCAAGCCTGTCTATGGACAGTGTTGACTAAAGAATATTAATCCTTGTGATTGCAACCTAGAGATTGTGTTCGTGGAAACTTTCTGTAATACAGCTTTCCATTTTTTTCTACTCTTATTTTTCTGCTCTACATGTGAATTTTACAAACTATTAGTTGAGTTTTAGATTTTGTTAATATGAAGTGTATCAGTCTGTAATTGGAAAGGAAAGAAATTTGAGGTTGTGGATACACTACAGGCTTTGCAAACTATATTTGATGGAATTTCAATTTCTGTGAGATTGCATAAGAACATAAATAGCTCTTGGTTTTAAAATTTCCATTAGAACTATTGAAATAATTGAAACATTTCAAAGGTGTGAAGCATTTCCATACAAAAGTGGTACAATTGTAGTTTTTCTCATCTTAAGCATACAGGGTTAAAGGTTGAATATGTAAGAAAAATTTCAGAATTGAGAAATGCTTAAAAATATAGTAATGGATCTAAAGATAGCTTGGGTTTCAGTTTATTCTTAATCAAATATTCCAAGGAAAATGATAATATGATAGCTTTTCAGAGAAGAGTGCAAACGTAGAAATTTGTTATGTAAGCAGGAAGCTAAATAGCTTTTATACACAAGAAAGAAATTGGAAAATATAAGCTACTTTTGAAAGTCACTAAGCAAAATTACACTTAGAATGAAAACATAAGAGCGTTTGGTTATACCCGGTTTGTTTTCCAAGTAATATAATAAACAAGGTGAAGATGTATTTCGTTATTACAGAGAGATAAACTTCACTGGCTTACATCAGACCTACTCACATTGAAAGTTTTCCTTCAAATTAAGATGAAAGAGCACTTGTCACTTACATTCAACTCAGTTCCCCAAGTTCTATTCTGATTTGTATCCAATTTGTGTAGAAATGGATATGAGCATTTATCTTACATAATATCTTGCTACAATTTTCCTACGTGAATTACATAGCATATGGAAAATGTGTATTGCTTCTTGTGGAATTTCATAAGCCAAAGTGAAGATTTCTGTTGACATGGCATGCTTACAGTCATTATAAAGGCAGGTTGTGCATTCTCAATAGTTAGGAAAAGCAACTGTTGGCATTCATTGATCCCATTGTAATGGCCTTAGAGAAATTCATGTTTTGTTTTCCAATGTTAAAAACTAATGAAAACATTTGTATTTATGATATTTTAGACATGAAAGCTTTTTGTGGAGAATATATTTATTGTTCCACATAATATTATGTTACAACATCTTGCTTGCATTTAACCATGTGATCTCTATGAGGGGATGAGCATCTGAAAATTTCTCCTAAACTTTTAGGAAATAAGTTTTAATGAAGTTAATTCTAATTAAACATGAAAACAATAGATTAACAGGAGAAGATTAAATATTATAAATATTGTGAAATTTGGTGTTTTATTCTATTCAAGTTGTTTTTTTATGAAAATAGCACAAGTTTCATACAAAGGAATAAATTTCATATGAATAAAACATTGATTAATTTTATCTTTAAAATGACTTGATTATTAATCACTTTTTCTTATAATATGAGTATAAAATGCATGGTTTGTCTGTTGATTACTGATTTCATTAAGGTTGCTGAGTATATTGGTGATAGCATCACACTCTATTATGAAAGTCTATTACCATTTCCTACATTATGAATGAGAATGTCAACTTTTGTGTGGGTTCCATTGTATACGAGATAATACATGGGATTTTCCTAAAAAGCTTTATCTATATGCTAATTATTCCCTAACTAGATATTTTTTGTTGTTATTTATTTTTATTTATTTATTTATTTGTTTGTTTTTACACTCCAAATTTTATTCTGTTCCCCTGGCCCACTCTCTGACTGTTGCATATTACATGCCTCCTCCCCACACCTCTGTCTCCTGAGGATGTCCCCTTCCCCCAAACCCCACCCAACCAGATCTCTAAACTCCCTGGAGCCTCCAGGCTCTTGTGGGTAAGGTACATGTTCTCTAGGATAAAAATCAAAAGGAAGCAAATAATCTATAAAAAAAAGATCCAGTTGATGGTCAAACACTGGATCACAAACTGGATTTTTATTTATAGATTATTTGCTTTTATTGTTTTTATTTACCCTTCAGAGATCTCACTTTTATTTTACAAAATTATGGTTTAGGGAAGCACACTTGAGCTACTTCAATAACTCTTAAGTTCTTCTTTTAATGTCAAAAACTTTAAAACCATCATATAAATTACATATACATATTTCTTGAACCTCTGTACTTCTCTCCTGTCTTTTCCCATCACAGATCCTACTCTTCTTTTTTCCTCCCCCTCTCTCTTCTTTCCACATCCCCTCCTCCCTCTATCTCCCGTGATTAGTTTCTTCCATTTCTAAGTAGGATTGAAGCATCCAAACTTTGGTCTTCCTTCTTAGTAAGCATCATATGATTTGTGTTTTGTATCATATATTTCTGAGCTTTGGGGCTAATAATTACTTATCAATGAGTACATACCATGTGTGTTCTTTTGTGACTGGGTTACCTCATTCAGGATGACATTTTCTAGTTCCATCCATTTGCCTGCAAATTTCATGAAGTCATTGTTTTTAATAGCTGAGTAATACTCCATTGTGTAAATGTACTACATTTTCTGTATGTTACAGTGGGGGATATAAGGTACTGGGGTAGCCACTAGCAAGTTCAGGGTGCCAGGGAAATAAGAGGTTCACAGGACCCAACAGGGATGACAAAAATGGAGCAGAGACTGAAGGGAAGACCATCCAGAGACCATGCTACCTAGGGATTAATGCCACCTGTAGACAGCAAACCTTGACTCTAGTCTAGTGTTGATGCCAAGAAATGCTTGTTGACATGAGCCTGGTATAGCTGTCTCCTGAGAGGCTCTAACAGCATATGACCAATACAGATACAGATACTCACAGCCAACTATAAGAGTGAAACTGGGGACCCCAGTGAAAGAGTTAGGGGAGGGACTGAAGGAGTTGAAGAGGATTGCAACCCTATAGGAAGAACAACAGTATCAGCTAATAGGACCACCCTGGGGTCCCAGGGACCAAACCACCAACCAGCCAGGAAATGCTGCGAGTCCAGCTCACCAAGCAAGAATGTCAGATGTAGCAAATGCTTTTCTTTGTATTACAGATTTCAAACATTACTGAACAGAACCACAAATGTATGAAAATGGCCTCAAAATTGTCTATGGGATTACATTAAATTAAAAGACTCTGCATGACAAAATAAATTCAAATGCTAATACAATGGGAGAAAACATTAACTATACTTCAGTTAAGGGTTTAATAACAGACATATATAAAAAGCTACAAAAGTTATAGCAACACATCAACAAATGAGTCAATGATCTGCAAAACATTTTTCAAAAGAAGAAATGTAGAAGGCAAATAAATATTTTTAAAGTGTTAATAAACTTTCTCTTCATCATCTAAATGCAAGTTGAATTTTGATTTTCCATTTCATTCTATTTAAAATATCTACCATTTAAAAAACCAAATGACACAAGTTATGGTCAAGATAAGGACAAAAAGAACCCTCATTAAGATTAGTAGAGACCTAAAATAGTGGAGTCAACAGATTATATAAGTAAAGAATTCCAGGCCTAGAAAGACAAACATTCTAGTTGTTATGTTATATGCAGGCCATAACCTGTAACTTTGAACTATGTGCATGAAGAATAGTGTAAATATGGAAAAGACAAGCAAGCTAGAAATGGCTTCATGGAACTTAAAGGTGTGGTCTTTAAAGAATGGAAGGGGGAACAGTAGAGCAAAGTGGAGGAATACGGGGCACAAACAGTACAGCAAAGGTGACCGGTGCTTGATAAGAAGAATTCAACTGAAAGCAAAGTATTTATGGAAACCACATATGGAAACCTATTATTTTGTCAGCTAATCAAAAAAATAATAAAACAAATTACAACAGATGGAGAAAGAAGGAGGGGAAAGAAAAATGCTTATATGCTGCTTTGGGAACATAAATTATTCAAGCCCCTTTGAAAACCAGTATAGAGATTTAAAAATCAAACAAGCAAACAAACAAAAATGCGGAGCTATGATTTAATGTTTGAAAACCAGTAACATTCAAATAATAATATAATTCAAGGCTCTTGTGTGCACAATCAACTGAATGGTGTCTAAAAGGATACTGAGCTAGTCTGCTTACTGTTTAAAATGAAAGGATTTAAATCACAGCAGTTTAAGTGTAGTAACTAGCTTCCTACTTTGAACCGTAACTGATAAGCATTTAGATTAGTCAAGCCACCAAGACTAAAATCCTTTTGTGTGGAGAGATTTTATTCCAGCTAGATTCAAGGTAGAATCATCTTAAGAAGAGAGAATCTTAATCAAGAAAATGCCTCCCTAGGTTAGGCCTGTAGGCAATTCTATCTATGGTATATTTTCTTGGATGGTTGAATTGAGAAGGATGATCTTACTGTGGGTAATGACATCCTATATTGGTGGTCTTGGACCTTATTAGAATGCAAGCTAAACAAGCCATGACCATCAAGTTGTAAAGCAATATTCTTTCATGGCCAATGCTGCAGTTTCTACTTTCACATTTCTGACATGATTTTCTCTAATGATGGACCATGATATAGAAATTTAAACAAAATAAATTCTTTATTCCCCAAGTTGCTTGGGATTATGAAATTTTATCACAGCTTTGGAAAGTCTAAGATTCCTCCCTTGTTAACTGTAGTGAGTCAGGTTTAACAAAGGATCAAAATTCACTACATACAGTGTAATTCAGCAACATCATAGTATATCCTTGGAGAAAATAGCCCAAGAAATAGAACAGGAATGAGAAGATATGGCCAGTATTAGAGAACAGCTTGCCATGCCAGGAAAAGATGATTTTTAGGATATTTTAGGAGGTTAGGTAGGTTTCTATGACCAGTACCTACCACAAATGCATATTTAGAAGTTCCAAACCTGAGAAAGAGAATCATGGGGAAAAAAGGAATTAGCAATCAAGACCATTTTCATTATGGATGAGATGCCAGGGAGAATAGAAATAAAACGCTCCTTGTGGCTTCTCCAACTCAGCTCTTGTTAACTTGTGATTTTGTACTTTTCTGGATAAGTGACCTTTTGTTCTCAGTGTTGGTTTAAAAGTAAAATATATTCCCCTTTCTCTTATTTTTAGGATCTTATATTGGATTTCTCTTACAAACAGAGTGAGTTTCATCTTTTTTTCTAGTTATAGTAGACCAATAGTTGTAGCTCACTATAGTCTCTCACCTCTGTCATACAAAATCACAACTTCATGCAACCAAGAACAGTTTGTAATGTCATGGCTCCAGGTTTTCATTTTTTACTTATATCATTTGCCTGTACAGAAAGCTAACTACATTACTTCTAACATCTTTTTTTATTCATCCATTGAGGCTGATAACCACTATCATCCTTAAAGATACAGGTCAAATATTGTTCCTTAGGAACATTTGTATGAGTGTTCCTTGTAGCAACCCTTTACATGTTATCACCAGATCGTACATCTCTCATATGAAAACTAGACTAACATATTTCAATTATTTATTTGTATACCTCACAGATGAGAACAGGAAACTTTAGTTAATTCAATTGCTGTGCGTTTTGGAATAAACTATATAAAAGAGTGCAGCTTTATGCTCAAATACATCTGTCTCTCCATTAATGAATGAAGAAATTAGAATTTAGCATATTCAATTCCTTTATCTAAGATATCTGACTGGACAATACTGCCTAAGTATGCATGTCAAAGCTGTAAAGATATGTTCTAGAGGTCAATCACATGCAAACGAAAGGAGAATGGCTTAATTCCAATATTCATGTTCAACACTTATTCACTGACAATCATCTTGAATCTTAATGTACTGCCTATGTCCAGGGCCCTATGTCCATTCATATTATTTTTCCAGCAAATTCTACATACAATATCTTATTTGTAGTTTGAGATATGTTTGCTTTGTTAAAAATATTATGGAAAAATCTTGAGTTATTTAAAAAAAAAGAAAAAGAAAAAGAGTTCTGGTTTCAGGTATGTTGCTACAATAAAATACTCTGACAAAAAGCGATACTAGGAAGGAAGGGTTTATGTCACAATTCCTGATTAAAATCCACTGATTCACCAAGGCAACATCAACTTTAAGTACTTAAATTTAGAATATGATGACTTCCACCAAGGGCTGGGACTTCCCACACTAGTACACATAATTGAAACAATTCCTCCATAGACATGCCCATAACCATTCCTGAGTCTCTCTTCTCAGGTGACTCTACATTGTAGGAAGTTAACTGGAGAAAGTGAGCACTACCAAGGAATGTCACAGATATCTACTGCAACAAAATATTGTCTTGCCCAGTGTGTTGATAGAATGAGGCTCAGTAACTCTCTGCTGTAGGTTTTGGCATTACCAATTCTCCCTTTGATTAGTGAAATGCACAGATTAATTTTACCAAAGAAAATCAGTCTCTAGGACATACTGTAAGACCACTTAAGAACTCTGTTCCCCATGTTTTCTAGTAATTATATTGAGAAGCTTTGCAAGTATCTCACTCAAAAACACCTTTATGTTTTGCCATAACATTTTTTGCTTCAATCATGTATGCACGACCTGATGATCTCTGATTCTACCAGTGAACTGTATGTCTATGCATTCACTCATTATGGGTTGAAAAATGATAATGCTGCACTTTTGCATTTCTTTTTCATATTTTGGCAGACACTATTGCTTTCTGGTACTATTCCTGATAAGACTTTGATGTGGAAATACAGCTGTGTTTAAAATATTTACATATTTCATATTTCTTTTAGAAACATCTTGTACCATCTTGATGAGAAGACAAGCCAGTTTTCCATCCTTCAGGAGGCATGGAAGCACTGCAATCCAGAGACATCAAATGCGACATTGCAAGAGGCCCTGTCCAACGTACTAAATAGCATTAATTCAGCTCATATATCCTTCAAAGCAGGACTGGATGTGTTTGAAAGTGTCTTACTTGGAAAGAACTGAGAAAATGCTCAGAATTTTTCAAAGTTTGTTTACAATTGTACAAGAAAAAGCTCTAATTTGACCAGGTGTTCGTCTGCTTGTCTTGCTGGTTTTTGTTGTCACTGAAGACCCCCCTGAAGTTTAAAGTTATTATACAGCATATTTTTTAATGTACATAAGACAGAACATTTTGTACTTTTTAAATATTTTCTTATAACTGCACTAGAGTATGTAACAGCAATTATTGAAGTAATACTTAAGATTTATCTATTACAGAGAAATATGCCATATTTTTAGAAAGAAAATGGTTGGGAGGAGGTTAAAATTTTCTTGGCATTGTCACTACGGTGGACAAAATGTGGAGGAATGTCAGTATTGTCTCTGATGAAACTTCCAGTGACTTTACATTAGACATGTAGACCTGATAAGGTTTCAGATAGTTTTGCAAGTATCTGCTCAATATGAAGACATGATGCATTCTAAATGAGTGATTGATGCCTGAAACCACTTCAAAAGTTTCTATTTTATAAAATGAAGTCTGTCTTATTAATACAACTAGATGTAGTAATGCACTTGTTATGAAATTGTATTTTGTAAATAATAATAATAATAATAATAATAATAATAATAATAATAATAGCCATAACCATTCTAAGGGAAAAATTCCCAAGAAACTAGATGGAACAATTTAAATGCAAATTCCTCCTAAAGTGACAAGTTTTGAAACCCTTAAATTGCCTCCGTTGATGCTGCATGAACTTCAGCAGTGACGTACATTGACAAGGGAGAGAGCATTTCCTATTTACTTTCTGTGGTTTCTGACAAAACTGCAGAAACAGGGAGTGTGTCCCTCCCTACAACTTCCTCACAACCTCTTGCTCTGAAGTGGCTTTAACAGGAAACTATATAACTCTGATGGAAAAATGGCAAAGCTTGTCTTTGAAAATCCAAAATATCACCAAATACAACTAAGTGGTATTTTATACAACTAACAAAGTAAATCTTATTATGCTTGTTTTGTCGACAAATATTCTAAATTCAGGGAGAAAATTTAACATCTTCTCCTTTATTATCCTTTATAGTGGCAAAGCTCTAAAAAGAAAATAGGCATGCCACTTATGCTATTTAAAAAATGGGGTGCTTTAGGGTCTGTTCTCCCACAGTTCTCTCATGTAAGAGAGGGACTTTGTACCTTGGCTTTGTCATCCAGTAGCTCCAGAAATCCTTGTCCCTCCAAACTAGAAGAGTTTGCCTAGTAGCACACAAGTAAAATTTTATCCTACAAACAAACTTTAGAGTATCAGAATAGTTCTTATAACAGTCCAAAACTATTTCAATCCTGAAACAATTGACATTGCCATCCTGTGGCCTACCCTGTTTATCAAAGTCTTTACTTCTTTAGGATGGACATAAAAGTAAGCTTAGTTTAAGAGAAAGCTATAGTTGAGGGAAAAGAATTGATCAAGCATCATCTCCTACCACCATTAGTAATGGTTTTTTTCTTAACACAGTGAAATGAGGTGATTACTTATGCAATTCAAGCAGAAGCACATCTGGATAACATCTGAAGTGCCTATGTACAAACATTTTCATACAAGAAATAAAACACTTTATAATAATATAATACATGTATTTAATGTCATGATTTTAACTGTGCTTTCTTGGGAACACTCTACCACGTTGCTAAATGTGTATGGGAAGGCACTGAGAGGTGTTGGCACTGCCTAGCCAACACTGCTTCTTTTCCATTTTCTGCAGAGATCAGCAGAACAAAAGGGGTCAGAATACCCATGCTGCAAAAGAGTCAGATCCTATATCAGAGGGCATTTCATATTGATTCAAAGGTTATACAGTTCATAGTGGGGAGCTGAATTTGGTAGATTATCACATTAGATCAAATCTCCATACTGTTTTAGTACAACAGTTCAAAATCGTATTGGGAAAAGAAAGCCACCATGTAGGATTTTTGAAAGACTACGTACATAGGGAAACCAATTACATATGGGACCTGTATTTCTTCCTTTTAAATGTATTGTATTTATTCACTAAGAACCAGTTAACCCTTGGCTAGCATATTCTATTACATCATTTAAAAGATCATATAAAGTGTTTAAGTTAGATATAAAACATATGTTTATGAATCCTGAAGATGATACTTCATGATTTAATTTTACCTATCTCCGATCTTTTAACAACATTGTATTATAGCTCTGGCATGCTTGCCTTAAGACATTTTCACATGCATAGCATATTAACTTTTTCAAACTCTCTAGTAGATATTATCCTGAACCAGGTAGTGACAAGTGGTTTGTGAATCAGTAGTACATTCAAAGTGATACCAAGATATCTAGGTATCAAGCACCTCTCAAAGCACTTCATATAGAACTAGGTCCTGAAAAGAGTAAGTCATAAATAATCCATTTTTTAAAAAATGCTATGAGTCTTTCTAGGCTAGATATGAAGTATATTACTCCTGATCTGAGAGGCAAAAGGGAGCCTGTCAGTCAAGACCAAGGACAAAATTGAGGCAGATTTAAGAACTCCCATTGTAATGTTTCTGGTTATATTATGTGTTTGAATATAAAGTTTCAAAGTTTTCAATATACAAATGAGTGATATTTAGGTTTTAAGCCAAAATGTACTCAGCAAAGCCAAAGAAATGCATGACTATTCTAATTTGTTATTTCCAGGATTTAATCAAGAATTAGACCACATGCTATTGATTGACCTTCTTTACCTCCCCCCCCCAAAAAAAAGAAAAAAAATCATTAACGACTGTGTACAGATCCTAACAGTATTCATTCTTGATCCTTTCATGGCCTAAGCCAATACGCACTGAGGTAGCTTTTCTCAGAGAAAAACATATTTTATATTCCAGGGGCTATTTAACATGCACCACCTCAGTCACAAAATAAAAAAACTACACAGGTTCCTGCCCTATGCCATACATCTTGTGCTCGAATTTGGAAGCTCAAGTGATTAATATGCTATGATTATTATGAATGAATTGCTGTATTAAAGTTGATATTGGTCTTTTTTTCTACTTAAAGTGTACATTTGGTATCTGTACAGAACTTCACGGAAGAAATTGAGTCAGAGTCTTTATTTTAATGGACTACATATATTTTTCAATCAAAGTGTATAATTATCTAATTATCTATACTCTTAAGTAATTATAATTTTATAGTTCCTTCAAGGGACCTAAATTCAATATGTGGCCATGCAAATGGTTAATACCTAGGTTTCACCTTTGTGATTTCTTACCTATGTAATAATGTATTTTTAAGTAGTGGAATTATATTAATAATAGTGTTTTTGTTCTTTTTTATAAACATATGTGATTGGACATTACTCTGCAAGTTAAAACAAAACATAACTAATAAAGATGATGTTCTCTGTTTAGAGAAACCAAATATACAAACAAACAAAATATTTTACTACACATTTATAGCTTCTCACAAGGAGCAAACTATCCAAATGGTTAAGTGTACCTCACATAATTATATTCCAAGGATGTTATAAATAATTCTATTCAGTAGCAAAGCCAAACTTTATTAGGTGATTGTGTGTGTACATTACAAACAAAAGGGGATAGTGGTGAACATATTCCACATATTTTAACTTGTTATTGGGTAAATATTCAGATGAAAAAGTTTCCAAGAGCATTCTAATGATTTAGTTTGATTTTAGAGACACTCTGAAAACTGCCTGACATTTTGATAATACTTTCCTAAGTGGGCTTCCAACGTTCATATATACAGGACTTTGATATTTTAAGCTTTGTTTGCTGTGCTTGTAATAAAATATTTAAATTGAAAATTTTATAAAAATTATTTTTCCAGTGCTATAATATCAAAATGTAATTGTAGAATTATAAATAAAATAGATCAGGATAAAGTTTATAGATTCATTGGATAAAACTTAAAGGCTAACATTACTATTTAAATGTACTTTAATTAAAAACAATCACCTATCAAAGAGGTATGTCCATTATTAAATTGCACTGAATTATCTTAGTGCTACCTTTTTTTCAAGAAAATTTTATTATCATCTGTGATTGATGAACTTAATTGCATATAAATTGCTAAAGTCATTGTGGTCTTCCTTGATTTTTAATGGAGTAAGTTTATAGGTATTTGTCTTTATTTTCCAATTACTATGTATTGTCAAAACTGATTGTTTGTGCATGCTTCCCAAGTGTGACTGCAACTCAGAGTATAATCATTTTGTGTTACTTCAAATGATTCAATATGAGGCTGTTGGTATGATTGAGAGTGATAAAAATTGATTAATTTACCAAACCCATTAAGAATGAGTGATTATTTTATACTTTATTTGCTTAAATGTTTGCTTATAATTTAAAACATAGTACCATGAATGAAAACATCTTTAAAATAACATGTTTTGATTCACAAATGGTTATTTTTAAAGCATCAATTTCAAGTGTATTAAATAGAGGTGAAACTTGATTCTGTGTGCTTTTGTTATGAATGAACAGTGTTCTAAAATATATACATGAGTTAGTTTTTATGATTTATTAATGAAATATCTTTTCATGATTATTACCACACCAATGCAGGTGTCTTTTGTCCACTTATTTAGGGAATCCTGTTGAGGGATTTGAATAAATTGCTTTCCATGCTTTGTTTAAATTTTGTATTCTCATATTACACCATTCAGGTTTCCAGTGTGAGAGGTATTCTATCAAGTGAGAGCATCTGGACCCATTCCAATGCTGATGAATTTTGTTTCCTCAAATAGCATTTTGCAAAATGCTGCAAGTTCAATCAATTTATTCATTTATTTTGTAAATTTGCACCAGGGGACTCTTTTAGCCCAAGCGTTTTAAATATGTCCAATACAATGTGCCCTTCCAGCTCCTATGTTTAAAAGTATCACACTAGTTTCACATCAATGAAAATGTTAGAGTCAGCCATGATAGTGTAGATTATTGAAAACTGAGAAAAGCAGAAAAAGGTGAAAGGCAACATGCCTGCCTAAAGAGCCTGCTGTGTATTTCTTTAAGGAAAATTTTTCTTTACCCAGTATTCTGCTGCATAGTAACTATTATTTTACAGGGTCTTACCAGTGTGTGACACTCTGAATACATATATGATACTAATGATATCTTTATATCTTTAATGTAGTTTACACAATAGGTTTTATCATTTCATTCCATCCAATGGATGACAAAACTGAGAGTTACAGAAATTAATAACTGTGTATTTCACACATAGCTTTGAAAATCCCCAAATAAAAGATGAACTCTGTAGAATTACAATATCCAAAACATTGAACATAAAGGGATTTTAGATTTTTATCGACAGCCTATTCAGATAATTTTTGTCCTTTAATCTCTTTGTATGATAGACCAAATTTTCTTATTTAAATATATTAAACTGTCCCTCAATCCCTAGGATGAAGCTAACTTAATCAAGGCAGATAAATATTTTGATTGTTCTTGAATTCTGTTTGCTTTCTTTTTAGGAAATTCTGAGTCTATGTTCATCCATGATACTGATTAACATATAATTTTTCTTATCTTGGATCTTTGTCTGATTTTGTTGTCAGAATGATACTGCCTTTGTAGCAATAATTTGGAAATATTGTTTCATTGTCAATTTTAGTGACTAATGTGACAAATATTGGTGGTAGCTCGTGTTTGAAGTTATGTTAAAATTCTGTACTGAATCAATCAGGCCCTGAACTTTTCTTAGTTGGGAGATTATTTCCAAATTACTGCATCTATTTTATTGAATGTTATGTGTCTATTGAAATTACTTATTTCAAAAGTAGATACAAAGAGGTAAAAAAATCAACATATTGTTATCCACAGAGACTGATTCTGTACATCAATAATCCCAAGAACATCACCAAAACCTTTCTACAGCTGATAGAACTCATTCATCAAAGTTGCAAGATACAAATGTAGCATAAGAAAACAAAACAAAACAAAACAAAACAAAAAAATGTTAGCCTTATGCTACTTTCTCCACTTCTAGAAGCTCCCTTTTCAGGAAGATAATAGTATAGACACATGCCACAACTCTACCCATCCCAAAAACCAAAGAATGTTCCACTTCAAGGGGTCTACTAGACCTACACTAGCAACTTTGCCCACCTCCATGACCCACCTGAGAACCATGAAACCTGAAACTGCCTTTGATTACCCCCACCCCACACTTTAACCTTTGCTCTTTAGAAAGGGATTGAGATTAACATTGCCAACTCCATCAACACCCATTGCTTGAAAAAAAAGAAAAAAATTTCTGTGGTCTATCTCTAGACTCCATGATTCATTGACTATGAGAATTTTCTAACTCTGTAGATGGTCTGGTTTAGGGATTGGAAACATCAGTTTATCTAATCCAAGATTAATTATGATGCAACATTCAAAAATCAACTTAATCACCCCAAACCAAACACTACATCTAAAATAGCTAGTCAATATTGGAGCAATATGAAACAGATCAGCTTTAAACATCAATTCAATGAAAGAGATGTAATATTTGCATATCAGTTCCACCAACAAAAAGCTAATTCCACATGTATAGGTCCTGTCTTAGGGTTTTATTTCTACAAAGAGACATCATGACCAAAACAACTCTTATAAAATAAAACATTTTCTTGGGGCGGTCTAACAGTTAAAAGATTTAGTTCATTGTCATCATGACAGGAATCATGTCAGCATACATGTAGACATGGTGCTATAGAAGTAGGTTAGAATCCTATAACTGGATCGGGAGGCAGGAAGAAGAGAGGGTGACCCTGGTCCTGGCATGAGCTTCTGAATCCTCAAAACAAGTGATACACTTCCTCCAACAAAGGCACACCTATTTCAACAATGTCACACTTCCTAATAATGACACTCCCTCTGGGCATACGGAGGTCATTTTCACTCAAAGCACATAGATCTCATCTTAAATATAGAAAGAGGAATAAACAATAGAATAAATCTCTGTCAAAAATTGGTATTCTTATAGTAAGTCCTTCCAAAAGAGTTACTTGAGTGACAGAGAAAATTAACTGAACATAGATATAGTATCATGATCAAATAATTTAAAAGTGATATGAACAAATTAGAGAATGAAGATTATAAAATGCAAATCAATGAATGAAATAATTAAAATAATCTAATAAATAAGAATGAAAGAAAGGGCAATATGAAACATAACTTGAAATAAAAAAAAATTCATGAATTCAACAAAAAAATGTAAACGAAAGCATTACCAATATCTTGGATCAAATGGAAAAAAGAGTATCAGATCTTGAAGGCAAGGAAAAGAAATCGGAACACTCAGTCAAAGAAAACTTCAAATTCAAAGAAATCTAAGAGGGAACTATTCTGAAAACTCTGGGACACTATCAAAAAATCAAACCTATGAATAATATGTATTCATAACATTTATATTGAAGAAACGTAAAATAAAGGCAGAGGAAATGTTTTAAATAAAATTATAGAATAAAACTTTGCTAATTTAGGGTGACAATGCCCATGTAGGTCCAAAAGACATATAGAACACCAAATAGAACAAGAAAAATATAGCCATGTCATATAACAGTAAATACAGTAAGTGTACTGAATAATGGAAAATAAAAATGAAAGTAGAGCTGGGCAGTGGTGGTACAAGCCTTTAATCCCAGCACTTGGGAGACAGAGGCAGGCAGATTTCTGAGTTCGAGGCCAGCCTGGTCTACAGAGTGAGTTCCAGGACAGCCAGGGATAAACAGAGAAACCCTATCTCAAAAAACCAATAAATAAATAAATAAATAAATAAATAAATAAATAAATAAATGTAGAGAAAAGTAAATACACATAATGAAGACAGCCCATCAAAAGAACAGTATATTTTTGTACTCTTATTTTTTTTTCAGACTATGAATCCCAAATTGGGTTGGACTAATGATCAATAAGTTGAAAGGTAACTGATTATAGAACAGAGTATTATATTCCAAAAAAAATCATCATCAATAATTAGAGGAGAAAAAAATCCATGTTAAAAACAGGTTTAAGGATTTATGACTACTAAAACAGTTCGACAGTGGGTAAGCAAATGAATATGTAAGTCTGAAAAGAAAGTTAAATATGCCCAAGAAACTATAGGAAACAAACAACTATAGAACAACAAATTAAAATCTGTTTAAAAGGATACCATGAAATAAAAAAAAATGGCAGGTATTAATATAAATTTTCAATATCTCTGTATATTAATGGATGCTATTCACAAACTCATGGAAAGCAAACAATACCCTGCTCAATCAAACTGGGTGAAGGAAGAAAACAGGAGGGAAGAATATTAACTCTATTAAGATTTCATAGAATTTAATGAAAGTGAAAGTACAGCATACCAAAATATATAGGACAAAATAAAGTCAGTAATAAGAAAAATTTGTAGCACTATGTATTTTTGGAAAATAAAAAGTAGGCCTCTCACCTGCAGTCACCCAGCAGCTGCTTGTTAAGAATTCTTACCTTCCCAGGCTCCTCTTTCTTAGAATTTCACTAGATGCTATATCCTTTGGTTTTGGTACATATGTACCCTACCTGTCCTCCACTGAACCTTCCAAACCCTTAGCACTCCATGGCTCTTTGCATGGATCTTAGCCCTCCCCCATTCCTTCTTCTTCCCTATGTACTTGCTGGACCCAAAACTAATTCTGGATTCCTCTATCCCAGAATTTTTCAACCCCTGTGGGTTAAAACCCCTTTGGGGGAAGATATGAGGTACTCTGCCTGTCAGATATTTACATTACAATTCATAACCATCTCAAAATTACAGCAATAATGTAGCAACAAAATAAATTTATGGTTGGATACATCATCATATGAGGAACTATATTAAAGTGTCACAGCATTAAGGTTGAAAACTATTGCTTTAGCCAGACAGGTGCTGTGAAAATATACATAATCTACATGAGATCCTCAGGTCAGCTCTTGCCATTCTAGTCGTACTAAAGGTACATGTGTGAGATATATTCCAAGGCTAGCCAAATCCTTACATCCCAGGTAGGTACATCTTGCTTACCTTATTCTACCTACATCCTCCCCAATTCCAGCAGCTAAGCTAGATACTATTATCAGGGCCCCAAAGCAGCGTGATAATATGTGAATACACCTTTTATAGCCCCTATGTTCTGACCAGGTAGCATATCCTAGGTACCAGCCCAGCCAGCTACATGTATATCAAATAAACAACATACACAATTAGACTCACATGCTCAGATCTCCTCACAAGTATATAAAAATTCAATATACTTGCCTCAATCCCAAATCTACCAATCCTACAGGAATGTTTTTCTAATGAGAATTAGAAATAATTAGAGAATACATGAAGATAGAACTTAAATGAACAATCATAAACTTTATCAAATAGTTCAAAGAGTTAAACATACACAGTTGGAGAAATGTCAAGAGCCATTGAGGAGAAACTAAAAACTAGCAGGTGATCTTCCTGAGATTATTCAACCATGGACTCTAAAGTTAATGACAGATTTGCTTCTTTAGTCAAGGCCAAACAAATTATATCTGAGGAAAGATTTCTGCTATTGATATGGTTTTCCTGTTTTTATAAAATATGTAAATTGACCCATCCTTTTGAGCATATTTCTGCAGACTTACAAAGCTGTACTATCTTGGAGTGATGCTATATAGACAAATAGATAATGATTCTATAGAATTCCTGATTTAATTCAAATAATTTTAGAAAGAACGTTTTTAGAGATGATCACTCAAAAGAGCATTTTGTCTAAGAAGTTATAAAAAGACCAGAAATAAAGTTGTTGTTTGAATGATTTAGCCCCATTCATCCTTCCACCCATCTATCAGTCCATCCATCCATCCAAATGTGTATGTCTATTTGTCCATATGTTTGTGTGTAGGTGTGTAAGTGCATATGTAAGCGTGCATGAATAATTGTGGATTTGATTGCGACAGACAGTTAGGCTGACCCAGAGTATGGGTTTATGAATGTTTGAATGTATATGTCTGTGCATATTTGCTTGTATAAGTTGTCCTAATTCTTTTCATTTTCTTCCTTTCTGGTTCACAACAAGTTAACCAGCTTAGCCAGAGAGGCTTCTGTCTGACTCACCAAAGAAAGGAACACCATCAATAAATCCTTCCACTTAATTCCATGCTGCTAAATAGCATGTGTTAATTGCTAGCTATTTGTGCTTATTAAAGCACAAGTAATAAAGAGTTAAGGAAGAGTTAAGTTCTTAGCATAGAATAGTAAGAAAAAATTAAGTTTCCTTAGTGCTTAATTAAATACAGAGTTAAATAAAATATAGGCAGTTATAATGTTTAATAAAGCACAGAATTAAATAGAAAAGTAGCCAGAATTTTTGGCCATAAAATAAGCATGAAAGTTTTTAGAATGTTTTAGAAGTTATCAGCAAGCCTTCACTATAGTTAGAGAGTGAAAAGTACAGAGACCGTCAGTCTTTATAGCAATATCCTATGATGTGTCCCACTTCAAGCCTATTAAAGGCCGAGAAGGCTCTCAGCAGAGGAACATAAAGAGAATGAATTCAAAGATAATAAATATATGAATGATACCCAGAAAAACATAGCATGATGCTGAATGAAATGACAAAGACAATAGATGATTTTAGAACAGATTTCAATATGTAAATATATTTCAGCCTAAGCAGAAATGCAGTCAAAATTGAAAGACCCAATAACTCAATTTAAATATCAGAGGAGAGCCTTACAATGGTAACATATCAAGTAGGAGATAGAATATCAATACTCAAAGACAAACAAGGGAAGTTAGACCATGCAAGCGAAGAGTATGAAATTTGGTTTTAAACACACAATAGGAACAAGAAGAAATTATGAAACAGAATTAAAAAACAACAAAATATTAAAAATATAGGCATAGATAAATGAAATAAATTACAGGTAAATAGAATAAAACATATCATCAGTAATATCCTAGAAGGAGACTTTATAAAATTAAGGAAAGCACACTTATACAGATAAAAGAAGCACAGAGGCACCAAACACACAACTTCGGAAAAGAATCTCCCCATGATATTTCATAGTTAAAACACTAATTATACAGAAGAAACAAGTAGTAGTAAAAGCATGAAAATACAAGTTGCATTTAACAGAAAAGCCATCAAAATAAATGATTTTTCAAATGAACTGTCAAAAAGCAAGAAGAACCTGAAATCCAAGTTTTAAAAGACCTAAGGTTCTTACCTAGACTCATGAATGCCATATTTGAAAGAGGAAAAATAATTCCATAATACCAACATACTAAAAGATTTATGTTCCCCAAACCAACCATTAAAAGAATACTGGAAAAAATACTATAGATTGAACAATAGATTGAGTATAGCCGAAAGAGTCTAGAAAGAAAACAAAGCTGTAATTACCAAAACACAGAAAACAGCTAAGAATACAAACAGAAAAGAAATGACTAAAATCAACACATACCTTTCAGCAAAATCTTTTAATATTGATATTCTCAACTATTCAACAAAGAGACACCATTTTGATGACTGGATGAAAAAATAATTTCATCTTTCTGTTGTCTTGTAAAAAGCATAACTTTAAAGATAGGTAGTACCTACCTTAAAGTGAAAGAATGGGAAAGTGTATTCCAAGTAAATGCGAGCTGGAGAGAAATTGGGGTTGCTGTCCTCATATATAACAATACAATCTCCTGATTAACATTAACCACAAGAGCTGAGAAAGGACATGCCATTCTAATCAAGAGTGCAATTTACCAATGAGACATTCTATCATAATACATTACAATGTACATTTACAATGTACGATTACAATGTACATAATACATTACAATATACATGTCATATGCTAATCAAGGTTCCCTATAGTAACATGAATCTCTCTCTCTCTCATATATATATATATATATATATATATATATATATATATATATATATATGATATGACATTTATCAGCCAGGAGTCTATAATAATCTCTTAATTGGTGTTGTACTACCTGATAAAAATATTAGCAAAGTAAACACAAATATCTCTACAAATGCATTCCTAACAAAATATGACAGAAAGATTCAGGTCAACTAAAATCGTTTATTCTGAAACTGGTCACATGGCATTAGCTAGTATTTATAGGCACCTTCCTCTACCATCTATTCTGGATTTTCTCCTTCCTTAACAAGAAGTTCACTTTACATCCCAATCACAACCCCCCTCTCTTCTTTCCTCTCAGTCCCACTCTTACAAATTCCTCTTCTCTTTTTCCTAGCCACTTCTCCTCAGAAAAGTCCAGGTAGGAATACTCACATCCTCTCTCACTGAGGCCCAACCAGGTAGTTCATTTAGGAGAAGTGGATCGAATTGCAGGCAAGAGAGTTCAAGAAACCTTCCCTTTCCATCCTCACTTCCCTGAGCTCCAATTAGTAAGGGATCCACATGAAGACAATACACAGCTGCTACAAATGTGGGAGGTGGGGGAGTGGGGTTAAGTTCAGGCTCTGCATGTTCTTTGGTTGGTGGTTTAGTCTATGTGAGCCCCCATGGGACCAGGTTAGTTGACTGTATTCTGGTTGTGTTATTAATCTCCATGGCTTGTTAAATTTTATACTACACTCTTCCACAAGACTCCCTGGGCTCTAGTTTGCCTGTGAGTCTCTGCATCTGGTTCCATCTGCTGCTGGATGATAGGTTCATTTCTGTAAGTGCAGCAGATTATCATTAATAGTGTCAGGGGCTGGCTCTCTCACATGGTAATGGGTCCCAATGTGGGACAGTCACTGGTTGACTTATTGCTCAGTCTCTGCTCCATTTTTATCCCTGTTCATCTTGTAGGCAGGACCACTTTTGGCTTGAAGGATTTTTAGGTCGATTAATGAGTTCTCCCTTCGCTAGAAGTCCTGTCTGGCTAGATGAGATAGCCACTTCAGTCTATTTCTAACAGTCCCATGCTGTTAGAAATCTCAGCTAGGAGCTCCTTCATAGACTCCCTTTAGACAAACTTCCAGCTAGTCCCAGAGATGCCCCATGGCAATTTCCATTCTCACTTTCATCTCTCTCCCACCTCCCCATCTGCAC
Source organism: Rhynchomys soricoides (assembly GCA_019843965.1). Taxonomy (NCBI): domain Eukaryota; kingdom Metazoa; phylum Chordata; class Mammalia; order Rodentia; family Muridae; genus Rhynchomys; species Rhynchomys soricoides. The sequence goes on from JADRCH010000012.1 coordinate 11,568,717, forward strand.
ACTTGATCACATAACCATTCTCCTACTTAAACTATACTCCTACACAGTTCCCTCTGTCCATTCACCACTAAGAAATATTTAGAAAATAAGTGAGTTTCTGAGTGAGATTCAGGCATCCTCACTTAGGCCCTCTTTGTTATTTATCTTCTTTGAATCTGCACAGTGCAGTATGGTTATCATATACTTTATGGCTAATGTCCACTTATAACTGTGTATATACCATACACTTTTTTCTGGGTCTGGGTTACTATAGTGGCTATTTCTGATTGTCAACTTGACTATTTCTGGAGTGAATTACAATCCAGAATTAGAAGGCTCACCTGTGATCTAGATCTTGAGTCTGGAAGATGCAAGTTTTAGGTTTGGTGGTATGCACACCTCTAATCTGGGCCACCTCTGCTAGAGATCTACATAAGGACGTTGGAAGGAGAAAGATTCAATATTCTTTACCCATAAGCCTTGTGGGACTAAGCAACTGCTAGATCCTCAGGTTTTCATTCACAGCTACTGCTCACCATTGTTGGGAAGTTTGACTACAGACTGTAAGTCATTAACAAATTCTCTTACTATGTAGAGACTACCTATAAGTTCTGTGACTCTATAGAACCTTGACTAATACAGAAGATGGTATTGTGAGTGGCTCTAGAGGAGCAAAAAGCAGTGTAAGAATGAATCTTTTAAGAATCTGGAGTTGATTTAATACTTCACCAGCACCTTTAACTGCTGAAACCTTTCCAGATCCACTCTCTTCTGGGAGCTTGGAGGATATTGAAGATCCGTGGTTGGAAATATATTTTAAACTTAAAGAAGCTAATGCCATTGAGCATCTTGATGAATTGGGTGATTGTGTGCTCAAAACTTTTTGCAACATGGGAAAAAAAATTGAAAATGACTTTGCTGGCCAGTTGCTCTTAGTATCTCTAGAAAAGATGATGAAGGAAAAGAAAGAGTTGTATAATAAAATTGAACAGATCCAGATGCAAGTGACTAATTCAAAAGTTGCTGAGTGTGTTCTTGAAGAGAATCTTCTCTCCATCAGCCACAGAGCTCAAGTTACTCTATCAAACTGAAGCCCTCATTATAAGGTTGGCTGAATTGCAGCAAAAGTTCAGGTCTCAGTCTCAGAGGGTGTCAGCAGGGCATTATTTGGCAAAGAATGGGATAGGGATGTGTGGGAAGACCCTGTTGAAGCTGAGAATTCTGAATTTTAAGATTCCCAATGGTTTACCTCACCTGAGAAAGTAGTATTCAAGTTTTAATATGGAAGCTCGTACAGTTAAAAAAGGTGTCAGAAGTTTGTTTGAATGGCTGGCTAAAGCATTTATCAAAAGATGGCCTATTGAAAAGGAGTTGGAGATTCCTGATATCCCTTGGTTTAGTGTTGATGAAGGGATTTTAAAGCTCAGGGAAATTGTAATGCTAGGGTAGATATGTTGAATAAAACCTAATTCTCCACAATGGGAAGGCCCAGAAGATATGCCCTTAACCAATCCTATGAGACACAAACTGGTGAGAAGGGCACCAGCACATTTGAAGAGTTTTGTTCTTGCCCTTTTTCTTGTGCCAGACCTTAGGGTTGGAGATGCTGCTGATCAATTAGATGGATTAAATGCAATGGGTTTAATTGGGCCTTGAGGTAACAAGGGCCAGGTGGCAGCATTGAATCGTCAGAGACAAGGTGGTCGTAGTTATTATAATGGACAGCATAGACAAAACAGCAGTTATAATGACATATACCATGATGGTCAGCACAGGAGAAGTGAAATTTATAATAGCATGGCTTGTTCATACCTTTGGTTCTGGCTAATCAGTCATGGTGTTTCCAGATACGAAATACATACGAAGCCTACTGCATATGTGTTTGATCTATATAAGCAAAAAATTCTCAAACAAATGAAAGAAAAGCTAAATTGGATCCTGGAAAAAGGCAATCTCGGCCAGTGAATCAATTTCCAGACATGAGCCAGTTTGGAGACCCAGAGCCCCTTGAATGAAGGTGTGGCCAGGTTCCCCTGAAGAAGGATCTTGATGAGACACCCAAAAGTTTTGCTGTTTGCCTTTCTTCAGTTCTTCCCCAGAGGGACCTACAGTCTTTTACAAGGGTAACCGTACACTGTGGGAAAGGAAATGATCAGACTTTCAGGGGACTATTGGATAATGACTCTGAATTGACGATGATTCCAGGAGATCCCAAGAAACATTGTGGCTCTCCAGTTAAAGTAGGAGCTTATGGAGGACAGGTGACTAATGGACTTTTGACTGATGTCTGACTTAAAAAAGATGGTCCAGTAGGTCCCCTGACACATCCTGTGCTCATTTCCCCAGTTCCAGAATGTATAATTGGGATAGATATACTTAGAAATTGGCAAAATTCTCACATTGGTTCCCTGACATGTGGATTGAGGACTATTATGGTTGGAAAGGCTAAATGGAAGCCATTAGAGTTGCCTCTGCCAAAAGAAAATAGTGACTCAAAAACAGTACCATATTCCTGGAGGAACTGCAGATATTACTGCCACTATCAAGGACATAAGAGATGCAGGGGTGGTGGTTCCCACCACATCTCCCTTTAACTCTTTTATCTGGCCAGTACAGAAGACAGATGGATCATGGAGAATGACAGTTGACTATCGAAAACTAAATCAGGTAGTAACTCTGATTGCAGCTGCTGTACCAGATGTAGTTTCATTACTTGAGCAAATTAACATATCTCCTGGTACCTGGTATGCAGCTATTGATCTAGCAAATGCCTTCTTCTCAGTACCTGTCCATAAGGATCACCAGAAGCAATTTGCTTTTAGTTGGCAAGGCCAGAAGTACACCTTTACAGTTTTGTCTCAAGGATATGTTGACAATCCTGCCCTGTGTCATAACTTAGTTAGAAGGGATCTTGATCGTTTGTCTCTTCCACAAAATATCATATTTGGTGCATTATATTAATGACATTATGCTGATTGGACCAAGTGATTAAGAAGTAGCAACCATTTTGGACTCATTGATAATGCATATGCATATCAGAGGATGGGAAATAAATCCAAACAAAATTCAAGGACCATCTACCTCAGTAAAATTCTTAGGAGTCCAGAGGTGTGGGACATGTAGAGATATTCCTTCTAAAGTGAAAGATAAATTATTGCACCTGACCTTTCCCACCACCAAGAAAGAAGCACCGCCTTTACGGGTCTATTTGGATTCTGGAGACACCATATTCCTCACTTGGGTGTGGTACGCAGGCCCATTTACCAAGTGACTTGGAAAGCTGCTAGCTTTGTGTGGGGTCTGGAACAGAAGAAGGATCTTCAACAGGTCCAGGCTTCTGTGCAGGCTGCTCTACCACTTGGACCATATGATCAAGCAGACCCGATGTTACTTGAGGTGTCATTGGCAGATAGAGATGCTATTAGGAGCATCTGTAGATGAATCACAAAAGAGACTTTTGGGATTTTGGAGCAAATCTCTACCATCATCTGCAGACAACTATTCTCCCTTTGAAAAACAGCTCTTGGACTCCTATTGGGCCTTAGTGGAAACTGAATGCTTGACAATAGGACAGGAAATTACCATGCAACCTGAATTGCTCATCATGAGCTGAGTGTTATCAGACCCTCCAAGTCATAATGTAGGATGTGCACAGCAGCAGTCTAATATCAAATGGAAGTGGTACATGTGTGATTGAGCCTGAGCAGGTCCTAAAGGTACAAGCAAGTTACGTGAAGAAGTTGCTCAAATACCTATGGTTTCTACTCCTGTAACCATGCCTTCTGCTGCCAAGTATGTGCCTATAGCCTCATGGGGTGTTCCGTATGATCAGCTGACTGAAGAAGAGAAGACTAGGACCTGGTTTGCTGATGGCTCTGTTGGCACCACCCAGAAGTGGACAGCTGCATTATTACAATCCATTTCTGGGGCAACCCTGAAAGATACAGGTGAAGGAAACTCTTCACAGTGGGCAGAACTTCAGGTAGTACACATAGTATTACAGTTTGTTTGGAAGAAGAAATGGCCAGATGTATGATTGTTCACTGACTCATGGGCTGTAGCCAATGGATTGGCTGAATGATCAGGGACTTGGAAAGATCCCAATTGGAAAATTGCTGAGAAAGACATCTGAGGAAGAAGTATCTGGATAGATCTCTCCAAATGGGCAAAGGATGTGAGGATTTTGTGTCTTATGTAAATGCTCACTGAAAGGTGACTTCGGCCAAGGAGGAGTTAAATAATCAAGTGGATAAGATGACCTGTTCTGTGGACAGTCAGCCTCTTTCCTCAGCCATCCTTGTCATTTCTCAGTGGCTACATGAACAAAGTGGCCATGGTGGCTGAGATGGAGGTTATGCTTGGGCTCAACAACATGGGTTTTCACTCACCGAGGCTGACCTGGCTACAGCTGCTGCTGAATGCCAGATCTGCCAACAGCAGAGACCATCAATGAGCCCCAGATATGGCACCATTCCTCGAGGTGACCAGCCAGCAACCTGGTAGCAGGTTTACATTGGACCACTTCCTCCATGGAAAGGACAACGTTTTGTTCTTACTGAGGTAGATACTTATTCTGGTTATGGATTTGCCTTTCCTGCACACAATGCTTCTGCCAAAACCACCATTCTTGGACTTACAGAATGCCTTATTCATCATCCAGGTATTCCACACAATATTGCTTCTGACCAAGGAACTCATTTCACAGCCAGAGAAGTGCAACAGTGGGCCCACGATCATGGAATTCACTGGTCTTATCATGTTCCCCATCATCCTGAAGCAGCTGGTCTGATAGAAAGATGGAATGGCCTTTTGAAGACACAGTTACAGCACCAATTAGGTGGCAGCAGCATGGAGGGCTGGGGCAGAGTTCTTCAGGAGGCAGTATATGCTTTGAATCAGCGTCCAATATACAGTACAGTTTCTCCCATAGCCAGGATCCATGAGTCCAGGAATCAAAGGGTGGAAAACGGAATAGTTCCACTCACTATCACTCCTTGTGACCCTCTAGGAAAATTTATGCTTCCTGTCCCCACAACTTTATGTTCTGTTGGCCTAGAAGTTTTCGTTCCAGATGGGGGAGTGCTCCTACCAGGAGCTACAAAAAACATTTCATTGAACTGGAAGGTCAAACTTCCCCTGGTCATTTTGGACTTCTAATTCCTTTAAACCAGCAGGTTAAGAACAGAAAAACAGTGTTAGAAGGGGTGATAGATACAGAATACCATGGAGAAATTGGATTGCCTCTCCAAAATGGAGGTTAGAAGGATTATGTCTGGAGTGCAGGAGATCCTTTATGGTGTCTCTTAGTACTACCATGACCTGTGATTAAAGTCAATAGGAAACGACTGCAGCCTAATTCAAGCAGGAGGACAAAGGATGCAAACTCATCCAGAATGAAGGTATGGGTTACTCCTCCAGGAAAAGAACCAAGACTTGCTGAGGTGCGTGCAGAGGGTGGAGGAAATACAGAATGGGTAGTAGAGGAAGGAAGTTATAAATACCAGCTAAGACCACATTACCAGCTGCAGAAATGAGGATTATAAAGTAATATGAATGCCTCTCTTGTATTTTGTTAGGAACATATTTGTCATCCAATTTCTTTAACATCAGTTGGTATTTAAGTGTAGATACTAAAGGAATGTTCCCAAGGGACATTGCCCCATTGTAAGTTTATAAATGTGTTTGTGATTTTACAAGGAATAGTTATATCATTTTAAGTGTATTTATGACCTTGTTATTGTTTCATGTGGATATAAGATATGATTTGTGTCAAGTTGACAAGGGGTGGATTGTAGTGGCTATGTCTGATTGTCAACTTGATTATATCTGGAGTGAATTACAATCCAGAATTAGAAGGCTCACCTGTGATCTAGATCTTGAGTCTGGAAGACACAAGTTTTAGGTTTGGTGGTATGCACACTTCTAATCTGGGCCATACCTGATGCTGGAGATCTACATAAGGACATTGGGAGGAGGAAGATTTAATGTTCTTCACCTGTAAGACTTGTGGAACTAAGCAACTGCTAGATCCTTGGGTTTTCATTCATAGCTACTGCTGACCATTTTTGGGGAGTTTGACTACAGACTGTAAGTCATTAACAAATTACTATATAGAGACTACCTAGAAGTTCTGTGACTCTGGAGAACCCTGACTAATACAGTTACCTTACTCAGGATGGTATTCTCAATTCCCATCTATTTGCCTGCAAATGTCATGATTTCTTTGTTTTTAATAGCAGAATAGTATTCAATTATGTATAGACATACCACATTTTCATTTACTCATTTTTTCATTTGAGGGACATCTAGGTTGTTTCTAGCTATTATGAATGAAGCTGATAAGTTTTCCCTTCACTCAACATAGTTGAGCAGGAGTCCTTGTGGCATAGTGGGGACATCTTTTTAGTATACCACTTGGGAGTGGCTGATATACCTGGGTCCTAGGAACACTTGTACCAGTAATAGAGGTGGAGGAGTTCCTCTTGCTCCTCATCCTCACCATCATGTGTTGTCTCTTGAGTTTTTGATCTTAACCATTATAATGGGTGTAATCTATAATATCAGAGGAACTTCGATTTTTATTTCCCTGATGACAAGAACATTGATCTTTTCTTTAGGTACTTCTCAGCCATTCAAGATTCCTCTGTTGAGAATTCTCTGTTCAGCTCTGTACTTCCTTCATCAGATGATCTACCTGGCTATTCGATGTCTAATTTTTTGATATCTGTATATTATTTTTGAATAATAATCATCTGTCATATGTATGATCGAAGATATTTTCCCATTCTTTAGGCTGCTATATTGTCCTGATATGAGATATTTGACAAAAAAGCCAAAACCCTACAATAGAAAAATGAAAGCATCCTCAACAAATGGTACTGGCCTATCTGGATGTAGAACATGTAGAAGAATGCAAATAGATTGATCTCCATCACCCTGCACAAAACTCAAATCCAAGTGGATAAAAGACCTCAACATAAAACAAGTCACACTAACACTAGTACAAGATCAAGTAGGGAACTGCCTTGAACTCATTGGCACAGGAAACAAATTCATGAACAGAACACCAATAGTTCCAACACTAAGATCAAAAATTAATAAATGGCACATCATAAAACTGGAAATCCCTTGCAAGGCTAAGGATAGCATCGGTAGGAGCTTGGCCCTTTTCCTGGAGGAGTGACCAATACTTTCAGTCATGAGGAGATCTGTGCCCTTTGTCAATCTGCCTGCAATCAGATTGTTGTAGTTTCACATTGACCTTAATCATAGGATGGTAGCACCAAGAAATACAGCAAAGGATTTCCTGAACACAAAGCATAAACTTTCTTACTTCCAGTTTAAAGAAAGAATACAACTTCCCCCAAGTTCTCTGGATCAGTCACCCTTCCTAATACTGTTCTCCATTTCTTAGCCTGCTAGTTTAAGGTTGTTAGAAGACCAAAGTGGTCAACAGGGAAGTCTGAGCTTTAAATTTAATTATACTTTCAGTTTGTTAGGGCTCCTGGCAGGAGTGTTCCCACTTCTAGAACCAAAACTTCTAGTCCAGCAGAATTTAAAGTCCAGGGAAAAGAAAGCAAAATATTTTCCTAGTGAGTTCCTAGAAGTGATAGTGAGTGGAAATATACCTTTGCTACCACTTGATTTCTGGACAGATGGAAACCCCTCTATGGGAGAACTTTTATGCACCTGATTTAAAAAAAAATACAGCTGAAATTAAAGGCACAAATTAACACTAAATTAATAATAATGAATTATATTAATATCCTTATTGTCACCATTTAACAATTCATCTAGGTCATAAACACAGAAGGAGGATAAAGGGAGAGGGAGAGAAAGAGAGGGAGAGATATATATCATACTTCCAAAGAACATAATAGAAATCTACATAATATTCTACCTGATAATATATATTCTATGTAGTAGCCAATCTAAAATACTAAAGTATACTACATTCTAGGACACAAAACAAATCCACATAATTACTGCATATTGAAAAAGTCCTCTCATAATCATAGGCTATTTGAATTTATCTCATGAAAATGATTACTCTAGCAAAAGCAATTTACAGAATCAATAAAATATGAATCAAAATATTCACAACATTCTTCTCAGAAATAAAAAAAATGACACCCAAAATACATCTGGAATAAAAAATGAATTCAAATAGCAGATAACAATAGGAAAATCCTAAGAAAACAAATTAACAAACAAACAACAACAACAAAAACATTGCAAGGATTACCATTCCTGGTTTCAAGATATATTTTAGAACAATATCAATAAAATGTTATGGTAATGAAACAAAAGTTTACATGTACCCAGTGATACAAAATAGAAGACATAATCATGAGTACATGAAATTACAGCTATGTAATATTTGACTAGAATTTCCAAAACATATTCTGAAGAAAAGATACCATCTTCAAGAAACTCTTTCAGGAAAATTGGCTTTCCATACAAAGAGGAATGAAATGAGATCCATATATATCACTCTTCACAACAATTAACTCAAAATGAATCAAATATATCAACATTGTACCTGAAATCCTAAAACTGATGAAAACATAGGCAGTGCCTTAAAGGTTTAAAAAAAAAAAAAGTCTTTCTGATTAGAACTCAATTTGGCAAAGAATTAGGGTCAATAACTGATAAGTGGGGCCTCAGCAAACCAAAAGGCTTCTTTATAGTTAAGGAAAAATAGGGAGTGAAAGTAAGTTGCTTCTAAATTGGGAGAAATCCTTTGACAGCTATACAAAGAATTAATATATAGAATATATGAAAAATCAAAGAAACAGGGTAAAAATGATTTAATTACAAAATGGTCAATAGGTTTGGACAGAGATCTACAAAGATGAAATAAAAATGACTAAGTAATATCTTAAAAAGCATTCATTATCCATAGCATTAAGGCAATGAAAATTAAAACAACTCTGAGACTTAATGTCAAATGCCATCCTAATCAGATGGCTAAGGTCTACTAAACAACTTAAAATGTACTAAATAGAAGGTCAGAAACTGGGACGTCTCTTTTACAGTATATCAGTTTACAAACCAGTGCAACCACTCAGGAAATCAATGTGGAGAATTCTCAAAAATCTAAAAATAAACCTACCATATTATTCAGCTCTATCATTGCTTGTTATATGTCCTAAGGGTTGAATATTTTATTCCATAGGTACTTGCTACGCCATGTTAATTGTCATTCTATCTATAGTAGATTATAAATAAAAAGTATATAAAATATTTTTCAGCAGGAAAAAAAGGATAATAAAAATGTGGTATACAAACACAATGCTATACTATTTTCAGGTAAATATATAGAACTAAAAAAAAAAATATTTTAACTGAGGTAATCCATATCTAAAAGAGAAGAACACATTTTCTCTCCTCTATGATACCTAGCTAAAATTCTTCAGATATGATTGTATAAACTGGAGTAACCACAGAAACCAGGATGGAAAAGAGGGCTATGAGGGTAAAGGAGAGGAGTTCTTGAGAGGCACATGAAAAAAGATGTTGGAAAATAATCGGTAAATCCTTTAATTGTGGGAGGGGGATTGATAAACAGACAAGAGTAGAGAAAAAAACACTAAATAATCTTGAATGTGCAGAAAAGAATTATATTACCTTTTATTTATTTGAAATTATATAATGTGTGTTTGAGTGAGTGTGCATATGTATACATATGGACAGAGTTTAAATGAACTTGTGCTACTTGAGCAGACTGTATTCCTCTCATCCCAATAGCCATAGACTCTCTAAATAAACCCCAGCCAGTCATTAGAAACCACTGTTTAAGCTATTGTTTAGAGGCATCAGCAAGACTTACACACGATATAAGCTATGGCTTCTGCCATTGATTGCCTCTTGGGGCTGCAGGTAAATCCTACTGATGAAGATAACATGTGCCTTGAAAACAGAACTTGGAGAAGTCATTTTTGTCTTGAACCAAAAATACCCATTCCCCCAGAATAGCTTTCACAGTATTGCGTATGAACCACAACAATTATCAACAAGGAAAACTATCACTAAAGGTACAATAGTGGAACTTACATTTTTTCAGTAACCAACATCTGTCTCACTGGACTCCACTTAATGGCAGATAAAGTGCCACTGAACCAGAGGGAAATCATGCATTGTTAGTGAAATCCTAACCAATATTTCATGACTTTGGAGGTCATAGGTCTTACAGGAAAATCTAATATTCTACATTACTAAATGAATATAATAACTAACTACATTCTAAATACTTAATTTTGTATTCAGAGATAGGTGGGCCTCTCACTCCTCATCTGAAAAGCTTTTTAACTCCCATGTTACAAAAAGAATTACTCAATTCAATACAAAACAATTACTCAAAATGAAGATAACAACAGAATGCATGATTGTGTGTGTGTGTGTGTATGATGCATATGTGTATGTGTATATGTATGTGTTTGTGTATGTATATGTGTATATCTATATTTCCAAAGAATCATATAGGAGAGTGTGGAAACATTGCAAGAGCAGGATATGAGCTGTAAAATAGAAACTCTAGGTATGACATGGAATCTGCACTCAAGAAATATCAAAACTATGGCTGTGACAAAGATTCAGAGGAACAGCCTGGAGGTAAGAGCCTTCCAGTTTCCATCTGTGGCAGGAGTCCTCTGCCTGGGCCACCAGGGCTCCAAAGACAAATATTGCTGGGAGAAAGCAAGCCGCACACAAGTGGGGAAAAGCCAGCAAGAGGAGGGCTCTAGATGTAGGTAATGAGGAACAGCCAGGACTTAAGAGCCTTCCGGTTTCCATCTGTGAAAGGAGTCCTCTGCCTGGGCCACCAGGGCTCCATAGCAAAATAGCTCTGGGAGAAAGGTACCCTCCCAAAAGTGGGGACAAGACTGACTGCTCAGAGGGACTCACCTGGAATACTCAGGTCACAGGGACTGAGGAACAGGGATCTAGTTTCTTTCACTGGCGAGAGAGCAGATCCTGTTACACAGGGTGCCATCTTCAAATAGTGCCAGGAGAAAGCTGGTATAACAGGAGTGCTGACACCCTTAAGCACAGGCAAGACCACCACTTCTTTTCAAATTCACTGGAACAAGAGGCAACTTAGCAGAGCCATGAGGACACAGGAAACAAGGGTCAGCTGAGAATTAGATTCTTCTTCTTTCTCTTTGCACCTCAGCGGTGACCCTGCACCACAACTCTTCAAACCAAAATTCCTCTCAGAGAGAGCTGGTCTCCAAGGAGTACTGACACCTAGGTTTGCAGGAAAGGCAAGCCACAGTCAGAGAAAGTAAGACCAGCTAACACCAGAGGTAACCAGATGGTGAAAGGCAAGGGCAAGAACACAAGGAACAGAAACCAAGACTACTTGACATAATTAGAACCAAGCTCTGCCAGCACAGCAAGCCCTGGATACCCCAACACACAAGAAAAGAAAGACTCAGACTCAAACTCACATCTCAAGAGGAGGATCGAAGATTTTAAGAAGAAAATAAATACAGGAGAACACAGGCAAACAACTGGAAGCCCTTAATGAGGACACACAAAAATCCCTTAAAGAATTACAAGAAAACACAATCAAATGGGCAGAATTACAGGAAAACACAATCAAACAAATGCACAAAACCATTCAGGAATTAAAAACAGAAATAAAAACAAAAAGAAATCACAAAGGGAGAGAACCCTGTAGTTAGAGAACATAGGAAAGAAATCAAGAGTCATAGATGCAAGCATCACCAAGAGAATACAAGACATGGAAGAGAGAATCTCAGGTGCGGAAGATACCATAGAAAACATGGACACAATAGTCAAAGAAAACACAAAATCCAAAAAGCTCCTAACCCAAAATATCCAAGATATCCAGGATGCAATTAGAAGACAGAACCTGAGGATAATAGGTATAGAAGAGAGTGAAGACTCCCAAATTAAAAGACAAGTAAATATCTTCAACAAAATTATAGAAGAAAACTTCCCAAACCTTAAGAAAGAGATGAACATAAATACACAAGAAGCCTACAGAACACCAAATAAACCGGACCAGAAAAGAAATTCCTCCTTTCACATTAGAGTCAAAACACCAAATACACAAAATAAGGAAAGAATATTAAAAGGAGTAAGGGAAAAAGGGCAAGTAATATATGAAGCCAGACCTACCAGAATTATACCAGATTTCTCACCAGAGGCTATGAAAGTCAAAAGATCCTCATCAGATATCATACAGACCCTAAGAGAACACAAACACCAGCCCAGGCTACTACACCCAGCAAAACTCTCAATTACCATAGATTGTGAAACCAAGATATTGCATGACAAATCCAAATTTACAAAATATCTTTCCTCAAATCCATCCCTACAAAGGATAATAGATGGAAAATGCCAACACAAGGAGAAAAAGCAAGAAAATAATCATCTTTCAAGAAACCCAAAAGAAGATGGCCACACAAAAATAAATATTACATAGAAAATAACAGTAAGCAACAATTACTATTCTTTAATATTGCTTAACATAACTGGACTCAATTGCCCAATAAAAAGACATAGACTAACAGAATGGATGTATAAACAGAACCCAACATTTTGCTGCATACAGGAAATGTATCTTAGCGTCAAAGACAAACACTACCTCTGAATAAAGGGCTGGAAAACAAATTTCTAAGCAAATAGTCTTAAGAAGCAAGCTGATGTAGCCATTTTAATATTGGGTAAAATCGACTTTCAACCAAAAGTCATCAGAAAAGAAAAGGAAGGACACTTCATACTCATCAAAAGAAAAATCTACCAAGAAGAACTCTCAATTCTGAAGATCTATGCTCCAAATGCAAGTGCACCCACATTCATAAAAGAAACTTTACTAAAGCTCAAAGCACACATTTCACCTCACACAATAATAGTGGGAGACTTCAACACCCCACTCACATCAACAGACAGATCATGCAAACACAAACTAACCAGAGACACAGTGAAAATAACAGAAGCCATGGACCAAGTGGATTTATCAGATATCTATAGAGCATTACATCTTAAATCAAAAGAATATACCTTCTTCTCAACAACTCATGATACCTCTCCAAAATTGACCACATAACCGGTCAAAAATCAGACCTCAATAAATATAAGAAGACTGAAATAATCCCATGCCTCCTATCAAATCACTACAGATTATGGCTCATCTTCAGTAGCAACATACACATGGAAGTTCAATAATGCTCTACTCAATGGCAACTTGGTCAAGGAAGAAATAAAGAAATCAAAGACTTTTAAGAATTTAATTAAAATAAAGGTACAACAACCCAAATTTATGGGACACAATGTAAACAGTGCTAAAAGGAAAGCTCATAGATCTAAATGCCTCCAAAAAGAAACTGGAGAGAACATACACTAGCATCTTAACAGCATAGCTGAAAGCTCTAGAACGAAAAGAAGCTAATACACCAAAGAGGAGTAGAAGGCAGAAAATAATCTAACTCAAGTCTGAAATCAACCAAGTAGAAACAAAAAGAATTATGCAAAGAATCAACAAAACCAGGAGTTGGCTCTTTGAGAAAATCAAAAAGATAAATAAACCTTTAGCCAGACTAACCAGAGGGCACAGAGACAGTATTCAAATTATCAAAATCAGAAAAGGGGGAATATAACAACAGATTTTGAGAAATTAAAAAAATCATCAGATCCTACTACAAAAGCCTATACTCAACCAAATTGGAAAATCTGGATGAAAAGGACAAGTTTCTAGACAGATATCAAATACCAAAGTTAAGTCAGGATCAGATAAACCATCTAAACAGTCTCATAACCCCTAAAGAAGTAGAAGCAGCCATTAAAAGTCTCAAAAAAAAAAGCCCAGGACTAGATGAGTTTAGTACAGAATTCTATCAGACATTCAAAGAAGACATAATACCAATACTCTTCAAACTATTCCACAGACTAGTAACAGAAAGAACACTACCCAATTCATTCTATAAACTCACAGTTACACTGATACGAAAACCTCAAAAAGACCCTACAAAGAAAGAGAATTTCAGACCAATTTCCCTTATGAATATCAATGTAAAAATACTCAATAAAATTCTCACAAACTGAATCCAATAACACATCAAAACTATCATTCACCACAATCAAGTAGGCTTCATCACAGGGATGCAGGAATGGTTCAATATGTGGAAATCTATCAATGTAATTCACTACATAAATAAATTCAAAGAAATAAAACCACATGATCATGGCATTAGATGCTGAAAAACCATTGAGAAAATTCAACATCCCTTCATGGTAAAAGTCTTGGAAAGATCAGCAACAGTAAAAGCAATATACAGTAGCCAAAATCAAAGTAAATGGAGAGAAACATGAAGCATTCCCACTAAAATCAGGGACTAGACAAGGCTGCCTCTCTTTCTCTGCCTATCTATCAAATATAGTTCTTGAAGTTCTAACTAAAGCAATTACACAACAAAAGGAGGTCAAAAGGGAAACATATTGGAAAGGAAAAATCAAAATATCACTATTTGCAGATTATATAATTGTATACTTAAGTACTCCTAAACTCTACCAGGAAACTCCTACAGGTGATAAACAACTTCAGAACAGTGGTCATATATAAAATTAACTCAAACAAATCAGTAGCCTTCCTATACACAGAGGATGAACAGGGTGAGAAAGAAATTAGGAATATGACACACTTAACAAGAGTCATAAACAATATAAATTAACTTAGTTTGACTCTAACCAAACAAGTGAAAGATCTGTATGACAGGCACTTCAAGTCTCTGAAGAAAGAAGTCAAAGAAGACCTTAGAAGATGGAAAGACCTCCCATGCTCATGGACTAGCAGGATTAATATAGTTAAAATGGCCATCTTGCTGAAAGCATTCTACAGAATCAATGCAATCCACATCTAAATTCCAACTCAATTGTTCATAGATTTAGAAAGTGCAATTCTAAAATGTATTTGGAATAAGAAAAAACTCAGGATAGCAAAAACTATTCTCAACAATAAAAAACTTCTGGGGGAACCAGCATTCCTGACCTCAAGTTTTACTATAGAGCAGTAGTGATAAAAACTGCAAGGTTTTTACAAGGACAGGCAGGTGGATCAATGGAATCGAATTGAAGTTCCAGATATGAAACCACACAACTATGGTGACTTAATCTTTGCCAAAAAAGTAAACCCATATAGTGGAAAAAAGACAGCATTTTCAACAAATGGTACTGATTCAACTGGCAGTCAACATGTAGAAGAATACAAATTGATCCATTCCTATCTCCATGTACAAAGCTCAAGTCCAAGAGGATCAAGGACCTCCATATAAAACCAGAAACACTGAATCTAATAGAAGAGAAAGTGGGGAAAATTCTCAAACACATGGGCACAGGGGAAAAGTTCCTGAACAGAACAACAAAGGCATGTGCTCTAAGATCAAGAATCAACAAATGGGAATTCATAAAATTGTAAGATTCTGTAAGGCAAAGGACACTGTCAATAGGACAAAATGGAAGCCAACAGATTGGGGAAAGATCTTTATCAATCCCACATCCAATAGAGGGCTAATATCCAATATATACAAAGAACTCAAGAAGCTAGATTCCAGAGATCCAAACAATCCTATCAAAAAATGGGGAACAGAGATAAACAGAGAATTATCAACTGAGGAAACTTGAATGGCCAAGAAGCACCTAAAGAAATGTTCAACATCCTTAGTCATCATGGAAATGCAAATCAAAACAACCCTGAGATTCCACCTCACACCAGTCAGAATGGCTAAGATCAAAAACTCAGGTGACTGCAGATGTTGGCGAGGATGTGGAGAAAGAGGAACACTCCTCCATTGCTGGTGGGAATGCAAGCTGGTACAACCGCTCTGGAAATCAGTTTGGCAGACCCTCAAAAAAATGACGATAACACTACCTGAGGACCCTGCTATTCCACTCCTGGGCATATACCCAGAATATTCTCTAACATGTAATAAAGACACATGTTCCACTATGTTCATAGCATCCATATTTATGATAGCTAGAAACTGAAAACAACCCAGATGTCTCTCAACAGAGGGATGGATACAAAAAATGTGGTACATTTACACAATGGAATACTACTCAGCTATTAAAAACAATGACTTCATGAAATTCTTAGACAAATGGATTGAACTTGAAAATATCATCCTGAGCGAGGTAACACAGTCACAAAAGAATGAACAGGGTATGTACTCACTGATAAGTGGTTATTAGTTCAAAAGCTTGGAATACCCAATAGTCACTACACTGCAACCATTGGACTGAAAGTGATGTCCCAGATGGAGAAGTTTGAGAAGAGACTGAAGGAGCTGAAGAAGTTGGCAGTTCCATTGAGGGAGCAACAGTGTCTGCTGGCCTGACCTGATCCTCCCAGAGAATGGATCACCAACCAAAGAATAAACATGGAGGGACCTATGTTTCAAGCCACATATGTTGCAGAGGAGGGTCTTTTTAGCCATCAGGGGGAGGAGAGGGCTTTGAGCGTGAGTGTGTTAGATGTTAATATAGGAGAATGTCAAGGAGGGAAGACGAGAGTGGTGGGAAGGTAGGTAGGGGAATACTCCATAGAGTCAGGGTGAGGTGGAAGGGGATAAGGAAGTTCCAATGGGGAGATCTGGAAATGGGGAAACATTTGAAATGCAAATAAAGTATAAAAGATAATTAAAAAATAGAATTAAATTAAAATGGGAAACAGAGCTAAACAGAGAATTATCAACTGAGGAAACCTGAAGAGCTAAGAAGAACCTAAAGAAATGTTCAACATCCTTAGTCATTGGGAAAATGCAAATCAAAATCAAAATGACTGTGAGATTCCACTTCACACCAGTCAAAATGGCTAAGATCAAAAACTAAGGTGACAGCATATGCTAGCAATGATGTGGAGAAAGAGGAACACTCCTCCATTGTTGGTGGGATTTTAAGTTTGTACAACCACTCTATAAATCAGTTTGGCCGATCCTCAGAAAATTGGACATAGTACTACCTGTGGACCCAGCAGTACCACCCGGAAGATGTGCCAACATGTAATAAGAACACATGCCCTCTATGTTCATAGTAGCTATATTTATAATAGCCTGAAGCTGGGAAAAACCCTGATGTCCCTCAACAGAGAAATGGATACAGAAGATGTGGTACCTTTACAGAATGGAATACTAATCAGCTATTAAAAACAAGAAATTCACGAAATTCACAGGCAAATGGATGGAACTTGAAAATATCCTGAGTGAGGTAACTCAAGTCACAAAAGGACAAACACAATATGTACTCAATGATAAGTGGATTTTAGCCCAAAAGTTCAGAATACTCAAGATTCAATTCACAGACCATATGAAGCCTAAGAAGAAGAAAGAACAAAATGTATATACTTCAGTGTTTCTTAGAAGGGTGAACAACATACTCACAGGAGGAAACATGGAGACAAAGTGTGGAGCAGAGACTGAAGAAAAGGTTATCCAGAGACTGCCCTGCCCCATCTAAGGATACATCCCATATACAGCCAGCAAATTTGAATGTTATTGTGGATGCTGGGAAGTGCCTGATGATGGAAGCATGATAAGCTGTCTCCTGAGACGCTCAGGCAGAGCCTGACAAATACAGAGGCAGATGTTGGCAGCCAACCATTGGACTGAGTGTGGGGTCCAAGATAGAGGAGTTGGAGAAGGGAATGAAGTAGCTGAGGAGGGTTGCAATTTTATGGAGAGAGCAACATTATCAACTGGCCAGAACTTCTGGAGCTCCCTGAGGCTGGACCACCAACCAAAATAATACACATTGAGGGACACATGATTCTTGCCACATGTGTGGCAGAGGAGGGCCTTTTTGGACATCAATGGGAAGAGGGGCCCATGGGCCTGAAGGAGTTAGATGCCCCAGTATAGGGGAATGCTATGGAGGGAAGATGGGAGTGGGTGGGTGGCAGGGGGAGCACCCTCATAGAGGTGGGGGTGAGGATGGGATAGGGGATTTTTGAAGGTGAGACCTTAAAGGGAAAAACATTTGATATGTAAATAAAGGAAATACCCCCCCTAAAAAAAGAAAAAAGGATCAGACATCCAGAACACATTTGCTATAAAATTTAAAACAAGTGAAAATAATTTCATAAGCCAATTTTTTAATTCTAAATTATGCAATTGTGCATAGCTCATGTACTCAGATGAAGTATTTTGGAGAAACAGATTATATGATCTAAGTTTCTTATCTAATAATAAGTTGATATTCTGAAGTTTTATACCTGCTGTTGTATGAAACTGATTAATATTAAATAGAGTATTAAATTTGAAAATAAAATAATTATCATGGTCAATTCTACTTTATGCTAGAGATACAGGAGTGACTCTGATTAAGTAAATCAATAAATAGAATACACCTCATAAATAAACTAAGCAATACTTAACTATGTTCAGTAAATACCTCCAACAAAATCTAGCATCTATACTTGGAAAAAAAAACCTGAAGAGAATAGAAATGAGTGGGAAATATCTGATTTAATTAATTAATATTAAAAACAGGTCACAAAATTAGGTGAATGTGGAAGGGGACTGGATCTGGGAAGATTTGGGGATAGAAGATACTCTTAGGGTTTCATTGCTGTGAATAGACAGAATGACCAAAACTGCTATTATAAAAGAAAGAAAACATTTAGTTGAGTCTGGCTTATAAATTCAGAAGTTAAGTCCATTATCATCACAGAAGAAATCATGGCAACATACAAGCTGACATAGTGCTGGAGACAAAGCTGAGAGTGCTATATTTTAATTCCAAGACAGCAGGAAGTGACTGTATATTATAGCCTGAGCATACAAAACCACACCTAACCCAAAAAGCCACATCTAATCCACCAAGTAGCACCTCCTAATAGTGCCACTTTCTATGGAACAAGCATTCACACATGAGTCTATTGGGTTATACTTTTTCTTTTTTTTTTTTCATATTTTATTTCATTTCAAATGTTTCAGATCTCCCCTTTGGAACCTCCCAATTCCCTCCGCCTCCCCCTTGCCAATACGAGGATATTCTCCAACCCACCCTCCCACCCACCCACCCACTCTCATCTTTCCTCCTTGTCCTTCTCCTATACTGGGGGATCTAACACCCTCAGGCCCAAGGGCCACTCCTCCACCTGAAGGATAACAAGACCCTCCTCTGCCGCATTTGTGGCCAGCACCATGGGTCTCTCCATGTGTATACTTTAGTTGGTAGATCAGTCTCCAGAAGTATCGGGGGTCAGGCCAGTTGACACTGTTGCTACCTCCCTGGGGCTGCACACTCCCTCAGCTCCTTCAGTCCTTTTTCCAAGCCCTCCATTTGGGACGTCACACTTAGAACTACTGTTGCTGTGAAGTGACTCTTGGGTATTTCAAACTTTTGGGCTAATAACCTCTTAACAGTGAGTACATACCATGCTCATTCTTTTGTGACTGCATTACCTCACTCAGGATAATTTCAAGATCCATCCACTTGTCTATGAATTTCATAAAGTCATTGTTTTTAATAGCTGAGTAGTATTCCATTGTGTAAATGTACCACATTTTCTGTATCCATTCCTCTGTGGAGGGACATCTGGGTTGTTTCCAGCTTCTGGCTATTATAAATATGGCTGCTATGAACATAGTGGAGCATGTGTCTTTATTACATGTTGGAGCATCTTCTGGGTATATGCCCAGGAGTGGAACAGCTGGGTCCTCAGGTAGTATTATGTTCATTTTTCTGAGGGTCCTCCAAACTGATTTCCAGAGAGGTTTTATCATCTTGCATTCCGACCAGCAATGAAGGAGCGTTCCTCCTTCTCCACATCCTATCCAACATCTGCCATCACCTGAGTTTTTTATCTTAGCCATTCTGACTGGTGTGAGGTGGAATCTCAGGGTTGTTTTGATTTGCATTTCCCTGATGACTAAGGATGCTGAATAGACTCTGAGGAAATTAAAAAAATCATCAGATCCTACTACAAAAGCCTATATTCAACAAAATTGGAAAATCTGGAGTAAATGGACAAGTTTCTAGACAGATACCAATTACCAAAGTTAAATCAGGATCAGATAAACCATCTAAACAGTCCCATAACCACTAAAGAAATAGAAGCAGTCATTAAAAGTCAGTGCAGAATTCTATCAGACCTTCAAAGAAGACCTAATACCAATACTCTTCAAGCTATTCCATAAAATAGAAACAGAAGGAACACTACCCAATTCATTCTATGAGGCCACAGTCACACTGATACCAAAGACCCACAAAGACCCAACAAAGAAAGAAAACTTCAGACCAATTTCCCTCATGAATATTGATGTAAAAATACTCAGTAAAATTCTTGCAAACAGAATCAAAGAACATATCAAAACGATCATTCACCATGATCAAGTAGGCTTCATCCCAGGGATGCAGAGATGGTTCAATACCCAGAAATCCATCAATGTAATCCACTACATAAACAACTCAAAGAAAAAAACCACATGGTCATTTCATTAGATACTGAAAAAGCATTTGACTAAATTCAACATCCCTTCATGATAAAAGACTTGGAAAGATCAGGAATTCAAGGAGCGTACCTAAACTTAGTAAAAGCAATATATAGCAAACCAGTGGCCAACATCAAACTAAATGGAGAGAAACTCAAAGCAATCCCACTAAAATCAGGGACTAGACAAGGCTGCCCTCTCTCTCCCTACCTATTCAATATAGTACTTGAAGTTCTAGCTAGAGCAATCAGGCAACAAAAGGAAAACAAAGGGATACAAATTGGAAAGGAAGAAATCAAAATATCACTATTTGCAGATGATATGATGGTATACTTAAGAGACCCGAAAAACTCCACCAGAGATCTGGTACAGCTGATAAACAACTTCAGCAAAGTGACTGGATACAAAATTAACTCAAGCAAATCAGTAGCCTTCCTATACTCAAAGGATAAACAGACTGAGAAAGAAATTAGGGAAATGACACCCTTCACAATTGTCACAAGCAATATAAAGTATCTTGGTGTGACTCTAACCAAACAAGTGAAAGATGTGTATGGGTTATACCTTTTCAAACCACCATGAAAATGATCAAAATATTTTTATTCCATTGTACAGCCTTGACATGAAGAATTGTAGTAATTGTACTATAAATTGCTTGGCCCTGTTTGGTTGGTATCTCTGAGAGACCTGTTTTTTTCTAAAGGGAAATTGAGGAGATGTGGATCTGGGAGAGAGGGGAGATAGGTGCCAATGGGGATAAGGAGGTATGGAGATAGGGTAAACTTAGTCAGAAAATAACATATGATAGAAGAATAAAGCAAGAAAAATAAAAACAACAAGACCACACTGTATAAAAATCCAACATGCTCAAAGATCTAATTCAAACCTAATATAAAAACTTAATAAGCAATAAATACTTAATAAGAAACCGACAGCCAAATTATTATGAGTGGGCAAATATCAAAGTATTTATCCTAACAATAGATATTAAAAAATCATGTCCATTCTATACAATCTTCAGAAAATCTTGAAATCCTGGCTATGGCAATATAATAATTTAAAAAACAAAACAAAACAAAACCAAAAAACAAAGGGAGTACACATAGTAAAGTATACACAAAGGTTCTTTGTTTTGTACAATATGATTATATATATATATATATAATGATATGATTATATATATATATAAAATGACATTGAGATATATATCTCAATGTCATAAAGACTCCATAAAAATTTCCTACAGATGATAATATATGTATCAAAGTGAAGAACCAAAAATAAAGACAAAACGTCATAAGTGTTCTTATATATAAATGATAGACATCATGGGAGCAATCGAGAAAAAGATACCACTTACAAGAGCCTCAAATTCATAGAATAAAATCCAACCAGGGACATGAAAAACTTACTATGCTGCATAATATTTCATTACATTGTGAACCCCCAAAAAATGTTATTTACTAGAAAAACCTGGTTTTAGTTGTGTGTTTCAGCCTTAGCACATACTTGTAATCTTAGAGCTTTCTACTTGAGTGTTTTAACCAGGATTAAATAAGTAAACCATAAGTCAAGAGGCAGAGCAAGCAACTAGTTGTAAGGAAGTGAATATAGGGAAAAACATAGAGAGTAAAAGGGAATCAGAAAGACTGATAGAGACATTCACGGAAATGAGAGGAGAGAGACGTTCAGTTTGGAGGAGATTTGTTTGAGACAGTATGAGACACAGATTCCTGGTGGGAACCAGCTGACAAGGAAGGTCATTCTAGTTGTTATATCTGCCTATCCTTACTAGCAAAATTTCACCCCAGCATCTGGAAGCTGGTTCTCAGTTATAATGTCGAACATTCTAGAAAGAGGTAGCTAGGGCCGTAGAACAAGGAGACAGAGCTAGAAGTATTAAAATTGTCTAAGATCACTTAAAGATAAAGGACAATATGCTGAGTTACAAAGGCAGGATGAATTTAATAATTTAAATGATCACACATTCATACTATGTCATGTGCAAGCTTTAAATGCTTGAGACAAGGTTGAAGAATCAGGGAAGCGGTCTGAATCATTTACTAAAATTTTACTAAGCACCAGCAACCTAATACCCATCCACACTTCACAAGCTGCATGGCTCCCACTAGGTCTACAGTAACCAAGGACGCAAGAGGCCTACTCTAACCAGATGTAACACTGCCTGCCTTCAAGGAGGCTGACTCTACTTGCCTCCAAGAAGACTGACGCCACAAAGAGACATCCAGGCCAGTTAACACCAGAGATAACCAGATGGCCAGAAGCAAGCACAAGATCATAAGCAATGGAAGCCAATATAACTTGACACCATCAGAACCAAGTTCTCCCATCATGGTTAGCCCTGTATACCTCAAAATTCCTGAAAAGCAAGAAAATGACCAAAAATCCCATCTCATGAAGATGATAGAGGCCTTTAAGAAGGATATAAAGAACCCCCTTAATGGAATACAGGAAAACACTGGCAAACACATAAAAGCCCTTAAAGAGAAAACAAATAAAACTCTGCTTAAAGAATTAAAAAACACAACAATCACAAAACAAACAAAAAATAAAACACATAAAACAGGTGAAGGTATTGAACTAAAAATAGAAACAGAAACAATATATAAAATACAAAGGGAGACAATGTTAGAGGTTGAAAACTTAGGAAACAGACCAGCATCTACAGATACAAGCATCACCAACAGAATACAAGAGATAAAAAAGTGAATCTCAGGTGTAGAAGATACTACAGAAATATTGGCATAATTGTCAAAGAAAATACAAAGTGTAAAAAGCTTCTAACCCAAAGCATCCAGAAAATTAAGGACACAATGGAAAGATCCAACCTAAAAATAAAGAATTAACCTAGGAATAGAAGAGGGTCCCAGCTCAAAAGGCCAGAAACATCTTCAACAAAATTATAAAAACTGCCCTAACTTAAAGAAAAAACATGGCCATAAAGATACAAGAATCCTACAGAAAACCAAATAGATTGGACCAGAAAAAAAGTCCCCTGGTCACATACTAATCCAAACACTAAATACACAGAACAAAGAAAGAATATTAAAAGTTGTAAAGGGAAAGGCCTAGTAACATATAACAGCAGACCTATCAGAATTACTTCAGACTTCTCAACAGAGAATCTGAACGACAGAACACCCTGGACAGATGTCATCTAGACCCAAAGAGAACACGAATGCTAGGCAGAGATACTATGCACAGCAAAACTCTAAATCACAATAGAGGGAAAGACTGAGATATTTCATGACAAAAGTAAATTTAAAAAATATCTTTCTACTAATTCAGTTCTACAGAGGATACTTGAATAAAAACTCCAACACAAGGAAGGTAACTTCACTGAGAAAACAGAAGAAATTAAACATTTCACAACAAACTCAAAAAGAAGAGCATAATATACACAAAATACCACCTTCAGCAACAAAAATAACAGGAACTAACAATCATCTGTCTTTAATATCTCTCAACATCAATAGATTCAATTCCCCAATATAAAACACAGGATAACAGACTGGATAAGTAAACAGGATCCAGCATTTTGTTGCATAAAAGAAACTCACTTCAGTAACAAAAAGCAGATACTACCTTAGAGTAAAGGTTGGAAAAAATATTTTCCAAGCAAAGGGACACAAGAAACAAGCTGGAGTAGCAATTCTAATATCAAATAAAATAGGATTTTGACCAAAATTTATCAAGCAAGGTGGAGAAAGACACTTAATATTTATCAGAGGAAAAAATCCACCAAGAGAAAGTCAGTATTCTAAACATCTGTATCCAAAATATAAGGGAACACACATTTGATAAAGAAACTTTACTAAAGTTCAAAACACACATTGAACTTCACACAATAATAGTGAGAGACTTTGACACCACTCTCTCATTAATGGTCATGTCCTTAAAACAAAAATTGAACAAAGACAAAGTAAAATAAACATAGTTATGAAACAAATGGATTTAGCAGATATGTTCAGAACAATTTATACCAAAATAAGAGATTATATCTTCTTTTCAACATCTCATGGAACCTTCTGCAAAACTGACCATATAATTGGTCAGAAAACAAGTCTCAATAGATATAAGAAGATTGAAATAATCCCAGGCATTCTATCAAATTACCTCGGATTAATGCTAGACTTCAATAACAATGAAAACAACAAAACCCCATCATACTCATGGAAACTAAACAATTCTTTGCTCAATGATAACTTTGTCAGAGCAGAAATAAAGAAATAAATCAAAGATTTTATAGAATTCAATGAAAATGAAAACACATCAGACCCAAACTTATGGGAGACAATGAAGGCAGTGTTAAGAGGAAAATTCACAACATTAAGTGCTTTCATAAAGACACTGGAGAGATCCCACACAATCAACTTAACAGCACACCTGTAAACTCTAAAACAGAAAAAAGCAAGCATGCCCAAGAGGAGTAGACTGCAGTATATAGTCAAACTGGCTGAAATCAACCAGTTAGAAACAATGAGAACAATACCAAGAATCAATAAAACCAAAACTGTTTCTTTCAGAAAATCAACAAGATAGATAAACCTTTAGCCAAACTAAATAAAGGAAACAGAGACAATATCTAAATTAACAAAATCAGAAATGAAATGGGAAACATAACAATAGAAACTGAGGAAATTAAAAAATACCATCAGAACCTAATACAAAAGCCTATCCTCTATAAAACTGGAAAATCTAGAAGAAATGGATGAAAGTTAAATCAATATCAAGTAAAATATCTAAACAGTCCCATAACCCTTAAGCAAATAGAAATAGTCATCAAAAGTCTCCTAGCCTAAAAAAAAAGAAAAGCCCAGGGCCAGATGGTTTTAATGCAGAATTCTACCAGACATTCAGAGAAGAGTTAATACCAGTACTCCTCAAACAATTCCATGAGATAAATCAGAAGGAACGCTACCTAATTCATTCTATGAAACCATAGTTACTCTGATATTTTAACCACACAAAGGTCCAGCAAAGAAGCAAACTTCAGAATAAGCTTGCTTATGAATATCAATGTAAAAATATGATAGTATACATAAACGACCCCCAGCATTCCACTGTAGAACACCTATAGCTTATAAAAAACTTCAACAAATTGGCAAGATAGAAAATTAACTGAAACAAATCAGTAGCATTCATTTATACAAATGATAAACAGGCAAGGAAAAAAAATTAGGAAAACAAGACCCTTCACAATAGCTACAAGTAGTATACAAATATCTTGGTGTAACTCTTACTAAGCAAGTAAAAAATCTGCATGACAAGAACTTCAAATCCCTGAAAAAAGAAATTGAAGAAGACCTTAGAAAAGGGAAGACCTCCCATGCTCATGGATTGATAGGATCAATGCAGTAAAAATAGCCATCTTACCAAAACCAATATACAGATTCAACACAAACACCATCAGAATTCCAACACAGTTCTTCACAGGTATGTAAAGAGCAATTTTCAACTTCATATCAAAAAAATACCTAAGATCTCCAATACAATTCTCAACAATAAAAGAACTTCCAGGGGAATCACCATCCCTGACCTCAAGCTGTACTTCAAAGCAATAATGATAAAAATCCTCATGGTATCGGTGCAGAAATAGACAGGTCTATGAATGGAATAGCATCAAAGACACAGAAGTAAACACACACACACACACACACATGCACACACACACACATACACACACACACACACCTATGGACACTTAGATTTTTGACAAAGAAGCCAAAAACATACACTGGATAAAAGAAAGCATCTTCAATAAATTGTGCTTGTCTAACTGGTTATCTGCATATAGGAGAATGAAAATAGATCTATATTTATCACCCTGCACAAGGCTCAAGTCCAAGTGGATTAAGGATCTCAACATAAAACCAGAAACACTGAAAAGTAATAGAAGAAAAAGTGGGAAATAGGCTAGAATTCATTGCCACAGAGGAAATTTTCTAAATAGAACTCTAACGGGTCAGGTTGTAAGATCAACAATTGATAAGGGATATCTCATGAAACTAAAAAGCTTCTGTGTGGCAAAGGCCATAGTCAATAGGACAAAATGGTAATGCACAGATTTAAAAAAAAAAAAATTTCACCGACTCCACATCCAATAGAGGGCTAATATCCAAAATATATAAAGAACACAAGAAGCTAATCTCCAAAAAATCAAATAACATAATTACAAAATGAGGTATAGAGCTAAATAGAGAATTCACAACAGAGGAATCTTGAATGGCTGAGAAGCACTTAAAGAAATGTTCCAGGTACTTAGTCATTAGAGAAATGCAAATCAGAAGGACCCTGAGATACCGTATCACACCAATCAGAATAGCTAAGACCAAAAACTCAAGTGACAGCACATGCTGTCAAGTATGTGGAAAAAGAGGAACACTCATCCATTGTGCATAGGTTGTCAAACTGCTACATCCACTCTGGAAATCGACTTGGATGTTTCTAAGAAAATTGGAAATATTTCTACCTGAAGACCCAGGTATACCACTCTTAGGCATATACCTAAAAGATGCCTACTATACCACAAGAACAATTGTTCCACTATGTTCATAGCAGTCTTATTTTAATATCTAGAAGCTGGAAACAACCCAGATATCCCTGAACTGAAAAATGGATGTATAAAATGTGTTTCATTTACACAATGGAATACTATTCAACTATTAAAAATGTGGATGACATGAATTTTGCAGTGAGGTAACTCAGTCCCAAAAGGACGTGCATGATATGTGGATATTAGCCAAAAGATACAGAATATCTAGGATACAACTCACAGACCTTAAGAAGTATAATAATCAGAAAGGCCAAGAGAGGATGCTTCAATCCCAGTTAGAAGGGTAGAGAAAATAATTCCAAGAGGCAGAGGGAGGGAGTGACCTGGGTGGGAGAGGGGTAGGGGAGGGAACAATGAAAACAGAATCAGGTATGGGGGCATTATCTGGGGACAGGGTAAGAGGCCCAGAAGGCTCCAGAGAACGAATGGAAATAAGCATCCTGGGGTAGGAGCAGTGGAAGTTTGGGAGACTCTCTAGAAAGGATCAGAGATGTTGGAGGTGAAATACTCTAAGGAGCCAATAGGGGTGATTGACCTTAGTCAAAATGTGCCCAAATGTCATTACATCCAAAAATTGCATGCAGGGGTTACAATTGTTTCCTAATGGCAACCCCCACAGAAACATTCAAGTTCCTTTTACAACAGGACCACTTAATTGCATCTAACATAAAAGTAGACTTCTCAACCTTAGAAAGCATTCCAAGGGGTGACAGAAACCATTATATGAAGGCCAAAAAGAGGATAGACACCACAGGACCTCATGTGCAAAAATCAGGAGATAATATATTGACTGGTTTTGTCTAAAGAAGACTTCAAGAAATGCTTAGCTATAGTTTTAAGCTTCCAATAATCCTCCAAGCCAGTATCAAAGGATGAACATGAAGTCAGATAATTGTTCCTAGTGTACTTGCACACATGTATGGATTTTCTGATAGAACCTCTTATTCAGTTTATGACCTGAACCTGTGAACTTTTGGTGGTAAGCTTTTACCATATGAACACAGACTCTGAGAGTCATACAAGTACTGAGAACAAGGGGTAGAGATAAAACCCTCTCCTCTTTTCTCCCCAAGACTTCAACTTAGGAGAAGCATAGTTCACTACAGAAACTTCACCTAGCCTCCCACTGTGTTACTTTGAGGTGCTAACTGGAGGAGAAGCCAATCTTAAAGCAAATAGAGCATCTTGCCACTGTGAGAGAACATCCACCTAATCCTTCTAACAAGGAGAGACTTGAGGGCACAAGGAGTAGGGAGGTCTGGTGTGGTGGGGTGGGGGATTGGGGTAGTGACATCCTCTTGGAGATGGAAGAGGAAGTATGGGTTAAGTAACAGCCAGAGGGCTGACAGGAAGGGGAATAAAGACTGGAATGAAAAAAGAAAGAAAAAAAGAAAGAAAGAAAGAAAGAAGGAAGGAAGGAAGGAAGGAAGGAAGAATGAATGAAAGAATGAAAGGAAGGGGAAAAAAAGCTACTAGGTCAGGCAGATCAGCTGCAGAACTGCAGAAGCAGGATATCTTTCACTCAAGATAGATAGGAAATAGTCTGAGTGATCTAAATCTTAGTTTCTGAATGGGATATGAAAAATGAACCCCTCACAACATTGCAAAGAGGAACTCAAAGATTCCACGACCAATAGAAAGATAGGGCCTCAAGTGGAAGGACAGGGTTACTAATCCACAGTCAAAATTTCTGACCCAGAATTGTTCCTGTCTAAAAGAATTGCAGAGACAAAATTGGAGAAGAGACTGAAGGAAGAACAATCTATAGACTGACACAAGTTGCGTTCCATCTCATGGGGAGACATCAAGGCCTGACACCACTCCTAATCTTATGATGTACTTACAGATGGGAGCCTAGTATGTCTATCCACTGAGAGGCACTACCAGCAGCTGACAGACAGACACTTACACTCAACCCTTTGACTGATGTTGCGACCCCTATAGTTGAATTAGGGGAAAGACTGAACAACCAACCCAAAGGGGAGGTGAACACCATAGGAAGACCAGAAGATTCAACTAATCCAGACCTCATGAAGCTCCCAGAGGCTAAGCCACCAACCAGGAGCATACACAGGCCAGTCTGAGGACCATGGCACATATATAGCAGAGGTCTACTTGGTCAGGCCTAATTGGGAGTTGTGCCTAAACCTATAGAGACTTGAGAACTCAGGGAATAGGGAGGCCTGGTGGAGGGGACCATACTCTCAGAGACAAGGGTCTGGAGGAATAGAATGAGGAAATGTAGAAGGGGACCAAAACGGAGGCAATGAATGTAAATTATATATATCGGATATTTTCTTTATTTACATTTGAAATGTTTTCCCCTTTCCCGGTCTCCCCTTTGCAAACACCCTATCCCCCATCCCCCTGCCTCTATGAGGGTGCTCCCCCACCCATCCACCCACTCACTCCTTTCTTCCCTCCCTGGCATTCCCCTATATTGGGCCATCGAACACCCTCAGGCCGAAGAGCCTCTCCTCCCACTGATGCCCAACAAGGCCATCCTCTGCCACATATGTGGCTGGAGCCATGGGTCCCTTCATGGAAAATGTTTTAAATTCTGGTAAGGAAAGTCATTTGAAAAGGGATTGTAATCAAAACGTTCTTAGAAATATGTTTTTTTTCTAGAGATGATCCAAAAAACAGCCCCAGAATTCTGGAGTATACAGAATGTGTGGCAAAGGCAAGCATTGTAGCAATGAATGCAGAGCAGCAGGGGTAGGCATAGTAACCCTTTGTCATTGGGAAATACCCTGAGGGGACTCCCTGAGACCCTCATAATCAATTTAATTCAATAATTCTTTGTCATTATCAGAGAAACTCAGCCACTGAGCAAATAAAAGATTTAATGCATATAGTTAAAAACAACACAGTGCTGAATGTAATCAAGGATAAAACAGCTTCAGTAGATAAAACAAAAAAATCAGGAGAGACCAGAAAACATGTATTTAGGAAAAATGCTATAAATGATCAGAAAGCCAATTTAAAAATGCAGATAAATGGCATAGAATTTGAAGACTTAATAGACACATACAAAATATAACAATAATTTCACCAAAATCTTGGTATCTAGATTGGTCTTTTCAGGAGGTAAATACTCAGCTTTTAGGGATTGGAATTTTGCTCAGCTAAAAGAAAGTGTAATATGGGTAAAATGTACAGGTCCAAAATGACAAATCAGAAAATTAAAGCCGTCTGTGGCTAATATAGCCTTGAATTTATGGGGACAGTACGTGTTGCAGCCGTTGAAAACAGATTACCATCTGTCCAATCTCACAAGCATATCATAAAATAAAGAATGCTTCTGAGAATAACATTGAATGGAATTATTAAGAACAGTCAAAGATAGTTCAGATTGTCCATAAGCAGGACATAAGTGTTGTTAGTCTTTCAAAACCAACCACACTATATTTAAAATATTTAAAAGACAGAGACAAAATTGTATAAATGGAAAAATGATCTTTGACATAAACAACAACAACAAAAAAATTACAGCTGTTAAGACAGGTAATACAGAACCAACTCAATGCTCAAAATATTAAAGAATTGACCAGACTTTGGAATCCTCTTATATTTGTTATTAAAGAGAAATATGGAAAATGGAGAAGGTTAACAGATTTAAGCACCATAAATAAGGCATTATCCAAAGGACTCTTTATAGCCTGTAATTTTTGTTTCCTTATTACCCAAGGGATGGTCTATAATAGTGATTGACTTAAAAGACTCTGTTTTTATGATATCATTTTAAGTACAGGATAAAGAAAATTTGCTTTCACAGTGACTATTTGTAATAATGGTCAACCTGTTCAAAGATATCACTGAGAAGTTCTTCCACAAGGAATCTTAAAAATTCCAACAGTATGTTAACATTTTGTATAAAAGCTTTTAGAAATAATTTGTAAATACTGTCCTCAAACTAAAATTTATCATTATATGGATGATATCTTATGGACTGATTCGGATGCTTATAACTTAGAAAAAAATGATGAAGCAAAAAGAATAATGCCCTTCAGGAGATTACAAATTGCTTTTGAAAAAATACAAAGGAGATTCTGTGAATTATATAGCATATAAGAGATGTTTACAAAAAAAATGACAACAGAAAGTCCAAATTAAGAGAGATCAATTACGAACTCTTAATGGTTTTCAAAAATTGCAGGGAAATATTAACTGGCTACAGTCCGTAACTGGATTTACTACTCAGGAACTACATAATTAATTTCAAAGATTTCAAAGTGATAAGGAATTAAGTAGTCCAAGAAAATTATGAGCTGAGGCTGAGAAAGAATTGGCTCTTGGAGAAATAAAACTACTGGATCCAACATGAGGATTACTTAGATCCAAAGCTTGATTATAGTTTAGGTATTTGCTCTCTACTCAACTGCCCACAGGAATCTTATGCAGAGAGATGATAATATACATTAGACTGCATATTTTTAACACAAAAAGAAAGACAAATTAAAGACCTATATAGAAATAATTTCTGAAAGACTTCATCAGTTAGCATCAGAAATTTGCTGTACCTTTCATTAATGCAAAAATTGCTTCATTATGGGCAGAAAATGAAAACTGGCATAGGGCTTGCAGTAATTTTCAGGAAAAATTAACAATAAATGTCCAAATGCAAGAGAATTCAGTTTATAAAAGAAGTAATTGAATTCTTCCTCATATAGTAAAAAGGATACCACGTTCTGAACCCTCTACATTCTATACTGATGCAAGAAAATAAAGAAATGCCTGTTATAAGTCATAAAAAAAAATATGTAAAGTGGCTCAAACCCATTAGGAATAAGTTAAAAAATTAAAGCTATATCCTATTCTTATGGTATTATTAGATATTTCTGAATCTCTTAATGTGCTGTCTCTCAATTTGCAGGAAGATGTTTTATATATGAAAACTTCTGAATATATTCTAGATGATTCAGAATTAACTTAGGTATTTATTCTACTATAACAATTAATCAAAAATTAAAACCATCCATTGTATATAACACATATCAGATCACATATGACTCTAGCAGGCCCTCTGATGAAATTGACCAGCTATTAATAAGAAGTGTGCTAAAAGTCTCAAAATTCATAAAAAGCATCATGTTAAGAGCAAAGGTTTAACAAAAGTGTTTTCTATTACTTGGCAACAAGCCAAAGAAATTATAAGGAAATATCCTACTTGCTCTTTGTTAAACAAAACTCTATAACTTGTAAGAAGTAACCCAAAAGGTACCCAAAGAAATGAAATTTGGCAAATGGATATGTTCCATTTTTCAGATTTTGGAAAATTAAAGTATGTGCAGCATCCAATATATACATATATGGAATTTCAATAGGCAACTGCTTAATATTCTGAAAAGGCTGATTCCGTAATTACATAGTTTTTTAGAAGTTTTGGCTATTATGGAAATTCATGGATAAATTAACACTGACAATGCTCTAGCATGTTTCTAGTAAAATAAAACTATTTTTTGGCTAATACAACATAAATTGTACAACAGGTTCACTACACAATCCAACAGGACAGGCAGATGTAGAGTGAACTAATCACATATTAAAAGATATGCTTAATAAACAAAATAAACAAAGAAAAAACTAAAGCATGCAAGAGAGAGTTTACACAATGCTTTTCTTAACTTTAAATTTTTAATGACATTGAGAAAGGAAAAACAGCTGTGCAGAGACATTGGATAGTAGAAAAACATCTGCTGAATTAAATCAGCCTGTGAATATTAAAGATGTATTAATGTCAGAATGGAAACCGAAGTATTTGTTATGTTGGGGACAAGGATTTGTCTTTGTTGCCACAGAAGATGAAAAGCTATAGATACCATCAAGATTGATGGAGATTATATTTGAACAGAACAGATCTCCTGAATAAGAAGAAGTAATATTTCATCAAATATCTTGGTCAATTAGTCCAAACTAACCTATAAAGAATAAAAAAAAAAAAAAAAGCCTTTCATTTAATAAGGCCTGAAAAATAAAAATGAAAAATAATAATATTTTGAATGACAATTTATCAAAGGCCTTACTAGCATGAAATGCTTTTGAGTTTTCTTCTTAACTGAAAAGGATAATTTGTTGTTGTTGTTTGACTTCAAAACACAGTTAAGAGATGTATAATGTCTGTATTAAAATCAAAGTGTTATTATAGGTCCAACTTGTTTTCTAAATCTTTAAGAATTGGAGTAATTTGGGGCTAAGATAATCTATTTGAGCAGGACAGTGGTAGCCCTTTGTTTTTAATCCTGGGAAAACCAGTCAAATCTCTATAAATTACTTGTTTTCTAAATTCTAGGGATATATTGAAGAACATCATGTTGGTGCAAGCTTTTAGTTACACCATCCAGGGACAACACTCAGACACAGCTCCTAATTAGTATGTTTGCACACTAAAAAATCATACACCATAATTACAGATTATTATAAAAATCCATCTATATTGTTATTATAAAGTAACCTGACTTTTCCATGAGGACAGAAACAAAGTGCATCTTTTATAAATGCTGGTAAGCTCATCTCTGTGCCATCCTGTCCTACACTGAACAAGATGATAATCTGTAACTATGTATATCATGTTTATTGATATCTTAGCAACTAGAGATTCTTAATAAACCAAACAGGAGTCTAGTACTATTTAGTTGTTGGCTTCTTTTGCAAATGTTTTACATATATGATGAATAAATATTCTCTCTAAGAAAAAAAATCTGAACATTTTATGGGGCATAAAGAACCTTATACTCAATCATTGCTAACTACTCTATGGTCATAAGGGTCCCTTACACAGTGAAGGGTTGTATCACTTTAAGGCAGAGTCCTTTGCAGGCTTAGCCTTAGAATCAAAGGTATTACAATAGAACTGCTACCTATGTGGATTACATCATGACCAGGATGTGGTAGCAAAGTGATTGTGCCTTTCCATACAGAGGAAATATATCAGTTGCCTAAACGGCCCACTCCTCCCTGACAAAGAGGCACATATTGAACTATAGGGAGGAAAAATGGTCACAATATTTGTCTAATTCATAGTTGATCAATCACAGATGAAAACAAAATTAATGGAAAGCCTATAGACAAGGGGATGAAGTGATGAATACTGAGGAGGAAACATCAGCACAGAATGAAAGATAATACATGTGAAAATTTTTAAAATTTACTCCTCACACTAAAAAAAGGGAGGGGGATGGAGAAGCAAATTAAACCAAGGCAAACTTATGAGAATTACTATCATAAGGAATTCATAGCCTGGGTGTTGGTTCACGCCTTTAATCCCCACACTTGGGAGGCAGAGACAGGCACATAAGAATCACAGTGATTTAGCTGTTAAAGACACTGAACAAAAGGCTGAAACTAAAAGTGAATGTCCTTTGTGATTAAAATAAATACACTTAAACCTTGAATTTATATATAAAGGAAAAGGAGGAATATATGTATATTTATCCAAACATAGTAAGGCAAAATTTAGTTTCAAAGTTTCAATTTCTTTTAAATTTCAATTGAAACATAATAGTTTTTCTCTTGCGAAAAACCATTTGCTCTAGTAATGATATAACCTGCCCCTTGCAAAACAAACAAACAAACAAACAAACAACAATGATAACATCAAAACAACCAGAGGCAGAGTTAGGGTTGGGGAGGGGTTTTGTTTTTATATTTCCAAAAGAATAAAACCATCCGACTATGGAAGCTGGAGACCATTGGGCAACTAAAACATCTGAAGAAATAGGACAGATTATCAAGAGACAATATCCCAAGAAAAAGAGTAAATTGACCATGTGGTATCACCCACTTTCATCGTATTGGTCTGAAATCCCAAGTAGGAGCCTTAGACTAGTGCCAGACTGCCTGTCACAGATCATTGCCCCACAACTGACATTGGGCTTTAAAGCAATTTTCTTTGAACTGTGTATGTCTGTGCATATTCAAGAAATTCAAAGGTGGAAGGTGGAGGCCATGGACCAATATTGCTTCAAATCTAACCATCCAAGTGAAAGATCTGTATGACAAGAACTTCAAGTCTCTGAAGAAAGAAATTGAAGAAAACCTCAGAAGATGGAAAGATCTCCCAAGTTCATGGATCAGATCAACAAGATTAATATAGTAAAAATGGCCATCTTCCCAAAAACAATGCAATCCTCATTGAAATTATTACTCAATTCTTCACAGAGTTAGAAACAGCATTTCTCAAATTTATTTGGAATAACAAAAAAGCCAGGATAGAGAAAACTACTCTCAGTAATAAAGGAACTTCTGGGGGAATCACCATCCCTGACCTCAGGCTTTACTACAGAGCAATGGTGATTAAAAAAATCAGGGTATTGGTACAAAGACAGACAGGTAGATCAATGGAATAGAATTGAAGACCCAGAAATAAACTCACACATCTACAGTCACTTGACCTTTGACAAAGAACCTAAAACCATCCAATGGATAAAACAGCATTTTCAACAAATGGTGCTGGTTCAACTGGCAGTCAGCATGTAGAAGAATGAAAATTGATCCATTCTTATTTCCTTGTATAAAGCTCAAGTCCAAGTGGATCAAGGACCTCTACATAAAACATGATACACCAAATCTAATAGAATAGAAAGTAGGCAAGAGCATTGAAAACATTGGCACAGAGGAAAATTTCCTGAACCAAACATCAATGGCTCATGATTTGAGTTCAACAATTCACAAATGGGACCTCATTAAATTGCAAAGCTTCTGTAAGGCATAGGAAATGGTCAATAGGAAAAAATGGCAACTCACAGATTGGAAAAGATCTTTACAAACCCTATATCCAATAGAGGGCTAATATACAAAATATTCAAAGAACTCAAGAAGTTAGACT
Organism: Rhynchomys soricoides; assembly: GCA_019843965.1. Taxonomy (NCBI): domain Eukaryota; kingdom Metazoa; phylum Chordata; class Mammalia; order Rodentia; family Muridae; genus Rhynchomys; species Rhynchomys soricoides. Next base: position 11,604,556 of record JADRCH010000012.1, read on the forward strand.
CCAGAGTACCAATAACCCTATTAACAATGGGGTACAGAGATAAACAGAGATTTCTTAACTGAAGAATCTCAAATGACTGAGAAGCACTTAAAGATATGTTCAACATCCTTAGTCATGAGGGAAATGCAAATCAAAAGGACCCTGAGATTCCACCTCACAACAATCAAATGGCTAAGATCAAAAAGTGAAGGTGACAGCAGATGCTGGTGAGAATGTTGAGAAAGAGGAACACACCTGCATTGCTAGTGGGAGTGCAAGCTCGTAAAACCACTTTGGAAATCAATCTGGCTGTTCCTGAGTATATTGGAAATAGTTCTACCTGAAGACCCAGTTATACCTCTACTGATCCTATGTCTTAGTCAGCGTTTCTATTCCTGCACAAAACATCATGACTAAGAAGCAAGTTGGGGAAGAAAGGATTTAATCAGCTTACACATCCACATTTCTATTTCTCACAAAAGAAAGTCAGAACAAGAACTCACACAAGGTAGGAACCTGGAGGCAGGAGCTGATGCAGAGGCCATGGAGAGATGTTAGTTACTAGCTTATTTCCCCTGGCTTGTTTAGTTTGCCCAAGACTACCAGTCCAGGGGTAGCATCACCCACCACTTAATCACTAATGGAGAAAATGCCTTATAGCTGGATCTCATGGAGGGATTTCCTTAACGAAGGCTCCTTTCTCTGTGATAACGCCAGCTTGTATCAAGTTGACACACAAAATCAGCAAGTACAACTGACCCCTTATTAACTTTACACACAACCACATCACTATTAAGCCTCAAACCTTACTTTCTTACTCATCCTCAAGATCTAAATAACTTTAAAAGTACCATGATCTTTGCAAATTCCTACATATTAAAATTTCAAGCCCCTTAATATATTCAATCTTCTTTCAAATTCAAAGTCTTTTTACAATTCAAAGTCTCTTAACAGTGGGTCCCACTAAAATATGTTCTTACTTCATGTGGGAAAAGTATCAGGACACAGTCACAATCAAAAGCAAAATCAAACTCTAACCCTCAAATGTCTGGTATCCACTCAAAATCTTCTGGCTGGTAAGGGTTTTGGTCACTTCTCCAACTCTTCCCTTTGTAACACACACTTTGCCTTCTAGGCTACAGCTGTCTGTACTCCACTGCTACTGCAATTCTTGGTGGTCTTCTCATGGTACTAGCATTTCCAAAACACTGCTATCTTCCACTGCAACTAGGCTTCACCAATAAGCTATCATAGGCTGTCTTCATGGTGCCAAGCCTCAACTCCTTTGCACAACCCCTTCAGTCCTGGGACATAAATTGCAACTGAGGCTGTAACATTACCAGTGGCTTTCCATTGCCTCTCATAGTGTGAGCCTCAGCTTCTTGTTATGACTCCATCATATCTTCAAAACCAGTACCACCTGGATGACTCTTATCCATAACCAAGTCAGCCACAACACAAGGTACAACCTTGGCTATCTCTGGAACACTGTCTTTTTGTGCTCTCAGAAAACACTTCTCAAAAGATTTCACCTCAATGATGCTGGTCTCTTCTTAATCACAACTAATTTTTTATTTCCAGCTAACCAGCATTAATAGTCCCAATAATAAAAGGCTTCACTTTAGTAGTTCTGGTATCTTGTTAATCACAGCTGATTCTTCAGCCCCAGCTAACCAAAACCAGTATCTTCACAATCCAAACAGCAATGGCCTGGATAAAGGTTTTTTAATGTTTCATCTGAAATTTCACAAGCCAGGCCTTCATCATTTGCACTATTCTCAATATTATCTTCCAAGATTGTACAGAACATCCCTCAGAGCTCTTAACATTCAATGGCTCTTCTAGCCAAAGTTTGAAAGTCCTTCCACAGTCCTTCACAAAACATGGTCTAATTGTCACAGGATTATTCGACTATGCTGGTAGCAATTTCTGTTTTAGTTAGGGTTTTATTACTGTGAATAAGCACCATGACCAAAGCACTTTTTATAAGGAAAGTGTTTAATTGGGGTTGGCTTACACGTTCAAAGGTTCAGTCTATTATCGTTAAGACAAGACCATGGCAGCATCCAGGCAGGTAAGGTACAAGAGAAGTTGAGAGTTCAACATCTTCACCTGAAGGTTGCTAGTGAAAGACTGGCTCCCAAGGAGCTAGAACAAGGATATTAAAGCCCACACCCAGAAGACCACACCTACTCCAACATGGCCACACTTCCCAACAATGGTATTCCCTGGGCCATGCATATACAAACTATCATAGCTATATACCCAAAAGATGCCCCAATATATAACAAGGACACATGCTCCACTATGTTTATAGCAGTCTTATTTATAATAGCCAGAAGCTAGTAACAACCCAAAAATCTCTCAACAGAAGAACTGATACAAGAAAATGTAGTACATTTACACAATGGAGTACTACTCAGCTATTGAAAACAATAACTTCATGAAATATGAAGGCAAGTGGATGGAACTAGAAAATATCATCCTGAGTGAGGTAACTGAGACACAAAATAAGACACATGGTATGTACTCACTGATAAGTGGATATTAGCCCAAAGAACTAACAAAGTAAACTACTTCTAAAAAAGACCCAAACTCTCACAACTGTGGCTTCCTACAAAATAAAATCAAGTTAAACACTTTTAAAAAAAAAAAAAGAAGAAGAAGAAGAAGAAGAAGAAGAAGAAGAAGAAGAAGAAGAAGAAGAAGAAGAAGAAAGAACCAGAGTCCAATTGTAATCCAAAATCCAGCAGAGTAAATAACTCAGTGTAATTTTTGGTAATTATTTCCAATATTTTGTGCCCCAAAGGGATTGGATAGGTCCAATTCTTTGTTTCTATTATCCACAGCACACATAGATTTTCTTGTGGGTTCTGGCCAGCTCTACTCTGCACCTATTTCTTCTCTTGTCCTTGGCAGATGTCCTATAGACAATCTTTAGAAAGACATATAAATAAGAATAAGTAAAATATATAGGTACAAACAGGAATTTATACAATTGAAAATAAAATACTATCAGATTCAGAAGTCAGGAAACTATCGGTTGAATCTTTGGCTTTTGAAATGCCAACTCAGAATTGTAAGGGGTGAGTAGACCTATAACACAAGATCAGAACCAATAGAGGAATGGATTAGAAATATGGCTGATATTGAATCTTGAGATGACTGAGTTAGCCAGAGAGTCAGGCTGATTCTATGACAGGCTGCAAACTGGCAGTTCAGGAGAGTTAGACCTAAGTTTTGTTTCCCAGAAATTAAAAACAAGATCCAGGAACCTGTGTTTAGCCAACTACAGCTACGGGCAGCCAATCCTGGGATGCCTTGTCATCTAACCTGAAGCAAAAATATGCGTAGAAGGAATAGTAAGCAACCACCCTCAAAAGTTCCCAGAGCCTTAACCAATTACAGAATCAGTCAGGACCCTGGAGATAGAGCTAGCTAATCAAGGTAAAAGGCACATACCCTCTCCTTGAAATTCCTCTGACAACAGCTGGGCCTGCAAGTCCACTGGGTGTCTTCATTCCTGAGTTAGGGAGTCCCCTGCATCTTGGGGAAATTGTGCTGAAAAAAAAAGAAAGAAAACTTTCTCCTTTCTCATACTATTTGAATCTGGGGTCTTCCTTTGATTCTCAGACCCTTACATGTAAGGCCTCCTCCAGAATTTGCTGGAGACCCCCTTTCAAATAGCTGAGAGTTTAGGAGAAATATCTTTCCCCCATCAGTAATGTGGGTGCTCTTTATGTCTGTTTTTCTGTTGTCAATATAGAGAACAAGAGAGAAAGAGCAGACACTTAGTCTGTCACATGACCTGAGACTGCAGAGGATGCACTTGAACCTCTTTTGGGAGAACTTGTTAGTTTTCACATGATTTCTGAATCAGCAGTGGGTCTACAGGCCTTCCATGACAGAAAGGAAGATCGTCTGAGACAGTGTTTTCTTTTTGGTTTTGCCTTTCTGTGTCCTTATATGTTTTAAGTGTTTATTGATTATTTGTTTTCCCCTCTAACCTTGAGAAACATGACAAACAGACGGCCAGCTCCACTCTGTTGGACCTACTCTGGTTACACTTCATGAATTTCAGATGCCTAGCAGAGAATCTAAGCTTAACTGTATGGTCAGGAAAACTAACCATCTTTTACAGGAATGAGTGGCCAGCAGGTCTACCAACTCTTGTTTTTTATCGTTAAATATTTTATCTTTAAACATTTAAAGCATTGTGGAATATCTGGGTCCCTTTGGCAGGACAACCTGGGTACAGGGAAAAATGCTTAAAACTTAATTTGATGGCTGTTCACACTTGACTTGGTTTGAACTCATTTTAAGGATTTTTTGAAAAGAATATGCTGAACTGGGAAAACAAAAACTGATAAACTGGGGGTGGCCTTTGAGCCCTGCCTCCTGCCAAGATCAACCTGGCAGTAAGCCAGCCTGGTCTGTGTAAGTGGCCCTTAAAGAGGCCAACAGCTTCTCAGCCTCTCTGGTAAAAAAAGCTGAGGGCTATGAAAATTTGATTCAACAGGTATCAATCCCTTAAAATTATAGCTAAACAAATAAAGTCTGTCTAATTTAAATATATTAATATATGTGAGTATTTCTTGTTTATTGCTGTCCAGTTAACATGTTCTGCATGTCTTAGTTATAAAATATTAATTTATAATTTATGATATATGGTAAATAATCTATAATATTGGTAACAGAAAGCTCATTTAGAACAACTCAAGGTTAAAGCCAATCTGGGCAACAACACATTGCATGAGGTAGCTTAAAAATTGGGATTAATACTTTTCTGAAACTTCTGTCCTAAAAAGCAGACTTATAAATGATAAAAATTAAAAATGTTTCTTTAATAAGGTACTAAAGATGCACTTTCTTGTGTTCATATGTGGGAGCTTTCCTAGCTGGCAGCCAAACTTTTTGGCATGAAGGCAATATACTTGGCGTTAATTTTATAGGCACTAAATTGTTTAAAATGTTTTTCCCTTTTAGAGATTATAATTAATAATAATATGTGAGCTTATGGAACATTTTAAAATTTATTAAATATATCTGTGGTCTGGGACTCCATCAGTCTGTGCCACAGGACTCCAGAGCCAAATAGTGCCCGGAGAATGCTAGACTCCCCAAGATAGTGGACAAGCCTGTGAGCAGAGCTAAGACAAGCACCACTGCTCACTGGGGCATACCCAGAACCCTCAGGACACAGGGACTGAAGAGCAACCTGGGACAGGAACCTTCCAGTTTACACCTGTGGCCTGTGCCACACATACCCAAATAGCACAGGGAAAGAGCTAGCCTTCCAGGAGTGTGGACAAGCCTGTGAGTGGGGGTAAGGCCAGCATCTCTGCTCAGAGTGATTACCCCCAGACCCTACCTCCGAACACTCAGGACACAGGGAATGAGGAGTGGCCTTCTGGTTTCCTTCTGCAGTTGAGGAGCTGATCCTGTGACACATAGCTACATACTCAAATAATACCAAGAGATAGCTGGTTTCCCAGGAGTGCTGACACACCTTTGAGCACAGGCAAGACCATCACATCTGTTCAAATTCGTGGATCAAGAGGAAAATTTGCAAAGCCATCAGGACACAGGAACCAAGGAACAGCTGGGGACAGAATCCTGCTGGTTTCTGTCTGAACCCCATAGCTGACCTTGTATCACAGTTCTCTAAACCCAAATTCCTCTCAGAGAGAGCTGGTCTCTAAGGAGTACTGACACAGAAGCTTACAGGAGGGACAAGTCACACTCAGAGAGATCAAGACCAGCTAACACCAGAGAAACCAGACGCAAAAGCAAGGACAGGAACATAAGGTACAGAAGAAAGGCAACTTGGCATCATAAGAACCCAGTTCTCCAACCGCAGTGAACCCTGGATATCCCAACACACCAGAAAAACAAGACTCAGATTTAAAATCACATCTCATGATGATGATAGAAGACTTTAAGAAGGAAATAAATAAATCCCTTAAAGAAATACAAGAGAACACAGGTAAACAGCTAGAAGCCCTTAAAAAGGAAACACAAAAATCCCTTAAAGAATTACAGGAAAGCACAATCAAAGAGGCAAAGGAAATGAACAAAACCATTCAGGATCTAAAAATGGAAATAGAAACAATAAAGAAATCACAAAGGAAGACAATGCTGGAGACAGAAAACCTAGGAAAGAGAACAGAAGTCATAGATACAGGCATCACCAACAGCATACAAGAGATAGAAGAGAGAATTTCAGGGGCAGAAGATACCATAGAAAACATTGACACAATAGTCAAAGAAAATGTGAAATAAAAAAAATCTCTTCACCCAAAACATTCAGGAAATCCACGACACAATGAGAAGACCGAATCTAAGGATAATAGTTATAGAAGAGAGTGATGATTCCCAACTTAAAGGAACAGTAATTATCTTCAGAAAAATTATAGAATAAAGTTTCCTAATCTAAAGAAGGAGATCTAGAAAGGTGGAAACATTTGAAATGTAAATAAAATATGAAAAATAAAATAATAAATAAATAAAAAAAATAAAATCACACACAAAAAAAAAAAAGAAAAAGAAAAAGAAAGAGATGAACGTAAACATTCAATAAGCCTACAGAACCCCGAATGATTGGACCAGAAAAGAAATAGCTCCTGTCACATAATAGTCAAAACACAAAATGCACAAAACAAGGAAAGAATATTAAAAGAAGTAGGGGAAAATGGTCAAGTTACATATAAAGGCAGACCTATCAGAATTACACTGGACTTCTCACCAGAGACTATGAAAGTTGGAAGGTCTTGAGCAGATCTCATACAGACCCTAAGAGAACACAGCTGCCAACCCAGGCTGCTATACCCAGCAAAACTCTCAATTACCATAGAAGATGAAACCAAGATATTCTATGACAAAACCAAATTTACACAATATCTTTCTACAAACTCAGCCCTAAAAAGGAAAATAGATGAAAAAGGCCAACACAAGGAAGGAAACTACACCCTAGAAAAAGAAGAAATTAATCTTTCAACAAACTCAAAAGAAGATAGCCATACAACATAAAACATAAAAATAACATTGAAAATAACAGTAAGCAACAATCACTATTCCTTAATATCTCTTAGCATCAATGAACTCGATTCCCCAATAAAAAGTCATAGACTAACAAACTGGATGCATAAAAAGTACTCAGCATTTTGCTGCATACAGGAAATGCAACTCAGTGTTAAAAAAAAAAAAAAAAAAAACACTGCCTCAGAATAAAGGGCTGGAAAACAATTTTCCAGGGAATTGATCCAACCACTCTGGAAATCAGTTTGGCTGACATTCAGAAAATTGGACATAATACTACCTGAGGATCCAACTATACCACTCCTAGGCATATACCCAGAAGATTCTTCAACTTGTAATAAGGACACATGCTCCACTAGGTTTATAACAGCTATATTTTTATTAGCCAGAAGCTGGAAACATTTATGCAATGGAATACTATTCAGCTATTAAAAACAATGATTTCATGAAATTCACAAGGAAACAGATGAAACTTGAAAATATCATCCTAAGTGTGTTAACTCAGTCACAAAAGAACAAACACAGTATGTACTCACTGATAAGTGGATATTAGCCCAAAAGTTCTGAACACCCAAGATTCAATTCACAGCAACTGTTGGACTGACCATGGTGTCCCAGATGGAGGAGTTGGAGAAGGAACTGAAGTAGCTGAGGGAGTTTGCATCCCCATGGAGGGAGCAAGAGTATAAACTGGCCAGAACCCCCCATGCTCCTGGTGACTGGACCACCAACCAAAGAATACACCTGTAGAAACCCATGGTTCTGGCTACATATATGCCAGAGGAGGGTGTTGTTGGCCATCAGTGGGAGGAGAGGCCTTTGGGTCTGATGGTATTTGATTCCCCAGTGTGGGGGAAAGCCAAGAAGGGAGATGGGAGTCGGTGGGTGAATGGGGAAATACCCTCATAGAGTCAGTGGGTTAGGGGATGGGATAGGGGGTTTCCAAATTGGAGACTTGGAAAGGTGGAATAAATTTGAAATGTAAATAAATTATCAAAAAAAGAAAATAAAAAAATTATTAAATAATTAAAATGCCTTTAGTGAACAATGAGCAGCCTGCTAGTCCAGATGGCCTCAATTCTCCTACTACCTCTCTGTGTACCTTCATCATACCCATGGCTCCTGAACCATACAGACCTGCAGACCTGTAACCATTCCTACACAAGGACCATGGAGCTTAAACCGATTCCAAAACCTACTACAACAGAAACCTACAGGAACCAAAGCTTTCCAGATGGCTGTAGGGCCTTGAAAGATCACATTCAACAAAAGCCATGGCAGGTTGAAAGCTTCATACCACAGCTACCCTACTATAACAAGACCTGAATATCCTAACATAAGGGAAGCACAAGAAAATTCCCTTAAATACAATCTTAGAAATATGACAGAGTTCTTAATAGAGAAAATGAATAAATACCTTAAAGAAATATGTGAAAATACAATCAAACAGACAGAGGTCATTAAAGAAGAAATAAAGAAATTCCTTAATGATATACAGGAAAATAGAATTAAATGAGTGAAGGAAAAAAATAAAACTGTGTAAGACCAGAAAATAGAAATAGAAGCAGTAAAGAAAACACAAACTGATTCCTGGACATGGAAAACTTAGGGTAGAGAACAAGAACAACAGATGCCAACATCAGCAACAGAACACAAGGGATGGAAGAGAAATCTCAAGCATAGAAGATATAACAGAAGAAATTGATGCATCCATCAATGAAAATGTTAAATCTAAAAATTTCATGACAGGAAACATCCTGGAAATTTGGAATACCACTAAAATACCTAACCTAAGAATAATAAGAATAGAAGAAGGTGAAGAGTCCAGTTCCAAAGCCCAGAAAATATTCTCAACAAATCAGAGAAGGAAACTTTACCAACCTAAAGGAAGAGGTGCCTATATACATACAAGACACTTATAAAACAACAAATTAGACTGAACCAGAAAAAAAAGGCTCCTGCTACATAATAATCAAAACACAAAAATCTGCAGAACAACAACAACAACAAAATTAAAAGTGATAAGGAAAGAAGGTCAGGTAAAATACACAGACAGACATATCAGAGTTACACCTGAACCTCACTTCTCAACAGAGATCCTAAGGATTGGAAGGGCCAGAACAGATGTCTTGCAACCTCTAAAAAAATAAAAGAAAGGAATAAATAAAAGAAAAACTACAGATGACAACTAAAAGTACAATACCCAGCAAAACTTTCAATCACTATCGGTGGAGAAAACAAGATATTTTCAGTCAAATCCAAATTCAATCAATATCTATGCACAAGTCTAGACCTACAAAAAATACTAGAAAAAAAACTCCAACCCAAGGAGGATAACTACATCCAAGAAAATATAGAAAATAAGTAGTTCTATACTAGAAAAAGCAAAGGAAGCAAGTGTGCATGCACACCCACACACACACACACACACACACACACACACACACTAATGTCACAACATCAATATAACAGTAAATAACAATTTCTGGTCATTAATATCTCTCAACATCAATTGACTCAATTCCCCAATAAAAATTCACAGGCTAACACAGTGGATATGAAATCAGAATCCATCATTCTGCAGCATACGAGAAACAAAACTCAGCAATAAAGATGTACATTACTGCAGAGTAAACATCTGGGGTAAAGCTTTCCAAACAAATGGACCCAAAAAGCAAGCTAGTGTATCCGTTCTAATATCTAATAAAATAGGTGTTCAACAAAATTAATTAAAAGTAACAAGAATGGACACATCATAATATCAAAGAAAAAGTCTATCGAGATGAAAACTTAAGTCTGAATATATATGCCCCAATCCCACATTTGTAAAAGAAACATTGTTCAAACTTAAATCACATATCAAAACCAATAGTGGAGAGACTTTCCAATAATGGGAGACTGGCAAGAACTCACTCTCACCAACTGACAGTTCATTCAGACAAAAACAAAGTAAAGAAAAAATGAAACTAACAGACATTAAGAATAAAATGGATGCAGGGCAGTGGTGGCGCACGCCTTTAATCCCAGCATTTGGGAGGCAGAGGCAGGCAGATTTCTGAGATCGAGGCCAGCCTGGTCTACAGAGTGAATTCCAGGATAGCCAGGGCTACACAGAGAAACCTTGTCTCAAAAAAAAAAAAAAAAGAATAAAATGGACTTAAAAGACATAAATAAAATATTTCACCTAAACACAAAAGAATGTACTTTATTCTCTTCACCTCATGTGTCCTTCTTCAAAATTGACCTGAAAGTTAGTCACAAATAAACCCTCAAGAAATTCAAGAGAAGTAAAATAATGCTTTGTACCTCATCAGACCACCATGCATTAAAGCTGGACTTCAGCAACATCAGCAACATCCTACAACTCATTGAAATTGGAGAACTCTCTATCCAATTATCTCTGTTCAGGGAGAAATAAGGAAATTAAAGACATTCTAGAATTCAATAAAAATGAAGGCATACCAAACCCTAATTTATGGGACACAATAAAAGCAGCACTAAGAGAAAATTTCATAGCATTAAGTGCCTTCATAAAAAAATTAGAAAGATACATTACCAGCAATTTAAAGGGACACCTGAAAGCTCTAGACAAAAAGAAACAAGCACACCAAGAAAGAATAGAAGGCAGAAAATAATAAAAATCATGGTAGAAACCTAGGAAGTGTTTTCTGAAAGCACAAAGAAGCCATGTTCCAGAGATAGCAAAGATTGAACCTTGTGCTGCAGCTGGACTTATTAATACTTAAGAATCACACAGGTGGTACTGATTTTGAATGTATGGAGGGGTCATGGAGAACATCTGAGGCTTGGCACTGTGATTGGACAGGGAAGTCCATTCGTGAAGGTGCCGCCTCAGTTGCAGTTGATTGCCCAGGACTGAAGGAGTCACACAAAAGTATTGAGGCTTGGCACTGTGAAGAGAGCCTTTATAAGAGAGGCTATTGGTTAAGTCTAGTGGCAGCAGTATATTAGAGATGTCAGTTCCATAGGATGACCATCAAGAACAACAGCAACAGTGAAATAGATCAACCAGAGCCTAGAATGCTACAGAGAACAGAGATGGCAATGTGACCAAGCCCTTTGTAGGAGCCCAGAAGATCATGTATGGATCCCAGACATTGGAACAAGAAGCTGTAGTGTTGAAATTGCCTTGGAGACCCCAAGATGTTTGAGAAGCTAGAACCATGGGAAATCTGCTGAGGAAATCTGCTAACAGTGAGTGTAACCAGCCCAGGAAAAAGAAATTGGTTGCTGTCAACAAAGATGAAAAAGGAGTTGGAGATCTGAAGACCACTTTGACATTAGACATGGAGATGCAGAGCTTGAAGTTTGCCTAGATGCTTTCCTGCTTTACTTTGGGGATTATACAGTTAAGTGATTGGATGAATCTTAGAGGAGACTTTGAACTTTGGACTGTTAACATTGTTGAGACTGCTGTAGTACAGGACTTTGGAAGTTGGACTAAATGCATTTTTTTTTATTATTCTATGGTTAGGTGTGGTCCCCATAGGCTCATGTGTATGAATACACCTATGGGGATCAGGGAGTGGAATATGATGGGTTGAATATGCTTGGCTCAGAAAGTGGTACTAGTAAGAGGTTTGGTCTTGTCCGAGGAAGTGGGTTATTATGTTATTGTGGGCCTGGGCTTTAAGACCCTCATCCTAACTCCCTGGAAGCCTGTTTGCTTTCAGAACAAGATATTGAACTCTCAGCTCCTCCTGGACCATGCGTCCCTGATTGCTGCCATGCTCCCACATTGATGATAATAGACTGAACCTCTGAACCTATAATCCAGCCCCAATTAAATGTTGCCCTTATAAGAGTTGCCTTGGATTTTAATAGCTGAGTTATATTCCACTGTTTAAATGTACTATCTTTTCTGTATCCATTTTTCTGCTGAGGGATAGCAGGGTTGTTTCTACCTTCTGGCTATTATAAAGAAGGTTGCTATCAACAGAGTGTAGCATGTGTCATTGTTATATGTTGGAACATCTTTTGTGTATTTGAAGGCAAATGGATAGAACTAGAAAGTATCATTCTGAGAGAGGTAACCCAAACACACACACACAAAAAAACCATGGAATATATGAATTGATAAGTGCATATTATCCCAAAAGCTCAGAATACTGACAATGCAACCCACAAACCATATGGAGCTCAAGAAGAAGGAAGACCAAAGAGTAGATGCTTCAATATTACACAGACCAGGTAAGAAAATAATTGCAGGAGGTATAGATATAGAAGGACCTGGGAGGGGGAGGAAAAACGGAGAGCAAGAACAGGTATTGGAAGGGACAGGAGAGAAGTACAGAGGGTCAGAAAATTAAATAGAAAAATGTATCAGTGGGGGATGGGGTAGTGGGTGTAGCCACTTGGAAGTCCCACACTCTAGGGAAGCAAGAGGTTTCCAGAATCCAACATTAATGACTTTAGCCTACACACCCAACAAATGTGAGATCCAACCTATAGAGACCACCTACAATAGATAAGCATGGACCCCGGTTGAGGAATGGGGCCACCCACAGAGTTCAAAATTTTTAACCCAGAAATGTTCTTATCCAAAGGTTAGACAGAGACAAAAATGGAAGAGAGACTGAAGGAAAGGCTATCCAGAGACCACCCCTCCAAGGGATCCATCCCATCTACAGACACCAAACTCTCACACTATTGCTGCTTCGAAGAAGCTCTTGCTGATACAAGCCTGATGTAGCTTTTCTCTGAGAGGTTCTATCAGCACCTGAACAATACAGATGAAGGTACTCACAGCCAACCATTGGACTGAGCCTGGGGACTTAAATGAATTTGCTAGGGGTAGGACTGAGAACAATCAACTAACTGGACCACCCAGAGCTCCCAGGGACTAAACCACCAGCCAAAGAGTCATGGAGGGAGCCATGACTACAGATACATATGTAGCAGAGAATGTCCTTATTGGACTTCAGAGAGAGGGGAGGGAGGATTGACATCCCAGCAGAGGCAGATGCTAGAAGGGGTGAGGTGGGAGTGGGTGAGTGAGTGGAGGAGCACACTCATAGAAGCAAAGCAGAGAGGGGAAAAGGGAGAGGGGATGGGATGTTTGTAACTAGGAAGGAGGATATTATTGGAAATGTAAACAAATAAAATGATTAATACAAAAAGGATTTTTAAAAAGTCAAATACATATTCAGGAATAAATATTGTACCTGGTTTAAAAAAAAAAAAAAGAGTTGCTTTGGTCATGGTGTCTGTTGACAGTAAGAAAATCCTAAGATAATTGCAGTAAGTAGTTTTATTGTACTTTTTTATCTTTTTATATAGACAAAAAGGGGAGATATAGAAATAATATAGGAATCATAGGAAGAAAGGTTAGATTATTGAGTCTACTCTTACAGATCTTTGTATAATACAAAATTAAGGTTATAATTTGGTTACAACATACTCCTTTAATGGCATCACACCAATATAATCGTGTAAAATGCAACTTGAAGTTCTTGTCCTTTAGAAAACTACCATTACAAATTGTTTTGGACAATTTAGAAATGGAAAGTCAACTAAACTTGTGACTTTTTAGGTACTAATTAGATATTCACCGATGTTTTTTAAGGTAATCAGATAGTAAATAGTTATAGATAAGCAACATTTGCCTATTCAAATACACTAAGATAGTTACATGGTTTTTAAAAGACATCACAGATTGGTAGACTATGGAATTTAAAGATGATTTTCTTTTTTATTAGTTTAATGAGTTTTTAAACAGTGAGATATATGTCAGATCCTGGCAGAACCTCCAATCCACTTCACAGAAGATGAAGCACATTAAAGAACTTCCTTATGGAGTTTGCTTCAAATGTAGCAAGCTGACACTAGAAAAGAAACTGGCCTTGCTTCAATGGTGGCCAGCATGCTGTTTAAGCTATGGGAAAGCAGGACACAAAGAAAGTTGACTGCTGAACTCTGTCAGGGCAAGGCAGATAAGTCCTTCTTAAATCAAATGTTTGGTATTTTGTTTTAAAAAACAACACTTACCCTGAGAAAATATGCTCCATAAATTTTCACTTTAGTGATGCTGGTAACTAAATAATCACAAGGGATTCTCTAGGTGTAAAAAAGCAGCATTTGTTTCAGCAAAGCAAAGGTTAATTTTAATCCTTATGGTCTGTTATTAATCACAGCTATTTCTTAAATTCATACATTTAAAATCAAAACAACTACAGATTTTTAATTCAAAATAGAGAAATGAATCCATTAGAGATTGAGAGACTTTCAACCTTTTCTTTTACTTTGAAAATTCAGAAGCCAGGACTGTATTGTCTTCACTGCCCTCAACACTATCTTCTAACTTGTTAAAGAATACTTCAGTAAGTTCCAATCACTTAGTAGCTTTTACCCCTCAATTTCCCAAACATCTTCCTCTAAACAGCATGTTTAGGTCTATTACAGCAAAAATCTATATTCCTGGTATGAATTCCCATCTTTCATCGCTTTCTCTTGCTGCGATAAACACCATGGCCAAAAGGAACTTCAAAGGAAATGATTTATTTGGCATACACATCCACATCTCAGTTGATAACTAGGGAAAGGAACCTGGAGCAAAAAACTGAAGTAGAGATCCGGAAGAATGCTATTTACTAGCTTGTTCTCTGTGGCTTAATCATTGTGCTTTGTTATATAAACCAAAACAGAGGGGTGGACCACCCACAGTGGGGTGGGCCCGCCCACATTTATTAATCAATTAAGAACATGCTTTGCGGATTTGCTAAGATCTATTTTACTGAGGCTTTTCTCTTTCCAGATGAATCTAGTTTGTGTTAGGTTGAGAAAGCAGCAACAGCAAGAACAAAACTAAATAGCACAGTGTTCAAGGATTAGAAACTGAATGAATAAATGATTAGAATAACAACATTATATATATATATATTTAGATATTTACCTAAAGTAATGACAGATAGTTACCTATGGCCGTTAACTACTAGAATAGAAAGTTTGAATACACAAGAGTGGAAAAAAATTCAGCAGTCCTTAGAATCATTATTTTACATTCCTAGAATTTTTTGTTACTAATGTAACAAGCATTGATGATGATAATGATAAGATGAATAACAAATTGAACTTAAAAGATGGTCACAGTCAAGTGGTAAAAAAAAGTTCAACTGAACACGTAAAAAGTGTAAAATCTCAAGCTTAACAGATCTGCAAAAATAAACCTGATCTTTTCTTATTGATGAACTTTATTTCTATTAGAATAAATATGATATGCTCATTAAATGTGTTAATGTATTCTTACACTGCATTCACAGGAGTATAGTGCAGGGTAAAGGAGGGAATAGCCAAGCTATTTTTTGAAGGACAAAGTAGAATGTTTTATTCAGTATTTTGACCCATTTTCAAAGAACACTGATAAGCCAGACTTTGTCCAAAATGCCATGATGTGAATGCTAAAAATTCAAGGAAGCATATAACTTTCCACCCTAAGGAACAGATCTAAAGATACTCTGTAATCTTCTGTGGAACCACGAAAAGCAGCCTGATTTCTGGTTGAGCTAAGTTTTAAAACCCCAGGACTCAGTAGGGGCTTTCCAGCAGGGGATAACCCTACAAGGGACAGTAGGCTTTTTGCCATGCTCTTGGGACCCAGGCTCCTGACATGAAACCACAGATCTCTATAGGCATGTGACCATTAGTCACATAAAGGCAATGCCCAAGCCCCTCTACAGGTAGAGGTGTGGTCACATAGCCCCAAGACATTCCCATTTTAATGAGGCACCTAGAGGCTTAGTCAGTAAACTCCACATTGCCTTCCTAGCCACTCCTCTTTGAAAAAAGTATTTCAATCTCAGGACAGCTCTGAGATTGTGGGGTAAGGTTTCACTCATCCACGCTCTCTACCATGACAATAAACACCCTAAAATCATGGACTGTCTCTCTTCATTGGGTTCTGCCGTGGGTAACAATGGAACAGGCTTTTGTCTAAAGAGCTGATTCTAGTCTCCCACAGAAGGCCTCTCCATGCTCCCAGCCACAGCCTCTATCAAACCAAACCAGCTAGCTGGTGACAAGGCAAGGACCCAGTACCTGGTAGGTCCCGGTCCTGCTCCTCCCCACTTTTCACCCCTAGGCTGGGGCTAGATCCAGCCCGCAGGTTCCCACTCTGTTCTCAGCTCTTCCACTGCATCCAGTGGAGCCTGGGATGCCCAAGAGCCTGAGAACCAGATAGAGCTGGTTCTCTGCAGTCCCCAGGACCCCCATGCTGCACTTCCCCCGACTGGGCATTGCCATGGGGAAAGCGCAGTCAAACTTCCAGCGTCCTGCCTCTCCCAGAGGCCCCAGCCTCAGAAGCAGACACAGGACTCTCAACAACCATTTACCTCAACAATCTTCCATATTCTCTATGAATTTCCAATATTAGCAAAAGAAAGTAATTTTTAAAACCAGAAAAAAAGCCAAAGATACTTGAGTAAACCAGAAGTCATGAGAAAACACAGAATCTAAGAGTTTGCAAAGAAGAGCAAACCAGAGATATTATGGAAATGAACCAGGGCTAGCAGACAGCAAAAAGCAAAGAACTGAGCCTAAAAACCAAGGTCTGCACTGTGTGTATAGGTCAACAGCTGTCTCCTTAGTTGAGAGATGGCTAAGGAAACTTTGGTTAGGGAGCCTTTCCTGAAAGACATACCTCACTAGGGACAAATTGTGCATTAGTTAGTTTATTGTGGCTGTGTTAAAAATATCTCTTCCAAAGCAACTAAAAAGGAGAAATTGTTTATATTAGTTCACAAGACTATGTTGTGGTGAGTCTCTGCTAGAAGACATGGCATCAAGAGCTGACAGCAGATAATTACATTGAAACTACTGTCTGGAAGCAGAGACTGATGAATGCTGCTGCTCAGTTGATGCCTTAACTTCTTTTCATTAACTGCACTACCCCAGCCCATCTTATAGCTTTGCCTGTATACAAAGCTTATCTTTTGACCTCAGTCTAGACACTTACTTACAGGCATGTTCTGAGGCAAACCTAATGTAGACATCCCACAACAAATATGCTCAAAGGCTAACATAATGTATACATCCCTTCACAGGTAGGCTCGCAGGCTTATCTTTAGGGGAAGCTGCGATCCTGTCAAGTTAACAATCAACATTAATTATCATACATAGGAAGTACCCTTGCTCCCAAGACCAGAGTTATTTATATACACCATGGTACCATACCAAGTATTGACATTTCGACAAACTTTATATTTGACCACACTTGACAACAGTCTATACACATCAGAGGGTACAGCATATAAGAGAAAACTCAAGTATCAAAAATCACATTGAAGTGTGATATCAAATACATTTAAAGACTGAGAGATATTTGAGAATACTTTTCACCCATCAAATTTAGACACACGTGGCTGTTAATAAGCATCAAATGGAATTCCACTCCTATGTCTGTCAGGGACTGGATAAAATACATGGTCCTCTCCACTTTGGGTAGACTTCATCCAACCAGTGCAAACCACAGCAGAACACAAAAATCTGACCTTAATATTTGCCAAACCACCTTTAAGGTGAATACTGATGTCTAGCAGAGGTCTGACTATGGAAATGAGACTTTAGGTGGTTTGGATTCAATTTGCTGACTGAAGACTTAGAGGAATTCTCAATTATCATTGTTATGTGAGCCAATTCATCAAAATAGCATCCCTCTAACTATTTATTCCTTTATATACTCATGTACATGTGTGTATGCCCCTGAGAGTACAGTTTCATGAGAATGTGTAAGAACTGGTACTGCAAGGTTAGAGTTATTATATCTAGAATTTTGATATAACTGAGAAAAACCTGAGTGAGAAAAGAGTGAAAGATGAAGAGAGAGAAAGACAGGGAAGAATGATACTGATGGCAAAGACAGCATCAGCAATGATGATGGTGCTGGCAGTGTAAAAAATAAGGACTGGAGGGATGAGAACTAAGGCAGTGAGTGCAGTCATTAATTGAAAATATCACACTGAGTGGAGCAGAGACTGAAGGAAAGGCCATCCAGAGACTGTCTCACCTGGGGATCCATCCTATACACAGTTGTCAAACCCAGATGCTATTGTGGATGCCAGGAAGCGTTTGCTTCCAGGAGCCTGATATGGCTGTCTCCTGAAAGGCTCTGGCAGAGCCTGTTAAATACAGAGGCAGACGCTCTCAGTGAAAGATTAGATTAAGCAGGGGTCCCCAGATGGAGGAGTTGAAGAAGGGACTGAAGGAACTGAGGGGGGTTTACAGACCCATGAGGGGAGCAACAGTGTCAATCAGCCAGACCCCCTGGAGCTCCTGGAGATTGGACCATCTACAAAAGAATACACATGGAGAGACCCATGGCTCCGGCCACATATGTGGCAGAGGATGGCCTTGTGGGACATCAGTGGTAGAAACAACCCTTTGGCCTGAAGGGGTTCAATCCCCCAGGGAAGGGGAATGCCAGGGTTGGAAGGCAGGAGTAGTGTGGGGGAGCTCCCTCAGAGGAATGGGGAAGGGGCATGGGATAGGGAGTTTCTGGAGGAAAGACCTGGAAAGGGGATAACATTTGAAATGTAAATAAAATATCCAATAAAAGAGGAAAAAATGAAAATATCACACTGAATTGAATCTATGTTATCATCATGTTCTCCAGGACCAACCTGTTAGGAATAACATCCATAAAGTGGCACTAGACTCTATCCTTGGAGAAAACTTTCACTTCGTTTTTCAGTCCACATTATATGTATATTATATAAATCTTCATATGCAGTAATAGTCAGGCATCCCAGCAATCTATTATATTTGATCAAGATATGCATATATCATTTATTCCTGATTTACTATTGCTAGCTTGACTCATTGATTCATCTTGAGACAAGACAAGGTCAGTACACAAAATAAATAAATAAATAAGCCTCCTGCCCTTAAGAGAGAACAGCTTAGCCAACAAATTCATCTTCTTCACATCTGACCTCATGAATCTTGACAGTGGGAATACTGTATGAATAGAACATGCTTTTAAATGAAAAATGTTTGTCAATGAATGTAGAGAGAATGTGATAGGTGTTTGACAGTTACTGCCTGTCTCATGGAAGAACAATCAAGTCCTCCTAATAGGCCATTACTTACACTTAACAGCACTCATTTCCATTGTTTTTCTACATTAACTTCTGTCTCTAGTTGGCTACTTTCCTGTTTTCTACTTACATGCCCTTCATATTATTTCTTTCTTATTCATATGATATGCTTAGTAATGAATCAGATTGAGTGAGAGGTGGGGAAAACAGCCATCTCCTTCAAATTCTCCAATATGATGCCATAGCAAAATAACCAAACAACAGCAATAGACCTCATTAACCCTGACACCCATGGTCAGGGAATTCTTATGATAATTTATTTCTTTATTTCCTCTTGTTTTTTACATATTTCAAACACACAATGAGATATAAGAAAAATAAATTGTTATGGTATCTCATATTGTTATAATAAATCACTATAGATTTGGTGAATTAAACAACAAATACTTGTTTATTATTTTCAAATTCTAGAGGATAGGAAGCATGAAATGATTCTGACTAATGTAGGATCCTATTAAGATTTATTTTTCTTTGTATTCTGTGATAATTCCTAGCTATATCCTCCTAGGGCAAAGAGAAAGTATCTTTCCCTGTCCTAGAATGGGGTTCTGTAATAACAGACTTCCTCTAAACACAGTTTCCTCCCCAAAGCACCTCCTCCAACCATCATCCTCTTAGATCTTAGGGGTTTAAATTACTAATATCAAAAATATGTTGTATTTTGTTATAGGGCACAAGTATCTCATTAAATTTAGTATAGAATATTCCTATAATTATATTTGATAGTTCAGTTTCTATCAAAATTTATTTATATAACATTATTGTTTTCATGGAACTTTGGATAATTTCCTGATTTTGTAGCCTAAGAATAGAAGATATATCACTATCTGACCAGTATTGTTTTGTTTGGTTTGGTTTTGGTTTCTTTATCCGCCCTCTCTTGCTATCATTCTCTGCTCTGAACTTTTTAACTGTACACTCCAGTAGTTTGTTTCTCTCTCTGCTTTTGTACATATATTTAGCTCTGCCTGAAATGCCTCCAATCCCTCTGTTACTCATCTAAAACCCAGTCTTAATGACAACATCCTGACCTCTCTCTCCCTAGTAAAGGTCATGACTTCTCATATAATTCCATTCCACACTGCTAAATCTTTGGATGCAATCCTTTGCCTCAGAGTGGTGATGAAATGCTATGAACATATCTCTTAAATTCTAAGCGACTGGACTTTCTGCTGGACATGGCAGACAAAATTAATAACACACCCTGAGATCATTTAAGAAATAAGACTGCTATGCTACTGTATTCAAACTATTTGTTTAATGCATGTTTATTTAGGAAAACAAGGTAGGAAGCAAACTTACTTAACTTGGATTGTCCTTGTAATCAATTTTTACAACTTAAGGCATATCTAGCCATAATATTAAATTATGTATTATTCCATGCTCCTGACCCAGTACAATGAAAGTGTATAATTTGCTGAAATCAGTCAATACTGAAGTTCAAAGCAACTTCCTAAAATATACCATAAAAGTTAAAAGATTATATATATATATATATATATATATATATATATATATATATATATATTTGTTGTCTGGGCAAGTTGTGTCAGTTTGAAGAGAATGAATCCCGTATAGAATTCTATGAAAGATCTCTGTAAAGTACCCCATTCCTTTTTCCTGTGATGCCTTCTCTCTTGTTCAATAAATACAGAGCAAACCTTTCTTAAAGAATGAAGAATGATACACACAATCAGCAGACACAGAAGCACAGACCATCATACTACCTTCAGAAAGACAAAACAGACAGACACAAGGGTCAACCACACAGACAGAAGCACAGACACTGACACGAACACAGACACAGACACAAGATCAAACAGATTCACAAGATAGCATTCTAGCAGGCAATAATTTGGACTCATACAACAGATGGACATAGGACAAAGGCACAGGAAGCATGAAGTAGAGAATTTAAGTTTGGATAATCTGTTGGTTAAAGGACCCTAAGGGGGAAGTGCTTTTAAATTGTTCAGTAAAGCAACACAAATGCCTTATTTGTGACTTGGGTTAAATCACTAATGAGTACTGCCTGCACTTTAGAGTTTTCTTCTAAGTTGTGTGTGTACTTAACTTGCCTGACAGGCTGTAATTTCATTTAAGGGCAGAGATAATTTCTAACGATGAATGTGGTGAATTTATACATGTACTGAATGCACAGACTCAGTATATGAAAATTGAATGACCAAATGATCATTGATTTAAACCATTCCAAGAAATAAAAGAACAGTTGTCTGCCAGTACTCACTGGTCTTTGAATTACTTGTGTCACACAACCCCTACTATCTTGGTTGCTAGAATTTACCTGTGGCTGGCCTGAGTCACCCTTGCAAACTTGCTACTGAGTTACAGGTATTATGTTTGCCTTCTGTAAAAGAGCTTGGGGTTTTCTTCTACCTAAGCATCTAAAACATTGAAACCCTAACTTTTCTACCCATAAAGCTGAAAAGATAGTGTGGAGGTTTGAGTGAAAATGGCTAGCATAGACTCCTAGGGAGTGGCATTATGGAGGTGTGACCTTCTTGGAGTAGATGTAGCATGTTGGCTGAAGAATGTCATTGGGGGAGTGGGTTATGCAATTTCAGAAGCTCAAGCCAGGCCTAGTAACTGTCTTTTCCCTCTCCCTATCGATCCAGCTGTAGAACTCTCAGATACCTCTCTAGTACCATGTCTGCTTACATGCTAAAATGCTCTTTGACATGATGATAATAAACTAAACCTCCAAACTGCAAGCCAGCTCCAAATAAACATTTTTCTTTATAAGATTCACTGTGTTCTGGTTGTTTCTTCATATCGATAAAACCCTAAGACAGAAAGTTACTAAAAATACTAATTCCTAAGACTAACCACAAACCTGCTGACTATTAAAGCACAGGAAACAAGTTCTGTATTATTCAGGTTTATACATAGGCCCTAGATGATCCTGAAGATCAGTGAGGATAACACAAATGAGCTGGAGAGTTGGCTTAAAAGAGCCACTGTTGCCCTTCCAGAGAACCCACAGGACAGCTCTCAACCTTCTATAATTTCTGTTGAAGAGAGTCCAACATTTTCTGGCTGTCTTGCACACAACATAGACAAGATGCACAAACATAAATGCAGGCAAAACACATACACACACACATGTAAACACACACACACACATACTTGCACACAACCAACAAATGTGTACACACACACACCAAACAGATATATAAAGGAGGGTTACCCTCCCTGTCCAGTGCCTGTTGTTCCTCTTTGGTACCTTATTAAGGAGTAGTTAAGCATTAAGCTTCATCACACTGAGAAAGGTGGATTCACTTGTCTATCTTGCTGCAGCAGGCTCCTCAGCATTTGGCAAAGCAGAAATCTCTTCCATGGACTCTTGCCACTCTGCACCGCTGTTTGCTGGCAGACATTCTGGTGGAAGATTCCTCATGTTGATTCTAATGCTAGACTCTTCCTGATCTGTTTCACAGGTACTGCTGAAGTTTCTACTGTTAAATTACAGAACAGCTCTGGGTATTGGCAGCCTACAAACTGACTCTGATGAAGTGTGACAAACCTATGCATTGTACGTTTATCCTTAATTAAACTAGACACTGAGTGTGTATGGATTTTCTGTAGTAAACACAGATTGGGTGTCACAGAAGGTTAAAAACAGGAATTAAGTCTAACTACATCTCAAAGAGCCTTGCAAAGAGAAAGCTCTCAATAAATAATGCCAATAGGTGACATTTCTGCATTAGATTGATGAATTTTTTTTATTCCAACCTAAGAAGATTTATACTTTAAAAGTTTTAAAGTATAAAAATATTTTCATTATATAAAAGTTAGGCTACTTAAATTTTCTTTAAATATTAAAAATGCTAGATATTTATACAGATCATCAAAACTCAAATTCTTAATTTGAAGCCTTAAAAATCTGGGACCGTGGGGCAGTGGTGGTGCAGGCCTTTAATTCCAGCACTTGGGAGACAGAGGCAGGTGGATTTCTGAGTTCAAGGCCAGACTATTCTACAGAGTGAGTTCCAGGACTTCTAGGGCTACACAGAGAAACTGTCTTGAAAAAAAAAAAACAAAGTAAATAAATAAATAAATAATAAAAATTAAGAATAAAAAATAAAAATCTGGGACCATAAAATGATTGCTTGATAATTTAACTCAAGAGTAGTATTTTTGCACATTAAATATTATTGTTTAAAAGACAGTTGTATACCAAACCATCTCAAGGTTGAATAACTTCAAGTAACCATTAATATTTCTCATTAATATTAGTTGAATGGTGATTTGATTTCAGTTAAGTTGGAGAAGTTTGACTAAGATCCCACATGTATTTGTTGAGGCAGAATGTTGCTGGGAATGGTTTAGGTGTTCTACCATTTTCTTGATTCAGATGGCTTATATGACCCAGTAGGGGGCTATCCCACATGATAATAGTAAGGTTCAAAAATGACATGATATGTATAAGTTGTCCTGACCCATGTTTGAAGTAATAAAATGCTATTTTCCCATAGCAAAACAAATCCAGCCCTATCTTAGTGTAACAAATACACTTGCTGTCTTGTTGCCAGCACTTATTGAACACTCATAGTGCAAAGGACACACTGGGACTGCTATTGGAATTGTCAGAGTAACAACCTACCACATCAGTCATTGTGGAAAATAAACTACTTTTCAGGTTTTCCTGGACTACTGGTGCTACTGATGAATCAGTCTCTCTCTCTCTCTCTCTCTCTCTCTCTCTCTCTCTCTCTCTCTCTCACACACACACACACACACACACACACACACACACACACACACAAGTGTGTGAGAGACAGTGTTGGTATGAGAAGCCTTGGCTCTCCTAGATCCAGGTTGACTTCAAACTCAAAGAGTACTGCATGTTTTTGCCTCTGGAGTACTGGGAATAAGGGTGTTCACAGCCACTTTCCAGCTTTCTGGACTCCTGCAAACCATAATATTAGATTTTAAATTAAGGTCAAACATCACATATTATAACACTTATGACACCCAGATGGTTAAAAGAAAACAAAAAATACATTCAATTGTTATTTTTAAAGTATTGGTAATATAACATGTATATGCTTACTAAAATTATATCTGAAGATCACACATTTTGTGTGTACATACACATTATGTGTGAAAAATGAATGCACATGCATATATTATATGAGGGGGATCTCCTGTAATATCAGCATGTAAGAAGTGGAAACAGAAGAATCAGGACATTTAGGACTTTCATTTTAATCATGAAAAGAAACACTTCCATTTGCATTCTTTGGTTGCTGACACAGATATGACATTGGAAAATAAGAACATATATTATTCTCTCAGTAAGAACTGTTTTATTTGTTGTAAAAGTGACTTGAACAAGGTCTCCTCAGTCATAGAATGTCAATACAATTTTCAATTATTCTATAATTCCAGAAAATATAAAACAGGAGAGATCTTGAAATTGTAAGAAAAGATCAGAACTTCAAGGAGGAAAACAAAAACAGATTTTTTTCATTGCTAAAATTTATTCCTTCTAAGAAATATTTATTTATACATTGGATAATGATGATTTATACATTTAATGATGGCAAAAGCATGGTAGTCAGAGAAGGATATCTAAACCCAATTTCTATTTTAGAAAAGAAAGAAAATATAGTGTCTCTAGCATTCAGAAGTATAGAATTATTATCTTCTCCAGGCTAATCCACTGGAGATTAGGATTACCCTAGAGATGTAATTGTTTCTGAGTGTCATCAGTGGAGTATCCCCTGGGTCCATGATGTCTGCTCAGAAGTCTCTACCCTGGTATCTCTGTCCACTAGTTCCTGAGCCCAGTGAGTAATGCCAATATGGAAACTAGGGAGAAAGCACATTGACCACTGAACCAGTTTTCTCTGTGTTTCAGATTGTGAATAAAGTTTCTTTAGGTTTTGAATTTACAATAGATATGAGTGTTCCTATACTGTAAGTTTATGCAGGCAATGAAAGTTAATAAAACACCATTAGACTTCTTATTTTTTAAGACAGGAACAGGTATAAATGGAGAAAGTATGAGGTTGAATATGATCAAAACATGGTATAAAATATTCAAAGAATAATTAATATTTTTAAAAGATACAAAGATACAAGCCAAAGGGCCCAAGTGAGATACCTCAATTCCACTTGGGAGGAAAAATAAAACAATCATAGGAGTGGGAAGGGAGGGAGGAAAGACCTAGGTTGGAGAGGGGACAGAAGGAGAAGAGCAGAACATGATCAGGTATTGGGTGGGAGAAAAGAACTGAAGCCCTGAGGGCCAGCAGAAAGAATGAAAACAGGCAACCTCAAGAGATAAGAGGTGGGGGTCCCTCTAGAATGTACCAGAGACCTGAGAGGTGAGAGGCGGTCAGGACTCAAATGGAGGGACCTTAGATGAAATGCCCTATAGTAGGAAGAGGGAACTTACAGAGCTCACGTACAGTAAAAAGACAGGGCATCAAGTGGAGGGATGGAGTTGCCATCCCACAGTCAAAAAATATGATGCAGGATTGTTCCTGTCTAAAAGAACTGTATGGACAAGAAACAGAGAAGAGCCTGAGGAAATAGAGGTCCAGTGACTAGGACAAATTGGGATCCATCTAAAGTGGAGGATCCAAGGCCTGACTCTATTACTGATGCCATGATGTACTCTCAAAAAGGGACCTACCATGACTGCCCTCCAAAAGACCCAACAAGCAGCTGACTCAGATGCAGATATTTAAACCCAACCAATGGACAGAAACTGGTGACCCCTGTGGCTGAATTAGGGATAGGCTGGAAGAAGCTGAGGAGGAAGTCAATCCCATAGGAAGACCGGCAGTCTCAACTAACCTGGATCCCTGAGATCTCTCAGACACTGAGCCACCAACTAGGCAGCGTATACTAGTTGATATGAGGCCCCAACACATATACAACTGTAGAGAGCCAGTTCTGGACACAGAGAAGAGGATTTCAGGTTCCCAAGACTTATATAGTGATAGGTAGTTGTGAGCTCCTGGGCATAGTTTCTGGAAACTCTCCAGAAGTATGAAGCACTTGGAACCACTGAGCTTTGTCTCAAGCCTCTTGCTTTTTTTGTACAGAAAATTTTTAGTTTCCACATGAGTTAGTGTTGGAGAGTCATTACTTAGAAATTTTTAAGTATCCTCAATTTAGGTTGTATTTTCTGTAGGAAAATATGAGCAAAATTAAAAATTCAAACCAAAGCGTTAAAAAATAAATCACTGTAAGGATCGTCTTTATCCCTTCTCTTTCATAATGAGGCTAATGCTTTGAAAAACATTTCCTAAAAGACCTCTATACCCAAGCTAAGCAACAAGGGAAGAATTACCTGCATTACCATTGCTTCCATAAGATGTCCCCATGTCAGTTAGACATTCTCAGAACACACTCAAAGTACAGTATTATAGCTAAAATACTATGATGTCACCCCTTGTCAAGTAAAAAGAAATAAAAATACCAGATATTCTGCTTTGAGTATATAAATTGGCTCTTCAAAAGTTCTCAGTGTAAATTGTTTTATTTTTCTTTTGCAACCCTACATTTTGATAGAATTTTATCTCCTCCTTGGAGGTCGTATTTAGTCACACAGGACACATCTGGCTTCTACACCTTTTTTCCCCATAGAAGTGACAGTATTAATGCAGGAAACTAGACTGGTTATTTTTGTTGTTCTTCTTCTTCTCTTTTGCTTTTGTTTTTTGACAAGACACTAGCTAATAACATTTTGGAAGAGAAAAACAAAATTTCAACAGAGAAAATGTTTCCATCAGATTGGCCTCTAAGCAAGCCTAGGAGGATTTTTGTTTTTTTGTTCTGTTTTGTTTTTATAATTGTTGTCGGAAGGCACACTCTTATGTGGGTGGTGCCATCTCTGGGCCCATGGTCCCCAGCTGTCTAAGAAAGAGAATTGGGTAAGCTCTGGAAACAATCCAGTAAGCAGCACTGTTCGGTGTTTCTGCTTCAGTTCCTACCTCCACGTTATCGAATTGAGTTCCTGATGTGACTTCTTTCATGATGGACTTTAATATGGAAGTGGAAGTGCAATAAACTCTATCCTTGCAATGTCACTTTTGGGTAGTTCTTTATCACAGGGATTGAAAGGAGAATAGGGAAAAAATTCTATATTACACTGTGAAATTACCATTTATCATCAATTATTCTCTAGATCTGAATATTCTCCAGATTGAAACATCATTGAGACAATGTGGGAAAAAAAAAGTATATCATGTATATCATGTATACAGTCTCCTTCTGGGAAATGAACAGCTTCTGGTAACCCTTTTCTACATTGAAATCTGTGAAATATTTATCTGGAGATAAACTGAAGTGGAAACAAATCTTAGCATGGCAGTTTCCCAATCAGATTCACTTTCTGATTACTATAATAACTCTAATGTACTGTCACTTTCCATGGCACACTAAGTTTGTATTCAATCCAAAGACTATGTAAGTGAAACATCAGTGATATTATTTACCATTTTATATCTTTAACTTTTCAAAATGAATAATCATGACATTATTTTTTGATAGGGAATGAGTTTCTACTTTATGCAAAATAATATTTCAAACAAACTAACCCATTCTTAAAACAGATTCCAAGAACCAAATTGGATTCCTCTATATTCTATGAAAGTACCAGCCAAACTTTTCTACTTTGATTGATATGGAAGAAATTAAAGAAAAGTGTTTTGGTATCTGGAGAACCAAACTCTATTATCATTTAACCAGTCTGCAGGGCAATCACAGTGAAATTCTACATGTGATGATTTATTGATTTAATTATTTAACATAAATTTAGAATCTTTCATAATGGGTTCAGGTTTCCTTGGAACTAAGTAATTGGTACTTAAACATTCACTCAGACATGGGAATTAGGTTGACTGTTAACAGCTTTACAGCACAGTAATCAAGTGGGTTTTTCATAATTCTCTTTGCATCTTAAAACTCAGTTAAATTCCCTCCTTCTATGAGATGCTATTTAACCATGTATGTACCAAATAGTATCTTAATTGGTGCTGCAATTTCCAACTTTGACTATTGAAATTCATATTCATCTTCTTTCCAAGGTAATCCAATGTTTCCCATTGTAGTAACGTATTGAAGTTGGTTGAGATAGCGCCTGTCTGGATCAGTAAATACATTTGTAATGCTCTCTTCTCCTGTCTGTAACCTCTAGCCTGATGATGTTGGAGTTGGGTCATTATCAGCATATATATATATATATAATGTGTGTGTTTGGCATATATGCCAAACACATATGGCATATATGTATGTTTGTAATTGTAATTCTTCCTATGTATTTGTTAACATGAGGAATTGAAGCTTCATCTTATCAATGTGTTGTGATTTTAAAAAAAAAACCATGGTGACCAATTAACCAGCGTATAAGATCAAAACATTAGATTATCAATAATTATTATCTTCATCTCATGATGAACATCACTTTGTCTCTTATAAAGGAGCAAAGTTAAACTGAATTTTTTCAACCAGTATCTAACATTAGTGTACACACATACTACCACAAAAAAACAAAAAACAAAAAACAAAAAAAACCAAAACAGTAAAAACAACAATAATTATTATTCAAACAGTTTTTAAAACATTCACTGCCTCTGATTTTTCTGGGTCATTATTGGAAACATATAAAAAAGACTGTCACAGATTGAAAATAATACTGTAAAATTTATACAATGAAAATATCTGCATGCCATAATACTAAAAATTTCTCTATTTTAACTTAAAGCTACCTATATTTTTAAGATAGTTCAGGTATTTAAATGAACACAGTTCTGTAAAACACTCTGCATGTTTTCATGTCCACAAATTAAGTTGGCAAATGTTTACAATGGAGATAATGGAATGAATAAATAGTAGAAAATTAAGGTAAACATTCTTTTAAAAAATAAATAATTACTATAAGAAAGGAATATTTACATCAAAGAAAAGACCATGTTAAATGGTACATCATGAGTGTGGATACACAATGCACTATTATTCTTTCTATCTAAATATGATACCAATTCTTGAATTCAATTCTTGAATTCTTTTCTGATTAAACCATGTAACTTGCCCAGAAAAGATGTGGTAATTATCTGAGTTCACTGGGTTTTAAAAATTGGCAGACTATGTAAGCTCAAATTTTGCATAGGATTCTTGGCTCTTGCAGACACACCAATGTAGCTGTAGCATGATTACAGGAAAAATTGAGATTTCAGATTGTGCACTGGGAATTCAGTGTTTTGAGCTAGCCAGTTTCATCTTTGTAGATATTGTTAAAAATAGCCAACAATCTCCATTGTTCTGTAATTCCACATTTCTTTCTTATTGTTCCAAAGTAGATGCAAGTCAGTTTTATAAGTTTTATAGAATCTTGCTTTTAAAAAGCCCTTTATTCCAGGAAAGCATGGTTGATAATTCAATTAAAAACTCCTTCATTATAAGTCATGAATTGCCAAAATCATTTTCCTCAGCTCTAGCAGTATTTTGTTCAGCATCAGGCCCAATAACTATTCCCAGCCTGTGATATGCTTATCAGAGATCTTGGTTATAAATAATAAAAAAAAAAGTGTCGGATAAATAAAACTTGCATATTAAAGATGATGAGATAGTGAAGTGATCACCCTGCAGTGTGTGTGTGTGTGTGTGTGTGTGTGTGTGTGTGTGTGTATAGATATATACATAAGCAAATGTGAAAATACACAACTTCAGAAGAAAAGGTCAAGCTTGACTACTCAGAACACTGCCTAATTCTGATTTCTTTGTCATTGACCATTTTCTGAGTTCATGAATTAATTTACCTCTAGACAGATAACTGTTCCTTCATGACTACATTCTGCTTTTCAGAGTAGTAGCCACTTGTACTACATCAAATTATTATTAGCTTCTTCCCCGTAGAAATGTGCATATATAGAACTATCTTGTTTTTAAAGACAAAAATTCCAGTTGTTCAGTTTTATCAATGAAGACGGAGGAACAAGAAACTGGAGTGAAAATCTGCTAGTTTAGAGAGGCAGCGAAAACACCCAGATGACCTTCCTACTGCACTTACATCCCGGAAGGACAAGGTTGTTTTTTCCTTCTTCATACTGTCTTAAATACCCTTTAACTCAAAGACCCTCCTTTCTGTTTACTTATGTTCACCGCTTGTCAGCTGGGTTCTTGCTCTGCCTCTTGACCTAGGGCTGACTTTATTTAGCTCTTAGATTAGAGGTGTGTGTTAAGGCTGGGCCACACCACAACTACTTGTTTATGGTAAAAGAAAAGTTCTTGGGTTAAAAGTGGGGGTCAGGGCTGAGCCATGCCACAACAAGATTTTTCACATTCATAGCCTTGGGGTTCACAATGAGATCAAATAACCTACAAAATAAGTATAGGTCAGACATTTTCATTGGAAGGAACATGATAGTCATAAAGTTTCATAATAGTCATAGAATTGCTGTGTTCTGCCCTTGCCCTCTGTTCAGTGATCCATGTCTCTATGGACATGCACATCTTTGGTCTATAGATCACTTAAAGTACTATAGCCTCAAAAGTTGAATGTCAGCACTGGATGCAAAAAGTCTCATGTAGACCTCATTACTCAACAAAATCAACTTTCCTGAATCTTAGTTGGGAAGTATCAGAAAACTCCTTTAGTTTAAATAGCATTGTGTTCCAATATTTTAGGTTTTGTGAGAACTAGGAGAGGATCAAGGGTGATTGTCTAAATACAAACGTGAGGCCTCTCTCTAGACAAATAATATCTCTCTAGACAAATAATCATCAAAATACCACTCATAGCTTTGACAATATGATGTGCTAGGTTTACAAATCACTTTCCTCTGAAATTCTGTGGAGTTTTGCATGCTTTCCTGAGTTTCTCCAGACCCTGCCAATGTTAGTCAGATAAGCAAGATTATTTTTTTTTTACATTAAGTGAAATGATCTTTTGAGACATACAGGTCACAATTGAATACATGAAATAGTGCAGAAATATTCCCATGTACCTATCATCTAGGTTTCCTAGCTAGAAACTGTTACTAAACTCGGAGATGAAAGAGACCTTGGCATAGAGCTGTCAAGTTGAAGCAGATACCCTAGCTGAAGAGCTATTGGTATCTGATTGCTGCTGGGAGAAGGAGAGCATGATTTCTTCTTCCTCGGTGTTACATCTCATATATTGAGTACTCTGCAAGGCAGGAGTCAATCCCAGGAGTCGTTAGTCAACACAAACCAGGATGGATGGTCTGTGTGTGTGTGTATGTGTGTGTGTGTGTGTGTGTGTGTGTGTGTGTGAGAGAGAGAGAGAGAGAGAGAGAGAGAGAGAGAGAGAGAGAGAGAGAACATGAGATGAGGTAAATATGGTGGTGTAAGAGAATGTGGGAGGATCTAGGGGAGGTGGAAAAAGCATTATCAAATACATTCTATCAAATTTTCAAAAATTTTTAAAATTAAAAAGGGATTCACAACTTACATAATGGTAGATGTGACCATGCCACTCTGAATGGTTAACTGAAGCTGCCACAGTACATATAGTAGTATGGGGCATATACTGCAGCTCTGTGTTCTTTTTTATGTTGTCTTTCCCTAGTTTGTGAGGGAGACATGGAGACATCTATGCTATTAATTTGAGCCATCTCATATTTTATATTTATGTATTTGGTACTATGAATTTCCTTCTCAGCACCATTTTGTGCCAATCCACAAATATTTG
The DNA here is from genome assembly GCA_019843965.1 of Rhynchomys soricoides. Lineage (NCBI taxonomy): Eukaryota > Metazoa > Chordata > Mammalia > Rodentia > Muridae > Rhynchomys > Rhynchomys soricoides. The sequence goes on from JADRCH010000012.1 coordinate 11,636,374, forward strand.
TGTGATATGTTTCATTAAATTTTTAGTTTGTCTGAAAATGTGCTCTGTAGTTATCAACAATTTATAGAGTTGGTCTAATTTTATTCACTTCTGGTTTCATTCTATGATAAACAATGACACATAATTTCATTATTAATATATATCAATGTCAGTCTAAGTACTGGAGGCTATCCATGGAGTCCTCTGGTCGTGCCTGGTAGGAGGGTTCAAGTGAAGATGAAAGAACAGGAGCAGCAAGGGGGAAATGCCTCCCCCACCTCCGTTACTGCTGTTGCCACTGCTGCTCTGGTGCCACTGCCCTAGCAGCTGCTGTTGCTCTGAGGCACTGCATTATTGGAGCTGAGCTGAGCACAGGACTGGCTAACAAGTGAGCTAGAGGAGTGCAGGGGAGCTTCGGGTGGTGAAATTTTCCTGAGAGCATTCTCTTCCCAGGCAGTGTTATAGGTCTTGTGGCAGATGCTCTCAGGTGACAGAGAAATTCTCACATACCTTTATTCCACCTGGATAGGCTTTTATATAAAGTTTTGGGGTGTGATGGGTCTGACAGCAGATGCTTCCTATTGACTTGGCCTGAGATGCCTCATCTACATGAAGAAGGACTAAGTGACCTATGTCCACAATTCTCTCTATGGGGCCTGTGGCCATGTGACAGAGGCCTGGAGTAGGGAGCAGGCAGAGCTCTTACTTTTCCTTCTGGGTCTCCTGTGCTTCAAGCTCTAGCTTGACCTTACCACAGGCTTCCTGCTCATGGCCTACTGCCCCACATATTATAGGGATAGTGTGTGTGTGTGTGTGTGTGTGTGTGTGTGTGTGTGTGTGTGTGTCTAAGACCGGGGTGATCTGATGCCTTGGCATATGTTTCAAAGATTCTTGAGAAGAATGTTGCATGTGGTATTCTGAAAATCTGAAAAGATCAGACTCTGTCAGTTAATGGTGAGGGCTTAGAAATTGTTATTCCTTAGATTTTATTCTTGTTTATTTGTTCTATCAGATCTTGAAAGAGTTATGCTTAAGTTTCCCCACTAGATTGTGGACTTGGCTTTTTCTCTATCAGTTTTATATTTCTAGGTTTATTTATTTATTAGCTTTTATTTATGTGTGGGTATTGTGGGGGTTTAGGGCACCAGTTTGAGCATGGAAATGTAAGTGCCCCTGAATGCAGGAGTTTAAATCTTCTCCAACTGTACTATAGAAAGGAAATTTGAATAGTATTTAGGTGGTACAATATTTACTATACTTTAAATTTCAGCCATACAAAACAAACTTTTTAAAATATAAAATAAATTTATGTAATGGCTTTTATTACATATCGCAACCCCTACGTATTTAATTGTATGAGTGTGTGTGTGTGTGTGCGCGCGTGCACGCATGTTCTTGTGCTTTGTACTTTGTATGTTTGTACTTTGTAGTTACTGATAAAAAAATGACTTTGTCATTTTCTCATTGATTATCCCAATTTGTGTTTTTGTATTTTCCTTTAAGTGAGTAAAAATTTTTAATTAAGTTTTGATTAAATGGTAAGGCCAAGATCTTTTTCTTCTTTTTCTTTTCCTTTTTTATTATTTTTTTCTCTTTGCTTTTTTGAGACAGGGTTTCTCTGTGTAGCCCTGACTATCACAGAACTTACTCTGTAGACCAAACTTGCCTAGAACTCAGAGATCTATTGGCCTCTACCTCCCAAGTACAAGGATTAATGGTGCATACTACCAATATTCGGGAATCTGCATTATTTTAAATGTTTTGTTTTTCGGTTGAGATAAGGTCTACTGTAGCCCAAATTGGCCTTCAACTCTCAATGCTCCTAAATAAATCTTGACTTTCTAATCTGCCTGTGTCTCTCAGTGTGGTGATTATAGGATTTCAAAAACATGTTTGGTTTTATGTGGTACTGGGGATTGAGCCAAAAGCTTCAAACAAAAACACTAAGAACAAATCTAGTCCTCCTCTATTTTCATTGTGTCATTTTGTTGTTACTTTTAAATTTTTATTTATTTGTTTCAAGTAGGCTGTGAGCACATGCATGACATGGTATGTGCTGTGAGGTCAGAAAACAACTGGCCGACCTCAATTCTTCTACAACATGTCCCATATATTGAACTCAGTTGATCAATATTAGTAGCAAGCTACTTTAACAGTTGCTCAATCTTGCCATCCCATATTTAAAGCACTTAGCATGTATTTTGTATTGATTGTTTTCTGATGCAGCTGTTTTACTTTGCACAAATTCAACTCTCACATCCTCCAGTGTTTCAAAGTCAAAAGAAAGAAAAGAATGTTATATCTCTTAATATCTAACATCTAGAATATAAGAATCCTGAGTAGGTAAATATTAGATTATGATTTTACTTCATCAAAATGGGTGTAGGAATTTGAAAAAGTAAGAAAAGTTACTTATTGTACAAATCAATGTTTTAGCAATTATACTGTTTTTGAGGCATCCTTGATTTCCAAGATTCATGTTTTTTATAATAGTTAAGCTTAGTAAACATTTTAAACCACATTTCAGTGTCATTTTTCTTGTGACAAATTGTCTTAATTTTCTTCAATTGAGCATGTTTGGTTGTATTCCCTCTTCTTGAGCTCTTCCCATCTGTAATGAAGTTGTGTGTTGAGCTTTAATTCTCATGATACATCAACGTTTGCCTTTTCTTTCTGAGCTACATAGTTTTGAACAAACTGGATCTCATTTAAACTTTTTCCAGAAAGAGGAGGTATCTCAGTTAGTAAAGTGCTTGCCTCACAAGTATAAGGACCCAAATTCAGATCAGAGAAGACAGTTATAAAAAGTTGTGCAAAGCTGTGTCACTTGCAATCTCAGAGGCATCAATTAGAAGATGTCTGGTGATCACTGGCTAACAAAATTAATATAGTTGATAAATTTGACATCAGTAAGAGGCCTTGATTCAAAAACCAAGATAGAGGGTACCTGCAAAAATAATAGTCAAGACTCTTTTGATTTGTACACACATAATACCTGAACACACATACACAGACACACACACACACACACACACACACACACACTTACACACATTCATAGGTATGGTATCATTATCTCCTATTACTTTCTTGCTTTCAAGATTTTTCTCAAATATCATCCTTTACTTTTTATGGAAAATACTGTGTTTTATTTCCTTTTCTTTCTTTTTCTTTTCTTTTGCTTTCTTTCTTTTTTTTTTTTTTTTTTGATACTTTATTTACATTTCAAATGTTTCTCCCTTTCCAGATCTCCCCTTTGGAACTCCATATCCCTTCTCCCCTTCCCCTGCCTCTATGAGGGTATCCCCACCCACCCACTCTCATCTTCCCTCCTTGGCATACCTCTATACTGGGGCATCTAAAACCCTCAGGCCCAAGGGTCCCTCCTCCCCTGATGGCTAACAAGACACTCCTCTGCCACATATGTGACCAGTACCATGGGTCCCTCCATGTGTACTCTGTGGTTGGTGATCCATTCTCCTGGAGAATCCAGAGGTCCAGTTAGTGGATACTGTTTCTCTCTCCAAGGGGCTACAAATTCCCTAAGCTCCTTCAGTTCCTTCTCCAACTCCTCCATATGGGACATCACGATCAGCCCAATGGTTGCTGTGAAGTGAATCTTGGATATTTCGAACTTTTTGGCTAATAACCACTTATCAATGAGTACATACCTTGTTCATTCTTTTGTGAATGAGTTACCTCACTCAGGATGATATTTTCAAGTTCCATCGATTTGCCTGTGAATTTCATGAAGTCATTATTTTTAATAGCGGAGCAGTATTCCATTGGGTAAATGTACCACATTTTCTCTATCCATTTCTCTGTTGATGGACATCTAGGTTGTTTCTAGTTTCTGGTTATTACAAATATGGCTGCTATGAGCATAGTGGAGAACGTGTCTATATTATATGTTGGAGCAACTTCTGGGTATATGCCAAGGAGTGGAATAACTGGGTCCTCAGGTAAGATTATGTTCATTTTTCTGAGGGTCCACCAAATGATTTCCAGAGAGGCTGTACCAGCTTGGAATCCCACCAGCAATGGAGGAGTATTCCTCTTTCTCCAAATTCTTGCCAGCTTCTGCTGTCACCTGAGTTTTTGATCTTAACCATTCTGACTGGTGTGAGGTGGAATCTCAGGGTTGTTTTGATTTGCACTTCCCTGATGACTAAGGATGTTGAACATTTCTTTATGTGCTTCTCGGCCCTATGAGTTTCCTCAGTTGAGAATTCTCTGTATAGCTCTGTTCTCCATGTTTCGATAAGGTTATTTGGATCCCTGGAGTCTAACTTCTTGAGTTCTTTGTATATATTGGATGTTAGCCCTCTATAGAAAGTGGATTAGTTAAGATGTTTTCCCAATCTGTTGGCAGCTGTTTTGTCCTATTTACAGTGTCCTTTGCCTTACAGAAGCTTTGTAGTTTCATGAGGTCCCACTAGTTGATCTTAGAGCATAAGCCATTGGTATTCTGTTCAGGAAATTTTACCCTGTGACCATGTATTCCAGACTTTTCCCCACTTTCTCTTCTATTAGATTCAGTGTATCTGGTTTTATGTGGAGGTCCTTGATCCACTTGAACTTGAGCTTTGTACAGGGAGATAGGAATGGAACAATTTGCATTCTTCTACATATAGACAGCTGGTTGAACCAGTACCATTTGTTGAAAATGCTGTCTTTCTTCCACTGGATGGTTATAGCTCCTTTGTCAAATATCAGGTGACCATAAGTGTGTGGGTTCATTTCTGGGTCTTCAATTCTATTCCATTTATCTACCTTCCTGTCACTGTACCAATAACATTCAGTTTTTATCACTACTGCTGTGTAGTACTGATTGAGATCAGAGAGGCTGATGACCCCAGAAGTCCTGTTATTGTTGAGAATAGTTTATTCTATCCTGGGTTTTTTATTACTCCATATGAATTTGAGAATTGCTCTTTCTAAGTCTATGAAGAACTGAGTTGGAATTTTGATGGGCATTGGATTGAATCTGTATATTGCTTTCAGCAGGATGACCATTTTAACTATATTAATCCTGCCTATCCATGACCTGGGAAATCTTTCCATTTTCCGAGGTCTTCTTGGATTTCTTTCTTCAGATTCTTGAAGTTCTTGTCATACATATCTTTCACTTGTTTGGTTAGAGTCACGACAAAATATTTTATATAGTTTGTGACAATTGTGAAGGGTGTCATTGCCCTAATTTCTTTCTCAGCCTGTTTATCCTTCAAGTATAGGAAGGCTACTGATTTGCTTGAGTTAATTTTGTATCCAGACACTTTGCTGAAGTTGTTTATCAGCTTGAGCTGTTCTCTGGTGGAGGTTTTCTGGTCATTTAGGTATACCATCAAATCATCTGCAAATAATGATATTTTAACACAGAGGTGTGTTTCCTGGATGCAGCAAAATGCTGGGTCCTGTTGATGGATCTAGTCTGTCACTCTATATCTTTTTATTGGGGAGTTGAGACCATTGATGTTAACAGGTATTAAAGAATAATGATTGTTGTTTCCTGTTATTTTTGATGTTGTTTATATATCTGTGTAGCTATCCTCATTTGAGTTTGTTGAAAGATTACTTTCTTGCTTTTTCTTGAGTGTAGTTTCCCTCCTTGAGTTGGCATTTTCCATGTATTTTTCTTTGTAGGGCTGGGTTTGTGGAGACATACTGTGCAAATTTGGATTTGTCATAGAATATTAATTTTCACCATCTATGATTATTGAGAGTTTTGCTGGGTATAACAGCCTGACCTGGCATTTGTGTTCTCTTAAAGTCTATGAGATCTGCCGAGGATCTTCTAGCTTTCATAGTCTCTGGTGAGAAGTCTGGTGTGATTCTGGTAGGTCTGCTTTTATATGTTCATTGACTTTTTTCTTTCTTTATTTTGTTTATTTGGTGTTTTGACTATAATGTGACAGGACAAATTTTTTTTCTGGTCCAGTCTATTTGGAGTTCTGTAGGATTCTTGTATATTTATGTTCATCTCTTTCTTTATGTTAGGGAAGTTTTCTTCTATAAATTTGTTGAAGATATTTACTGGTTTTAAGTTGGAAATCTTCACTCTCTTCTATACCTATTATCCTCAGGTTCTGTCTTCTCATTGTATCCTGGATATCCTGGATGTTTGGGGTTAGGAGCTTTTTGCATTTTGAATTTTCTTTGACTGTTGTGTCAATGTTTTCTATGGTGTCTTCTGAACCTGAGATTCTCTCTTTCATCTCTTGTATTCTGTTGGTGATTCTTGCATCTATGACTCCTGATCTCTTTCCTAGGTTTTCTAACTCCAGGATTGTCTCCCTTTGTGATTTCTTTATATTTTCTATTTTTAGTTCCCAGATGGTTTTGTTCATTTTCTTCATCTGTTTGATTGTGTTTTCCTGTAATTCTTTAAGGGATTTTTGGGTTTCCTCTTTAAGGGCTTCTAGTTGTTTATTTGTGTTCTCTTGTATTTCTTTAAGGAAGTTATTTATTTCCTTCTTAAAATCTTCTATCATCATCATGGGATGTCATTTTAAATCTGAGTCTTGATTTTCTGGTGTGTTGGGGTATCCAGGGCTCGCTGTGTTGGGAGAGCTGGGTTCTGTTGATGCCAAGTAGCCTTGCTTTCTGTTCCTTATGTTCTTGCCCTTGCCTTTCACCATCTGGTTATCTCTGGTGTTGGCTGGTCTTACACTATCTGACTGTTACTTGTCTTTCCTGCAAGCCTCGGTGTCAATACTCCTTGAAGACCAGTTCTCTCTGAGAAGAATTTGGGTTTGGAGAGCCGTGGTACAGAGTTAGCTCTGGGGTGCAGACAGAAACCAAAGGATATAATCGCCAGCTGTCCCTTGGTTCCCTGTCGTGAGGGTTCTGCAAGGGTCCCTCTTGATCCAGTGAATTTGAACAGAAGTGGTGGTCTTGCCTGTGCTTGAACATGTGTTGGCCCTCTTGGGATACTAGTTCTCCCCTGGCACTATTTGAGTATGGAGCCCTGTGTCTCATGATCTGCTCCCAGGCCACTGAAAGAAGCCAGAAGACCACTCCTTAGTCCCTGTGTCCTTGGGATTCCAGGTGGGCCCCTCTGAGCATACAGGTTTGCTCACCCTCCTGGGAGCCTAGCTTTCTGCTGACACTATTTGGCTATGGAGCTCTGGTGGCCCAGGCAGAGGTCTTTTCATACTGTGTTTCTTAATCTATTGATTGATAATTTTTTGTCTACTTTGTCAAGTTAAAGCATTTTATTGGAGAAATAAATTGGAGACAGTGGAGAAAGCTCCACTCCACTGTCTTTGTCAAAACAACTTTGAACGGTTTTTCTTACAGTCCTTTAGCTCTATTGGGATTGGTTTTATTTTGCTTTCCTATCCTTCTTTTTATTCTCCTTATTTTTCTGATTGGGTAACAAGTATTCAGCCTCTAAGTTTATTATTTCTTCTATTCTTTCTGTTCTCTTGTTGAGTCAGTGCATTGAGTTTTAATCTTAGATATTGTATTTTATAGTTCTAAAATTTCCCTTAGGCTCTTCATATCTTTTATTTATTGGCTGAAGTTTCCTGTATTCCCACTTGTTTGTATTGTGTTTATAATGGCTCATGAGGTATTTTTTATGATAGCTGCTTTAAGGTCTGTATTATCCTAAAATTCTTATCACCTCATTGGCCATGTCAATTAATTGATATTCTTAGTTGAGGTGGAAGCCTTCCTCATTCTTTCTATGATGAATCATTTTTGCAGTTCCTAACCTATATGAGACTGAACCTTAAATCTGTCTACTTTATTACTGCTAGTGAATACTGAAGCCCACAATCCATAGAAGGCTTCCATTTATGGAGTACCACTGCAGCTGAGGCATGTAGATGGGGTCTGTCCTCTTACCTCCTAAATTCTGCTACTGACACCTACCAAATTTCAGGGATAGAGCTGCCTTGTTCAAAAACCCAGTGCATGTCCAGCACATCTAAGGCCAGGCGATGAGGTCGCCTAGCTGCCTCTGGATAGTGGTAAACATTAGATTTTTCAAGAAGATCTCCTATGTCTAATGATGTACTAGATTCCATGAAGTTCCAGCTGCAATGGTTGAAAAATTCATAAGAGAAGAAAGTGACCTCCACCAACATTTCTACTTTTGTTTCATGATTGATTTTTCAACTGACTATGGGGAAATAAAATTGGTATATTTACTTAAAGAGAGTCTAAGTAAGGCTGTGTTCTCCTATGTTTCCATCCTATTCCTGCATCAGCTTTCTAGTGTCAGTACAAGCACATGAAGCTGAGTGCCTTTGTGTTCTCCTAGATCCACAGACTAGAAGTCAGGAAGAAAGTTGTCAATACTGCTGATTTTGTTCTTTCTTTCTTTCCTCTTTTCTTTTATTATAAATTTTCTTTATTTGCATTTCAAATGTTATCCCCTTTTTCCGTTTCCTCTCCAAAGACCCACGATCCCATCCTCCCTCCCCATACTTCTATGAGGTACTTCCCCACTCACCCACACATACCTGCCTCCTTGCCCTGTCATTTCCCTTCATGGGGTCATCGAGCCTTCACAGAACCAAGGGCCTCTCCTCCCATTGATGCCTGACAAGGCCAGCCTCTGCTACATATGCAGAGGCTATGTCATGGGCTGGAGACATGGCATGTGTACTCTTTTGAGATGTCCTTTCTGGGTTAAGGTACTCTCCTCTTTCTTGTGTTTAATCTCTCTCCTCTCTCTCTCTCTCTCTCTCTCTCTCTCTCTCTCTCTCTCCCTGTATGTGTGTCTGTGTGTGTCTGTGTGTGTGTGAGTGTTTGTGTGTGTGGTGTGGTGTATTGAAATGCTTTTCTCTTGGGAAGCTATCCTTAAGACATTTAAATAAAACTTAGATGATTGGTGAAGAAAATAGAACACTACATATATTTTAATAATATAGCCATATCTGTATATATGCTAAGAAAATATAATTTACACTTTTAAATTACACTTGTTATTATGAAAAAAAATACAGTAATTCTATCATTTTAATGTTTCCGTATCAAATTAAAAACAGGTCCCTCATCTCAATCTGTAGAATACCCAAACTTCAGGAAACTCAATTCTGAATGGCAATATCAACCAGTATACTTTCTACCATTTAAATTTGTAGACATAATTTGCATTATGTCATATTTTTTATTAATTATTGGCTTGAATCCAATGGCTCACTGGAGAAGAAACTAAAAGAAGGAGAAGAGAGTGGAGAAGGGAAAAGTCATAGTGAGAATCTAGGAGATCAATAATTTGAATAAAGTTACCAAGTATACGATTCTGATAAATGTTTGGTGTACATGCGTGATTGCATGTACTCACACATGGCTGTGTTATTTATATGTGGTCATAAGTGAAAATTCTTATATTTAATACAATAATACATTTAATGCTAAAGGTTTTATGTTGCAGGGGAGTCACTGTTGTTCAGCTAAAGTAAGCTCATTATCAGCCTGTGTACCAGAGCCTCATGTTAGAAAGCTTAGGATAAGATATTCATCTATAATAGGTAGTTCATATCAAAGGAAGTATTCATAAAAATTTTAAAACATATATATCATCAGAAACTCATTATGTGACCTTGAACTCCTTTACCTTCAGCAGCAAGACTGAAAAGAGAAAAGAAAGAGATTTGCTTGGAAAGAGCAGCCATTATTTTAACCTCCTTCCTAGGTCAGACTCACACTTGACATAGAGAAGAAGCCTTTTTGTCTCAAGAACACAGAACTGGGTCTTATTACATAATGCTATTTTTCTGTCAGGTCAAAAATATATGAATATAATAGAAGCAACAGCAGAATCTGTGGTAGAAATTTCAGCTTGCAGTAATCTTTTTTATTTTTTTTCCTTAAGTCAGAGTCTCATATAGTCCAGACTGGCCCACAACCTTTCATGGAGCAGAGTATGATTCTAAATGAAGACTTTGAATTTCTGACTTCCTATCTCTACCTCCTCAATGCTGAAATTACAAGAGTGAACCAACCTTTCTAGTTTATGCAGTGCTGGGAGTTATATTCAGGACCTGTGCCAATGTCCTTCCTAGAGAGCTCCACCCCAATCATTGAAGTAACTTTTTAAAAGCTCAAAAAAGTACCAGGAGGCTACAGAATAGAGCTTTAGGAATAATCATTGTTTAAAAAATGTTTGTTGTAGTGTTTTGACGTAATGCTCTGTCCATTAAATAAAAGTTATCATGATAAAGCCTGAAAATCTCCAGCATTTTCACAATGCTGTTTCATGCAAGCATCTGCTGGAAGTATTTGTGTAGCATTGATATTTTGATATGGGTTCCATGCCATTTCACAGGAGGAATGGAATGCATTTACAAAGTAGGTAAGGAGACACAATCACAGCTGTACAAAGCAAACCAATCATAACCCTTGTCCCCAGACCACTGCTAATTCTAAGCAGCTCTTCCACTGAGAAGGAAACTAACTTTAGGTTGCATATGAATTCTGGTTGTTGCAGGTAATAACCCCTTTTCTTCATCTGTCAATTATATATATATATAATTGGGTGTAACTTAACCATAACAAGAAAAATCACAGGACTCTGAATTTGTATTCAGCATCAGTTGTAAAGCTCTGTTCACTAAGTAGTAATTTGAGACAAGAGTAGCTCTTTTGTTCTAGACTTGCTTGTTCCGGACATATAAGAGAATGGGAACAGACCAAGTATAGTCTCAGAAGTTACAGAGTCATGTTCTTGCAAACCTAGTTTTCACAATACAAGCAACAATTGTGTCTCATGTATCTCAGCTGACCTTTATCTCCCTATTTAACAAAGGATGGCTTTTACCATGTTCTCCTATTTATACCTTTCAAACACTTAGGGTAACAAGCCTACCCCACTATGCCTAGCGTAAGAAATGTTACAGATACACTTCATATATGCTAGGTAGTATTTTACCACACAGAGCAATTCAGAGACCTGCTCACTGTCAGTGTGACCTGTTCTATTTTGCTTCTGTTTGTGAGCCAACATTTGTCCTGTTATATTTTCTCTTCTATTATCTGTTTGATTCTTCATGGTATCTTTATTTCCTGCAGGCTGATGTGTCTTCCTTGCCAGTATGGACCTCATATACTCATCAAAATCAAGGATTTGGTGGGTATCTTGGACATGATCTGGCAGGTCTTTGTGATAAAATTTCTTATTTTAGAGTACTACCTATCCTATGACATAATGCAAATATTCTCAAATTTGGAGGTTTGAAAATATTTTACATTCTTAAAGATTTCATGTTTTGAAGAGTGGAAGTTCAAAATTTTTCTAAGTATCTGAGAGTCATGGCTCCTCCAGAAAACACAAGTTTGGTTGCTAGCACCTACATTGCAAACCACAGCTATTTTTAATTCCAGTTATAGAAGGTCTAGCCTTTTTTGGCCTCTACAGCAACCACACATATAAGTGGTATGCAGACAAATATGCAGACTAAACACCCACACATATAATATTAAAATAAACATTTAAATAATCAACAGCAAGATATGTAACTGTTACTATATTGATAATTATTATATTAAATATAAAAACTGAGAAGTCAAGTATATGTTTAAAAAACAATATTACCACCTATTTCACGTAAATATATGTAATATTTTTACATAATAAGAATTATAATTTCTAGGGGAAAATATATTTAATAGAAAATGAACTTACATTCTGCACATACCCTTAATATTCTTAATTCTCAGATCCGTTCTATACTTAAACTGTTAAATAGATATAATAGAAATTGAAGGACTTAACCAACCCATTCAAAGTTTATCCATTTGAAATTATGGACAAATTAGGGCTGTATTTCAAGGTACAGTAAAATCATGCTAAGACAAATTTGTTTAACACCTGCTGAGACATAACACAAATGTATACTGATAATACAACCTTAAAGATTTCCAAATATCCAATTATAATATCAAGAGTATGAAAGTAGATGTATATGAATGCAAACTTTTGTACAAAGTTTAAATGTATGTATAATACATGATGCCAATGACTATCTTAATATTATATAGTATATAATAACTATAGAGCTATAGTTGAATGTATATATATATATATATATATATATATATATATATATATACTGACATATATTTGTAGAGCTTTACGAAATTATTATACAGTTATGTAAACTATGAGCCATGTCCACACTAAAATTCTCTGTAAGTGCAGCATGCAGAACAACAGGTTTGGGGAGTATACATTCAAAATTTGGCTTAAAGTATAAAAGTGGCATCAGACAGGATACTTATAAGAAAGAATTACTTATGTCTCTTGTCTTGTCACTTTGAGTCTAGTTCTCAAGTTCTTCATTCAAAAAAACTTTTAATATGATATAACGGAAGTATATAGTCCCCCAGGTCTCCATCTGTTCTAACCTTTAATCATCCTCATAGATCATGTAAATGAAGCCTGACCCTCAGATACCTGATATAAGTTAATTTGAATAGACAGAATTCTCCTTCAGGCTTCTAATCCAGTGACAGTGTGCAATAGTGGACTAATTCAGTATGACTCTGTTGTTATGGCTTAGAAATACAAGGAGCAACACTATTTTCACAATTAAGGCATCTTGGGACTCTTAATTTTGTATGTCCTTTCTGAATGGCTGTATTGTCCATCTTTTGACTAACTATGAGAGCCCTGGGACATCTGATATCTAGATAATTTCTGTTTAGAAGTGCCACCTACCCACAGACCTGGGTCTTATTTTCAAGCAGTGACCTGTGGTTCTGAAAAAGTCTTTTCTTTTCTGTCTGTACTTGATGTCTTTTCTTCATTATGCCATGAGGCCATTCAGGTGCTTTTTCTTTTCTGTCATTAGCATGCGACCAAGGCAGCAGAGTTGCCAATCCATGCTGAAAGTTTAAGACATTGAACCTGCTCCTGTCCACCTCAGGGACTTTGCAGGTAAATGTGGTATTAAATGTCCTTCCCATACTCCTTCAGAATCTGACAGCCAATAAGAAAAAAGCTGGAGGCAAAATGCTGACATTTTGGAAAGAACCAATTGAAGAGTTGTAAAAGAGAGAACTTGAAAATAATTCCCAGTGTGGCATTCTTAACACAGACAACTTTGAGGAACTATACTTGTCAGACACCAGGAGAGGAGAGTATTGTTTTTCAATCTCATGGGGTCCAGCATTAAAAAAGACGTGATAATAGCAGTCAGCACGTGGATAAAACCTGAAATGTGCTGCTGGGTGGAAACCTGACAAAGAAAAACAAGAAGGAGCTGCATACTAATTAAATGCCATTATTCCAGTGATGGGATCACTAGGTCAAGGGCATCTTTGCATCTCTGCAATCTGACTTTCTTTTTACGTCATACATACAGTCAGTATGGGTTACCTTTTACTGCATACATTCACAAAACTACACATGGCAGAGCCTTAATTATTCTCTCTTACTGACACTGGAGAACATAGAGGTCTTGACATCCTGACAACTGTAAAAAATTATTCATTTTATTCTTTGATTATATTTGTTTCTCTGTTTTACTCTGGACTTACATTTTATACAAAACTTTTGATAGAATTCTTGAACAATCCAGGCTTGCTTTGTGCAATGTAAGTCATCATGGCTTATAACCTATAGAAGCTGTACACTAGGCGTATATGTCCCATGAGACTACATAGGGAATGAATTTGGAAAGGTCTAGAGATTTTGTCTGGCAAAGAATTGAGCAAGAAATCTGTTGGATTTCTTCTTTGGGCTTGCATGAAGGAAATGTATCTGCCTTGTATGTGTGAATGTGCAGTGTACATATGTGCGTGTGCCTGCTTCTGTGTTTGTGTGTATGGTATTTGTCTGTATGTGTATGGTATGTCTGTGTGTGTATGTCTGGGTGGTATTTGTCTATGTGTGTGTTTGTATGTGCATTGTGTGTATGCGAATGAGTGCATGTGTGCACATGCATGTGGGTCTGCATGTGTGTGTGCATGTATCTGTAACAGTGTGTGCTGTGTGTGTATCTGTGTGTCTGTGTAACATGTAGAAATGAAAATCAAACACTAAGCTTCTACAAAGTCCACATTCTTCTTTAACTAGAACAGATAATCTTCAGAACATCTGAAGAGCAGCGTGAGTGTACAGCATATATACTCTTATGTAAGAAAGATATATCGATAAAATAAATAAATTTACCTTACTGGTCTTTTGCACATATATTATAGCTCTGAGATTAGAGTTTCATGGACTACCTGTTTGTGAAAACAAGTGTATCTCTTTGCTTACATGTATTTCTTTTGTTTTTTCTTTGGCTCTTTTCTTTTGTGGTTGTTTTGTCATATTCCAATTTGTTTGTTTATTTGTCTTATTTTATCATCATTCCTTAGATGTTTGCTTCTTTTCTAACAAGAGAAAGGAAAGATGTAGATCCAAATAGTAGAGAGGTTGAGGGGGAACTGGAAAGAGAAGAGGAAAATATAATAAAGAAAAGTATTCATTTGAGAGAAAGATAGGTGAAGTTAAAATTTATTGTCAATAAATATAATAACTATAATTTATTGAATTTTTACTAGACTTAAAGCTTCTTTTCACACTTACAACAAAGGAAACGTTCATTTCACAGTTCTGAAACTGAGAAATTAAGTAACAAAACAACAACAGCAACAAAATACTCTTAGTTCTTTTGTTCTCAATTTGCTATCAATAATAACTGCATTTATTGAAACTCCCTAGACATATTTTTTACAGCCTATCTATATAAATTCTGATACTTTGTTTAAAGTAAAGATAGAAATAAAATATATTATTTTGGTTTGACTAATAGACCATAGCCATCCATGATATTATTTATGTGTTACTATGTGTGTGTGTGTGTGAGTGTGTGTGTGTGTGTATATATGTGTGTGTGTATGTGTGTGTATCTTATATACATATATGTATATAAGATATTTAATGTATACATATATGTTTATAATATAATATATATACACATTATATTTATATTAGATATCTTTTTATTTTTCATACTTTATTTACATTTCAAATGTTTCCCCCTCTCCAGATCTCCCCCTTGGAACCTCCCTAATCTCTCCCCCTCCCCCTGACACTATGGGGGTATTCCCCCAACTTCCTACCCACCAACTCTCATCTTCCCTCCTTGGCATTCTCCTATTCTGGAGGATCTAAAACCCTCAGGCCAAAGGGCCTATCTTCACTGTGATGGCTACCAAGATCATCCTCTGCCGCATATGTGCCAGCACCATGGGTCCCTCCATGTGGATTCTTTGGTTGGGGATCCAGTCTCCAGGAGCATCGAGGGGTCAGGCCAGTTGCCACTGTTGCTTCCTCCATGGGGCTTCCAACACCCTCAGCTTTTTCAGTCCCTTCTCCAACTCCTCCATCTGGGACTTCACATTCAGCCCAATGGTTGCTGTGAAGTGATTCTTGGTATTTCAAACTTTTGGGCTAATAATTCATTCTTTTGTGACCACGTTACCTCACTCAGGATGATGTTTTCAAATTCCATCCATTTGCCTGTGAATTTCATGAAGTCATTGTTTTTAATAGCTGAGTAGTATTCCATTGTGTAAATGTATCACATTTTCTGTATCCATTCCTCTGTTGAGAGACATCTGGGTTGTTTCCAGTTTCTGGTTATTATAAATATGGCTGCTATGAACACAGGAACATGTGTCTTTATTACATGTTGGAGCATTTTCTGGGTATATTCTCTGGAGTGGAATAGCTGGGTCCTCAGCTAGTATTGTGTTCATTTTTCTGAGAGTCCAACAAAATGATTGCCAGAGAGGTTGTATCAGCTTGCATTCCCAGTAGCAATGGAGGAATGTTCCTCTTTCTCCACATCCTTGCCAACATCTGCTGTCATCTGAGTTTTTGATTTTAGCCATTCTTACTGGTGTGAAGAGGAATCTCAGGGTTGTTTGGATTTGTATTTCCCTGATGACTAAGGATGTTAAACATTTCTTTAGGTGCTTCTCAGCCATTCAAGTTTCCTCAGTAGAGAATTCTCTGTTTAGCTCTGTTCACCATTTTTTGATAGGGTTACTTGGATCTCTTGAGTCTAGCGTCTTGAGTTCTTTGTGTACATTGGATAATAGCCCTCTATCAGACCTAGGATCCATAAAAATCTTTTCCCAATCAGTTGGTTTTCGTTTTGTCCTATTTACACTTTCCTTTGCCTTACAGAAGCTTTGTAATTTCATGAGGTCCCATTTGTCGATTCTTGATCTTTGAGCACAAGCCATTGGTGTTCTGTTCAGAATCTTTTCCTCTCTGCCCATTTGTTCGAGACTTTTCCCCACTTTCTCTTCTATTAGATTAAGTGTATCTGGTTTTATGTGGAGGTCCTTGATCCATTTGGACTTGAGCTTTGTACAGGGAAATAGGAATGGATAAATTCACAATCTTCCACATGTAGACAGCCAGTTGAAACAGCACCATTTGTTGAAGATCCTGTCTTTTTTCCACTGGATGGCTTTAGTTCCTTTATCAAAGATCAAATGACAGTAAGTGTGTGGATTAATTTCTGAGTCTTCAATTCTATTCCATTGATCTACCAGCCTGTCACTGTACCAATACCATGCAGTTTTTATAACTACTGCTCTGTAGTATAGCTTGAGGTCAGGAAGGCTGATTCCCCCATAAGTCCTTTTATTGTTGAGAATAGTTTTTGCTACCCTGGGTTTTTTGTTATTCCATATAAATTTGAGAATTGCTCTTTCGACATCTATAAAGAATTGAGTTGGAATTTTGATGGGGATTGCTTGAATCTGTAGATTGCTTTCGGCAGGATGGCCATTTTAACTAAATTAATCCTGCCGATCCATAAGCATGGGAGATATTTCCATCTTCTGAGGTCTTCTTCAATTTCTTTCTTCAGAGACTTGAAGTTCTTGTCATACAGATCTTTCACTTCTTTGGTTAGAGTCACACCAAGATATTTTATATTGTTTGTGACAATTGTGAAGGCTGTCATTTCCCTAATTTCTTTCTCAGCCTGTTTATCCTTCAAGTATAGGAAGGCTACTGATTTGCTTGAGTTAATTTTGTATCCAGCCACTTTGCTTAAGTTGTTTATCAGCTGTAGCAGATCTCTGGTGGAGTTTTTGGGTCACTTAAGTATACCATTATATCATCTGCAAATAGTGATATTTTGATTTCCTTCTTTCCAATTTGTATCCCTTTGACCTTCTTTTGTTGTCTAATTGCTCTACTTAGAAGTTCAAGTACTATACTTAATAGATAGGGAGGGAGAGGGCAGCCTTGTCTAGTCCCTGATTTTAGTGAGATTGCTTCGAGTTTCTATCCATTTAGTTTTATGTTGGCCAATGGTTTGCTGTATATTGCTTTTAGTATGTTTATGTATGGTCTTTGAATTTCAGATCTTTCTAAGGCTTTTATCATGAAGGGATGTTAAATTTTGTCAAATGCTTTTTCAGCATCTAACGAAATGACCGTGTGGTTTTTTTCTTTGAGTTTGTTTATATAGTAGATTACACTGATGGATTTCCAGATATATTAGATGTCTTATGTCTAGGGACAACATGCATGCCAGTTTCCAAGCTGCCATATGTATTCTTGGAACCGTCCCATGTTTTCTGGTAGAACAGCCAATGCTCATAACCTGTGAGCCATCTTGCCAGCCCAATATTTACTTCTTTGAAACATAATTAGAAACATATATTGTGCATTTGGTTCTAGAATTTATTCGCACTCTGACACCATAATAAATATGTAACTCTGTGTACTTACTTGGTACTATTTCTCCCATAATCCAAAACTACTCATCAACTCATGGAATATTTGGAAAATCAGAGCAAACTAAAACAGGCTTCTCACCCTCAGAAAGGTGCTAGGGAGAGGTACTTAATGCATTATCCAAATGACAGTTTTTGAACATTCAGAATTGTACTTTCCTGAAATTAAAGGCCCTTGAAATAGCAACATTTTTTAACCATTAAACTTCTTTTTTTATCCTGATATTCATTTTATTCTCTTTACAAAATTCCCCATGAGGACATGCTAGCAGAACACTGTCTCAGGTGACAGCAGAACAGTGTACAACAAACCTGAGGTGTGGCATTTGCCCAGGTGCTCCCACTTTCCAGGGAAGGCAGAATGAAGCTATGGAGATAATATGGCCTCTGACTGCAGTTAGAATCCTGCACTGTTCAGGGTTCCCTGAACAGAGTACTTCTTGAAACGTTGTGTCCCTTGTGGTTAAATGGGAAGGGCTGTAATTTATAAAGTTAGTAGTATCAGATCAATAATCTAGATGCTTTGCATGCACTAATGAGACAAATTCCATTGGCAATAGATTTAGGAAACTCCATGTCAGGAGTGTTGGGGCTACAAATGCCTCCCCTGAACTCAAATGTGCTTTTTCCCCCTTCTGTAACCTTTTCTTTTTCCTCATACACACTAATTTGAATGCATATGAAATGAATTCAAAATGTTGTTTTGTATGTTAGGGTAAAACTTACTAAGCCTTTCCTCTTTTAATTCCATTTTTTCATGATTTGTTTATGGGATAGGCTTTTCAAAATTTTAAATATTTGATTTCGTATTCACACATGCTTATATTCTGTTTGGATCAAACCAGCCCCCATTCTCTCATCTCCATTTAATCCTTTAAGACCACACACACACACACACACACAATTTCCCTTCCCAAACTTAGTCTGCTCTATGTCTTTCTCCTACTGAACACGTTCTACTGCTGCTTGTCTGTACATGGCTATGGGAACTTTGGCTGAGGCATGGGTAGCCTCTCCAAACCCTTAAACCTGAAGAAAAATGATTCTTCCTCTTCTATAATCATCAATTGCTGAGAATTCATCAGATAGGGGTGGGGCTTCATGAATCCCTCCTCCCATGAAGCCATTTGAGCTGGCTTAATTTTTTAAAAGTCTTGTATATTCAAGGAGAGATATGATAGTTGTTTTATCAACTTGATATAAAATCCCTGGGAATACAATCCTAATGAAGAATTGTCTAAAATAGACTGTCTTTTTGACATAGCTGTAATTGATTTTCTTAATTGTATTAACTGAAAATTTATGAGGGAAGATTTACCCTGAACTTGGTTTGCAGCATTTCCTGGGATGTGCTCTGGTATGAGTAAAGAAGAAATGGCATCATACCCAGGCATGTATACCCTCCTTGCTCTTTGTTCCTAATAGTACATGTAATGTATCTACCTCTCCCACACTCCTGCCACCATTTCTTTCATGGTATGATTTCTCTGTGATGGACTATCACTTAGAACTGTGAAGTGAAATAAACCCCTTCTCCCCTAACTTGCCATTGTTAGGGTATTTTCTCATTGAAACTAAAAAAGCAACAAAGACCATATTCAAGTAAACCCACATTTTGTATGTTGTAGGTCCCACAGCCTCTATTTGAACAGACTCTTCTGATTTATTATATCTCAAATTACAATATAGTTTATATCCACACTTCTTATTGTACCCATTCCCAGATAAACTTTCTATGGTGAATTAATTGTTGCTATCAACAACAACTTTAAATTGAAAAAATTAAATTTTTATAGAATCTTGAGATTAAAAAGACAAGGAAGTCACTTTCATTGCTATGTTTGTAGTTTATTTTTTAACATATATATTCTACCTTTCATGTTCTAAATTAATGTTTGTAAATACAGGTATTCAAAGCAGAGATGATAGAATACAGATAAATGTCATAGGCATACTACTAGTTCATTGTATGGGTGAATAACTTCAAGTAGTAAAAAGGGATTAAATATTAACATGTGCCAAACAAGCAATGTCCTCTTGGGTTCTCAGGTCTTCTTGTATCATTGAATATGTATACATCAATCATGGCAAACATTACAAAAGCAAAACCTTAATTGTTCAATATAGAAATAAAACTGACATAATCAAGGATTAAGTTGATAGACACTGAAAGCAGTTTAAGTAGAACAAAACAATTAAATATGTTGTCCTTTAATGAGAGAAAGCTTTCTGTTTAGACAGACTACTCTGAGGCATTGTGAAAAGTTTTATATCATTTGTATGGCTTCAATGACTGAAAAATGACTTCCAGTACTAAAGCTGTAAGAAGTATGGAAACATAACATCATATTGAGTGAAAAGATGCTTATAAAAGGATCAAATGTTTATCACACCTGTATTCTATCTATAATTAGCATAGTAGAGGAAGTAGTATACTACTTTGGTATCATATGTTGAAATTACAACATGATGAGAAAAGCTCCAACTCAAACACAGAGGTCATGGTGTTTTTCTCCTTCATCTAGGAAACTGTAAAATGATCTGGTGTGCAGCTTCCATGAGAAAGCACTCCGGGAGGAACCCTTAACCTAATGAAGTTCTGGGAAACATTCTACAATAAAATTCTACCATAAACTTTTGAAGTGAAGGATCTGCTGGAGACTGTTCTCCACAGAGCTCTTGAAATTTCCCAAAAGAATAAACAGAGCAACGACAAAATAGATGGTTGGTTTCTACCATTTTATAGCATCAAAACTCTTTCCTTAAAAGGAATAACATATGACTACATACTAATTATTAAAGCATAATAACAGAACTGATGCTTAAATCTGCAGTTATGATATTTTAAATTATGTTATATCTGTAGCCCTAATATATACATATGTACTGGTATATCCATCTTTATAAACATAACTTTCATATATCTATATAATTGTCTATGATCTATCAATCCCATTTTCTATCTACCAATGTAATTATAATTTGTCATCTATCTAATTATCTAGCTATATGCCTATTTATAAGAAAGGTACCAAAATAAAACAAAACAAACAAACAAACAAACAAAAAACCAAATTAAACCTTCCACTTTGGAAAGCTGCTTAAGTTATAAATATGTGGAAGTAAGAAAATCAAGCCTGGTAGCTATAATGTAGAGGAGAAGAGAGATAGAACTTAAAAACAAAGCATGAGAAAGACTGTTCAAATTAGGTATGTGACTTAGATGAACAGTTAGAAGGAACAAAAAACTTGTAGGTATCAAAATACTGATACTGATTCATATCATTCTGTTACATTTTCCCTTTCCTTCAATTCTGAATAAACAGGTAGTGAGAAAACAAAATGGCTTGGCTGTGATAGACCAAGAATATCAGCATCGCAGACACAGACATTGCCTTATGTGATATAAAGTAAAGAACAAAGTCAAACAACTGTAAATCTGAAAGGGCAAGTGCCCCTGCCTACTTTGTTGTTTCTCTTTTAGTAAATCCTATGACCTGAACTTGAAATACAAATCGATTCTGTGAAAGAACACTGCTATAGTTCTAAGCACTTCCTGGCAAATAACCACCAGAACTCAGAAACTCAAAATTGTCCAGGGGCAACTCTTAGAGTTCAGCCTCAGACCGTAACTATACTTTCAAAGCTGCCATTCCTTACTATGTCTATGCATCAGCCTATGCATTACTGTCAGAAGCATCTGCATTTCTCTTTCTCAGGACTTAAAAGATGAGCATATATACGTGCTGAAATATAGAAATGTTCTAAGCTTTACTGCCAATAATGGCAAGCATTTTGAGAAGTATTTTTGGGTTTAAGCTGTAGAACCATGTAAGTATAGAAAATAAAAGCAAATTATACAGTCATATCTTTCAACTACCATAACTATAAATAAGATGTCTAATGATGTGCATTGACAAAGAATCATTTTTCTTGGCTCTCCTGTGTTAAAGTTTGTGATTCTAGAAGTGTACATGTATACATGCGTGTGTGTGTATACATATATAAATGTATAATTTATATGTGTTGATATTTTATGTGTATATGTAGGTGAATATAATGTATATGTATGTATGTAATTTTCATTCATGAATTATATTTGTGTATATAACTTTTTAAAACTAGATTTAGTTGAGATCTAGTCGCAGGAATAGAGAATAAAGAAAGGCCATCTGTCTCTTGGGAGGCTCTGCCAGAGCCTGACATACAGGCAGATGCTCACAGCCATTGGATTGAGCAAGGGGTCCCCAATGGAGGAGTTAAAGAAAGAACAGAAGGAGCTGAAGGGGTTTGCAACCCCATAAAGAACAACAATATCAAATAACCAGCCCCCAGAGCTCTCAGAGACTAAACCACCAACCAAAGAGTACACATGTAGGGACCCATGGCTCTAGCCACATATGTAGCAGAGGATAGCCTTGTCAGGCATTGGTCCTGTGAAGGCTCAATTCCCTAGTGTAGGGAAATGCCAGGGAGGAGAGGTGGGAATGGGTGGGTGGGAGGGGGAGCACTCTCATAGAAACAGGGGAAGAGGGAGGGGAAAGGGGGTTCCAGGAAAAGTTTGGTTGCCTTACTTTGGTCCACAGTAGCCACATGGTGGAAGGAGATGACAACCACAGGTCTTGTAACTTACACACACACACACACACACACACACACACACACACACACAAACACACATACACACACACACACACTAACTGAACCTAATGAAGAAAATAAACACTTCAATGAATTAGTTTCAGAGTCTATAATAAAAACTTGAGAAAAGAAATTAAGTTTTTCCTTTTACATGAAATGTGATTTGGGATAACGCAATACTTAATGACACACAGAGCAGTTACATTGGTGAAACACCAACAGTGGTGCGGATGAAATACAGGACCAGACTTGGATCCCTGAGACTACGTGATGGAAGGAACTAACTCTGACCTCCATTCAGGTACCTATATAAAACATAATGTAAGATTTTTGAGACAGTGTCCTGGAACACACTTTTTAAAACACACTGGCTTTGAACTCACAGAGATCCTACTCTCTCTCCCTTCTGAGTACTAGGATTAAAGATGTGTGTCACCATTGCCTTGATACAAATGTAATTTTTAAATAATAATTTTAAAAGGACAGTTGGATAATTCAGCAGGTATGAAACTCTGTGCCCAGCTTGGTGATCTGACTGTGATCTCCAGAACCACATAGCATAACTGACCATGAGCCATTTATTTAGAATAGAAGCCATCAAAACATTAACTGATGAATGGCAAATATGCCTTGAAAAACAGATAAACAAGAAATTCACTAGATATCAGTAGCCACCCTTGCTAAGTAATCTCTGTGTTATTTAACCACCATTGAGTGATGTTTAGGACAGCTCTTGGATTTAGCCTCCCTTGCATCTACTACACGAAAAAGAGCAAAATAGAGTAATGAATGAGAGGTCTGGATTAGTTGTGTGGGAATGGATACCCCTAGGTGTGGCCAGCACGGGGCACATCATCTAAAGTTATTGACCTGTCATGAAGAGGCAACTATCATGGTCCATGCTTATAAGTCCCACCATTTAGGGGCTAAAGCAGTAGGACCCTCAGTTACAGTTCAAACTTAGATAGATAGTGAATATAACTTCCACTCAAATAGTTAAGATAGATCCTGCCTCATTTTGTGCTGACACCCATCCCAGCAGAGTAGTGAAGCAGGCCTCCCTAAAGTATACTTAAGAAGTTGAAGACAAGATCTCATTTTATTTCTCTGCTTAGTTCTATTAACCCTTTGCTGAGCAGGTCTCTTATGTAAATTAAGGTCCTAAAGTGTGCTTCAGAGCCCTCACCTTTTAACTTCAGTAGCAATCCCTTCCTTCTGGTAACAGCCTTTAGTGTTTCCAGATAGGGTCAAATATCTCTTCAGATTCAAAACAAGATTGAGAATCACTGGCCTAGTTTATAAACCAATGGCTTAGTTTCCTATTGAATATTAGTATGTGACTAAACTTTGATCTAGCACATTTTTATCTTTGCTTTTGGTACTAAGTGGTATTGCCAGTCTTATCTTCAATTAAATATTGTATGCTTTTTTGTATTTTACTTTTTGTTATTGTTTGTTTTTTGATACAGGGTATCTCTGTGTAGCCAAAGCTGTCCTGGAACTTACTCTGAAAACTAGGCTGGCCTTGAATTCAGAGATCCAACTTCGGTTTGGATTTTTTGTTTTTAATTCTGGATATTAATGCCCCATCAGTAGTATAGCAAGATTGTATTCAACTCTGTGAGTTTCTTCTTCACTTGGTACAAGTCATTTGATAAGAAATAGGAAACTAAGTAACATGAAGGTGTCTCAAACTTGGTGGAGGGAGGGAGAGTCATTCCAGAAAAAGGATAAAGGACAAATAACACCAAGGTTGATAAAGGCTCAAGGAATCATGGTACTTTATATTTACCTAAACATACACAAAAATTAAAAGAATATATGTATATACATATACATACATATATATATATGCTGCACACATATATAAAATTATATGTATATATGTTGTAAGTTAAGCTTCTTGGCATGACAGTACTCCACATATGATCCATACGCTAGCAAAAATTTTCATACAAGGCAAAAAATTTGTTTTCCAAAGGGCTGGTCAGAATTATCTAACAGGCTCTTAAAACAGTAGAAATCATTAAAATAGCCCTCTGTTGCCTCACAAGGGTTGAATGTGGCCATCTATTGTGGAAGACACAGGACTCAAATGACTCCATCTAGATCTGACCTTAAAACTTCTTTCCTGCTATCTGACTTGCATGGTTTTAGGAAGAACTATGCAAGCTGCCAAGGGAAGGAAGCAATGAAACTGCCCCATGTATGTGACAACAATGATCATCATGGGAAGATATGCATAGAGGCAGGTGCAGTAAGAGGCATTTACATACTTGTAAACAAATACTGTCTAATTGGAATTAAGACCAAGTCAATAAAAAGGAAGGTACTCCCAGTATGGAAAATAGCCAGTTTTCTAGGGTTAGTGAAACTTAGAAAAAATATACTACTGCTAACTTGCAGGACCAGCATAATTCCTTACTATATTTGAAATGTTTTCCCCACAGATAACTTTAGATATCACCCCTCAAAAAGGCCACATTTAACAGAAAAAGAATATACCATAAGAGGAAAGTTCAACTGGACAGAATGCATAGATCAACAGATCATGTGGACCGCAAGGCTGACAGATATACCTACATTTGGCAATTATGGCTCAGAAAATACCATGGAAGAAGGGGAAGAAAGATTTTAAGAACCAGAAAAGTAGCAACTCTTATGAAAATGTCTCTTCTAGAAATAACCACATAATTGAGACTGAAAGAGTGGCAATGTCAATGGAAGGTGAAATACTTTCAAGAGGTCCCTCTCTGTGACAAAGAGCTACAGGCAACCAATGACTGCTTATAGAAGATAAGGCTGTCCAAACTGGAGTTGTCAGCCTTGAAACACACCACCAAAACCAGACTCACTAGTTTTCATTAATATTATTGGTGAATATAGTGTGCTTGTGAGTGTTGTCTCTGTGTTTGTCTGTGCATGTGTGTATATGTGTGTGTGCATGCATGTGTGCGTGTGTGTGTGTGTGCGTGTGTGTGTGTGTGTGTGTGTGTGTAACAATACTAATCAAGAGAAATAAGCTAAAAAATTGAAAGGAGGAGACATAGAAGGGTTTAGAGGGGGACTAGCTGAAGGTGGGTGGCTGGGTTAAGAGGGAAATTATACAATCCTGTAATTATGATATTTCAATAAAAACCATATTTTTAAAAATATCTAGTCCCAAATTAGTTTTGAAAGTTAAACACCACTAAAATATTAGGTTCCCATCACTACTCCTCTTTCTTCTCTTTACTGCAGCAAGTTGGAATGAAATGAAACCATAAATATTCATAAAATGAGAAATAACACATCAAGCTATGTATGAACAGCCATAAAATGATGTCACTGAGTATTGTGCAGATATGGACATATACTACTCTTCTCTCAATATTGTTTTTCATGGGTCTGATGTTAGAAAAGTATTTACTTTAAAAGTCCAAACAATACATCTATGGCATGACACCTCAGCATGGGCACCAGGGCTCCATAGCCAAATAGCACTGGGAGGAAGCTAGCCTCCCAGTAGTGTGAAAAAGCATGTGAGAGGAGGTAAGAGGACTAACACTGCTCAGCAGGACTGGTGCTGAATCCTTAGGACACAGAGACTGAAAAACAGCCTAGAGGAAGGAGCCTTCCAGTTTCCACCTGTGGCTGGAGACCTCTGCCTGGGCTCCATAGCCAAATAGCCCTGGGATAAAGATAGCCTCCCAGGAGTGTGGACAAGCTTTTCTGCTCAGATGGACCCACCTGAAATACCCAGGAAACAGGGACTGAGGAGTGGGTTTCTGGTTTCTTTCTGTGGCCAGGAGCGGATCCTGTGACACAGGACTCCATATTCAAATAGTGCCTGGAGAGAGCTAGTATCACAGGAGTGCCAACACACCTTCAAGCACAGGTAAGACCATCACTTCTTTTCA
This sequence comes from Rhynchomys soricoides, assembly GCA_019843965.1. Classification (NCBI taxonomy): domain Eukaryota; kingdom Metazoa; phylum Chordata; class Mammalia; order Rodentia; family Muridae; genus Rhynchomys; species Rhynchomys soricoides. The sequence goes on from JADRCH010000012.1 coordinate 11,662,602, forward strand.
AACTCACTACACCAAGAGGGACCCTTGCAGAGTCATCACAACACAGGAAACAAGGGACAGCTGGGGACTAGATCCTTCTGGTTTCTGTCTGCACCCCAGAGCTGACCCTGCGCTACAACTCTCCAAACCCAAATTCCTCTCAGAGAGAACTGGTCTTCAAGGAATATTGACACCTAGGCTTTCAGGAAAGACAAGCCACAGTCAGAGTGAGTAAGGCCAGCTAACACCAGAGATAACCAGATGGCAAAAGTCAAGGGCAAGAACATAAGCAACAGAAACTAAGGATGTTTGGCATCATCAGAACCCAGCTCTCCCAATACAGCAAGCACTGGATACCCTAACATACCAGAAAAGCAAGACTCAGACTTAAAATCACCTCTTATGGGAATGATAGAAGATTTTCAGAAGGAAATAAATAACTCCTTTAAAGAAGTACAAGAGAATACAGGTAAACAACTAGAAGGCCTTAAAAAGGAAACACAAAAATCACTTAAAGAATTACAGAAAAATACAAACAAACAGAGGAAGGAAATGAACAAAACCATTCAGGAACTAACAGTGGAAACAGAAACAATAAAGAAATCACAAAGGGAGACAACCCTGGAGTTAGAAAACCTAGGAAAGAGATCAGGAGTCATAGATGCAAGCATCACCAACAGAATACAAGAGATAGAACAGAGAATCTCAGGTGCGGAAGATACCATAGAAAACATGGACACAACAGTCAAAGAAAATGCAAAATGCAAAAACCTTCTAACCCAAAACATCCAGGATATCCAGGATACAATGAGAAGACAGAACTTGAGGATAATAGGTATAGAAGAGGATGAAGATTCCCAAATTAATGGACCAGTAATTATCTTCAATAAAATAATAGAACACTTCTCAACCTAAAGAAACACATGAACATAAATATACAAGAAGCCTGCAGAGATCCAAATAGATTGGACCAGAAAAGAAATTCTTCCCGTCACATTATAGTCAAAACACCAAATATGCTAAATAAGGAAAGGATATTAAAAGCAGAAAGGAAAAAAGTCAAGTAAGCTATAAAGGCAGACCTATCAGAATTACACCACACTTCTCACCAGAGACTATGTAAGCTAGAAGATCCTGGGCAGATCTCATACTGACTCTAAGAGAACACAAATGCCAGCCCAGGCTGCTATACCCAGCAAAATTCTCAATAAATATAGAGGGTGAAACCAAAATCTTCTATGACAATCCAAATTTGCACAGTATTTTCCCACAAACCCAGCCCTACAAAGAGTAATAAATGGAAAATGCCAACCCAAGGAGGGAAACCACACCCTACAAAAACCAAGAAAGTAATATTTCAACAAACTCAAAAGAAGATAGCCACATAAACATAAAAATAACACCGAAAATAACAGGAATCAACCATCACTATTCCTTAATATCTCTTAACATCAATGGACTCAATTCCCCAATAAAAAGACATAGACTGACAGACTGAATCCATAAACAGGACTCAGCATGTTGCTGGATCCAGGAAACGCACATACATGTTAAAGACAAACACTACCTCAGAGTAAAGGGATGGAAAACAATTTTCCAGGCAAATGGCCCCAAGAAACAGGTTGGAGTAGCCATTCAAATATTGGATAAAATCAACCTTCAACCAAAAATCATCAAAAAAGATAAGGAAGGTCACTTCATACTCATCAAAGGAAATATCTGTGAAGAAGAACTCTCAATTCTGAACATCTATGCTCCAAATGCAAGGACACTCACATTCATAAAAGAAATTTTACTAAAGCTCAAAGCACACATTCCACCTCACACAATAATAGTGGGAGATTTCAACACCCCACTATCACCAATGGACAGATTTTGGAAACACAAACTAAACAAAGACACAGTGAAACTTAATGATATTATGAACCAAATAGATTTAACAGAAATTTATAGAACATTTCATCCTAAATCAAAAGAATAAGCCTTCTTCTCAGCACCTCATGGTACCTTCACCAAAATTGATCATATAATTTGTCACAAAACAAACCTCAACAAATATAAGAAGATTGAAATAATCCCATGCCTCTTATCAGATCACTACAGAATAAGGCTGGTCTTCAATGGCAACAAACACAACAGAAAGCCCTTATTCCCATGGAGGCTGAACAATGCTCTACTCGATGATAACTTGGTTAAGGAAGAAAGAAAGAAAGAAACTAAAGACTTACTAGAATTTAATGAAAATGAAAGTACAACATACCCAAACCTATGGGACACAATGAAAACAGTGTTAAGAGTAAAACTCATAGCCCTGAATGCCTGCAAAAAGAAACTGGAGAAAGCATATAATAGAAGCTTAACAGGAGACCTGAAAACTCTAGAACAAAAAGTAGCTAATACACCCAAGAGGAGTAGAGAGCAGGAAATAATCAAATTATTCAATCAAGTAGAAACTAAAAGAACTTTAGAAAGAATCATGAAAACCAGGAGCTGGTTCTTTGAGAAAATGAACAAGATATATAAACCCTTATTCAGACTAACCAGAGAGCACAGAGACAGTATCGAAATTAACAAAATTAGAAATGAAATGGGAGATATAACAACATATTTTGAGGAAATTCAAAAAATCATCAGATTTTACTACAAAAGCCTATATGAAACAAAATTGTAAAATCTGGATGAAATGAACAAGTATCTAGACACATACCAAATAACAAAGTTAAGTTAGGATCAGAAAAACCATCTAAGCAGTCCCATAACCCCTTAAGAAATAGAATCAATCATTAAAATCCTCCCAACCAAAAAATGCCCAGGACCAGATGGGTTCAGTGCAGAATTCTATCGACCTTCAAAGAAGACCTAAAACCAAAACTCAGACCTTCAAAGAAGACCTAATACCAATATGCTTCAATCTATTCCACAAAATAGAAATGGAAGGAACACTACCCAATTCATTCTATGAGGCCATAGTTACACTAATACCAAAACCTCACAAAGTGTCAACCATAAAAGAAAACTTAAGACGAATTTCCCTTATGAATATCGGTGCAAAAAATGCTCAATAAAATTCTCGAAAATTGAATCCAAAAACACATCAAAATGATCATTTACCATGAACAAGTAGGCTTTAGCCCAGGGATGCACGGATGGTTCAATACTTGGAAGTCCATCAATGTAATCCACTACATAAACAAACTCAAAGAAAAGAACCTTATGGTCATTTCATTAGACTGAAAAAGCATTTGGCAAAATTCATCTACCCTTCATGATAAAAGTCTTAGAAAGATCAGGAATTCAAGGACCATACATAAACATAGTTAAAACAATACACTGCAAACAAGTGGCCAACATCAAACTAAATGGAGAGAAACTAGGAGCCATCCCACTAAAATCAGGTACTAGACAAGGCTGCCCTCTCTCTCCTTATCTATTCAATACAGTACTTGAAGTTCTAGCTAGAGCAATTAGAAAACAAAAGGAGGTCAAAGGGATACAAATTGGAAAGGAAGAAATCAAAATATCACTATTTGCAGATAATATGATGGTGTGCTTAACTGACCCGAAAAACTCCCCCAGAGATCTGCTATAACTGATAAACAACTTCAGCAAAGTGGCCAGATACAAAATTAACTCAAGCAAATCAGTAGCCTTCCTATACTCGAAGGATAAACAGGTTGAGAAAGAAATTAGGGCCATTACACCCTTCACAATTGCCACAAACAATATAAAGTATCTTGGTGTGATTCTAACCAAGGGAAATATCTGTATGACAAGAACTTCAAGTCTCTGAAGAAAATCGAAGAAGATCTCAGAAAATGGAAAGATCTCTCGTGATCATGGATTGGCAGGATTAATATAGTTAAAATTTCCATAGTGCCAAAAGCAATCTATATATTCAATTCACTCCCCATCAAAATACCAACTCAATTCTTCATAGATTTAAAAAGAGCAATTCTCAAATTCATACGGAATAACAAAAAACCCAGGATAGCAAAAACTATTCTCAACAATAAAAGGATGTCTGTCTGGGGAATCAGCCTCCCTGACCTCAAGCTGTAATAAAGAGCAGTAGTGATAAAACCTTCATGGTATTGGTACATTGACCGGCAGGTAGATCAATGGAATAGAATTGAAGTCCCAGAAATGAACCCACACACTTATGGTCATTTGACAAAGGAGCTAAAACCATTTAGTGGAAAAAAGAGAGCATTTTCAACAAATGGTGCTGTTTCAACTGTCAGTCTACATGCAAATTGATCCATTCCTATCTCCCTATACAAAGCTCAAGTCCAAGTGGATCAAGGAACTCCCCATAAATCCAGATATACTGACTCTAATAATTGACAATGTAGGGAAAAGTCTCGAACACATGGGCACAGGGAAAAAGTTCCTGAACAGATTATCTCCAATGGCTTATGCTCTAAGATGAAGAATCGACAAATGGGACCTCAAGAAGTTACAAAGCTTCTGTAAGACAGAGGACACTGTAAATAGGACAAAACTGCAACCAACAGATTGGGAAAAGATCTTAACCAATTCTATGTCTGATAGAGGGCTAATATTCAATATATACAAAGAACTCATGAAGTTAGACTTCAGAGATCCAAATAACCCTATCAAAAAAAGGGGAACAGAGCTAATCAGAGAATTCTCAACTGAGGAAACTCTAATGGCTGAGAAGCACTTAAAGAAATGTTCAACATCCTTAGTCATCAGGGAAATGCAAATCAAAACAACCCTGAGATTTCACCTCACACCAATCAGAATGGCTAAGATCAAAAACTCAGGTGAAAGCAGATGTTGGTGAGTATGTGGAGAAAGAGAAACACTCCTCCATTGCTGGTGAGAATGCAAGCTGATACAACCCTCTCTGGAAATCAGTCTGGGGGACCCTCAGAAAAATGAACATAATACTATCTAAGGAACCAGCTATACCACTCCTGGTGCTATACCCAGAAGATGTTCCAATATGCAATAAAGACACATGTTCCACTATGTTCATAGCAGCCATATTTATAATAGCCAGAAACTGGAAATAACCCAGATGTCTCTCAACATAGAAATGGATACAGAAAATGTTGTACATTTACACAATGGAATACTACTCTGCTATTAAAAACAATGACTTAATGAAATTCGCAGGCAAATGGATGGAACTTGAAAACATCATCCTGAGCAAGTTAACACAGTCACAAAAGAATGAACACTTTATGTACTCACTGATAAGTGGTTATTAGTTCAAAACTTCCGAATACCCAGGAGTCACTTCACAGCAACCATTGGGCTGAGTGTGAGATCCCAGATGGAGGAGTTTGAGAATGGACTGAAGGATCTGAGGGAGTTTGTAGCCCCAGGGAGGTTACAACAGTGTCCACTGCCCTAACCCCCTGATGCTCCTGGAGACTGAACCAAGAACCAAAGAATACACATGGAGGGATGCATGGTTCTGGCCACATATGTGGCAGAGGAGGGTCTTGTTAGACATCAGGGGTATCATAGGCCATTGGGACTGAGGGTGTTAGATGCCCCAGTAGAAGAGAATGCCAAGGAGTGAAAATGAGAGTGGGTGGGTGGGTGTGTGGGTATGGTATACCACCATAGAGGCAGAGGGAGGGGGGAGGGAATAAGGAGGTTCCAAAGGGGAGATCTGAAGAGGGGAAACATTTGAAATGTAAATAAAGTATCAAAAAAAGAAAAAAAAGTCTAAACAATACAGGATAGAATAAATATTCACATTGCTCCTCTCTCCTCTGAATACTTACAGGAGATATTTTCATGAATATAAAATGGACAGCACTGACCTATTACTATATCAGTAAATTTTACATCTTCTCTGTTTTGTCTACACTAGGAGATAATAAATTTCCTGTTATTTGAAATAAGGCTTTTTCCATGATCCATTGTAGCTTCAACAAAAGCAAGGGAGGTAAGTCTTTTATTTCTAGTTCAAGAGCATATATTTTATGATTGTAGTTAGTTTTCCCAGTGGTATATTCAATAAAACCACCCAAGACATAACCACCATTTGTTGGTTTCTTCTAAAAAATTCTACATGAAAGCAGTGGAAAAATAAGTAATTGAAATTAATGTGTTAATATTTATAGATAAACCCAAATCTTGGGGAAGGATATTGGGCATGTTCTTATAATTTATGTAAAACTTGATTTCACCATCTTTTACTTATATATTATTTGAAATATTATATTTCAGATGACTCACTTCACATTTAGTAAGATATATTTTATCTCTTCATTATCTGATTACCACTCTATGTAAATTAGAGATTTTTTCTGTGCTATATACTGAATTACATGTAGGATGATAGCACTGTGATTTTTTTTAATATTTCTCATTATTAATAGAATCATTATATAGATATACAGAATTATTATAACTAGGAAATTAATAGTTGAGTATAAATTACATTAAAAATAAATCATGATTTTACTATTTTATGCCTATCTTGATGCACATAAATTAATTTTAATAAGCAAGCACAGATCCTACTATATAAACCTAATACACTGGGTTTTTATGTAGCATATTAAGCAATTCAATGAACTATTCTAAAAGAAGGGAATATCTAATTTATAATTGATGGGAGGAAAAAGAGAATTACACATATTTGAAAGAAGGACCCCAGCTGTACACTTTGGGATATACCACTTCTCATCTTAGAGCCATCAAACAGCTTGCATATCCACCCCAAAATTTGAAAAGCTTGTAAAAGTGTACCCAAACAATCTCAGTTCTTTTCTATGTCAACTGCTGATATGTAATACATAAATCCCAAACACAGATTCATGTTGATAAGGATTTATTGCTTCTCAAAATCTATGGTTCTGTGAATGTCCAGGGGGCTGGTAATTCTTAGTGTACTGTCAACATTATCTCAATTTGGGCTCCTCTTGAGTCTTAGGTCCTTGTGATCTCCATCAAAAGTATTCCTTCCTAACTGATGATAATTAAAATGAACTCATATTGAAAAATAGTGGCTCCTAAACAATTTTAGTGTTGAGTTACAGTAAGATTACCACAGTTGACATGGAAGCAAAGGGAGGTGAGCTAAAATCAAAACTAGAAGTGACATTGCATCTAACCAAAGGTGACTGCAGCACCCTAGAAGTCTTCTCTTAATGATGCAATGGAATATTTCTGCTGGCATTTCACTTTCATATTTCAACTTCTAGGAATGTATAGCAAGCCATTCACTTTGAAGTTTCTTTGTGATCACAGCCTTAGGCAATTCATACACTTGCTTTAATATATAATGTTGATGACTTGTAAATACTCTTTTTAATAAATGTATTTTCTGTAAATTATAGTCTTTGAAACTATGGGTCCTGATATTACCATTGAGTATATATCAGGTCTTTGTAAGTCAATGGCATTCAATCAGATACAACTATTTCTACTAAGGGATTCATAAGGAATATTTAAAATACTGTTTTGTCTTTCTTTTACCAGTAATCAACAATGCACTTATTCAAAACACTATTTCTCTAGTTATTTGATGGCTATGTTTTTGTTTTTATTTTTAAAGAAAAAAATAAAACATTTTATTGTTTATTTGTGAATTTCACATCATGCACCCTAACCCACTTATTTTCCTGTCCCCTGTTCCTGTACACAGTTCCTTGCAACTGTGCCCAAAAATAGAAAAAGGAAAAAAAATCATTCTGGAAATTATAGGTTATTACTATGAGAAGCAGGACTAGCTCTCTTGCTCTGTTGATCCCAAGTCCAGGTCTCCTGCCTGCCATGGGAGGCAAGTGATGAAGTGGAGGGAGTATATATTTTCCTTGTTCATGAAACAACATGGAGACAATTGGCAGAGTCAGCTAGCTCACACTAATACTCTTGGGGCCAGCTCAACCATAACTCCCACAACCAGGACCGGCTCTACTGTGATTGATGGGTAATAGATAGGGCCCCTGCTCTTCTGAGTACTGAAAATAGCTTGGGGCAGGATGAGGTTTCCTGCTTTCACAGTCCCAGGGGCATCTCTCCCACTATGCTAAGGTGAGGGGTGGGGCTAATTTTACACAGTTTTCAGACATCAACATGTTCCCAGGTAGCAGCTAAGACCAGGGTCGTTTCCTGGGCTTTGATGGAAACATACCTCTAATGTTGTAGGGCAATGGACCGAGAGAGTTCCACCAGTGGCCATCCAGTCCAAGAACCCAGCATGCTCTCAGGAAGCATCACTGCCTATTCACATCAGGGTCCTCTTCACTATCCTCTAGTCTTCAGTTCTGCCTCTCTTCATTATTCCCACATCCATCTGTTTCTCTCTTTTTCCACTTCTCTACCATTTATTTGCTCCTCTTAATGGCATCTGGGACATCTGGTTGTCTCAGGTCATCTCAAGAGTGATCTCAGGAGATGTATCAGTAGTGCTGTGCCTATGCAGTATAGTAAGTGGCCTGGGTCATCTTGGGTGTGGTCTGCCCTCCCAGGCCTACACTGACTAGGACTGGTGGTCATTTCAGACTAGCTCACTGTCCCAGCCCCCTGGTACCAGACTGGTGGCATTCTCTGGTTCAGTCCTGGCCTGGTGACCATCTGCATGGTCCATGAGGATACATGATATAATTTAATAAATTCATAATAAATTTTTCTGATACTTTGCCAAATTCAGTGTAATGCTGGCAAAGGCTAGAGGAAAGGCTCAATAGTTAAGAGCAACTAAACATAAACATGAACATAAGAACTAGAAAATAATTAGGGTGAGGGATAATAATATAGATCTCAAAGGTTTGAAAGGTGTACTTTCTTCAAGCATGAAAAACATTTTAAAAGCCAGTATTCCATAAGAATATCTATAATTCCTTTCAAACTGGGTGCTAGAAAGTTTCAAAGACTTATGTGTAGGAGGAACTTAGCCAAGCAGGCCCAGCAGCAATCTTGGATCGCATGCTGCTGCTACTTCATTCCCAGCCAACCTAGAATCTGCTGGCATGATTAGAGACCACTGGATCAGGCAATGGAGCCAGTGACAAGGAGGCAGTGCTCCCACATCTGGCTACATGAGAGCCAATGAGATGCTGGGAGTGGTTATAAAGGTTTGCTCAGTTCCTTCAATAAAAGAGTTTGCTTTTGCCACGTCCTTGATTCTCAGAGTTATTGTTGTTGACTCTGTACCTTCTTACCCCTGCCCCCAAGGGTCTTTGTCATGGTCCCAAGCAGCACATTTGGACGTCCACAAGGAAGTACATGCTGTGGGTAAATTGAATGCAGCCTGAATATTTGTGTATGGTCTGAATTGGTGATATTGTTACCTAGTTTTTTTAGACAGGGTCTGACAGAATAGACCAGTCTGACCTAAAACTCATACAGATCTTCTTGTCTGCCTTCTGAGTGTCAGGATTAAAGGCATACACCATTATGCCTGGCTTTATTCTCTATTTAAACTATTTTAACTGTCTTTCCCATTCATTTTGAAATATAAAGTCTAATATCCTGAACATCTGTCCCATTGAAAATAACCAGTAAACCCATATTAAAACCCATAGTATCAATGGTAGAAGCAACAATAATTTAAAAGGCTTTTTTTGTATTTTATTTTAATTTACATGTGTTTCTATATTTGTATGTAAGCATATTTACATATTAGTTTAGCTTTTGTGGAGGCCAGATGCATCATAACCTCTAGAGCTGAGGTTACAAACAGTTCTTCACAGTCTGAGATGATCACTGCTGTGTTAAGAAAAAAGACAAAGAGAGGGGGATATTTTCTGTGGAGGTGTGGTGAGATGTGGGGGAAGGGGGTGCCTCACTGGGCCCATGTTGAGTCATCCCTTCCCCCTGAGGGACCAGCCACACAATGATATAGTATAGAATAGAGTTTATTTAGGGAAAGAGGAGGGGAGTCAAGAGAGTAGTAGAGGTAGAGAAAGGCAGAGAGAGGGGGGAGGGCGGAAGAGGGGGAGAGAAAAGAGGAGAGGAGAGAAGAGAAATAGAGGAGTCAGCCATGAACAAGTGGAGAGAGAAGGAGGAAGGGGATGGGGAGATAGGGGAGAAGGGAAAGCAAGAGCAAGAGAAAGCAAATGAGCAAGAGAGCAAGGAGATGACAAGCAGCTCCTTTTGTAGTGGGTCAGGCTTACCTGGCTGTTGCCAGGTAACAAACTGTGGGGCAGAGCATACCTGGTTGTTGTCAGTTAACTGTGGGATAGAGCTTAGACAGAATGCTGGCAAGCACTGGCAACAAAATTGGATTCTCTTAAAGAATAGTACATTGTATCTCTCCAGGCCACAATATTTTTTAATTCACCCGAGCTGATTCTGCTTGAGATATCAAATTAAGAAGAAATGGGGTGTCACATAGATGAGCATATTCTGTAGGTGGCTTGGGTGCCATTCATTTCAGAAAGTTGCTGCTTTTGAAATTCCATTTTGAACATGAAAGCTAAGGGGAAAAAAAAAGTCATACTCAATGTAAACATAATGCATGGTTTCCTCCTGGAATTTAAAGGTAAGTTTTTATTTCTGAAGACACCATCCACTTCATACACAGAACTTAGAGGACTCCAGCTGCTCTGACCCAAAATCTGCCTCCCAAAGGACTAGCTGTCATAGTACTAGAAGATGCTATGCAAGCTGCCAAGGAATCAAAGCAACATCACAACAATGACCAATGGGGGAAGTGCTAAGTTATTTTTCTCTTCCTGTGATGAGGTACCAAGACCAAGGCATCTTGTAGAAAATAAAATTTGGGGGTGGTCTTACATTTATATTTTGACTCATAAGCATGAGTCAGAGAGAGATAACTGAACCAGCATGAGCTTTTAGAACCAAAACCCAGCCCCCACTGACACACCTCCTCCAAAAAGGCCTCACACATAAATGTTTTCAAATACATCTAACAAGATGGAGACCAAAATATCCAAATATATGACCTCATGAGGACCATTTTCACTGAAACCATAACATCAAGTGATCCCTAAATATTTATTGTATAATTATGCCCTTACCTAAGTTATTATGTAAGAAATCATACTTGGTACTAGAAATCTCGTTATCAGTTCAGTGCTGGTGATGTTATGGATCTTAGAGGAGAATCTACTACTATCATTTTCTAAAATCAGAATAATTCCTAACTGCAGTCCAAATACTTATACTCAGAGATAAATGTAGCACCCCTCTCATCAAAAAAGGTTCTCATTGCAACATAAATAAATCATTGTAGAAAGCTGCAAGTGCTCAAAATATAGAGAGTAATAGATTGTGGGGTGCCCAGTCCCACAGTATACATCTATAACACAACTCGTCTACATAAGGCCTGGGGACCATAGCAAAGAGGGGGCAGAGAGATGGAATGAAACAGAGGATCTGGAATTCTGCTTGAATGTTGTGTCTCCTACAAACGACAGGGAAGTTACACTCATGATACTTAAATAACATAGCTACTTAAATAAGATCAGAACAATGACAATAACAATAGATCTTCTAATTTAGAAAGGGGACATCTGATGAGGGTCCCACTTCTACAGGCAATTAAAGACTGCTGAGAGATGAAGAATATGTCCTTCCCAGAGACAAACCCCCTATTATGCATTACTAATAGTGATCTCTGAAGATACACATTCAAGAAACTCTAAATAAATTTAGCATGTTAGTTTTATATATTTATACATTTATGTACGTATGTAACAACGATTAAAGAAAAAGAAGCCATGAATTCAAGGAAAACTAAGGCAGTGGTATATGGGAGGGACTGGAGATAGGAGGAGGAAGGGAAAATAATGTAATTATATTTTAATTAAAATTTATAAATAAATGCATCAAGAGATTATCCCTTCTAAATTTGAATTCTTATTAGTAATAAGCATATAGTACAGGGATATAGGTTCAATAGTAGATGAACATCACAAAAAGCCACTCTAAAGAAAAGTAAAGCAAAGAAAGTATGGAACAAATGAATATTCATTATTAAATTTCAAAACTAAGGAAGTGGGTATAACTTTAACAGATCATGAACAGAAAAAAATTCAGAAACATAAAACCAAAGAGATACTCCTAAAGTTGGTGATGGTGAAAAAATTATTTTTACTGGATATCACAAAATTTTAAAAGATTAACATTTTCTGTGGGAGTAAAATTTTTCAGAAAGAACTCAAAATTACTTCATACTCTTCAGAAGAACTCCAGATAAAGTATAAACTGGGTAACAGGGATGAATGGAAAATGCACAAATAAAACCTACCAAGTGATGTCTGGTGTAGTCACAGTAAGAGCAAGCAATATAAAAGTAATGGGTGGACCATTAATAAGAATTAAAAGAATGGTTTCCTAAATTCAAAATCTCAAATTAGTATGGCAGTGTAACTATCTAATACTTTTTATGTAAAATATTATATTTTGTTCATGTTTTCCCCTCCCTCAACTCCTCCCAGTTCTTTCCTAGCTCCCTTTTCACCCAAGCTGATTTCTAAATGGCAATCTAAGTAAGAAAATTTTATCAAGACTAAAAATGAAAAGCATTGACAAATAAACCACCAAGTAAAATATATATGAAACAATTGCTTAAACTATGTACTGTATTAAATATACTTATGTACATTTATAGATACGTATATTTATATGTCATATATGAAGCATATATGATATGTATTGTATTACATGTATTTATGTATATTGGTTTTATATTTTTACTTTCTAATTGATGTGTGTGTGCATACATTTGCATATTATGGCATACATGTGATGGTTAAAAGACAACTTTTGAAAATAATTTTTTTCTTTCTCCCTGGGATTTGATTCAGGTAAACTGTCTTGCCTGAAAATGCTTTTACCTACTGAGCCATCTCAATAGCACATGTAGATAACTTTGAAATAAGAGAATCCATTCTGAAAAATATGCTATAGTTTAAATATTCTTAATCAAAGTGTAATTAAGTTAGAATCAGATACCAAGAAGAGAAGAAACTGAAAACATTCATTCTGGAATGAAAACAGCTTTTACAAACAACTGAACAGTCCAGTCATTTTGTCTATGATAAATAATCAAAATTATAAAATATTGTAGAACAGGACTTTTAAAAAACAATACAGTGAAAAGTTCTTGATAATTCAAGCCATATTTTTTCCAGTTACAGTTAATATATTTCTTCCAGGTACAATGATATCAGCACATCTCTTTTCACTATTTATCCTCTGCTTTCTCCAGCATTTTGTCAAATCAAAGGTTGAATAGTTATGATCTATCTATCTATCTATCTATATAACTCATAAACACATCTACCCTGCAAAGTAATGATCAAATCCATCATGTTTTATATTTTATGCATACAAATTCTTTTTATTAAAAATTGTATTCTTTATAATCATAATTACTATGACATATAATTAAAATTAACCATATGTATTAGATATAAGATATTATACCCTAAAAACTTTATATCACATATTATATGTTCCATGTACTTGAGTAATGAGCTATATTTTTTCTAGGGAGTTTTGAGATGTAGAATTTTATAATAAAAGTAACCTTGTGATTTTATAGTATGTATGATATTTGAGTACTCTTTTACTATCTCAGGTCTTAAAATAATAAGCATTCTTCCTTATTTTCCAAAAGTATAGCTAATCAATCACCTTTCTCAATCTTTCATGTCACAAAGCTAAAGAAGTAAGGGGGACTCCAGACACAGGGACTGAGGAACACCAGGGAGGTAAGAACCTGCCAATTTCTACCTGTGGCGGGAGATCTCTGCCTGGGCCAACAGGGCTCCATAGCCAAACAGCACCTGGAGAAAGCGAGCTGCCCACCTGTGTGGAAAAGCCAGCAGAGGGAGGGCCCCAGAGGCAGGGAATGAGGAACAGTCAGGAGATCTCCTCTTTGGTTTCTTTCAGTGACTGGAGAGCAAATCCTGTGACACAGGGCTCAATTCTCAAATAGTGCCAGGAAGAGCAGGTATGCCAGGAGTGTCCACACACCTTCACGCACAGACAAGGCCAGCACTTCTTTTCAAATTCACTGGAACAAGAGGGACCCTAGCAGAGCCATCAGGACACAGGAAATACGGGTCAGCTGGGGATTAGAACCTTCCTGTTTCTGTCTACACCCCAGAGCTTACCCTGCACCACAACTCTCCAAACCCAAATTCCTCTCAGAGAGTATTGGTCTCCAAGGAGTATTGACACCTAAACTTGCAGAAAAGACAAGCCATAGTCAGACAGAAAAAGACCAGCTAACACCAGAGATAACCAGATGGTGAAAGACAAGGGCAAGAATGTAAGGAACAGAAATCCAGGCTACTTGGCATCATCAGAATCCAGCTCTCCGACCACAGCAAGCCCTGGATACCCCAACACACCAGAAAAGAAAGACTCAGACATAAAAGGCAAAGGCAAGGGAAAGAACACAAGAAACAGAAATCAAGACTACTTGGCTTCATCAAGACCCATATCTCCCACCACAGCCAGCCCTGGACACCCCAACACACCAGAAAAAGAAGACTCAGACTTAAAATCACATATCAAGAGGATGATAGAAGATTTTAAGAAGGAAATAAATAGCTCCCTTAGAGAAATACAAGAGAACACAGATAAACAACTGGAAACCCTTAAAGAGGAAACACAAAAATTCCTTAAAGAATTACAGGAAAACACAATAAAACAAATGAACAAAACCATTCAGGAATTAAAAACAGAAATAGAAACAATAGAGAAATCACAAAAAGAGACAATCCTTGAGTTAGAGAACATAGGAAAGAAATCAGGAGTCATAGATGCAAGCATCAACAACAGAATACAAGAGATGGAAGAGAGAATCTCAGATGCAGAAGATACCATCGAAATCATGGACACAACAGTTAAAGAAAACACAAAATACAAAAAGCTCCTAACCCAAAACATCCAAGATATCCAGGATAAAATGAGAAGACAGAACCTGAGGATAATAGGTATAGAAGAGAGTGAAGATTCCCAAATTAAAGGACCAGTAAATATCTTCAACAAATTATAGAAGAAAACTTCTCTTTCTTTCTCTAAAGATAGAGATGAACATAAATATACAAGAAACCTACAGAATGCCAAATAGATTGAACCAGAAAAGAAATTCTTCCCTTCACATTATAGTCAAAACACCAAATACACAAAATAAGGAAAGAATATTAAAAGCAGTAAAGGAAAAAGGGCTATTAACATATAAAGGCAGACCTATCAAAATTACACCAGACTTCTCACCAGACTATGAAAGCTAGAAGATCCTGGGCAGATCTCATATAGACTCTAAGAGAACACAAATGCCAGCCCAGGCTACTATACCCAGCAAAACTCTCAATAATCATAGAAGATGAAACCAAAATATTCTATGACAAATCCAAATATGCACAGTATGTTTCCACAAACCTAGCCCTACAAAGAACAATACATGTAAAACGCCAACTCAAGGAGGGAAACTACACCCAAGAAACAGCAAGATAGTAATCTTTCAAAAAACTCAAAAGGAGATAGACACAAGCATATAAACAACATCGAAAATAACAGGAAAAAATAATCACTATTCTTTAAAATCTCTTAACATCAATAGACTCAATTACACAACAAAAAAAAACATAGACTGACCAACTGAATTCATAAACAGGATCCAGCATTTTGCTGCATCCTGGAAATGCATCTCCGTGTTAAAGACAAACACTACCTCCGAGTAAAGGGCTGGAAAACAATTTTCCAGGCAAATGGCCCCAAGAAACAGGCTAGAGTAGCCATTCTAATATCGAATAAAGTTGACTTTCAACCAAAAGTCATCAAAAAAGATAAGAAAGGAAACTTCATACTCATCAAAGGAAAAATCTATGAAGAAGAACTCTCAATTCTGAATATCTATGCCCCAAATGCAAGGGCAACCACATTCATAAAAGAAATTTTACTAATACAAAAAGCACACATTGCACCTCACACAATAATACTGGGAGACTTCAACACCCTACTATCAACTATGGATATATCTTGGAAACAAAAACTAAACAGAGATACAGTGAAACTAACAGATGCTATAAACCAAATGGGTTTAACAGGTATCTATAGAACATTTCATCCTACATCAAAAGAATATACCTTCTTTTCAGCACCTCATCGTACCTTCTACAAAATTGACCATAAAATTGGTCACAATACAACCTCAAAAGATATAAGAAGATTGAAATAATCCCAAGCCTCCTATCAGATCACTACAAAATAAGGCTGGTCTTCAATGTCAAAAACAACAAACAAAATCCCACGTACACATGGAAGCTGAACAATGCTCTACTCAATAATAACTTGGTCAAGGAAGAAATAAAGAATAAAATTAAAGACTTCCCAGAATTTAATGAAAATGAGAGTACAACATACCTAAACCTATGGGACACAATGAAAACAGTGTTAAGAGGAAAACTCATAGCTCTGAATGCCTCCAAAAAGAAACTGGAGAAAGCATATACTAGCAGCTTAACAGCACACCTGAAAGTTCTAGAACAAAAAGGAGCTAATACACCCAAGAGGATTAGAAGGCAGGAAACTATCAACTGAAGGGCTGAAATCAACCAAGTGGAAACTAAAAGAACTGTACAAAGAATCACCAAAACCAAGAGCTGGTTCTTTGAGAATATCAAGAAGTTAGATAAACCATTAGCCAGACTAACCAGAGGGCACAGAGACACTATTCACATTAAGAAAATCAGAAATAAAAAGGGAGATATAACAACAGATCCTGAGGAAATTAAAAAAATCATCAGATCCTTCTGCAAAAGCCTATTTGCAACAAAATTGGAAAATCTGGATGAAATGGACAAGTTTCTAGACTGATACCAATTACCAAAGTTAAATCAGGATCAGATAAACCATCTAAACAGTCCCATAACCCCTGAAGAGATAGAAGCAGTCATTAAAAGTCTCCCAACCAAAAAAAGCACAGGATCAGATGGGTTCAGTGCAGAATTCTATCGACCTTCAAAGAAGACCTAAAACCAATACTCTTCAATCTATTACACAAAATAGAAACAGAAGAAACACTACTCAATACATTCTATGAGGCCACAGTTACACTGATACCAAAACCACAGAAAGAACCAACAAAGAAAGAAAACTTCAGACCAATTTCCCTTATGAATATCGATGTAAAAATACTCAATAAAATTCTTGCAAACCGAATCCAAGAACACATCAAAATGATCATTCACCATGATCAAGTGGGCTTCAACCCACGGATGCAGGGATATTTCAATACCAAGAAATCCATCAATGTAATCCACTACATAAACAAACTCAAAGAAAAAAAACCCACATGGTCATTTCATTAGATGCTGAAAATGCATTTGACAAAGTTTATCATCCCTTCATGATAAAAGTCTTGGAAAGATCAGGAATTCAAGGAGCATAACTAAACATAGTAAAAGTAATATACAGTAAACCAGTAGACAACATCAAACTAAATGGAGAGAAACTCAAAGGAATTCCACTAAAATCAGGGACTAGGCAAGGCTGCCATCTCTCTCCCTATCTATTCAATATAGTACTTGAAGTTCTAACTAAAATAATTAAATAACAAAAAGAGGTCAAAGGGATACAAATTGGAAAGGAAGAAATGACAATATCACTATTTGCAGATGATATGATGGTATACTTAAGTGACCCGAAAATCTCCACCAGAGATCTGCTACAGCTGATAAACACCTTCAGCAAAGTGGCCAGATACAAAATTTACTCAAGCAAACCAGTAGCCTTCCTATACTCAAAGGATAAACAGGCTGAGAAAGAAATTAGGGAAATGACACCCTTCACAATTGTCACAAACACTATAAAAGATCTTGGTGTGACTCTAACCAAACAAGTGAAAGATCTGTATAACAAGAACTTTAAGACTCTGAAGAAAGAAATCAAAGAAGACCTCAGAATATTGAAAGATCTCCCATGCTCATGGATTGGCAGATTAATATAGTTAAAATGGCCATCCTGCTGAAATCAATCTACAAATTCAACGCAATCCAAACTCAAATTTTCACAGACTTAGAAAGAGCAATTCTCAAATTCATATAGAATAACCAAAACCCAGGATAGTAAAAACTATTCTCAACAATAAAAGGACTTCTGGGGGAACCAGCCTCCCTGACTTCAAGCTATACCACAGAACAGTAGTGTTAAAAACTGCATGGTATTGGAACAGTGACAGGCAAATAGATCAATGGACTAGAATTGAAGACCCAGAAATGAACTCATACACTTATAGTTACTTGATCTTTGACAAAGGAGCTAAAACCATCCACTGGAAAAAAGACAGCATCTTCAACAAATGGTGCTGGTTCAACTGGATGTCTACATGTAGAAGATTGTGAATAGATCCATTCCTATCTCTTCGTACAAAGTTCAAGTACAAGTGGATCAAGGACCTCCACATAAAACCAGATACACTGAATCTAATAGAAGAGAAAGTGGGGAAAAGTCTCAAACACATGGGCACAGGGGAAATGTTCCTGAACAGAGCACCAATGGTTTGTGCTCTAAGATCAAGAATCTACAAATGGGACCTCATAAAATTGCCAAGCTTCTGTAAGGCAAAGGACATTGTAAATAGTACGAAATGGCAACTTACAGATTGGGAAAAGATCTTTACCAATCTTATATCCGATAGAGGTCTAATATCCAATGTATACAGAGAACTCAAGAAGCTAGACTCCAGAGATCCAAATAACCCTATCAAAAAATGGTTAAGAGAACTAAACAGAGAATTCTCAACTGAGGAAACTCGAATGACCGAGAAGCACCTAAAGAAATGTTCAACATCCTTAGTCATCAGGGAAATGCAAATCAAAACAGCCCTGAGATTCCACCTCACACCAGTCAGAATGGCTAAGATCAAAATCTCTGGTGACAGCAGATGTGGAGAAAGAAGAACACCTCTCCATTGCTGGTGGGAATGTAAGCTGATACGGAAATCAGTTTGTTGGTCCCTCAGCAAAATGAACATAATACTACCTGAGGACCCCGCTATTCCTGTCCTGGTCATATACCCAGAAGATGCTCCAATATGTAATAAAGACACATGTTCCACTATGTTCATAGGAGCCATATTTATAATAGCCAGAAACTGGAAACAACCCAG
The DNA here is from genome assembly GCA_019843965.1 of Rhynchomys soricoides. NCBI lineage: Eukaryota > Metazoa > Chordata > Mammalia > Rodentia > Muridae > Rhynchomys > Rhynchomys soricoides. Next base: position 11,681,665 of record JADRCH010000012.1, read on the forward strand.
ATGTCCCTCAACAGAGGAATGTATACAGAAACTGTGGTACATTTACACAATGGAATACTACTCAGCTATTAAAAACAAAGACTTATGAAATTCGCAGACAAATGGATGGAACTTGAAAATATCATCTTGATCGAGGTAACGCAGTCACAAAAGAATGAACACGGTATGTACTCATTGTTAAGAGGTTATTAGCCCCAAAGTTCAAAATATCCGAGTCACTTTGCAGCAACAGTAGGGTTGAGTGTGAGGTCCCAGATGGAGGACTTAGAGAAGGGATTGAATGAGCTGAGGTAGTTTGCATTCCCAGGGCGGCAGCAACAGTGGCAACTCTCCTGACCTCTAGATACTCCTGGAGACTGATCCATCAACCAATGAATACACATGGAGGGACCCATGGTGCTGGACACATATGTGGTAGAAGAGGGTCTTGTTAGACATCAGGGGGAGGAGAGGCCCTTGGGCCTGAGGGTGTTAGATCCCTCAGTATAGAAGAATGCCAAGAATGGAAGACGAGAGTGGGTGGGTGGTTGGATGGGAGACTACCCCCATAGTGGCTGGGGGAGTGGGGAGAAAATGGGGAGGTTCCAAAGGGGAGATATGGAAAGGGGGAAACATTTGAAATGTAAATAAAGTATGAAAAGTAAATAAAAAATAAAAGAAAAATGAAATAAGGGGACCACTAAAGGGTCAACTAAATCGATGATGGATCTGATGAAGGCCAGCCATGTCGAAACTGCATTGAGAAGCCTAGTGGGTATAAATGTGTCTGTAGTTTTGAGATATTTGCTCTTGGGAACACACCTGGCACTGTGGAATGAAGCCCACGTTCCTGTTCGGAGGAGCTGTGCCTCTGGGTGGGACAGGACACATGGGAAGTGGCCATGTATCTTCCCCCACAGTCGGATGGGCAGGTTGGGGGGCTGTGCAAAGCCTCTGTGGGCCCTGCCTGTGGGTGTGGGAAGGGGCCATTCCTGGGGAACAAATGGCAGCTGTCTCTGTGGGTTCTCTAGCTCTGGGCACTGCAGTCACCACAGGGTGCCCCAGATGGGTTAACCGGAGCGCAGTTGGGGTTCCCACCAGGACCAGGTCTCGGCAGCTTTGGGTGCCTGGCTAGCTTCTAAGGCTTGGGTGAATGGATACCATCTAGGAGCACTGGAGTTCTATCGTCGAGAGATTAGCTGCGGCTCATTAATCAAGGGCCAGATTCCTCGCTTCCCAGAGCGGTGGGTCCAGATGAAGAGACAGTTCACAATTCTAAAAGGTTTATTTTCTTCAAGTGGAAAGTGGCATGGATGGAACTGTACCTCCAACTTCTCCCAGGGAGGCAAGGCAGATAAAGTAACTGGGAAGGGGTGTGGCTAAGCATCTAGGTGTCTCACTAACATGGGGATGGCTTGGGGCTGTGTGGCCACGCTTCTACCAGGGCGTGATATGTTACTGTGGCTGGAGCCAAAAGGCTTCTCAGGAGCTTTGGCATAACATTTCCTTTCCCTTGCGAATTACTTTGCAGGTCTCCCAGAGTTTGCCTGTGCTCAACCGGTGTGCCAGAATGCCTGCCAGATCACTGCCCAACAATTTGCTACTTAACAAATATATGTGTACGCCTTCTCAGGAAGCAAAAATGATAGAGTAGCACAGAATTTTCTCCTTCTTTTAGAATTTTAATGTGATGTTTTATAGAACTATATTCAAAGCAGTTTAAATTATTTCCAACACTTTTACTCAAACATGACATTTGTGCAATTGTTTACTACTACTACTACTACTACTACTACTACTACTACTACTACTACTACTACAACAATTATCATTATTATTATTATTATTATTATTATTATTATTATTATTATTATTACTTTTAGCAGAGAACAGGCAGAATATAGAATTCTGGCTAGTTACTTTAAAAAAATTCATTAAAAACATAGAGTGATTGCCTGCTGAGATGGTAAAATTCAATGTATAAGAGAAGATGGACCTTTACTCATTATGCTGTCAATGAATAAGGCCAGATCCAAGTGTTATTAAGAGGTCCTACTTCATGCCTCTTCAACTTCTTATCTCCAAAGATCAAAGAGGCATCTTCCATGTTTTCAAGGTACCAATCCTAGTCTTGGGTTTACACATCATTTCACATTTCCTTCTACCTCCATCGCCAACTATTTCCTGACTGGGAAGTTAGGTTCCAAGGCACATGATTTTCCTAGATGGATTGTATCACATAGCTAACTTCTGTGCTTTCAGACACTATCAGAATAGGAATAATCACCTAGACTTATGGATCAATAATGTAGAGGCATGTTTTTATCTTTTGTTTAAAATTCAATGTAATCCCTGTCAAAATTCTAACTCAATTCTTCACAGAGTTAGAAAGAGCAATTTGCAAATTTATTTGGAATAAACCAAAGCCCGGGATATAGAAAACTACTTTTAAAAATAAAAGAACTTCTAGGGGAATCACTATCCCTGACCTCAAGCTATATTACAGAGCAATCGTGATAAAAACTGCATGGTATTGGTGCAGAGACAAACAGGTAGATCAATGGAATATAAATGAAGATGCAGAAATGAACCCACATACCTATGGTCACTTGATCTTTGACAAAGAAGCTAACACTATAAAATGGAAAAGAAAGCATTTTCAACAAATGGTGATGGTTCAACTTATGGTCAGCATGTAGAAAAATGCAGAATGATCCATTCTTATGTACTTGTAGGAAGCTCAAGTACAAGTGTATCAAGAACCTCTACTTAAAACAAAATACACTGAATCTAATAGAAGAGAAAGTGGGGAAGTTCCTGCAACTCATAGGCACAGGAGGAAAGTTACTAAACAGAACTTTTTTTTTATATATATACAACATGATGACATTTTTATTCCATTAACTTTATGGAGGTCTGGAGATGGAACCAACGGAATCACTGATGATGGACAGAAAGTTACATACCCTTGAGACACATTTTTTTTGTGTGTGTTTGTTTGTTTAATTTGATATTTGCTTTATTTACATTTCAAATGTCTTCCCCTTTCTAAGTCTCTCCTTCAGAAACCTGTATCCCATCCTCCCTTCCCCTGCCTCTAAGAAGGTGCTGCCCAACCTCCCCATCTATCCACTCATGTCTTTCTGCACTGGCATTTGGCGAAGACACTGTTAATAGAACAAAATGGCAACCAACGGATTGTTAAAGCATATTTACCAATCATACATCTGCTAGAGGGCTATTATTCAGTATATACAAAGAAATTAAGAAGTTAGAATCCAGAGAACGAAATAACCCAATTAAAAAATTGGGTACAGAGCTAAACAAAGAATTCTCAACTGAGGAATATTGAATGGCTGAGAAGCACCTAAAGAAATGTTCAACATCCTTAGTCATCAAAGAAATTCAAATCAAAATGACCCTGAGATTTCACCTCACACTAGTCAGAATAGCTAAGATCAAAAACTCAGGTGACAGCAGATGCTGGTGAGGATATGGAGAAAGAGGAACATTTCTCTGTTGTTGGTGGGATTGTAATCTGGTACATAAATACTGGAAATCAGTGAGGACCCAGCTATACCACTCCTGGGTATATACCCAAAAGATGCTCCAGCATAAAACAAGGGGACATGCTCCACTATGTTCATAGCAGCCTTACTTATAATAGCCAGAAGCTGGAAAGAACCCAGATGTCCTTCAATAGAGGAATGTAGAAAATGTCATACATTTACACAATGGAGTACTACTCAGCTATTAAAAACAGTGACTTCATGAAATTCTTAGCCAAATGGATGGAACTAGAAAATTTCATCCTGAGTGAGGTAACCCAGTCATGAAAGGACACACATGGTATGCACTCACTGATAAGTGGATGTTAGCCCAAAAGCTGGGAATATCCATTATACAATTCATAGGCCATGTGAAACTCAAGAAAAGTAAGACCAAAGTGTGGTTGTATCAGTCCTTCTTAGAAGGGCCAACAAAATACTCACAAGAGGTAGAGGGTGGGATGGAGTTGGGAGGAAGAGAGGAGAGGAAGGGAAAAGGGGGTGCAGGATCGGATATGCGAGGAGACAGGGATGATATATAGAGTGTCAGGAATTTAAACAGAAGTGTGTAGCATTGGGAGATAGAGAACTGGGGATAGCCACCAGAAAGTCTCAGATGTCAGGAAAGCAAGAGGTTCCCAGGACACATCAGGGATGAGATTAGCTGAAATGCCCAACAAAGGGGAAGGAGAACCTGTAGAGACCAAAAACAGAGGTTAGGCAATGCCCCCGTTTGGGGTTTGGGGGATGGAGCCACCCACTCATATCTAAATTTTTAATACAGAATTGCTGCTGCCTAAAGGAAATATGGGGACAAAGTGTGGAGCAGAGACTAAAGCAGATATTGCCCTACTTGGGAATCCATTTCATATACAGACATCAAACCCAGACACTAGTGCAGATGCCTAGAAATGCTTGCTGACAGGAGCCTGGTATAGCTTTATCCTGAGAGGCTCTGCCAGACCCTGACAAATACTGATGCGGATGCTCACAGCCAACTATTGGACCCCAATGGAGGAGTTAGAGAAAGGACTAAAGGAGTAGAAGGGGTTTGAAACCCCATAAGAAGAACAACAATATTAACAAACCAGGTCCCCTAGAGCTTCCAGGGACTAAACCACCAAAGAGTACACATGGAGGGACCCATGGCTCCAGCTGCATTTGTATGAGAGGATGGCCTTATCTGGTATCAGTGGGAGGAGAGGACCTTGGTCTTGTGAAGGCTTTATTCCCCAGTATAGGGAAATGCCAGGGCTGTGAGTTGGAAGTGGGTGGGTGGGTATTGAACACCCTCATAGAAGCAGGGGGACAGCAGATGGCAAAGGTTGTTTGGGGCGGGTATAACATTTGAAATGTAAATAATTAAAATATCCAATAAAAAAAGAGGACACTTAGTGAAATCATGCATTCCTAGATGGAACCTACAGCATATTAGAGGGAAATATTATTATTATTATTATTATTATTATTATTATTATTAAATTAGAAACTATTATTAAATAGAGCAATTTACTTTGACAGCTTCAATAATAAATTTTGTTAATCATCTGATATCTGTCAATACTTCTTGATAAATGAAGACTGGCATGCTTGGCTTATCAGATTAATAAAGAACAGGTAATTCATAATATTTTTGTTCAACAAGAAACTCAATGTCTTTGTATTGTTCCTGGGGTGCCAATATTTCTCTAGTTTTGAATCATAGTGTCTCCTGTAATAGTTCTGATAGTTACACTGTACAGACATGGGTATTCATCCTTATCTAAACTCATAGTCAACTAAAGTCAGGAAATTTTTATATTATGATCTCATAACCTGAGTGATCATATTTTTCTCTTTAGACAGTATTTTATTTTAAATTATGTTATTACAATCTTAAATTATAATGTTTGATATCAAAGCTTAAATTTTAGTTCTCCATTTATGTTATATTGTATATGTCCATTATTAAAGTCATTATTGGTGTCAAACTTATGTGCTGAACAGGGTGGACCTGTAAACTGTGAAGTCATGAGTCAGTTACCTAGTTTTTAGTTTTTCTTAAATTCACAAATTAAACCATCACACATTCACCACATGGTCTACTCAACCATTCATATTATATTTCACTAAGCATATCAGGATATAATATAATATCTATATTTCTAGATTCCAGATTTAAAACAGATTAGAAACTAAATTTGAGTGAGAGAATTTGGATAAATAACTATTGACAAGAACAGTGAAAGGCATCACGTCAGTAATTTTGACAGAAGATGATTTTTGCTGAAACATCAATTCCCTTCTATATAAAATTTATAAAATATAAGTATTTTAATACAATTAGTTTTCTTCTTATATCTATATGACACCAAATATTATATATGCATATATATTTTTGTTCAAGAAACATTTTTTCTATAGCTTCACCCATATATGTGTAAAGCTTATCTTACATACAAGGAATTAGTTTGGTTGATAGATCTATGAACTGAACTGAAGATTTACTTATTTTTAATACTCTAAGGGAATCTTGTACTTCTTTTGAAACATTATAAAAAGGCTTCCATTAAAATATCCCACTAAAAATGTCATAAATTATAGAAATTTATGGTGGAGTATGATGACACTTCCTTCTGATCCATCCACCTATGGGAGTGAAGGTAAAAGTCACTGACTGTGCATTGGGATTGAGCAAAGACTGCCTATAATATCAAATATTATGATATTAAGAGCACAATACACAAAGACTGAACTTCAAAACTAAAAAATTTATAAATTGAGTATCTGAATGTTGTATTAAAATTAGTGTATTTAGGTATAGGCCAATAAAAAATATATCACAATAAACAACTAGCATTAAGCTTCCAGGAATCTAATTTCCTCTTCTGTACAATGTACGCAATGCACACATGGGACAGTCTTCCATCAGCACATAGACATAGACACACAGACACACAAATACACACAGACACACACACACACACATAAAGTAAAAATACAAATGAATCTTAACAAAGGTCTTCTGCCTGAAATGTAAATGTAGATCTGTGTGTTTAATAATTCTCCAGTTTTTTCCTTACTAGTCTTTGCATTCTCAAAATTGTATTATTTCTTTTTTGGCTTTCTTATCTACTGCCCATACATGTTTTAGAAACTTATGTTCTGATGATGTGCAAGTTGTTTGAAGCCCAGGGAGTTAATCATAATTATATTATGATGTCGTTTTATAGAGATTTTTGTCAGCAGATCAGCCTCCACCATAGGAGATACTCTAAATGATATTGATTTGTCTAGTTTATCTGCTTCCAAGCTGATACTTCAGGTTTATACAAAATTTCTGTTCCTTTTCTGTCTTCAATCTTCTTTTGGTTAATGAAAGTATATAACTACAAAAACCACTTATGTGCTCTTTAAATTGTTATAGCATAATACATGGGTGATAATGGTGCAAGTTTTGTTCTCATTTAAATACAAAGGAATGAAAGGTGCCATCTTTTAAATTTCAGAAGTTTTTTGGGCTGAATTCTATTTACACTTCAGTTCACCTGGCTATGGCTTTTCTTTGCTTGATATATTAACTATCATAAGTGTTTGAACCCCTTAGGCTATATACCAACTAATTAAACTAATAAAAGTAACAGACAAATAAATATTTTAGGTTGCAGAGATGAAGATAATCAAGGTGGATTAATGAGAAGATTGGATATTCTCTTATGTAAAAGAACACATTTCCATTTTCAGGAAGTGGAGGGGATGCCTACTGAGAACATAAATAAGCAAAATCAACTATTGGAAGTTTAATATGAGGAATATTTGCTCTTATCAGATAATGAATTAGCTCTGAATGATGAGAATACTAATGATTCTGTTGCTGGCACAAGGAAAATGTAATTAGACTTCATAATTGTCCCATCAAACAGCCTTTTATCTAGAAGAAAGAATCCATAAATTTTGAAGCAGAACAATAAAATCTGAGGACAGAAAAAATGAATAGAACATCTTAGAATGCCTTCAAATAAGACTGATAGTTTAAAGTCCTATTATTATTGCCATCAGATATACAGCTGGCATGACTAAGCAATTCCTTTGTCATTCTTGCTCAAATCTGTTCAGCCAAACTCAAATCTAGACCATAGAAATAAATCAAAAAAGTTTTGTTTTTTGTTTTTTTTTTTTAAAAGAAGTTGTTAAATATGAAGCAATTCCTAATATTTTATCCTTCAATGCATCCACTAATCTATTTGAAAAATTTTCTGGTTATGTATCTAATTTTCTTAACTGAGAATTCTTAAATCTCAGGAAACATTCTAAGTTGGCATACATTTAACGGAACATATGTTAAATAGAAAGCGCAAATTCAAATAATATGCATCCATAAATATGAATATAAATAAATGTCAAGTGTATGTAGAGATAGACCAGGGGAATAATTTACTTTCCTCTTTGAAGAAAGTAACCAAAAAAGATTTCTGTTTCATTTGCAAAGAAATAAAGGTGTTATTTTTTGGGGGGAAAGTGGGATATGGGAGTTCATTTTGTTGTTGCTGCTGCTACTTATCAACAACAAATAGCATGAGAATAAACTGATTATTTTCCTGAATTTTAAGATGAACAATGAAATTTTCAGGCAAAAGAAAAGTCGAACTCTGAAGCTGATATTATTTGGGGAGTTGGCTGGTTTGAAGAGGTCAAAACTTGTCTTGAGGCATGCTGGGAGAAGCTCTGCAGCAGATGCCAGGGGTCAGACAATTCTGAGACCGGTTAGCCTGGAGCCACAGTTGAGAAATCATGCTCCAGGCTTTGAGGAACTGTGGGAATGTAGTCTATGATGTTTAGGGTATGAGGCTTAAGCAGCTCTCCTTCCTCCTTGCTCAACTCAGAGTTCAAACTTAATGGTTAAATCCTCTCCTGGAAACAGATCCGTTGGCAGACCTCTCATTCAAAGAAAGAAAAAAAAAAAAGTTCAGAAACTATCTTTAGCTCCCAACAGGAAGGAAATCAAATCTAGGACAGCTACCTTCCTACATGCTCCTTCTTGAAAGAGGAATGGGCACTGAATACTGTCTAAAGAACACTCCAGGATAGTAAAGACTAAAAGTAAACACACTCGAACAGCTAGGGAGAAGCACAATCATTAGACCCAATATTGGATCACTAGTGCATGCAAACACACACACACAGAGAGAGAGAGAGAGAGAGAGAGAGAGAGAGAGAGAGAGAAGCATACACATATACATTAAAGTATACTTTTATACATAGTAATTACAGCGATGGTGACAGTGAAGAAAAAGAAGTAGTTAAAGGAAATCTACAATTAATATTTAAAGGAAAACATTAAAATTCATATTTAATACAGTTGAAGTTTCTATAAACTAAATCACTGATGAACTCATGTTTTACTGATGAAAAGTCAGTACTCTGGTCAACAAGATGAAATGGAAAAATTCATTCTGATTAGAGAGAGGACAAATATCTAATATGTGAGAGGAAGAGTTCAGAGAATTGGGAAAGTATAAACCTTAGCCACTCAGTGACCAGAGGAAACTGAGACTAGCAGCAATCAAATCTTTACTGAGAAATTGCACGACTGGCAACTGAATGCCCTGCAATGTCAAGGCAGGATTCATTTGGGCATATAGCTACCAAAATTCATAGGTTTAGACCCTTCCCTTCTTCTCTGAAAGCAGGAATGATTTCTATTGGCGAAGCAAAAGCAATCTTTCTGAAAGTCCAGAAACATTTTGTTGTTTTATACACTATTATTTATTTGGTTTCATAATATAACTTTACTCAAACTTATACAGTTGATAAATAACATTGTTGGCAAACTGGATAAACACACGGTTCTTTTAAAGTAAACTAAAAGCAATAGAATTGCCACAAAATTTATGTTTCATGCTCTGGCTTGACAGTGTTAAGCTTATTAATTTAGGCTTCTAAGTGAAGCCAGCCTTTCAAGTCAAAGGGATGAGAAAGTTTAAAATTAAATTGTTCCATTGTTCCTGGTACTTAAAGCATACTGGGATGAAGAACTGGTTGAATTCAACTGCAGGCCAAGCTTTAAGAATAAAGAATCAGAAGCTTCTGAGATGCAAAATTCGTGTCCTTTTAAGTAAATCACAAGTACAGGTGAATTCCCACTAGACTCTTTTCTGTAGACTTATCTGTCCTTCTTTAATAAGTGCATATATAAACGGTCTAATATCTCTTCTAGCCCACACCAACCAGAGGCAGTGGCACGGACAGGATAATAGGGCAAAGGAAGATGTCAACCTGTTTAGAAATAGTTCTTTGGGGCAAATCCAATCTGTCTTGCCAGGATATCAGCAGTTCAGCTCACAGCAGTCAGCAGCGATAACTCCATCCACTCACAAACACCATTCACCAATTAACAACAGGTGTTTGATCCAGAGGAAACTGTGAGGCTCTGTCAATTGCCTGAGTCTGAGGAAGTGCCACACCCATGTATTCTAACCCCCTTCAACTGCAAGCCCCAAATTAAACACTATCTTTTCTTAGTTTCATTGGTCATTGTGTTTTGTCAAATCAGTTGAAACATAGATAAAACATAGACCTTTTTACTAGGAAAAGATGAAGAACATATATCCATTCTCTCTGGAATGTCATTTTCCCCCTCAGTATAACCAACCATGTAAACCCAATATATTGTGATAAGATAGTGTTCTGAAACATGTGGCTCATGTTCCAGAATCTCACATGAATTAAGTCTCACAAGACTTAGAAGTTAATCAAGTATGATAATAAAATCTAAAGGAGCTATTTAAGACACAGAGGGTTGTTGGAGAATAGGAAGGGTCTTTTATGCCCCTAGTGAATTCAGTAATTGACCAAAGGACTCAGCACTCACTATTAGTATTTTGGTAGCTGAAAAACACAAAACAAAATCAGCAGAGAAAAAATGTATGTAAGAGGTATTCTAGATGAAATCAATGTCAAGTTTATGGTCTTCTGGTGTAATCACATGACACATGCTTACCCCTCATAGAAATCAGCACAGCAACATGTGTGAAATATTGACTCATCGTAAATGACCTACCCTGGTTGTTAATGAGAGTTGACCACAAAAACACCTTCATTTTAGTGAGTATAAATTTCCAGTTTCTCATAAAGAAAGCAAGGTATTAGGATTAAACTCCATGTCTTGAATATATCAGTTTAGAAACACTGAGTTGTGGGCATTCTGGGAACCCCCTGAATGACCATGTTCATAGATGAGAACCAACTACCAAGGATGTAATAAGGGTTCAGTGAATTTAAAAAATTGCATACATTCACATATTATGTGTATATATGTACATATGTACATACATATGTATGTACGTATGCATGTATGTATGTATGGGTAGTTGTGTGCCACAATATATGTGAAAATCAGAGGATAATTTCTTGGATTTAGATTGCCCATACCATGTAGTCCTAAAAAAAAAAAAAAAAAAAAAAAAAAAAAAAAAAATCATGTTTTCAAACACTTAATAGTTTTTCATTCATTTGAAATAAGGTAGTACTTTTTATGTCTTCTGCTACAATTCACATTAATTAAGAAAAACGTTCTATATATTGGTAGTAAATATTTAATTGGTATTTGGACTCATAACAAAGTGTTATTCTATGAAAAGTCAGATATAAATCAATCCATTAATCAGTTATACCCAGGCTGTGACTCTCATGTTTCAGAGGCAAGGAGTGATTGCATTAAGCGAGCGATTCCTGACCAGGACTGTTAAAGAATCTTGGGAAGAATGGGGCATAATGATGGGGGGCTAACAGGGTCCCTTAATTTGCTAAGAGGCTAATCTTTGCTTTGTCATAGGTGTGAAATTGGAAGTTCCTTGGAACCCAGTTTGCTTTTTTTTCTTCTGTTCTCTTTGAGAAGACAATGAGAAGAAGATTATAGACCAAGAAACTTGTGATTTTCTCCCCAAATTTGGGAAACCTTTGAGTATATACAGTCACAAAATATCTGGAGTTCATTCTACAAAGAGAGAAGAGGCATTCCCAGCCTTTGGAGCCATGACATGGGTTAATGAGAAATGACACAAGAAGCAGACTTTTTGAATGGTCTTTCCAAGCAGGACACTGTTTTAATCTTTGGACTAATTAATCTGTATTTGAAAACAATCAGATGGGGTGGATAGCAACATAGGATTACTTGCAATTAGTATCAAGACATTCTTAAATAATTAGAAATACATTACAGGGCTTGGGTGATAGGCACTGGGGAAAAGCATCTGCTGTGTAAGTATAAGGACCTGAATATAAATCCCATTTAAAAGTCAATTGTGCCTGGATCTCCAGCTCAGCATGAGTGGTGGTGAAAAGCAAGTGGAAGATCTCAGGAGCATTGTGGCCAATCACCTCGATGAAAGCTTAATGTCTAAGTTCAATAAGAAACCCTTCTTTCATTGCTTTAATGAGAAGCAACAGAGAAAGGCATTTAATGTTCACTCCTGCCCTATGTATGTAAATACAGAAGTACACACAGCCACACACACATATATACCACATATACCCACCTTAAAATACAAAATACACACAAAAATATTTATAATCTAGAGTATATTGAACATTTCCAGGTAAATATGAATATATACAAACTTTATAAATATATATAAAGTTTGTATATATTTATATTATATATAAATAACAAGGTGTATTAATTTAATACATAAGAACTTTAATACATAAGAAATAGAAATAATAAACAATAGTGTGAGGCACAAAAGGCTTTTTTTCATAAGTGTAACTGACATTTTTTCCCTAAGCTAATTGTGTCATCATGTGTTTTTTGTTACCTGTGTTTTAGGTAAAAAACAGATTTAACATCTGCTTCCTTCTTGCTATGTACTTAAAGGTCTGCATGAGGCCTGCTATGAACCAAAAACGGAAGAGTCAGTTTTAGTTTAAGCTTCACACAAAAGGGAAAAGGGAGAAATCATAATTAAGAAAATGACTCTAACTCACTAAGAAACCTGTTCTTGATGATAATAAAGCTGGTATATCTATTGAATTACCTACTTATATGTCCATATCACCGAAGAAGGCCCAACCTCAGGCAAACCTGCACTTGAATGAAAACAATGAGTCAGCAGTGCTGTTGCAACGGCATAGCTAGTACATTGAGCAACTGCCAAAATGCTTCAGCTCCTTGGGAAGAGCATAAATATTCATTTCCTTGTATCTCTGTGTATGAAGTAAATTATAGTATTGAGATATTGGCATTTAATTTGAGAGGGAAAACTAAGAATTTTCACTGAGAATATTCAGGCAATATAGATAGCAGGGAAGGTTTTTGTCTTGAGTTCTCCTGGTATTGTCTTACTTCTACTTTGAGGGCAGGTCAATCGCACAAGTATCAGTCTACTAAGAAAGTACTTAATGTGAGAATATGAGTAAATTCCCAAGATACAGTGCACAGAGTAAACAAGCTGAAGCACCCAAGTGAGGATTCCTCAGTCCCACTTGGGTGGCAGAAGAAAGCAACCACAACGGGTGAGGGAGGTAATGGGAGAGAAAATGGGAAGAGGGAAATATGATCTGGTATTGGGTGGGGGAAAAGGACTGAAGCCTGAGGACCAGCAGAAAGAAGGGAAACACGCAACTTCAGGAGGTAGGAGGTTCGGGGTACCCTCTAGAATGTACCAGAGACATGGGAGGTGAGAGACTCTCAGAACTCAAAGGGAGCGACCCTAGGTGAAAGCCCTACAGTGGGGATTTCCGCCTCCAACAGGAAGACAGGGCATTGAGTGAGGGGTGAGGTTGCTTTCCTACAGTCAAAACTCTGACCCTTAATTGTTCCTGTCTGAAAGAACTGCAGGAATGGAAATGGAGAGGAGCCTGAGGAAAAGAAGGTCCAGCGATAGGCCCAAAGTGGGATCCAGCTTAACTGGAGGCTCCAAGGCCTGGCACTATTATGGAGGCTATAGAGTCCTCACAAATAGGGACTTTTCATGACTGCCCTCCGAAAGACCCAACAAGCAGCTGAAAGAGTCAGATGCAGATATTTGCATCCAATCAGTGGACAGAAGCTACTGACCCCTGTGGTTGAATTAGGGGAAAACTGGAAGAAGCTGAGGAGGAGGTGACACTGTAGGAGGACCAGCAGACTCAATTAACCTGGACCCCGGAGATCTCTCAGTCACTGGGTCATCAACCAGGCAGCACACTCCAGCTGATATGAAGGCCCCAGCACATATATAGCAGAGGCCTGTAGGGTCGGGGTTTAGTCAGAGAAGATGCACATAACCCTCAAGAGACTGGAGGCCCCAGGGAGTTTAGAGTTGTGGTGGGGTCCGGACATCCTCGTGGAGTCAGGGGGGTCAGGGAGGAGGTATAGGATGTGGAACAGTTGGAGGGTGGACCAGGAGGGATATAAAATCTGGAATGTAAAAACAAAATAAAATAAAAATATAAATTAATTTTAAAAAATAAAAAGAATATGGGTAGAGATCAATAGCATTCAGTAGCTGCCCAAGAGGAACTCTCATGTGATTGAACTGATGAGTGATATATGTTAAGTGTCCAGGGCAGGACTGAAGTTGATGTCACTCAAATGCCAGAAGCTGCATCAAACAGCTGCATATTTTAGATGATTTATGTCTTCCTGTGTTCTGTATATCAGTGGTTCATTCTCCATAACAGTATTGACCAGGAGGTCCTGTCAGCCTTGCCAAATGGGCTCTAGTGGGTGATCTTAGGTAGTGCAGACATGGCCACTGGAAGCCTACTCTCTGCCTTGCCCTCTTCTCTTTTTACTTCATGACTGAGGAGATGAACAGATGTTTCTGCCACATCTGACATTCAACCACAAGTGCAAAATAATGCACGCACCAATTTTAGATAGATGCATCCAAAACTGTTAAACAAACATTTAATTTTTTTGTTATGGGCAAATTATCTTAGACATGTGATGAAAAGTTGACTAATAGCAGTTAATATCTGTCAGTGGAGAAGTCAACTGTATTTGGATGCAACTTTACAAATAAGCAGTCAGTAGATAAGTAACCAATTAGAATTTACAATCCTGGCCCCCTAACTTGTAATATCTATGATGTTTGAGAACAAACAGTGTGCCCATCTTAGGAATTTACTGTTGTTGTTATTACATGTACATTATAGTCATATTAAATTCACTTTCCCCCAGACATCTATGTAATTCCTTGACTGTAATATGTATTTCATATATTCCTGTTTTACTTACCAAGTAAAAAGTTCCATCATTTGTTTTTAAGATGAGTACATTTTAAGTTGTTGAGAGATGATGTATATGTATAATCCTACTTAACAAATGAGTAAACAGAAATGAAGGCTCCCGAAGGACCTAAATCTCTTTCTTTTTCTTTCTTTGTGTAACAAGAGTCTCCAGTTTTCATTCTGGAATCTATATATTATAGTTAGAGGAGTAAAAATGATTGTCTAACTGAAACTCCTTAAGTTTTCATTATTTTTATTATGCATCTTATACATAAAAAAGATTCACTGATATGAGAGACTATAAATAAAGACTTGTGATCATTAATTTAGTGGACTTTCTCTATTTGCAGCAATGTACTTTGTCATGGCTGCCAGTGACAGCGTTCATGCAACAATGGATGTCTCTATTAGTTCATGACACAAAAAATTGCATATTCCTGATACAGACAGTCCCCTGAATGACTTTATTATATTCATAATCCAAAATAATAGTCAACATGTTTAACATAGAAATCATATATTTGTTTATATATATATTTGTGTTTTTATTGTATAAAGAAAATATACCATTAACATACTTATTCCCTATGGCATCTAGAGTGCTTACAATGTAGAATAGCTAAGATGGAAGATGCCCTTCTCTCCAATCACTGCAGAAAATATATAGCACCAGCATAGCAACTTTAAACAATTTAGGAAGAGAGCATTAGACTGTGTAACATCACTGGATGCTTATTCAAAAGAAAACAGTGTGATCATTTGACCTGGTTAGTCTCCATCAGCACCTCCAATAGGCCATGGTGGAAGTTTCCATTTTTCATCTAAGTCCAGTTCTGATCATTCTGCACAAATTGTTCTAGTACACCATAGCCTATGTTTAACACTAGAGTAACCCTAGAGTAACTGTGATGGAATTCACCAAAACTGTCTAAGAGATAATGTGATGTGTTCTCTGAGTTGTAAGCTAGAATTGTCTCTACAGTTCTTTTCTTTTTCTTCTTGATGATGTGGTTGTTTTTCAGAGATATCTTAGCTCCTTGATGCAAAAGATTCAGGGCAGGATATAGGTATACCTGGGGCAGGAGCCAAAAGTTGACTGTTTATTAGGAGACATTTCCTGCATGACTAAATAGGAAATGAACAACAAAACCTTTTTACTTTTAGTACTTTAGGGTAGAACAGTTTTTCTGTAGACATCCTACATAAAGCACTTACTTATGAAATATCCCCATAGTACATTCTAGTTTCCTCACTGAGAATTATGAAAATTATACTGCTTAATTTCTAAAGTTTAAGCCATATCTATTGATTATTCACAAGATTGATGATTTCACTCCATTTCAATTATTAAAAAGTTAGTGAATGAAAGCTGGGGGTGGTATATATTAATGAACCAGTTATTGAATAAATACAAGCATTTAGAATTTTTTAAAAATCAAGTGAAGCAGATGAGAGATGACTCCATGGTTTAGAAATACTAGCTGCTCTTTCATAGGACCCTGCTTTTATAACTAGCACCAATATCATGGCAGAAACCATCAGAAACTACAGTTCAAGAGGATATAATGCCCTCTTTTGTGTCCTGTTGAAGTTCCATGCATGTAGTATACAGACATGAGTTGAGATAAAAATTCATACACATAAAATAAAAATAATAAACATACCAGAAAGCATTCAATAAACACAAACATTATCATGCAATTAACATGTAGTTAGTTACATATTACCATGTAGTTGACTACATATAGTCTTTTTACCTTTCTAATTTAGTTGAAAATAAGAATATTCTGTTGAAACTCTGCAGAGAAATAGCTTCAAATTATTACTTACCATCACTGGTCTTCTTGGTTGTAGGGGTTATCATGTGCTATGAACTAACCAGAGGAAATTAAGACAGAATGAATGAACAGCGTGTGCAATAATTCAATAAAGAAAATCTCGGTGGCTTTGGAAGTTATAGATCCAATCAAGTATTGTGATTTGTGCTATGGAGTGATACAGATAAACCAACCATGACATTTGCTGATAGTGATTGTATGACACTGTTCAAATTACAATCTTCCCAATTTGGTTAAAAAATATCTCATTGGTAAATGGATGTAAATAAAGGAACCACATCAGTGCTGTTTTATGATGAAAAACAACAGTGTAGTCAAACCAATATCATGAAAGTAAGTACTAAGAAGAGGCCAGCTGCATTTCGATGGCAGTATATATTATAAATAGTGGTAAGAATATTGTGATAAAAGATATTGTGTGCTCAATGTAAAAAGCAATCCTCAAGTAAAGAACAAGATTACCCTTAAAAGTGTTATAATCGACTTGATCATATAGGATTAAAAATTAACATTTAAATCATGGGTGAGAAGATTTTTTGCTTCTCTAAAGACAGTTTTTGAATGTTTCAACATTCAGAGAGGGCCTAGTGACCTGGATGAAGTTCTGTAGACAAAATAATATTTGAGATGCAGTGATAGTAAAGGTGTCAGGCTTCCCATGTGTTTAGTCACTTGAAGTGCTGCCTTGCCTGGCAGGGGGAGGGGGGCTCACAGTAGTTTTAGAAGTATACATTTCATTGCACAAATTCAGAGAAGATACATGCATTGCCTGTGGTTAGAGGTAGGAGGTGAAGAAGCTGTATATGAACAGATAAATGAAATCACTTATATATGAAGTTCAGCCAACTTTTCAGAAAGAAAGAATGTGACTGATAAGACTGGACCATTCAAACTGCTGAAGAAAGTATATAAATCCAGTAAAAATGCGAGGCCAGACCAAATCTAAGCCACAAAGGAGAGTGCTTGTTGAAGCAGCAACTAAAAGCTTTATAGGTACCTAGTTATAAAGTCTTTCCATTTTTATAAAGAAAATTATATTTTAATAAATATATTAAATTAAATATAATAAATGAAGAAACAGCATTTTTAGAAACATTGACACTACAATCAATATCAGTGTTATCTATTCATTTCTAGCACTATATTACTGGACACTAATCCATGGGAATGGAGTTTCAAAGAACCCCAGGCCTTTTTGAATCAAGCTACTAAAATCAGCATTTTACTTGTTAACAACATGGCATTAAACTGTTTCCCTTTAACTTAAATGAAGTTTTCTATATGGGTGGTATAAAACAAAAATTTATATGAAGAAAATTTGACAAGTTAAAAAATATATTACATGAGTTTGGTGTCAAAGATCAGCTGCTATAATGAAATTCTGGACATAAAAATGGCCTACTTTGAACTGAAGCCCATTTTGTAAATGAAACATGCAGTTAAAGACAAGAGAAATGATGCCTACTGTCATTCTTAAGCAGTAGCTTTGCAGTGGTATGTTTAAACAGAACATCTTGAAATTCTTGATGGAAGTCAAACATCAAAAATACAATTAATAACCTGACTAGATTCTGTTGAATCATGAAAATCTACTGGTTTTCTAGTTTTAAAAAGTACTGAACTGAGAGATATTTGTGTCTTCTAGATTTTTATGGAGTGACCCATGGTCCCAGCCACATATGTAGCAGATGATAGCCTTGTCAGACATCAATAGAAGGAGAGGCCCTTGGTACTGGGAAGGCTCGATGCCACAGTATAGGGGAATGCCAGGGCTGGTAGGCAGGAGTGGGTGGGTAGGTTAAGGAGCACCCTCGTAGAAACAGAGGGTAGGGTGGATGGGATAGGGTATTTCAGGAGGGGAAACCGGGAAAGAAGATAACATTTGAAATGTAAATAAACAAATTATCCAATAAAAAAGAAAGATTACATATATGAAGACCATTTCAAAAACACATGGTTATTATGTTCTGTTTACAACTCTTCTCAAATAATATATCTATTTAACAGAGAAAATTTAAATGAGTATTTGAAAGAATAAAGAAAGTCTAACCTTTTAGAGTAATCCTGATCATGTAAGTATAAGTAAGTTATTTTATATTAAACTAGCATGCTTTTTTTAGAAAATTTTTATTTGTATTTACTTTAAGAAAAAAAATCAGGCTTACTAAATTCACTGCATGGGGCAGTAGGCTGTGCAGTAACAAGAATGCTTTAAGTATTTTTAAACATTGTTAGAGAAGAATTTACTTCTTATCAGGACAGTTTGTTACCTAAACACAAGCAAGTCCGGTATAACTCGTTGCTCAAGCTCAGATCTAATATTTACTATCTCCGATTGTGACCCCAGCACAGTCAAAGCAAAAGAATAAAGAAATAATTACAGACATCAAAACAGCTTATGGGGTCAGTTTCATAAATGCCAAGGTAGCACACAGGATCCCTCACTTTCTCATCGTTCAAGTGCATGTTCTCAGCCACCTCGTTCCTTATTCTTTCACTTGTTCAATGGTATTCTACACTGTCTTCCTGCTACTCACAGCTGAGCCTTTATTTTGGAGAAAGAGGTATTGATTTGCTCAGGCATTGTGTTAAGCTTTTGTCTACAGTACTGAGTCAGAGGCTGGTACTCTGGTCATGTGAATTTTATAATCTACTGTGAAATTGTGTCTAAACCAATTTTAAAAATCAATAGCTAAAAAAAAAATTGAGATGACATTATAGTATATTTTGAGTGCATTTAACAAAAGTTCCCCAGTCCATTTTAGACCTATACTTTCAAAGGCTTGAGTGAGAACTATCACTGTCATTGTATGTTGGCTTCTTTGTATTATTTACATATTTAGTTTGGCTCCAAAAAAATTAAGAATGTTTGTCCTTTCCTACTCTGATGTCTCTTGATATGAAGCTCTTGAAATACAAGATTCTCAAAGTGATAGAGATGCTTCCATGGAGTACTACTTGAATTTAGTTCAGAATTCCCAAGATTTTCTGGAGATTATTAGATTTGTATATACAGTCTCTCAGCCAAGAGTAAGAACTCACAGATGCGCTCAGCATCTACTGGAAAAGCCAACATAAGCTTCCATATGGATATAGTCATGCCTCTCCTACCATCAGGGACTCACAGACAAACTGAACTTTGGCTTCTTGGAGAGTTCAGAACAAATAGCTTGTTCTATTTTAAGCACTATGTCTTTTATGTTTCATAAATGGATATATGTTTTCTAAAAACTTGAATTTAAATCAGATGTTCAATATTTCAAAGAGAACTTCAATTTTCTTTCCAAGATATGCTGTTTATTAGAATTAAAAATATTATTTGTTATGGTATTAGTCATTGCATGTGGATAAAAATGACAAGTCATGTATATAGAGGTCAGAGCCATATCTTTGACTCTCATTTTGGTTCATGGAAGAAGTAGATTTGTTTATCAGTGGATGCCATGATACAAACCATGTGAGAGCATGATTCCACAATGGTATGGCAGCATATGACCAGCAGTAGAATCTGTTGAATTCTAAGTTACTGTGCAGGGAATCATGGGTATGGTGTGGTCTAGCTGCCTTAAAAGGCATGCATCATAGGTTTATCACGATAGAGTATGTGGCTCTTGGAGCACCGTGGGCCATTCATTTCCTGAGAAATGGAATCTCTCTCTTAAGGAATGAAATACTCAAGGCACCCATGTTTCTCCATGTTCCCTAGGAGACAGCGAACCATGTAAAAATTTGACAGGACAATGAGTCTTAGGTATTAATCTTGTGCACCTTGCATAGATTGCAATATTCATTGTATCCTGTCAACTATCATTGTATTGATCCTGGCAACCACCATTCTACTCTGTTTTTGATAAGAATTGTTTGCAATAAAGTTGTCTTGACTTCATTTTGCTGAGACCCCCTCCATCCCAGATGCTTTTCACTTTTCATTTTTCAGGTAACCATGGATCTGTATGTAAGCTATGGTGCTTACATTACTGTAACAACTTCTGTGCTGGCTTGCATAAGAATGGCCCCTCTAAGCTCATATATTTGAGTACCTAGGGAATGACACTATGTTAAAGGATTAGGAAGTGTGGCTTAATGGATGAAGTTTGCCACTGGGAGTAGGCTTTGAGGTTTCAAAAGTTCAAGCTTGACCCATTGGCTTTCTCTCTTCCTGTGGTTCTAGATGTAGAACTCTCACCCACTTCTTGTCAGGCTACCTACAGAGTCAGAAGTAAAACTCTCAGCTACTTCTCCATCCCCATGTCTGCCTGCATGCTGTCATGCTCCCTGAAATGATGACAATGTATTAAACTTCTGAAACTGTAAATACACCCCAATTTAAGGCTTCCCTTTGTAAGGGGAAATGTCATGGTCACAATGTCTCTTCACAGGAATAGAACAATGACTAATACACAAGTTGGTACCAGGAAGTGGGGTATTACTGTAATAATCCTGCTTGTGTTCCTTGTTGGTAGAATGTGCAACAATAATGTGGGAGAAGAAATTGAGGAAATGGACAACCAATGACTGGCCTAACTTGAGACTCATACCATGAGAGATCCTGGCCTTGACATTTGACACTATTGATATTCTACTATAGTTGAAGACAGGAGCCTAGTATGCTTGTTTTCTAAGAGGCATCATCCAGCAACTGATGGAAGCAGATGCAGAGACCACAATCAAACATTGGGCCAAGCTCGGGAATCATATTGGAAATGGGAGAAAGGACTAAAGGAGCCAAAGGGGCCAAAGAAACCACAAGAAAACCTACAGAATCAACTAAACTGGGCCCATAAAGGCTCAGTGATACTGAACCATGAAAGAGAGAACATGCATGTGACAGACCTAGGCGATATATATGTGTGTGTGTGTGTACATATATGTATATCATGTTCTTCCCGTGGGACACCTAACAGCAGGAACAGGGATATCTCTGACTTTGTTGTTTGCGGTTGCATACATTTCCCCTAATTGGTCTGCCTAATCTAGCCTCACCAGAAGATGCACCCGGTCCTACAGTAACTTGAAATGTCATGGTGGGTTAATAGCCATCAGATAGCTTCCCTTCTCTGAGGAAAAGGGGAGAGTGGAATGGGGAGGTTTGTGTGTGTGTGTGTGTGTGTGTGTGTGTGTGTGTGTGTGTGTGTGAAAGAGAGAAAGACAGACAGAGAGACAGAGACAGGGAGAGACAGAAGCAGAGACTGAGAGGAAAGGAAATTGGGAAAACTGTGATGCGGATGTGAAGTAAATGAATAAATTAATTAGTACAAAAGAAAATGTTAAGCAGTAAAGGAATCGGTTGAAAATAGAAAGCTGATGCAGAAGTAACTGAATAATTGCATGATGTTCTAGCTTCAGCAAGTAGAACTTGATAGCTTCAGCTACATACTTCAGATTCTGAGAAAATCTGCCAAGGAGAGCTGCCAACGGGGTGTGGAACAAGCCCAGAAGAGAGAAGTGTGTTGCAGTCAACAAGGCTGAAAGGAGTGAAGATCTGAAGAGTTCTTTCACATTAGACATAGAGATGCAGATTTTCAAGTTTGCATAGTTATTTTCCTGTCTTGCTTTGGACCTGGAGTTTCTCACTGTGCTCCCTTTCCTCCCATTTAGAATAGTTGTGCATATTGCTGTGTCACTGGATGATGGAAATTCTGTAATTTGCTTTTTAATTTTGATTTTACAGAGGATTTCAATTAAGAGATTACCACAGTCAGAAGAGATGTTAAACTCTGGACTTTTAAACAGTGTTGGAACTGCTATAGCCTATGGGACTTTTGAAATTGGAATGAATGCATTTTTGCATTACAAGCCCTATGGTGGCCAGGGAATGGAATGTGATAGTTTGAATAAGAATGGGTGTTATAACTTTATATATTTGAGTGCTTAATGAGTAGCACTACTTGAAAGGATTAGGGTGTGGCCTTTTTGAGGAAGTATGTCACTGGGAGTGGGCTTTAATGTTTTGAAATCCCAAGCCAGTGTCTCTCCTGCTGCCTGTATATTTGGATCTAAAACTCTCATCTACTTCTCTAGCATCTTGAATTCCTGCATGTTGCCATGCTCCCAGCCATGGTGACAACAGATTAACCCTGTGAAACTCTTAGTAAACCCAAATTAAATGCTTTCTTTTACAAGAGTTGCCCTGGTCATTGTGTTTCTTCTCAGCAATTGAACAGTAATTAAGACAACCTCCAAGCAGAATTCTTCAGCTTTGGGAAACAAAATAATGTCCTGGGGTGAAGGCTATCTCACATTGCCTGCTTGCTTTGTCTTTCTACCACTTTGCTATTCACATGGCCATCTGAAATTAAATGACCTTTATCATTCTCCAATTAAGTTATGTGAGGTGAAACTCTAACTCAATTAACATGCATCGTTCAGGGAGTACTTTGTGTGTTTCAAATGTTGAGAACATGCTCCTTTTCCACAGGGTTCCACAGTTGAGTAGTCACTGCATCTTTAGGAGTGTCCTTCTGAGATCTATTAATCCTTATGTCTGAATACCAGCACTACAATTTTGTACTTGTCCAATTAAAATTGCAAAAGTATAGTGTTTGTGAATAAAAATTGTTTTTCTATAAACAGATTTAAAGAAGTTATGTTAATAACAACATATTATTCATGCACATTTTCCCTTATTGTGATCATTAAAAATCTTAAAACTAAATAGAATGAGGGATAATGTTCTATAAGGAAATGGTTGACTTTTAAATGACCTCATGTATAATTCAATAAAGATAATATATTTAGCATTTATTTACCATAGAGCTAGAAAAAAACAGAAATTGAAAAACCTAATCCTAGATGAATTTAATTCCTCTGTGAAAGTGGATTGTAGCTGTAATGACTCATTATAAGTCAAGTTACACAGAGTTCTCAGATAACTTTGTTATTCCTATGTAGCTCCAAGGGGTCACTATAATTTTTGCCCCTCTTTATGCCTCTCACTACACCTTCAGTCGACTAGAGTCTCTCTCTCTCTCTCTCTCTCTCTCTCTCTCTCTCTCTCTCTGTGTGTGTGTGTGTTTGTCTGTCTGTCTCTCTCTCTGTCTCTGCCTCTCTCTGTCTCTGTTTCTATCTATGTCTCTCCCTAACTCTCTCGCTTTTTCTCTCTTTCTGTCTGTCTCTCTATGTATGCACACACACACATATGCACATCAACTTAAATGATGTTAAAATATGCGATTTCTCTCTGTTTTGTGTTGTGTGTATGATCTATTACTCAAGCTCTCACTATTAAAAACTCACTTTAAATAGACGCAGGACAAGGAATTATAGGACCTAGAAAGTACCACTGCTTTGCAATAAAAGCTCATGAATACGTAAATATATTAATCTAGTGTATATCCAAACTTACTTAGTATAAAATATGATAAAAGTATGAAATAAACTATCAGTATTGTGATGATCAACTGATCCCAAATCAATGTAGAGTGCTGTTGCATTGGAAAATCTTACTAAATATGTTCCTTTCTTCATAATCCCTGAGATGTATTTCCCTAGTCTGTAGGCAGCTGCTATATTTTCCTGACTATTTCCTCTGCTATGCAGACATTTCTCACTGTGATGTGTTCCCATGTATTTGTTTTTGCCTTCGTAGACTAAGCTTTTGTTGTATTATCTGAAACAAGAACTCATTGCCAAGATCAATATCAAGGAGTTTCTTTCAGTGTTCTATCACAGGAGTTTTAGAGATTCAGGTCTCAAGTTTAAGTCTTTTATCCGTTTTTAGTTGATCATTGTGTTCTGTAAAAAATAAGACTCCTAATTTATTCTTTTGAGTATAGAAACACAATTTCCTTAGTAATGTTTCTTAAAGAGATCATCCTTTCCAGGTGTCTTTGTTTTCTACATTGAAAATTAGTGGATGCTCACATCTACTTTATAGATACGGCAAATAATATTCTAAGAAGAGTTCAATTTCCAAAATTATAACAAAATCATATAATTTACAAGAGGTTACAAGGAAATGCTATTCAAAGTCAAGAGATGTCAGTATGAACTATGACTTAGTGGAAAGGAGACTTTGGACATACTTGGTAGAAATATAGATTGATGCATTCATTAAGGTAATCAACATGGCAGTTCCTTAGAAATTAAGAACAAGAATGGCATACAACTCAGCAAGTTCCTTATGAGATACACTTGGCAATATGACATCACCACTTTATATACATATGAATTCATATACGTAGGCCTGCATATACATATTTTTATCAATCTTCACAAAAGGGCAGATGAAACAAGCTAAATGTTAATACTACTCAACTGTATAAAGTTGATCTAATCAATGTTACTAATTATATTTCAGTTTTTACAAATGTGGCATAGTTCCTGGTGAAAGCATGAACAGTTTTATTTTACAACATGCAAATAACTTTATTGTTCATTTTATATATATTATTGTCATGGAAAATAAAATTAGCAATTAGCTTAATTTTCAGAAAGGTAAAAAGTACATGATAACTGTATACTTTTATACCTTTAAAATGACGATAATATGAAGGCAGTGAAATGAGTGGGGAAAAGCATATGCGGATGCAGGAGTGTTGGAAATGATGCTATGCATATGGATCAGTGGTAGAATGCTTGTGTAGCATTCACAGAAGCCTGGCTTTGAATTTTACCACTAAGTAAATGGGTCATGGTGGTCCATATGCATAATCTCAATAGTTTGGAGGTGGAGACAGGAAGATCAGGAATGTCAAACTAAATTTTCTGATACACAGAGACTTTGACACCAGTCTGAGATTACTGAGACTATGTCCCAGAAATAAACAAAGAGCAAAAATATAAAAACTCTTGAGAATACAGTGATGGTTCAGGGGAGGATATGGTATACCAAGATACTAGATTTAATTTCCACGAATTTTAATTTACATGTACTAAATATGTCTTTGAATGTATTTATTGTGATATTAAAATAATTAAAGAAATACAACTTTAAGAAGCAATCAATAATCCCTTAAAATATATTGATTGTTCTGAAATGGAACATAGACAAAGCATAAAATCTTTTAGCAGTGAGCCAATTGCAAAGCTGGCAGAAGGACAAGGTTGCCTGTGTGCTAACTCGCTTAGTTTAAAAAGCCCACCTCTTTTACTTTCTTAGATTAATACTTAGGACTTTGTCAGATTTATTTTGTTGATAAAATACTATAATTAACATTAAAGAATTTAAAGTCAGCTCTTTAAGAATTGGCAAGAGTTGCAAGTGAACTGGGCTAGCATTTATCTTTTTACTACTGAAATAAACTGGAATGTGTATTTAAACTTCCTTTCCTGGGATAAACAAAAGATGTCTACCCCTTCTCATAAGGTCCTAAAGACAAACTCTAGTGCTACACAACCCAATTTTACCTGGTAAACCAGTGAGTCTATAAGACTTAGATACAGAGCAGTGGGTGAGGGAATGTAGATAGGAGTACAGGTAGGTTACCTTAAAGGAACCACAGTGAAAAGTCTTCAACAAGATGTAATGATGGTTTCCTCATAGCTACAGAGTTGGGAGGCCCTCCCCTTGTCTTTCCTCAAATCTATATTCTCTAGCCCCTCCCTTCAACTAGTTTCAATTAGGGCAGAGTTGGATTCGATGGAATACTTAGGTAAGGATCCCATGACCCTCCCTCTATTCTCCAACCAAGAGGGAAGGTAAACTGTTAACAGGTCCAGCTGTCATGCTCTTTTGTATGATCCCAGCAGAATCCTGAAGATAGTGGGTGTTTGGAGAAGAGAACAGTTCTGTGAAAAAGGATGCAAAATGCAGCAAATTCATTGTGTTAAGATAGAGCATTGAAAATGATGCTTACCCACTTCCTGGGGAATAGAGATTTCTGCTACAATTCTAAGTAACAGCTTTTCTAATCATACCACAAGCTTATCCATGCATACAAGCAGAGGCTAAGACCATCCCTCATCAAATCACCAGTATTTGATTTGTTTCTCTCTAGACACTAAATGTATCTGTTTACATAATATAATAAGCCCTATTTCCCATAATGTCTGTCACTGCCCCTCCATGAGGCAAAGACATGGACTATTTTTTATACAAATAAGGCCCCTGTAAGACATTTGCTTATAGATAAAAATAAAATTGCAGACACTTGAAAGGTAAACAGCAAAACTCCTTGTTCTAATGCTTACAACCAACCTGCTTGCTGTCAATGTAGTATTTTTTTTATTAACCTAGCCCAAAAAATAGCTATAGAAAGGACAATGGGAACTGTTCCTGATGGTCATGAATGGTAGTGGAAGGAGGGCAGACAAGCTGACAAGTTTAATATTCTGAGAAGAAAACACTTGGAGAAAGTTGTTTCATAGTCCCAGAAATACAAGTAAATCTTACATTAAAGAATTGTGAGAAGAGGAATGGGATCATCGCTTTTAGTGGAAATATTATTTAATTATAATGTGTTAAGAGTTTTAGAAGACAGTGCATTTAAGAAAGTATATTTACTGTTTATTAATTATAATCACAAATTTATATGAATACGTTCCCTTTCCAGATAAATCTTTTGCCATGATCTACTCAGAGTAACCATTTTAGATGACATTATTTCTACATAGAATGCTAGAAAACTCGAGGGAAGTTGATTTATTCATGAGAGTTATTCATTTAATTTCCACCATTTAGTATTTATATTCCTTTCCATTCATTTATTCATTTCATCTTTATTCATTTATGCATTTATTAAATATTTATTTTAATGAGTTTCATTATAACTTCAGAAATGATAGGATGAGGGTTTTAATGAATTTATTCCTAAAACAGGTTTGTTTTTGAACAATCTTCTGAATAGTCAAGTCTACTTGACTTAAATTCACATTTTTTTACACATTTTCAAAATTTTGTTAGGTCATTCAATTCTTGATCTGGATAATTTCCTTGAAGTAACTTTTGGTAAATTATTCAGCATTTAGTGTATCAAATAATGTTTTGTACAGTGAACATCTTATATGTTAAATTATAGGTTTTATTTATCTGTTACAATCAAAATACCTTATTTTGTTGAAAATGATATAATTTGTTAGTTTTCTCTTAATTAATATTACTCATGCTTCACTTAGCTTTGGGCATGGTCAAGTAAAACTTGCTTTTCTCCACAGTGTTATTTTTGTGTCACTAAAACTTGCCATATATATATATATATATATATATATATATATATATATATATATTCTCTTCATATGAAAATATAAGTAACCTATATTTATATGGCCAGCAGATCTGTTTTTATTTGTTTAATGATGATTGCATATCTAGTTTTGCTTGTCTAATGGAGCTTGAAATTCTGCTTCCTCTGAGCTTTAGTGTAGATATAAGGCTCTTCTGTTTTTGAAAATGAACATTTTCCCATGTGCATCAAGAGTAAAGGAGAGAAGAGGTAGAGATACAAATGTAGCAATTCTGCCTCATTATTAAAATATTGAACTGGAAAGTCATTGATAATAGGTCCCTTTGTTGTTGGTTTCCTCATTCTTGTGTTCTCCTTGGCTTTATCTACCTACCCTTTCCCTACTCCTCACTCAGCTCTTTGTGGCTTACCAATTTTGGATTCTTGCTTACTTTTAGTATTTTATCTCTTCTTTGAAAGCATACAATCAGAGTATATCCCTGAGAAAGCTCCAATCCTATCATCCTTCAAGCCCATGTGATTCTTTCTCCTGCTCTCCCTACTATACATTTAATAGTATACTATAGCATAATACACTATAATATAACATAATATAATAAAATAGAATAAGGTCAATCTTTTTTTCTGTGTGTCTATGTGTCTCTTTGTATATGTGTGTTGTTCACATGTATTTGCAGTATGCATGTATGCTCTGTGTGAGTAGGTGCTCAAGTGTGTGTGCTCTCTTGATTCTGGAGACCAGAGGTCAAAGTCAGCTGTCCTTCTCATTCACTTTCATTTTATTCTTTTTTCTTTCTTTCAATTTATTTTACTTTATGTGGGTGAGTGTTTTGCCTGAATGTGCACCACATGCATGCCTGATACTTAGTGAGCTCAGAAGAGTATATCAGATCCCCTGGACTAGAGTTAGAGATGGCTGTGAGTAATAATGTGGGTTTCAGGAACTGAACCCCAGTACTCAGCAAGAACAAGTGCTCTTCATTACTAAGCAACACACAGCCTCCCTTTTGTCTGTTTGCTTCCTTGCTTGTTTGTTGTAGACCTTAGTGATTTAATTAGAATAACCAGTAAGTCAAAAGAATCCTCCTGTTTCAGCTTTCCAGCACTGGGACGTTAGTTAAGTGCCAACATCTTACTTGTTAAAGAGTTCTGGGGAATTAAACTCAGATTTCCCTAATTTCATGCAAAGCAGGTTTCATGCAAAGCAGGTCACCCTGATATATTAAAAAGAAAAATAAAAGGGTTATGTCATCTTTCCCAATTCAAATTATTGGCTACTAAGTAAATATAAATGCCATAGTTGGCTCATGTTTGGAGGCTCTTCTCCCAGTAAATCTCATTCAGTTATTTAAGAATTGGAAATTCTTTCAGTAATTGTAAGTGTTACATCCCCTCTTCAATAATGGGAGAAAACAGATTCAAGATTTAGAAAAGTCAGACTCAGACAATAAGTCTCTGTCTCTCCTTTAAGTTCAACACTTCTTTGAGATCAGTCCGAACACATAGACAGTCTCTATAGTGTTAAAAGCAAGAAGTAGAAGTGTGGAAATTGTGGAGACAAATGTGCTGGAGCCAGTTACCAAATAATTGAACATGAGATCCCATTTGCCATTCATTGTTCTTGAGAGATACACTAAGTAGGAATGGTGCTGAGGCAGGCAAAAGCAGTAGCAAGGCTCTGTCTACATTCAAAGGGAAGCGGAGACCACTCCACTTACATGTGATAAGTGATGATCCTCAGTCACATTCTAAGCCAGTGTGCTCAGGCACACTGTTGTTAAGTTACTCATACAGGCCTTGGACTTGAGATCCTGGGCCAGAAAGTAGGCACTGTAAGTGAAGATACTGACACCAAGCCTTACAGTCTGAGTTCAAATTCATAAACCCAAATCGTCATAGATAAATGACTCTCACTTGCTTTCTGACTTCCCAAATGTTCACCATGGCATTTATATGTTCACATACATGAACACACCATACATAAATGGAAAAAAATAAATAAAAATCAAAATATTTTGAAAGTATCCCTGCCATTTTAAATGATAAATATATTTACATATAGTTGGTGTGTATAAATACTAATACTTACTATGTAATCTGTAAACACTAGCATTGTAGTAAGCTTCAGGTCTTTGAAGCAGAGAGACAGAAGCTCATGAAATTTGTCCATCTGAAGCACTGGCACTATGAACACATGAAGAAGCACAGGAAAGAGCTTAGGATCTATTCTTTAGGCAGTGTGCTTTGTCTTACTCTTTTCAAAAGAACTATGTAAATACTCACATACATAAATTTAATCATCTTATATTTCAGTCATTTTATTTATTTTTTTTATGTGTCCTTGTCTTAGCAGCTGGCCTTGAACTCACTGTGTATCTATGAGAAAACTTGAAATGATTTGCCTGCTTCTGCCTGCAGAGTGTTGTGATTACTGACACAGTTGACCATACCCAGTTACTCATGCCTCATTCTTGCCTGAATTATGAGCTCACAGCACTATTGAAAAATCTGTTACATACATTGCACTTTCTTCCTAATAGGATCTCCCCACTTCCACAGCAATAATGACAACAGCAAAAACATAAAACCATAAGAATCTTTTTAATCCTTTCCAGTTCATGAATTCCTTGGGTCATCATGGTGTAACACACACATTTTACCTTCAGATTAAACTACACCTGGTTTCATGTATCCTCTAGTCCACAGTTGGTCAAGATCAGTGATATTTTTGTAGTACCTTTGTGCTTTCATAGTTGCTGATCCTCTTTAAAATATCCTACATGTGCTTACTGGGTCCTCTTATAGAAGGAATCATTTTTACCTCACAAATTCCACTCACTTGTGACCTCTTACATAAAGATATTTTCACAAAGTTATCTCTCATAGTTAGTGATTTTTCTTTCATTACTACAATAAAATTTTGTTCACATATTTAGCAGTGTTCTTTCTCATAGAATATAGAAACAGTATGTTATAGTAGTTAAGAACATGACTCTGTCTAAATCATAATATTCTAATTCAATCTGTGGATCAGTAACTCCTAAAATACCATATTGATAATCAGCATAAACCGTAGGTTTCATTCAAGGAGATGTGATACGAACTTATAAGAAAGGGTTCACTATTTCTAACTCTGGCAGCAACAATCCAGTGAAGAGCTCAGATATCACAATCCATTGCTTACCATACAAATCTGAATGAATTGAAAATTAGTCACCTTTATTGAATACCACAGGGAACCAAAGGTACAGGAAAAAGAATTCCACTAAAATAAGGAGAAATAGAATCAACCTGAGTCAAAGACCAAAGCATCCTAGAGCAGAAATCTTTCAACTGGTGGGAACAGTACTGAAAAGTCATATGAATCCTATAAACCCCAAAACCATGGCCAGACCAAGCAGAACCACCAAGGTTACAATGTTGTAACTTTTATCTTGACAGTGACCAGCTATCTATTTAGACTTAAGGCATACTAATAGGAATGAATTCATGCCAGGTTCTATAAACCTAACCAACTATCTATAAAATTCATAAAATTCTATGATGAGGCCATGGAACCTAGAGAAGAACCTACTACTATCATTTTCTCAAATTTATATAATTTCTAACTTCATTCTAAATACTATGCTTATATTCCCAGATATGCGTAGCCCTCATGATTCACCAAATGGGCTTCTTTTTGATGCAGAGACCATTACAGAAAGACACAACAGTTAAATATGTAATGAAAAACTGACTTTAGGTATAGCTTTATAAGTCATAGCTTCCATATATGGTTTAGGTAACATTTCCAAAGAAGAATCAGAAAGACTGTAAAAGTGAGAGGATCAAGACATCTACTGGGAGATTGTTTTTTCTGTATTGAGAGGGAAGCTGCACAGATAAAATGGGTGTCTATCTTAGACAAGAACAATGACTGTCACCATCAGTTGACATGCTATTGGGGGAGTGGGAAATTCTACAAGTTTCCACCTCTAGATAAAAAACAACAGACAACTAATGACTGCTGAATAAGGGAGAATTAGTCTTCCCTGGGGGAAATCCCTGATTGTCCTTCAATACTAAGTTGATCATTGTAAAAAATAACATTTTGGCAGTACCAAATTGACTCATATACGTATTTGTGTGTGTGTGTGTGTGTGTGTGTGTGTGTGTGTGTAAAACAGTTAGAGAGAAAAACAGGTCATGAATTTAAAATAGATTTGGGAGAAAGCCACAGGAGGGGTTGGAAGGCAGACCTGGGAATGTTGTAAATACAATACACATACATCAAATTTTAAAAATGACTTTTAATGAATTGGGGGACTC
Source organism: Rhynchomys soricoides (assembly GCA_019843965.1). Lineage (NCBI taxonomy): Eukaryota > Metazoa > Chordata > Mammalia > Rodentia > Muridae > Rhynchomys > Rhynchomys soricoides. Next base: position 11,713,654 of record JADRCH010000012.1, read on the forward strand.
CAGATGCAAATAAGAGACCAGCAGCCTGAGCAGGGAGGAGTGAGTAAAACACTATTGAGAATTCATATTAGAAATTCAGTGGGTTAGCAGAAGGAGTAGCTTCTCAGCTATACATCCTCAGTGTCCTGGGGCTCTACTAAGTGCTGTGGTCACACTCTCATCTTCTGATCTCGGCCTCTGCAGCCCTCTGTTCTGTTTCCTCTCCCCAATCAGTTTCCCTTTTGCTGGCAAGCTCTTTTGTGTTGATTTACATTTTATCTTTGCATTATTGAGTTGGTTTTGTCTGTCAGCATGATTGTTATCAGTTAGATCTATCTCCTTACAAATGACAAAATTTTGTTTCTCATTATGGCTGAATTAAATTTCTTTATGAGTGCAAACTATGTTCATGTTATCCACTTATCTGTCTGTGGACATCCAAGCTATTCTGTAAGTCACTACTAAGTGTTGCTGCTTTACAGACATGAAAATCCATGACTTAAATGGTCACAGAGGTTTGTTTCCAGGATCCAGAAAACAATGAGGCCAGGCACTGTGTACAAGAAGGACAGATTCCCAAATAGAGTCTCAACACAGCTGTGAACCTGTGAAGGTAAGACCTATATTACAGTACTTATCTCCATATATTGAAGATGCCAGAAACAAACATCTGTTAGGCCAGTAGTTGACACCACAAAATGCTGGCTCATAAGAAAACTCATATATGCTGCAGGTATCTGGGGTAGAAGAGTCACATTTCCTAAGTGTGATGAGTCCAGCAAGTACTGTTGAAATTCCTCGTTGTTAGACACAGATCTGCAGGGTTTACTGTTTGCCCTGCTGATTTTCAGCATTGCTTTGCTCTGATTTCTCTTTACTGTCTCTTTTTGGAATGGGAATATTTACAGTGTACAATTATGTATTGGATATACATCACTTAAATTAGACATTACAGGGGTACATTCACAGTGAAGATATTGCCTTGAATCTGAATAGATATGTCAGACACTGGACTTATAACCACTACTAAAACTAAGAATATTGGCACTGGTGAATTTGGACTGAATTCATTTTCCATTATGAGATGGACATGAGCTTATGTCAGTGGAGGAGGGAGCATTATATTTTGAATATAAAATGTCCTCCCTAGGCTAGTGTGAAAAATAATTGATCTTATCAATTATTCTTACAGAGAAACTGTTATGAAAGGCTGTAGAGCCTTTTGGACATGCGGCATATTTGACAGACTTAGGGTCTCAGGACATGAAGCTTCAGAGTTCTTGGTTATCTCTATTTTGACCCAGCTTTTCTGCCACCTGGTCAATTGAGAATTGAGAAATCCAACAACAAGGTCCACAACAACAGATGTTCCAGCTTCTATGTTTTCTTCCCCATGATGGACTTCAGTTCTTGAAACTATGAACTGAAATAAACCTCTCCTACATTAAGCTGATTCTGTCCAATATTCAGATCCATTTTATATCTATTTGCAGAGATGTGTGCTTAGATTCTAGAGCTGATATGGGAATGTAAAATGAGGTTAAGTTATCCTATATTATTATAAATCTGGAGATTTGGACAAAGAACAGTAGCCAACTTAAAGAGCTCAAAATATTCAAAGCTGGAACAATGTATGCAATAGAAATATCTAAATAATGAACTATAATATAAAGTATAAAATACTGTTCACTTTGATTCAGTAAATTTGGTTAAGCAGATTAGCTCCTCTCCCAATATCACTGTATTTGTAGCGTACAATTCTCTTGAAGCTTTGAATAAATCTTAGATAAGGTTAAGAAACATTTACTCTTATGTCTGAAAGTTTTCAAAATGTAACTCTGATCATATCCTGCATTTGGACTAAAATGTGCTAAAGCCATCTTGGGTCTCAGGTCTGCATTTCAAGACATGATTGACAGCTTTGTTTCTGGAATTTATTATAGTATATCTTTAAGTAGAACTACACATGGCTTCCTTAGGGCTTCAGCTACCAGAAAACAAAGCATGATCCCTCATAAGCTCACTGACAACATATGCAAATTCTTCATAATCTCTCTACTCTTGTCTCTCTCTTCTTTCTTCATTCTCTCTTACTTTCTTCCTCTCTCTCTCTCTCTCTCTCTCTCTCTCTCTCTCACTCTCTGCCTCTCCTCTGACTAATGCATATACTAATTACTTTAATGTAATATGTCAGCAGGGATTTATAATGCATCATCTCCTATCTTACAAGTTTTCTATAAATCTAAAATTATTCTAATTTTTTTTCTAAATGTGTTTACTTCTAAAATTGTTTTCTTTGATAATTGGTTTAATTATTCATAGTATTGGGATACAGTTTTAATGAAGCTAATATGTATGACATTTTTGGATCAGTATAACATTTTTGGATCAGTGCTAAGCACAAAGTTAATATCCATAACTGTCACACAGGAACCTATTTACTCGATAGGCTACCTATTTGGTCATTATGTCTTTAATTCTTACTTTATCAATTTTTCACTAAAAATTATCCATTTATCACCTTGTGTTTTTGTTTTGTTTTGGTTGGTTGTTTGTTTGTTTTTAATTTTTGTTAGCTCGGAGGATTAATTTTAGTCCCATGTGTCATGCATTAGAAATTGAAGAAATCTGTTAACAATGATTGTTCAGTGATCCTGAGTGAAGATAGATTCTGTATTTCATGCCAACTTAGTCCTGTGATGACATCACTCCTGTAAATAACTTTCCCAGTTATGAACATAAGTTTCCTGTACAGTTTAAGAACATCACGTGGTGTTTTGTAGGCTTAGATTTACTTTCTCATGCTTAGAACCTTTGTGATTTTATGAAGTTAATTCTCTTTCCTGTTATAGTTTTCCCAGTATTTAGATGATGGTGAATGTATGACTTTTGACCTGTAGATTATACACATGAAGGAGACAGCAAGTCAAGTGTCTTCATCCAGGAACCAGGTTGAATGCTGTAGTTAAACAACCAAAACAGAATTATACTTCTGAATCTTGAACCATTCTTGTTGAATATAATGTATAACCCTGAAAAGGTAGTGTTTTATTGAGCACAGCTTATAATATCCCAAATCATAGCATCAAATCACCTTCACTTCAAATAATTTCCAGGAGGCTTTTCCCCCATGTTGGCTTCAGATAGAAAAGGACATTTTAAAAATATCCATACATTCCTTTAGAGAACACCAGTGACAGTTTTATTTCTCCCAGTGCTGTTCCTCTGTCATTCATGGTCTTGTTCTTCAGTGTGCCACTTTTTCTGTTATCCATTCCTTTTCTATCTAAGTATATATTAGACTGTCACTTTCCATTGCCAATGAATGGTTGCAATGAATATTTCATATCTTTTCAGGCTTCCCATAATAATACTCTATAATACTCTTTTTAGTTTTTTATTTTCAAAACTTGTGTGGTCCCTCAAAGAAAGAAAAAACCCTGTGACCGATAGATGATTTTCTGACTTTATTTACCCCATACCTGACAGGATATTCAAGTAATCCAGTTTTCTTAATTTCCTTATTCACAGATTTAGTTCTTATTCCAACCACTGATTCTTTTTTTTTTAAAATCCTTTTAAAATGAGTTTGCCCTGAGCTTGTACAGTTGTTTCTGAAAAATGGTTGACAAAAACCATGTTCAGTCATACTATAGAATCATTTTTAAAAGAAGATAATGAGAAGGACTTTGTAGTTCTGGCTGTGAAATTCTGGCATCAAACTGAAGAGTCCTGGCAGAAGTTTGGGGTTCTTCTGTTTTATTGCCTGGATCAGCTTCTTGAATTTTCATTTCCCAGGAGCTCCATTTTTGCTTTGAAGATCATCATCTATCAGATGAAATATAAAGGATTGAAACCTGCCGAGTCTTCAGACTCTCTGAATCATGAGAAGGAATGATTATTTGCACTGACAGAGAGAATGATGATTAAAATGCTAAAACTTTGTCCCTCATACTCAGCTAAGCCTCAGTTCAAAAAACTCTTCCTGGAGGCCCTCCAGTAGCACAGGTGGAACAACAAAATTCAAAGAAATCCCTGTAGCTCCCATCTAATAGAAGGGTGCGTGGGAGGCTGGAGAGGCACTTATCATATTGAAAGCACCAATTTAGCACTGAAGATTGCTAATGCGTGTTTCAAGATGAGTCACAATTTACAAGCATTCCTGGCAGGAGGTTGAAGGTGTTTTATAGCTTGGAGAACTGAGGGCCATAGAGTTGTGTCTTAATTTAAGTGGAAACAGCGAAGATTTAAGCATCATACCTCTTTTCTTGTCAAAAAGTTGTTATATTTTTCCCTGTGTGTGTGTGTGTGTGTGTGTGTGTGTGTGCTTATGTGTCCATTTCAGCACTAGATGGAGAAATTCCAGGGGCCTCATTACTATCCCTGAGGTGAGTACTTGCTGGTTTGACTGTTTCAGGAACATAAGACGGCCAATATGGAGTTATTGGAGCTAGACCACTTCTGATCCCATGTGACTATTCATACTTTCAGAAAAATAAACCTAGACTGCAATGCTATCAACTGAGAAATATTTGGAATTTTAAAATGAGGTTCTGTTTTTGTTTTTGTTTTTTTTTAGGAGATTACAGGAATACTAAATAAGTAGTTTTTATTATGGCATGAAGTAAGCAACAAGAAGAATTAACAAATTAATTGGGTGCTTGTTGTGAATTAGAGGCCTTTGAAATATTTCATTTACATTAGTCCAATTAATTCAGGAGGAAAGAAGATTTTGTGTTCAGTGTCATGCAAGTTCTGAGTTCATACTGAACGTACTAGAGATCACTCAAGCAGTGAAGGCTGGATTAGAACTCAAGTTACTGGTTCAGCGATAACTTAGTTAAGTTCTAAACTCAGTCCCCAAGATCTAGTCCCCAAGATCTAGTACCCAAGATCTGTGTGACTATTAGACTTTAAGTATATTGTTTTACTATTTTCTCAATAGGAAATGTTCTACCAAAATGAAGATGGAAAGATCTTTTCTTTCCTTGACTCTCCTGTCCTAGCTGAAATATCCTACAGAATCCTAACCATGAATAAAGCCCAGTGTAAAGTGACTCTGAGAACTGAGAACATCATACACAGGGAGAGATGGTACTTTATGGACCTGTCAATGTCCTGTCAAAAATGTTGCACTGGGAATGTGAATAATATTTGAAGTAAATAAAATTATGTTTGTTTGCTTGGCTCTGGGAAATTTGTGTGTCCATGCTATAGCAGACTTGGCCAAATGAAATGTAGTAGTTATCTTTCAGAAACCAAGCTCATCTTTACCTCATTCACCCTCACAAGATCAATGTGGTTGAGATCCAGTGGGATAACCTCATAAAAAAAACTCAAAACAAACCATGAGTCACTCCATTATCTGTCCTGCCCTTAGAAGTTTCTGCTTGTCTGTGTCACTCACCATTGGTTCAAACCTGCCTGAAATGCCTTCTCCATCCCCTCCTCTTCTGCATCTCTCAGAGAGTGCCTCCTTGGTTTTCTGTCAGCTATTAGAGTAACAAAGCCTCCTTTTCAAAACAAGTCCTGGATATTTGGAACCTCTAACACTGGACACAGAAAACAAGTGTGTTGCTTAAATTTCATCATTTGCTCCAGAATTAAAAGGGTGGAACTTTATGGGGAAACAAAGCAACACAGCATAAAGATGGAGATGACAAGACAATGTGAGTGGCATGCTTCAGGACAATTCTAAACATAAACAAAAGGAGGCCTAGTTTATTTGGGGATCATGGGGAGAGGGTGATATAGGATCAACGAAGTCAGCCATTAGGCATTATTTAATTTCTATAGCCCTGCATTTCTCATTAAGTAATTACAGAGATTGAATCTACCAGAAAAAGACCACAGACTTTATTCAAATTATAATTACATGAATTTATTAATAATTGCTTAGCAGGCTGACAGCCTTAACATACCAAACCAAATCATGCTGTGTAATACAGTCTAGCAAAGGTTTTTAAGGTGGACACCACAGTTATCTCATTTGTGTGGAGTGTATAGCTTAGTGCAACACTGCTTTTACTTCATTCACCTGAGATCTGTCTTGGTCCCCTGTATAAAGGAGTTGTCTCAATCCCTGGTACACAGTGAGAAGAGGGTTTAACAGAAGCCATACCAAGCCTTTAATTGCCCCATAGCAGTTTTACAATTTTAGAGACGGGGGGGCAAGGAGTCAGAGCTGCCAGGATATAATCTCTTAGGAATTTAGAGTGGGTGCCTAGCACAAAATGGAGTTTTCCTTAGCTACCAAAAGGATGGGTTCATAGTAATATTAATGCACATAGCTTGTGAGCAATAAATGAATCAATCATAAATTTATAAAGGTAGTGTGAGAGATAAAGAAGCAGGAGATAGTGAAGGGTTTTTGTAAGAACTGATGGGCTATATCTTATCTTGTATTGGCATACTGCAGCCACAGAGTAGACATCAGTAACTGTCAATTTCATGACTATGTATCTTGGCTGTGATGTAGCTCAATGGGTAAAGTACTCACCTTGCAACCATGAGGAAGCAAGTCAAACTCTCAGAATGCACTTTTTTAAAAGTTATACAAGCTTTAAAACTTGTGTGATTTCACAGTTAATATACTGAGGTATCAGAATCAAACAGATTCCTGGGGCTAGACAGTCTAGCCTAAAAGGTGAATTTTAAACCACTGAATTACCATGTTATGAAAGAAAGAAAGAAAGAAAGAAAGAAAGAAAGAAAGAAAGAAAGAAAG